>CANUEZ040000140.1:15030000-16230000 GCA_948099385.1 Fasciola hepatica
TTTCCCCCACGGTGGAAGACAGCGGTCATCATCCTAATGCATATGAAGGGACCAATACATGACCATTAAACTACTGCCCCACTGGCCACACACCAATTACCTTTAGGTTGATGGAACGCCTCATCAAAGAGCGGATGTGTGACTTTCTATCTTCCCATAATATCATCCACAGTGGGCAGCACGGCTTCTTAAAGTCACGCTCATGTGCCACTTGCCAGTATGACTTTTTTAACTTCATAAAAATGGCCGCCCACAACGGTAAACCTATCATCATTATATACCTCGGTGTGACAAAGGCGTTTGACGGCATTCCTCACTCTTTATTACTAACCACACTCAAAGCTCATGGCTTTTCCGGCCCTCGTTTTTCGTGACTAACGTCATATCTATCGGACCGCTCATAAGTGGTTTCCATTGATGGGTGTTTCTTACAATCTACTCCAATCACCAGTGGGATTACACAGAGCAGTGTGCTCGGTTCTTTGCCCTTACTCACTTACATAAATGAAATGTTTCCCGTCTCGCACCATGGTACCCCATTCCTTTTCGTTGATGACATTAAGATTGAGTATGAGTTTCCTCGTCAAAACCTCAACACTATGCTGAAGAAAATTTCTGGTGATCTGAAGCGACTCAAGGACCGGTGCAGTTCATGGAGTATGGACTTTTCAACCTCGACGAGCTGCTACTCAACCTCCAGATGTCAAGCGGCCCCAGGGAACTTGTTTATATACGACTTGCTTATGTCGTACAGCCCTTTAGTTCGAGACCTTGGTCTTCATTGTTCTTGTAGCTCTAGGTTCTCTGAGTGTTCCATTCCAGGCTGCAAAGACGAGAAGAAACACTGGTCTCATCTCCAGAAAGTTTCGGCTAAATAATAGCAAACCGCTCACTTAAAAGTCTCACGCCAGGCGTCTCCTTCAACATTGTCCGATTATCTTCACTAACATGACGAAATCTGACCGCTTTTCTTTGGGGTTCGTGCAGCGCCAAGTCACCAAACAACAGAAAAGATTTTGCTCCGATTTGTTTCATAGGGATGGATGCATCTTACTCAGTCCTGACCCCCTGCGGCTGCGTCGCAAGTAGCTCAATTTATGCTTCTTGTTCAGGCCGTACCACGGTATGGCCTTCTCATGTACTGAACCCATTTGTCCCACTCCCTCCACGACTTATGCCCCACGCCATCAGTCACTGCAGCTCTCTATTCCTAGATTAAAACCAGCGTTCGGATCTAAAGTTTTCCCTATAATATATCTAAAGTCATGGAATAAACTCCCGCTTAACATCCGCGAGAGTCTGTCTATTTCTCAGTTCAGAGGCTCGCCGGATCACTTCTTGACTGTTCCCAGTGTAATCCTTCTTATCGGCCAGAGCGTCACCGAAGAACTGGCCTACAAAAGCGAGTCTTATCATTAGGATTATGGCACTAGAACTTTCACTTCTAGCCCGATGACGAACGCCAGGGCGACCATTTTCTTTTGCGTTATACTGCACACGATCTTTGCTACGGTAGCAACAGTTTGTTCACTTTTGTAACTATACCTAGTTTAATGCTCGCCAGTTTTCCAAGTTCTAGACAATGTTCATATTCTACTGCGAACCAGCCTAAGGTTATTAGCCTTAGATATCTCTGCAGCGAATAAGTACGTGGCTTTGGACCCTAGTACACCGAGTTCCGCCTTCCATCACCCCACTTGATCTTTTCACTCCTTCCCCGTTCATTTTGGCTGCCACCACCCAACTGGGTTTTATGTCCGGTCTCAATCCGCTTCTCTTGATCATCTCAATCCAGAATCTCTCACCCCAGATGTCCACATTCTAATATCTACTTTTTGGCCTGTCCTCTCGTCTCATCTTTGTATCTACCATCCATCAACTACTATCGTCTTCCCTCTTAGGCACCACACTATTTCCGATCAGCAGAGCTAAACTCATTCACACCAGCTAGTCCCGAATGGTATCTGATGGTCTCAGGCATGGCCTGGCGTTGTATGAGAATGGTACACGTACGCTAGCCTGTGCTTTACAACATTTGTAGTCCCACATCGTGTGTTTGCTTAGTCCGATTCTGCATTTTTCCAGCCCATGCTAGCGAACCCCTGATGTCAACGGCACCCATACCATAGAGTCGCCCGAAAGTGGGGAAAAAGGACCCCCAAGCAGTTGCGAAAAAAGATAAATACGCATAAAATCACGATCGGGCTGAGGGGCTATGGAAACTTCCTATATGGGCTCAACCACCCCTCTGTTAGGATACAGAAAAAACTTTTTAAGATGAAAAGAAGGGCGGAAACATAAAAGACTTGGTGGGATTGATTCGATCTCCAATTACCACTGACACCGAGCTGTGAAGGAATAGGCAACCTTCATCTATGGGTATGTCTCCCACTAGCTTAGACCCGATCCTACGAAAGGGGAAACCCCACATCGCCCTTGTTCACTCGGCAAGCTTTTTGATTTTTTGCACAAGGCTGACTGGGGTGACGGCGCACTGGACGCTCCACATAAGCTTATCCACCTCCGGCTCTGAGTTTAAACCACCCCATACTCTCTATAAGCGCGTCTAGCATTCATGTCGACGTCGAATACAATCGCTACCATGGCCTCAAATCTCAATCCATTGAACCGGACAGAGTGCAGACGTGCTTGACGAATAACGGCAACTTCGGGGAAGCCCGGAAAACGAAATAAAAAGGAAGAGGACGTAGTGAAAACCGAAAACAAATTGCCATCTGGGCTCTTAATACCTCTGGTTGCCCCCTGCCAACTGCAATCACTACAGCAGCCGGGACTTTATGCCCACTGACATGGATAGCATTTTGAGGCAACAGATGGCCAACTTCTGCCGCATATAAGTGCATTCCCTGCCAACTACCTTTTCTCACTTTTATAACAATTGCGATATTCATGCAACCCCCCCCCCATCATGAGATTTCTCTGCTCACATTCAAGTTTAATCTCAGTATGCCAGCACCATCGAGTAGGAGCATAGAGTAACTTACACCGATGCCCTCCTGCAATCTTAATTAACTGTTCCTCAGAACTTTTCAGTATAGAATAACCACTATACTAAGGGAGACGGTAACAAATATAGTGCTATGCTGGCACGGCATCAATCCCATTCACTCGGTGCTGGCCTGCACTCTGAGTAAGCAAACGGTGTTGAGGCTTACCATTTCTAATTGCGTGCAAACCATTTATCCTTTGAAATGCAGACCAGCAGCCAACCTGTTGTACGCCACCTTGCTAGCCTGTGGCAGTACCGATCAACCCCCTGCAACCCTAAGTTACTTAAACTCTTCAATCAAAACCCAGGTCAGAGTATGGAACGTGCCACAGATGGTTCACATAAACCCAACCAGTTCATTATTAATTATCGCCATTTATTATCATAACCCACAGCTGGAACCACGTCCAGACTGTAAACACCGTTTATTTCAGGTTTGTCGTTGCCCACTCTCTCGGGTTCCACATTCGATGGCCAAGGTCCACACTTTAACCCGTACTGACATAGACCTAAATGGAATCCTTCTTACCAACCGGGATTTCAATCGAGCCACACAACCTAAAACACCCCGAAAGGCCTTCCACTAGATTGATTGCCGTCTTCCAACGCAATACCTCTCTCACTGATATCACTGTTGAGCCTATACAAACGACAGTTCGGGAGCAACCTGCTACTGACTGAAAGGCACGTCCTTGAGTCCGCCAGGTGAACCATAACCACGGGATAAAGCACATCACCTCGGCCCCAGATGGAACAGCTCAATAACAGAGCCAGAATAAACAACATAGGAATTTGTTACTCATAAAATTTCGATATTCAATCCGAACGCGAGTCCACTTATCCTCCTCATCTGTAGTTTCCAATAATGACGCCGAATAACGCTGAGAATTAATAAGTCAATACCCTTTTGTCGGCGAAACAGAACAATAAGCCGCGAGCCTATGCGGAGGTTTTCCACTATGAAATATGTTGCAAGATTTCATCTTTCTTTCAAACGGTATCCGGCTTGAAATTGGCTCTTCACTAATCCAAGGCTCTCAGGTTGCGCTCCTTTTTTCTGAATGACACAGATTATTGATCCTGAACCTAAACACACCTTTTATAATGATTGCCGTTTCCTCTACCTTTATCAACGTGACCAAGTGCACGTCCGCACAGCCTATTTAGTGTCTCCCTGTTTCATAATGTAATCTGTTTATTAAACCCGGTAACATCCATCATTCCGGGCTCACATCATCTTCATGGAGAGTTGTTCTCTCAATACTTATCAGATTTTACTAGTGTACTCCCATACATTTCAGGCTGTTCAAAATTTGTTCCGTGCATGGAACCCAAATAAGCCTCCGTTATCTACGGCTTGCATCATCTAGGTTTATAATACATCCTTAACACTATATATTGATGATATTTACTGTATCCCCGCGGGCCACCACCAACCAACTCGAATTGGAAACCAAACAGCATTTGCGGAGCAGACCATTTTCATTTTGATCCATCCGAACTATTTCTAGCTATATTGGCTTGTTTCTGACAATTTTGACTCCCCTTTTTGAAATTCCTGTATAGTTCATCGTTTTGGGTAACGTTGTACACAACGATCATGCGCTTGCGAGTGCTTCTCGACCATGGTCGAGAAATATACCATTGTTATTGTTATTACCTTCACCAACAATGTGAAGGCAGACCCCAAGAGATTCTCTTTTTATGTGCACATCTAAGAAAACGACATACGCTAGCGTAGTTACCTTAGAAATGTTCAACGGATTCCCTGCTCTCAATGAAAAAGACAAGGCGGAAATCTAATTGCGTTCCTTAAAAGGACCGGATACTAGGAGCGGAGGGTTCAGATATGAGGAGTGCGCCAGTGCTTCAGGAGCTTACTGTAAGTGAGAACGAGGCCCCTAAGGAACTCATATCTTCGAGCAGGAGCAAAGCAGCCGGAATGTATACGATACATCCGGCTATTGTTCAGACTCTTTCCGGTACTGTATCGGGGTCTGTTACCCAGCTGTACGGAGCTTTGTTAATAGGGGCGAAATGCCGGAGGACTAGAGTGAGGCCACTGTCACGGCAATAAATGGGGCAACATCCAAGCAGAAAAAGAGAATGGCAGACCGGGTAGCGTGACATCTGCGTCGTCCAGGTTCTTGGAACAAATAATCAAGTGGCATCTTTGCTCGAATCTGGTTAATATCGAACTACTGACATCTGCAAAGCATGGGTTAGCAAAAAGATATCACATTTGGCAGATCTACCGGTGTTCATCGAGGAATCCACAAGACGAACGTATAAAGACAAGACAGTTTAGATTTGTTATTTGGATTTCAGTAAGGCTCTCGACTCTGTAAGTCACAGCCTGCGGGCCATTTGTTGCAGACCTTTGGGCAAGTCACGATAGCAAGTGGTTGGACAGCACGGTTTCTAATGAATCGCAGCTCCTGCCTCAAGGAGGGCGGTTATCTACCGAGGTCGGGGCAGGTTTCGAGTGCCGTGCCACATGAATCAATATCGGGAGCTTTGCTCCTCCTCCTCATCTACATGGTCGACAACAATAGAGTTGATGAACCTGCGCTTCATCCTTGCGGATGATATGGATATAGCGGGGTGCGATTTAGTACAGCACGGAGATGCTGTTAGCATATGGGCAGATCGATCAGATTTAAAGACCTAGAACAATAATGGTCGCTAAATCTTACGCCTAAAGTCTAGATCCAAATGCTTCCCTTTTTGAACTTTGTGGAGATCAAGGTGTCCTAACAGGAGCGTTTACCATTATAGAGGGTCTGCTGGGTATAGAAGACAGAGATTTGTTCGTTTCTCCCCTGAAAGCTTCACAAGGGTGGAGCGGCAGCATACTTCACTCACGCTTTTGCCACTTTTATTGTTTATCTGAATGCTGGCTACCAAGGGAGAGTGCCGTTCGACGGTTGCTCTCGCAGGGGCTCTCAAGCACGCCCTAAAATGCACGCCAGCCACCACCTCAGCAAGGGCCATTCTCGTTCTCATGGGTCGTGGAGATTACGGTTCTGGTTAAAATAGTCGTACTCTGCCAAGCATTAGAGTAACGTGCAGGCGGCCCAAAGAGTATCAAGGACCGGGTAATATGTTTATCAAAGAAACCTCCAAGTGAGGTTTATCTAACTTAGAAGAGGACAAGGTCTTCTGCAGCCAAAGGCATACTCAAGGCTTAACACACCAGCTACTTTTGACAAGCAGGTCTAAACCAAGGCGGATGAGAGGATGCCATTAGATGCAACAATATATAAACTTCCAGGGAGTCCCTATACTTATGCCGGGAAATACCCTTCCCAGATTTAGCTGTATAAATAACGCGGGCGAAGTACCAGGTCCCCGGTATATTTGTCCAGTTCATTTGAATTCAGATCAGTTTGAACAGGACAGATGATGGCCAAGGCCAATCCAGCGTCCAGAATTCTTTCAATGGCATGCAAACCAGTTAAGCACCCAACACAGTCGAGTGTATTTCGTCGAATCCACGCTAAAAATAAGAGGGAAACGGAAAATATCACGGCACATCAACTGCGGGGGATATTACGCATCGTGAGCGCTTACTGAGATAGTACGCAATCAGCAAAAACGTCGAACATAAAGTGCTCCAGAAGGACCACAGTTCTACCCGTCATCCACCTAGTTGACATACTCAACGCTCACTACAAGGAAAAATCTCGTACCACTTGCGATCTACGGCCACCTTGTGGGATCACGAAGTCTGCAAGTCTGTCATTCCACCAAGAAGACCGTTCCAACTGTTCACTACCCTGTTAATGAAGAAGTGCGATCTAGTCATCAACCTGGTTCTGGCCTTTGTCTACTTGTTTTCGTGTCCCCTTGTCCTGGAATCTGAAGACATCTGGAATAGAATATCCGGCCTAAGGCCAGAAAAGCTCTCCATTCACCTGGAGGCTTCTATAAGATCACCCGACGTCTCCTCCTTTCCAAAAACAAAAGATTCAGATCACAGTCTCTGATCGTACATCCTCTCTTTCTGCTCTTCAGATGTTCGTGTGGCGAGAGGCTGAACTTTTTCAAGGCAGGCGGCCTCGTTTTGTAGACGGGTGACCGAGCCAGCATGCTAACTTCTAATTGAGGTCGTACTAAAGCCATGTAAATAGGTAGGAACATTGCCGGCTGCCGCCAAGACAAAGCTAATCGCAGTCTAAAGGGCTCACTACGAGCTTTATGTACAGTTGATTTGCGTTGGTTCGACCATTTAAAGTCATCGCTCATGATGACCCCGAGGTTATTGGCCCTACTGACTGCTTCTATGGTGAACAGCCCTTGGTCATAAGCGACAGTTAGACTTTCTGTTGTCCTCGACAACAAATGGCTTTTTCGGCTTTCAGGGATAAGTCCCATTTGTATGTCCAGTCCAGGACGGTACCTATATCCCTGCCCAAGTTCATCCTACCCTGGCAACGGATGCACTAAAATGTGCAGTCCAAAATCAGGCTGCAGAGATAGCCGAGCTAAGGGTCACCGTCCGCACCCTTAAGGATGAGCTGTCCAGCCTGAGGAGTTTGGTAATCAAATCCCTCCCGGTGTCCCAGGCAGCCGATCAGGTTTGTAGAGTTTCTGAGCAGCAAATTCTTGACGCCGCAAAGATTTTACAAGATACCGAGATTTGCTCCAAGCGAGTCATCCTTTGGGGCCGCTTCCTCAGTTCAGATCACCCTCATGACACCTACGCCCAGGTGTTTAACCGCCTTAAGCTCCCTCTCCCACTTAAAGGTCGGTCCACTTGGTTGGTAACCAAACGCACCAACCGGGTTCACGGTATTCTCATTGTAATGGGTTCCACAGATGCAGCCAAACGAATTGTTTCCCTGGCCGCAAAGCTCAAGGAAGAAATTAAAGGGCTCAAGGGCGTATCCATTGATAAGCCACTTCATCTGAGGCTCCGCAGTGAGAAGGCTAAGCCAAAAATTCCACAAAAAGCTGATCCTAAGCTCAGAGTGCTGCCAGTTGTCCAGGTAACTCGCCTTGAGGACCGAGCTGCATGCCCACCATCCCTCGCTTCCCTACTGACACCATTTCCCATCGCCGAAAGTACTCCCAGTAGTAGGCCTAGTGCCACTAAACATCTGTCGCCTACGAAAAGCATCCCAGGCCCAATCATAGCCAACAAGACTGTTTCAACGGACGAGACTCACTCATCCTTGAACCCAGACATGAACCTGCAACCTGTTGCTACTGAAAGAAGCAGTGAGGAGGTTAAAGCACCAGATAATATATCTGCTGCTGTCATGAAAAATAAGCTCACCAACAAGAGAACTCAGAATAGGGCATCAAGCAGTGCGCAGAAGGGCAAACCACAAAAGGCAGCCCACCCTTTTCGGAGACCGAAGGATGTAGGCCGTCCACCTGGATTGATACCCCCCAGGTTACTAGACATCAAAACCTACCGGTCCCCCCAGCAGTCTACTTACCCTCTAGCCCCCCAATATCTTCAGCCCCCGACTCTCCCAGGACCTCCTTTCCATCCTCAAATCCCCCTCTTTCCCCCTCCTCAAACCCAAAACCAGCTGCCTCTGGCGATTCTGCAACAACTCCTGAGCATGTGCTCAAGTGTTTTTACAGCAATTGCCTGAGTGTGTTGAATAAGATCCCGGAGCTTCGGCAGCTTGCAGTAGATAAGGAGCCTCAGATCATAGCCCTCACAGAAACCTGGCTCACCTCTGACATACTTGATGCCGAACTATCCATTCCGGGATACTTCACAGTAAGGCGGGACTCCAGTAGAGGTCGTGCCGGCGGGGTCATCATTTACTACGATAATTCGATCCCTCCTCCCACCTTACTGACAACACCAACCTTTTCATGTATTGATTGTCTGTGGGCCGTGTTTAACCTCTCTAGGACAGATACCCTATTACTTGGTGTTGTCTACCGTCCTCCCGCATGCAATTCAACTGACAGCATAGGTCTCATAGACTTATTAGGCTCCCTGAAAAGCTACACAGACTTCACCCATCTGTTAGTCACTGGTGACTTCAACTCTCCCAGTACAAACTGGCAAAGAGCTGATGCCCCGGATATCACTTTCGGTAAACCCCTCCTTGATCTCGTACTGAAAAACTCATGGGTGCAGAACGTAAGAGATCCGACTAGATATTGCACAGGCCACGCCCCGTCCCTACTAGACCTGGTCATCACCAATGATCGGTTCCTAATAGATGTGGTGCATTACTTGCCGCCCCTCGGCAAAAGTGATCACATTCTCATTGGATTCGATTATATCGTGAAATGGCCTCCTCTTCCGTCAGAAACTAAAATTTTGAGATCCTTCAAAAGGACCAACTTTGACCAAGTCTGTGCATTTTTTCGCTCCCAGCTAAATTTAACTAACTCAGGTAACTCTGCGGATTAAATGGCAGAGAATCTCAGAGAGTTAATCTCCTTAGCTGATAGGCATTTTGTCCCCAGAATTCGTCGCCCACAGACCGCTAAGCGACCCCTCCCTCGCCCCATTAGGCGCATTCTAGACGAACGCGCACGCCTCTTTGCTAGATATAAAGCCACAGGCCTTGCCCGTGATGCAGAAGACTTCAGGATCATTCGGAACATATTCAAAGACAAGATTAGGTCCTATCAGAATGCAGTCCAGCGATCTGTACTTGATCGAGCACGGACCAATAAGGCATTTTTCTTTCAGTACATGCGCCGTCTAAGGGGCACAGCTCCGACGCCATTAGCTCTCAAAGATAGTGCCGGATCTCCAATCACTTCCCCTAGCCAAGTAGCCGAGGCATTCAGCTCCTACTTCCGTACAATTTTTAGCTCCTTTCCCATATCATCCCACCCTACTATGCACCCGTTATCTCTGACCACCACCCTTAACCGCGTAACTATTCCCATTGGTGCAGTCGCTCAAGGCTTCCGACGGCTCAACCAATATTGCTCTATGGGTCCCGACCTAATCCACCCCCGTATCCTCAAGGAAGCCGCGGATACATTAGCTGCTCCTTATGCCTCGCTTTTTCAGCGATGTGTTGATGATGGAGTTTTCCCCCGTAACTGGAAAAAAGCAGTGATCGCACCCATCTATAAGAAGGGTAGTAGACACCTTGCTTCTAGTTACAGACCCATAAGCCTCACCAGCATCACCAGCAAAATTTTTGAGGGAATTCTTAAGAGTGAGATTCTTTCCCATCTTCATAGAAATAAGATCCTCTCCCCGTCCCAACATGGGTTTCTTCCTGGCAGGTCATGCATCACCAATATGCTTACTGTCATGGATAGTCTAACGAAAGCCTATGATGATGGCCAGCTCTCACACGCTGTATTCATCGATTTTGCTAAGGCCTTCGATAAGGTCCCACATGCCCCTCTTCTTTATAAGCTGCAGACGTACGGGATCACAGGCTCCATGTTGGCCATCCTACGTAGCTTCCTTACCGACCGCACCTTTGAGGTTAAAGTCGGGAATGTTTTGTCTCAACCCTCCCCAGTAACAACTGGGGTCCCCCAAGGGTCGGTCTTAGGTCCTCTTCTTTTCCTGATCTATATAAACGATCTACCGACAGCCCTTCCTGCGAACATTGCCATGTACGCAGATTATGTAACCCTTTGGAGTTCAAGCGTTGAAGACCTGCAAATTGCAGTTTATGAAACAAAACGCTGGTCCGAGGATTGGAACCTCCCAGTTAATGATGACAAATGCGTGAGCATGTCTTTCGGCAGAGAGACTGGTCACACGTTTTCCATTATTGGAGCAGCCACTCTGCCAAGGGTTGACCGACACAAGGTGCTCGGTTTCTGGTTAGATTGTAACTTATCCTTCTCTCATCATCACGAACTTGCGAGCAAGTCTGCCTTTCGAGTCCTAAACATGATTCGAAGGTCCTTCCCGAGCATATTTAAGGATGATTTCCCCATAATTTTCGGCACTTATATCCGACCTCTGCTGGAGTACGGTAGTCAGATAGTGCACTCTGGTCTTGTCCGAGACCGTGAGATCCTAGAAAGGGTTCAGCGGGCCTCCACCAAGGCAGTAAGTGGTCTATCCCATCTACCTTATCCCGTCCGCCTCTCACTCCTCAACCTCTATCCCCTTGACGTAAGACGCGTAAGAGGTGATCTGTTTTTGATGTTTCAACTTTTTGAAACAGGTCAAAGCGATTGCTTCTTCTCCGTCTGTCCAGCCTCCTCTCTCCGTGGTCACAGCAGAAAAGTTTTCAAACCGAGGCCACGCACTTCACTAAGGATTAACTTTTTTAGCTATAGGGTTATTACCATGTGGAATGCACTTCCGGAAGATATTGTTCTCTCGCAGAACAAAACTATCTTCAAGAAAAAGCTAGACTTCTACCTGGGTGTCTCCCAATAATTCCCTCTGTCAAAAAACACAAACAAAATAGTTGTCTATTATCGCATATATGTTCATGAATGCCGCACCCCCACTCAGCTTAGGGCACTGTCCACAGTGTGGCACTGTATGAGGTTATATGTATCTTGTTTTCGCTGCCACCCGCGCCCCCCCCCCGCTTCTTTTTAATCTCGTTTCAGCTCGGTGAATCCGACAGAAGATCAAAGATTTCCTAAAGAACCGGGACAATTGGGCTCAAAGCCTCGAACCCGTGTAGTACTTCAAGACTTCAAGACCACCCTCAGATCCAAGGAACTCATGGCTGTGGAGATGAAGCTGCAAAGCAACTTCCGTATTTCAGACGGAATGTTGAAAGTGCGATGTTTTGAGGAAAATAAACTCGCTGACAATACTACCACGCGGAAGCACTATTGGTCTCGACCTCTTTCGTTCTTTGCAAACTGAACATAACTGATTTGATATCTGCGTTACACCAGTTCCGTTCAAGGTCGTTCCGGTGTGTCGTGTTCTCGTGAAGGTATGTTTATTTGATGCCTGACTGTCATGATAACTTTGAATGTTGATGGCACTGGTAGAAATTGGGAAAAACAGTGAATGCCCCATAAATGTGACTGTGAGATAGTTGGAATGATATCTTACAAAGGGACGGCCAGATAAATAAGAAATCTGTATGGTCCTTTGTAGAAAACCGGTGGATAACCGCTCCGAAATCGACCGAATATCGGTCGGTTTCGATCGCTTTTTAATAATACGCTAATCGGTTTTCGGTCGGTTTGTTTAATAGCCATTTTACACGGATCAACACTGAGTTTATACGAAGGAAATAGACGATCGGAATAATTTGCAATGTTTGGTTGGCGTTTTATTTGAATATATCAGTTTAATTAATCGAAATGCCCCGAAAACTTCGGTATCGCTCTGTCTTATTCTCTCAAAATTGGTAAGTTTCAAGTTTTCGAGATTAGAGGCAATGTGACAACTCCTGTATGAGCCTCATCACCATCCACTCTTGGCTTTAGCCTCACGACAGTGACTCACGCCAACGCCCCATCAGATGTGCATGCAGTTCTATTTTAAAAAGATTCTAGTTGCCCTGTTCCACCACTTCAGCTAGCAGTGAGTTCCACAGTTTGGTTGCCCTTCTGGAATGACGGAAGACCAACGGTGGCCCAGTCGACTGCAGCTTCATGAGCGTCATCGAGTGCCTTCTTGTGTGCAAGTGGCCACGGAGGGGGAATAACGACTGCAACCGGGGGCCTAATTCACCCCGGAATATTCGCTGGATGCATATCAGGTCGCCTCGCACTCTTCGATATGTCTCCGGAAACAGATCGGTTGACTCCAGCCGCCTGGCGTAACTAACTCCCCTTAGTCCAGCAACGAGACGAGGGGCGGCTCTGCACCCGTTCCAGCCTCGCAGGTTCGAAAGCCGTGCAGGGAAATCTAGCCGCTCCGCCATACTCCAGTCGAGGTCGGACGTGTGCAAGATGTTACAAGACAGGGCGTCAACGATTCTGAGCTTGATAGTCAATGGGGAGGTGCTGTCAGTTGTCGACCACTTCACCTACCTCGGCGGCAGCGTGACGATGGGCGGAAACACTAGTAGAGGTGAGCACGCTTATATCCAAGGCTCGAGCGGCGTATGCTGGACTGAAGCACTTGTGGCGCCGACCTGATATTTAACTGAAGTTGAAAGGTCGTGTATACTGTGCTGCAGTGCGTTCAGTTTTGTTGTATGGTTGCGAAACTTGGAGTCTGCGTGCTAAAGATATTCGTCGTCTTGAGGTTTTTGACCATCGATGTTTACGTAGTATCGCTAGGATTGGATAGAATAACCGAGTAAGCAACGATGAGGTCAAAAAGCGAGTATTGGGTACTAAATCAGAAAACGTTTTGTCACAGCGTATCCAACTTAGTAGACCTCGTTGGTTGGGACATGTGTTACGTATGTCAAACACACGTCTACCATACCGTGTCCTATTCTCCGTTCCTCCTCAGGAGTGGAAGAGACCACGTGGAGGTCAACAGATGACGTGGCAACGAGGAATGAGGAAATGTACAGCAGACTTAGGAAAAGTAGGTGCTTCACGTCTTCGTGGTTGGGGTCCAAAAGATCCGTCTACTAGTTGGCTGGAGACACTGAAGGATATGGCAGCGAACCGCGAACAGTGACGATCGTGTTGTCACTTTCTGTCAAATCAGAATGACTGATCGATGTGCGTTTGTACAGTTAGACTGTGTATTCCGTGTGTTGGCTACAAGGACATTCTTTCCTTTTCCCACCCCCGTAGGTCCACTCCCTGTCCATCTTGTATATTCATACTTTCTAATTCAACGTGCAACATGGTGAGAAAGGCAGTGATCAGTGGGGCTTGCTCTGCTGTTTAACGCTGTACGATGATGATGATGACGGACGTGTGCGGTATGGGACTTTGAAAGCACCAAAAGTATCGTCCTTAAAGTCCAACGGATGATGCCATAGATGCTTCACGCCGTGGCGCACACTTTGTCAGTGTAATTTCGTGTTTTCAGCGTAGATTACACTATCACTCTCAGGTCTCTTTCAGCAGTGAACACGAAGAGTAGCTCCTTGGAAGGGGTGGGTGTCATCAGGCCTCGGTCTCCCTAGCTGCAGCTAGGCACAATTTTTCACATTGATTGGGAGAGCCCACACTTTGGATCACTGTGTTAGGGTATCCAAATACGCTTGTAGTGCCTCGTGATCTGCGGTAGTTTTGACCACACGCCAGATTTTGAGATCGTCTGCATGGACCAGACAGGGGGACACCAGTTGTTGGCAAGTCGGTAATGAAAGCTACAAACAGCAGTGGGCCTAAGACCGTAGGGTAGCCCTCCTCTCTAGCATGTGCCCAGTGTTCATGTGCTAGTAGCATATTTGACAGACAGGATCGAACTTTCCGGAAGCCATGCTGCTGGTGGCTGAAGAGCTCATGACCCTGGAGGTACTGTTGCAGTTGCGTCGAAACCAGGCGTTCCATTACCTTTCCTACCGCACACGTAAGACTTGCTGGACGATAATTCGCAGCTTCCGCCTTTTTTGCCGCCCTTGAACATCGGGATGACAACGGCTTTTTTCCATTCAGATGGTAGTTTACCCTGTTCTATCGAGTTGTTAAACAGTCTCGTGAGTAGAAGCGCGATAATTTCAGCTAGTTCCGAAGGACTAGTGAATGGACTCCGTCCGGACCAGGCGATGTATGTGGCCGTAGCCCATGCATACCCTTGGAAACTTCTACCACTAACGATCGCCATACCATGGCGATTGCTGTGGAGGCTGGGGCGAGGATGATTTATCCGCGGCATAAACATCAGCGTAGTGACCAGCCAATACTTCTGCTTTATCCCAATCGGGGTCCGCGTTCAGTCCATTATGAATAAGTTTTAAGATGCCTGGGTGAGCCTTAGTCATCCTTCTCAGATAAGCAAACAGGCTTTTTGGTGCTGAGATGGAATCGACCATAAGTCTCTCTTCGTATTCGCCTATCTTCGTAGTCTTCAGCGTCGAACACCAATTTCGAATGCGTTTGCAGCTGTCATATCCCTTGCCGGAGGATGGAAAATACTGCCAAGCTCAGTTTCTTTTTCGCAGCTGACTACGTAGTTCCTTGTCAAACCATGGCGGTCCCTTAGCATGACTTCGTCGCCTGTGCAGAGGTGCAAACAAGCCCACCAGTGCATCTATTTCTAATTTGAAGGAATTCCGTGCTTCAACCACTTCACCACTAACGATCGAGTTCCACGGCAGGGCGACAGCAGCTTTTTTCATTTCAGCAAAGAGCATGCGCCACACGTTCGGCCCGCACTGAGGATTCTGATGGACGAACGCGCCGCGTCTCCAGTGGATGACTAGTATCGCGTGGTCGCTGGAGCCCAATGGCGTCAGAAGACCGATTCCATCTGTCAGAAGTTCGTGGGGAGAAAACTAAGTCAAGAATGGATACCTGATCCGCCTGATTCCTGGTCGGTTTTTGCACATGCTGATGCAAGGTGAGGTCGCACACTATCTCATACAGACAACGGGAGAACCTGTCCGCGGCTATGTTTCATCTGCTGAACACCCAGTCTATATGAAGAGCGTAAGGACAATCAATTGGAAGATCATGAATTAGGAAATGGAAATGGGCATCGTGACACGTAATTTGGGAAAAGTGAACGAAATTAAAGAAGCATATAACGTATTTCAAACGATTGGCACAAACCGCTCGGAAACCGTCCAGGAAACGGGTCTGAAACCGCTCGAAAACCGCTCGGTTTTTGAGCGGTTTTTGGCCGGTTTCTGAGCGGTTTGTGCCAATCATTTGAAATACGTGATATGCTTAGTTAATTTCTTTCAATTTTGCCAAATTACGTATCACGATTCCCATTTACGATTTTCCGATAATTGTCCTTATTTTACCGATTTCGAGGGAATAAGATAGAGTGATTTATACCGTGGTTCTCAGGGAACTTCGATGAAGTAAGCCAATACATTTAAATAAAACACCAACCAAACATTGCAAATTATTCCGGTCGTCAATTTCCTTCGTATAAAGTGAGTGTTGATCCGTGTAAAATGGCTACTGAATAAACCGACCGAAAACCGATGTTAAGAACGGGCTGGGTGCTACAAGGGGTCGTTATAACCGAACGGATGCCATGTTTCGTTTTTATGTTGCAGCGCACGAGCATTTCTGGAGCCTTTGGAGCAAGAGATGATGCAAATGGGGCTGAAAACTCCACATCCTGTGGTCTGATCTGAAAGGTTGGATTGTGTTCTCGGGGCTGTTTGGCAAATATGCATACCGAGTGCGTTTATTGCTGGGATACGGACAAGAAAAGAGCAGACGCATGGCCCTTAGTTTTCTTTCTTCCGCACTTTCAACCGGACAGGGTCACTCAGGAGCTGAGAAAATCGAAAGGGCGTATGTCCATATCTTGTATTTACGTGCGTTTCGTGCACGCGAAAAACGCATCTTCCGTCACAAGTTTTCGGCGCCATGGTTCGGTCTTTGTCTTTAGTCTTTGATAGGGAAACCTCCCGTATAAGCCTAGTCACAACTGCTCCTAGGTGCTGTCCAGCGAAAGAGAGTTACGCCATATTTCAGTCAGAAAATCGTCTTGTTTTAGATTGAAAGTAGAATCTTTGATCACTCTACTGGGAGCGAGTTCCAAGTGCTTGTAACTCTTCGGGACAAATGGTTTACCAGGGGAAAACCAATAGGTTTTAACTTGAAGAGTGTCAGTGTATATCCCGGTGTACGACAAGGCCGACGTATTTGAAAGATCGCCTACAATTCTGGTCCAGATTTACTCCGTGTAACGCAATGGACGCAAATTTTGTGACCTCGTATCCTCCAACAGATTTCTGAGAACAGTCCAGTTGATTGTGCGCGGCCCTCGTAGCCCGTCTGATATAGACCAGCAATGAGACGAGTGGCAGCTCTCTGAACTTTTTCGAGCTCGGTCGATTCGACAGCTGTGCACGTGCGTGCGGCTGCAGTGCCGTATTTGTAACGGAGGTCAGACACGTGAAGTGAATGACAGCCGAAAGACACTAAGAGTTTTCCGAAGAAACGACGAATTTCCCTAAGGGTACTCAATGCCGAAGCGCACGCTCCATCTGAATGACCGCTTGCTTTCAATTCTGTCGACAACACCACCCCAAGTGCTCGCTCGCAGGCCGTCTTTCGTAGCGCATTGAAGATAGTGTGTACCTCGACGTTGACTTTGTTTGCCCTACGCGGACATGTGCAGACTTCTCTGGGTTTGGCGGAAGAGCTCACGTATTGGACCAGTGCTTCGGCCCGTCGAGATCGCCCTGTATAGATTGTCGTCCTTATCTGGACGAAGTATGAACCTCAGCTCTAGGTCGTTAGCATAGATTATGCGCGAGGGGAGGGATTAGTAAGACAGATCATGAACCACAATGGACCGATAATCGAAGCTTAGGGTACACCACTGGTGACCGGGTACCACTTCAATAGAGTCCTAGAATACTTGACCGCAAATATCTCCCCCCCTTGGGAAGTCCTCGATCCAGCGCAACAGTGTCTTGAGTCTTGAATCCTTGAAATAGTTTACGGGTGCAAGGCTTGTGCCCAAATGGTCATCGGTTCTTGTACGTATCTTCTTTCCTCCGGTGTCACCGAGTTGGAATGTCTCAGTGAATAATCAAGATGCATAATGTCCTTCGCAGTTGACGTGCAGTGATGTTTTCCGTTTCCCTCTCATTTTCAGCGGGAGTTCGGCGAAGTGCATTGTGCAGTGGTGGTGCATAACTGGTGTGCGTACCATCAAAAGAATTCTGGACGCTCGATTGGCCGTGGCCATTACCTGTCCTGTTCAAACTGAACTGAACTGAACTGAAATGTGCATATCCCTTCTCCAGGTACAAGCGGTTGGCTCCCTGTTACCTAATTCTCGTCTCCACATCCGACAAAATGTTTTCGCGCACGCTGAAGAGTTGGCAAGCCTGACAGGATCCGAACACGCAACTTTTTGTATCGAACTTATCATCCCCGTCTACCTCTTATTTATAAGTACGTTTCGTGCACGCGGAAAACACAAGCGCATCTTCCGACACACTTCCTGGACACAAATCTGCACTTGGTCCTCGTGTGAATCCATGCGGTTGACACTCCACGGTCTTTTCTCGATATTTTCGACGAACGCGATCGTAGAAGCTCAGAGTTTATGCATCCATTAAAGGTCTCCTCCATCAGTTGGCATTCATCCTCGTGTTCTGTGTGCTTTGGACAACGTTCTTGACTCATTCCTGACCGCGGTGTCCAACCTGTTACCGAAAACGGGACGTTTGCTGATTAATCAGAAGTCCTAGGTCGTCGGTCCGTTGCACAACTGGGATTTCGGCTTATGTCCCTACGAATTTCAGCCCGGATACAATCGAAGATGTCTTCTATCAAAAGTTACACGAACTCCTGCGTAAAGCGAAACGGGGCGATATCGTGATTTCAGCTGGAGACATGAGTGCTAGAGTCGATCGGCTGTCTTCGAACGAGGCGCATTTGGGAGGCCCTTTGGCCTCGATTCCTGCCGCTCAGAAACCGGGAAACGGTTGTTGGCTCTGTGTTCAGATCACCGCCTGTTTCTCTCCGTAAAGCCACATGGCATCCTTTCCGTTCGAGTCAGCAATGGACCCAGATAGGCTACGTCGCAATTAGCTACAAACGGTGAGGCTGAATACAAGACTGCCGGTCGTACTGGAACACTGCCCTTTGATTCCGAACACGCGTTAGTCTGCACTGAGCTGTTCATTTGCTTCGGTGGTCGTACCAAAAGTACGATGCAACAGTGGTTAGATTGCGATATGCTCTCTGATCCATCTCGCCTATTCAACTTTCCGAAACGTCCTAGCTGAAATGCTAGGACCAACGCCCCCAGATAGCATCGACCAACACTGGTCGCTTATTAGGAGTACTTAGTATTTTGCTGGCAAAGTGAGTTTTGGCCTGACTCATCGTGTCGTAACACCCTGGATTTATGCCCCCAAATGCCTCAGTATGGCCGGGGTGGGTGTCTTTGTCTCCGAGATGGCTGCTCGTCCTGAAAGCCTCTCAAAATGCACCCTGTCCCTGCTGACGAAGTCTTACTCACTGCCTTCTCGTGGTGGACGTGTTCTCATTGAAGTTTGAGAACGAAAGCAGATGCCCGGCGCTCTCCACCGGGTTGGTTGAATAATAGTCAGCCTAGGGGCGATGGCCAAGCCGTGCTTCCAAACCAACCATGGGTGGCGTATGAGGCGTACAACAGTGGACTCACCGGCGTCTGTCACGGAGAGATGCACTGGGCACCGAGGATGTTTGGCCTCATCCGAAGGGTGTATAAACTGAGCATTCAGTCACCGGCTCCCAGTGGGTTGCGGACCCCCACGTTCCGTTCCGCTGCCTTGCGGGTAGAGCTTTGAATAGCAAAAGGCTCCGGTTGTGGCTCCCTAAGATAACCATCTGCTGTGGCTTGGGCAACCTGGCAGTATTGCGCCAGCAAACAAACAATTGTCCCGGACTATCCACTCCTTGCTCCGCGATTGTACCATGTTTTTGTTTGTCACTGCTTTATTCCGTCCCACAAACTCTAGTGAGGACTCAAATCTGCCTCACAATCATCTAGTGTTATTAGCAAAGAACAAAGAATCTATAGGTTGCTGTCACATGTGCCAGCATTAGTCCGACTGTTGTGGGCGACCACGCCTTGGGGCTTAAATGCCGCTGGTAGGATTCGTCCTTCGTATTGATTCACGCCATTGATTGGCTGTCCCGCCGCTCGTGGTTTTGTGAGCTCGATAAGAGCCGATGTTGACGCACTGTCTTCCAGCGTATCTAAACAGTCCATCGAACGTTGTGTTGGATCGTACGTCACAGATACACAGTATGAAACCCAGCGGATATGAATATATATATATATATATATATATATATATATATATATATATATATATATATATATATATATAATGCTAAGTGTCTACATCCTCTTGATGCGCACTAGTCCGTCCCGGCTGTTTATGCAGCACGGCCCACAACGAGACTTGAACTCAGCAGATTCTTACAGTGATCGGAAAATCTGATGGTCTACAAAAGCATCAGAGGTGAAACATGCTGCCGCTGTGGGAAATTCCAGCAAGCTGTTTCATCTTATCCGAGTGTCAGGATGTTGAAAGGAAAACAACTTTTTTTAGATAAGCAACTAATCTACTCGAACGTGTCATTCAATAGTCAATAAATTGTCGGACGACTCTTGACGTAACCCTTTTTGCTAATCGATCATTCATCTACAGTCCGACGCAAATTGAGTCAACGGATCAATAGTCAGTCCGGCAAAATATTGTTGTCAACCTAATCGGCTTCACAGGGTTTGAATCTAACTGAACCCCCGAGTTTGGGAATATTCTATTTTCGCTTTATATACAGCACAGTAATTTCTGTTAAAGACACATATTTAGCGGGTCGGGTTTTGCCTTCTGATTTTTCGTAGCGGGCTGGAGCGATCGGAATCGCAAGCTGAGATTGAGTGCGTGGGTTTCACGAAAGTCATCGCCATTATCATCATCATCATCGTACAGCGTTAAACAGTAGGGCAAGCCCCACTGACCACTGCCTTTCTCACCATGTTGCACGTTGAATTAGAAAGTATGAATATACAAGATGGACAGGGAGTGGACCTACGGGGGTGGGAAAAGGAAAGAATGTCCTTGTAGCCAACACACGGAATACACAGTCTAACTGTACAAACGCACATCGATCAGTCATTCTGATTTGACAGAAAGTGACAACACGATCGTCACTGTTCGCGGTTCGCTGCCATATCCTTCAGTGTCTCCAGCCAACTAGTAGACGGATCTTTTGGACCCCAACCACGAAGACGTGAAGCACCTACTTTTCCTAAGTCTGCTGTACATTTCCTCATTCCTCGTTGCCACGTCATCTGTTGACCTCCACGTGGTCTCTTCCACTCCTGAGGAGGAACGGAGAATAGGACACGGTATGGTAGACGTGTGTTTGACATACGTAACACATGTCCCAACCAACGAGGTCTACTAAGTTGGATACGCTGTGACAAAACGTTTTCTGATTTAGTACCCAATACTCGCTTTTTGACCTCATCGTTGCTTACTCGGTTATTCTATCCAATCCTAGCGATACTACGTAAACATCGATGGTCAAAAACCTCAAGACGACGAATATCTTTAGCACGCAGACTCCAAGTTTCGCAACCATACAACAAAACTGAACGCACTGCAGCACAGTATACACGACCTTTCAACTTCAGTTAAATATCAGGTCGGCGCCACAAGTGCTTCAGTCCAGCATACGCCGCTCGAGCCTTGGATATCCGCGTGCTCACCTTTACTACTGTGCTCCCATCCGTCGTCACGCAGCTACCGAGGTAGGTGAAGTGGTCGACAACTGCCAGCACCTCCTCGTCGAGCATCAAGCTCGGAATCGTTGACGTCCAGTCTTGTAACATCACCTTACACTTTGAAGGTGCAAAGCGCATGCCGGATGGAGCTACAGCTCTTGCGAGATTATCTAATGCACGCTGAGCATGTTCCGTGGATTCGAATAAGCAGACAACGTCGTCCGCGTAATCTAGGTCACATAGCTGTTCACTATTTCCTAGTTCGACGTCTACATGCTGAAGATTTTGCTGCGCACTGTCCATTATTTCTACCATGACGAAGTTGAACAGGTATGGTAACAAAGGACATCCCTATCGAACACCACTGGTCGTTTGGAACCGACCGGAAAGTTCACCGTAAACCCTAACGCGGCCAGAAGTATGAGAATACAATGATCTCAGTAGGTTCAAGAACTTCTGGGGCATACCTTTTCGATGAAGAACACCGAAAAGCGATGTTCGATCAACTGAATCCAAGGAGCCTTTCAAGTCTAAGAAAAACATTATTGTCGGTCGGCGGTGCGTGTGACGCGTTTCAAGTAGTCGGCGAAGAGTAAGAACCTGGTCGGTGCATCCTCGACCTGGGCGGAATCCAGCCTGCTTCTTGTGGATATTCCTCTCGTGAGCCGGTGTAAGACGATGCAGCAAAATCGAAGCTAATACTTTGGTGACTATCGGAATTAAGCTAATTCCACGGTGATTACTGCAGTCATTGCGTGTTCCTTTCTTGAAGATGAGAACAATCAATGACTCACTCTAACGGAATACGCTCCTCGTTCCAAATGTCACGGAGCAAGGCGGTAAGTGATTTTATCAACATCTCACCACCCAGTTTGAAAAGAACTGGAGGAAGTTCGTCGGGACCTGCCGCTTTCCCTCGCTTTAGTAATCGAATACATGACTCTACTTCTACTTCTGATGGGGGCTCAAGTGATACTACCCAAGGAGTCACAGTTTTTGACACGGGAGTAACTGCACTAGCGTGCGGCCAGCTAGACTGTTCCTTGAAGTACTCGGCCCAACGGTCAAGCCTTTGCTGTTTGCTATGGATGGGTTCTCCGTTCCTACCGTAAATCGTTTCACTGACCTGGGTTCGCCGTCCACCGGTGTCACGAATAAGTTTGAACAGTCTTTGACTGTTACCTCAAGCAGCTGCTATTTCCATTTCTTCGGTTACCTTGACCCACCAATTTTCGCGATCATTCTTAAAGCTTTTCTTAACTTGTCTTTGCAGTTTTCTCCGCATCTTATTCATCTCCTTACGGTTCGAGAGTTGACGCTTTTTCTCCATTATACCCAGCGACTCTTGCGAGATCCAGTGTCTTTGATGGACATTGGATCTAGGACCACAGGCAAAACCTGCTGCAACGTGCATCGCCTGTTTGATATGAGCCCAATGCTCATCTACATTACTGTTCGTCGTAGATCCTAGCTCATGTTCTAACTTCTGCTCATAACGGGTGCGTACTTCTGGATCACAAATGTTGCGCGGCTACTCGGGTTTGCGGTTTGCGGCGATGACCATGGAGCTGGAGAGATAATCGCATTAAAACTAATGCATGGTCAGACTCTACGTACATGAACCAGTAAGGTCTACAGTTCTGAACAGAACTGCGCCACCGGTAGCTTACGGTGATATGATCAATTTGACTCAAAGTACCTGTAGAGTTAGAGCACCATGTCGCTGTGCGACGTGAGCTGTGTCGGAAATTAGTGCTAGACAAGAACAATCGATTGTCTGCACAAAACTGGAGAAGCCTATCCCCGTTATCTGTACGCTCAGCAGGTAAAGCACAACGCCCACCTAAACAGGCTTCTGACACACTGAGTTTGCCAACTTGTGCATTGAAGTCACCAGCTAGCACTACAATGTCAGAACCTTTACTAATGCGAACGAGAATGGAGAGTTCATCATAGAACTCATCTTTCTGCAAGTCTGAGCTGCAGTCCGTTGGGGCGTACGCCGAGATCACAAACAAATTGCGTTTAACACAACTATCCTTTCGAACAGCAACTGACCCTTGGAGTCTCATAGCACATAAACGACTGTTAACAGGGATCCAGTCTAAAAGGGCAGCCTCAGCCTTGTCAGCCAAGACTATTTTTACACCACGTTGACCCACAGCTCGAGCTGCTTCGTCTCCTGAGGTGCGCAGAAAATACCTGGATGAGATACCAGGAGCACTTAGTTGAATTACACTGCTCGAATCCTGGATACGCGTTTCACTTAAGCAGCAGACATCAGTCTTCAGAGAATCTAATGTGAGGGCTAGGCACGCCTGCTGACCGGCCTGCATGAGTGTACGCACGTTGAAGGAGCCGAGATTCAGAGGCTGACGAGGCTTGATAAGATGTGAGTTACCAGACAGAGGACTATTCCCGACACTATTTGACAGTGAACCGTTGCGAGTATTGACCGTGTTATCAGTGGGAGCATTATGGGTGAATAGATGGGGCAAAGAGAGGTGGTTGAGGACAGAAGACAAAGGTTGAATAAAAGAGAGGGAACTCTGAGCAGTAGCCCACTTATCACTACCCACCCCGCTCGATGCAATGGGCAGCGCGGTCCTGATTATCTTGCGCGACGACCGATGCAGTATGAAATTCTTTCTATTCGTGCAGTTCATGGGAGATGTTGGACAGCTATTGCTAGAGTGTCCATCCACAAAACAAGAGAACGATTATGGTCCTCGTCCTAAGCGTTTAGTTCTAACAAGAACCTATCCGCAAGGCAGCGGGATGGCTTAGTGGAAGCCCATTTGCTTGGATCAATTATTCTTCCACTGATTTTGCCGATTGAGTTGCCAGCTCAAATCAACTCCCAACCTGGAGGACCAGGAGACTGAACTTTGTCTGACCTCTACCCATTGACCTGTCAGGCATGATTGCATCTCCGGCTTAAAGAAGCCATCCTGTATAGCTCTTTGGGTCATAGAGGCGCGCAAGCCATCACACCACGTCAAGGTGCAGTCTCGTCGTGACGAGAGTCTTAACGTATTAACCGGTGACGAGTCTTGTGTACTAATGGCGTTTATTGATCCAGACTTAAAGAAGTAGAGGTGAGCACGCGAATATCCAAGGCTCGAGCGGCGTATGCTGGACTGAAGCACTTGTGGCGCCGACCTGATATTTAACTGAAGTTGAAAGGTCGTGTATACTGTGCTGCAGTGCGTTCAGTTTTGTTGTATGGTTGCGAAACTTGGAGTCTGCGTGCTAAAGATATTCGTCGTCTTGAGGTTTTTGACCATCGATGTTTACGTAGTATCGCTAGGATTGGATAGAATAACCGAGTAAGCAACGATGAGGTCAAAAAGCGAGTATTGGGTACTAAATCAGAAAACGTTTTGTCACAGCGTATCCAACTTAGTAGACCTCGTTGGTTGGGACATGTGTTACGTATGTCAAACACACGTCTACCATACCGTGTCCTATTCTCCGTTCCTCCTCAGGAGTGGAAGAGACCACGTGGAGGTCAACAGATGACGTGGCAACGAGGAATGAGGAAATGTACAGCAGACTTAGGAAAAGTAGGTGCTTCACGTCTTCGTGGTTGGGGTCCAAAAGATCCGTCTACTAGTTGGCTGGAGACACTGAAGGATATGGCAGCGAACCGCGAACAGTGACGATCGTGTTGTCACTTTCTGTCAAATCAGAATGACTGATCGATGTGCGTTTGTACAGTTAGACTGTGTATTCCGTGTGTTGGCTACAAGGACATTCTTTCCTTTTCCCACCCCCGTAGGTCCACTCCCTGTCCATCTTGTATATTCATACTTTCTAATTCAACGTGCAACATGGTGAGAAAGGCAGTGGTCAGTGGGGCTTGCCCTACTGTTTAACGCTGTACGATGATGATGATGATGATGATGATGCTACAATCTCAACTCAAACTGATGAAGACTTTGACTGCCCGACTTGCGAACAAGGGCCCAACTCCAGCCACAAATGTTCGTGATCCAGATATGGTTCGTAGGAGCGTGACGGAGTTTATTCATGACCCCCATTCTGGTGTCACTTCGGATTCCTGGTTCAGGCACTACGAAGATGTCTCCCTGGAACTCTCCGACTCTTGCTGCGGAAGTTGTGACCCGCAGAACACGCCCTCTGCACTAATTATATTCCACCTGGATTCCCCCGCGACCGTTCATTCGATGGCACGATTAGCATCCTCACAAATGTTTTCGGGGACACTTCATCATTGTTCAACGCTCGTTATCAGTACCTCACATTGGTGAAGCGGGATACCGACGATCTCGTGACATGCTGGCATCATGAACCGTGAGTGTAACCGTTTCAAATTAGGATCATTAACTGAAGACCAGTTTCGGTGTTTGATTTTCACTTGCGGGTTACAACCACCCACTCGATCAGACCTACGCATTAGATTGCTGACGAAAATTGATCAGGAGCCCAACACAACTCTACAACAATTGGTTGACGAATGCGAACACCTAATCCGTCTGAAACATGACGCAGCTGTGATTCAACATTCCGACCACCCATCTCAAGCGGTCAACAAACGACGCACAAACAAGTTCCAGCTAAGAGAAATCCGACAAATTTCCATAAACCGAGCCCCAACAAGCCGCGTCCGCCGTGCCGTCGTTGTGGTGCATGACACTCATCGTTCCTGTCCATTTAAATACCACCGTTGTATGCGTTGTCACGCTCTTGGTCATAAAGATGGATATTGTCAACCAAGACACTCGACCTGGAAGAAACCGGTACGTATGTTCAAACCCAAAATCACTGACGGCCACTCATCCGTTCACTCATACGGACTGACCGCAACCTTCCAAATAAACGTTGCCGAACGACGGAAGCTTGTAGACGTCTACGTCAACCACCATCCAGTCCGTCTACAGCTAGACACGGCGTCAGACATTTCCATTATTTTGGAGAAGACTTGGACCGCTATAGGACGCCCAAATATCTAACCAACCTCAGTGGCTGCAACTAGTGCTTGTGGTGACACAGACTCTCCGGTCAGCTTCACTGTTCTGTCACCCTAATGGGAAAATCAATCAACACGACATGTCACATCACTCCAGCTGACATGAACCTTTTTAGATGTGATTGGCTTCATGAATTGTCGCGTCGATGTACCCATCAGTGCATTCTGTCACCGTGTGCAAACACAGTCTAAAAATTCATCACTTGCGGGCCCACTCATCAAACGCTTTCCCTCAGTTTTCGAGGAGAAACTCGGCTGCTGCACCCAAATCAAGCCACACTACAACTGAAAAAAGACAGCCGACCGGTATTCAGACCGAAACACCCCGTACCGTATGCTACTTTACCGCTCCTCGATCAGGAGTTTAAACGGCTCGAAGACCTGAGGATCCTAACTCCCGTGTCACTCTCCGAATGGGTTGCGCCCATTGTGATTGTGAAGAAACCCAATGGTACTATCAGACTCTGTGCGGATTTTTCAACAGGCCTCAATACGGCGTTAGAACCCGATTGCTATCCACTACCGCTTCCGGAGGACATATTCACAACCCTCAACGGCAGTACTTGTTTCACAAAACTCGACCTATCCGAAGCATACTTCCAGATAGAAGTGGCACCAGAATCCCGACATCTGCTGACTGTAAACACCCATCGGGGGTTATACCAATTTACACGCCTACCGTTCGGAATAAAAACCGCCCCCGCGATTTTCCAACGATGGATGGACACAATGATCGCTGGTCTATCCGGAACCGCAGCCTACCTCGACGACATCATTGTGACGGGAAAGTCAACAGAGGAACTCCAATGTCGGTTAGACGAATTGTTCAATTGAATCCAATCATTCAGGCTACACCTAAGACCACAAAAGTGCCAATTGTACCTCAGCTCAATCAAATACCTATGTTTCATATTTGACGCAAGCGGTCGCCACCCAGATCCGAAAAAAACGTTCGGGCAATATAGCAAGTGCTACAACGAAAAGATGTCACATCCCCTCGCTCATTCTTGGGACTAATCAGCTACTACAGTGCATTTCTACCGGCACTTCACGGAATACGCACGCCACACAATCGACTGCTTCAAAAAGACCAACCATGGCATTGGTCACAAAACTTCCAAGCATCGTTCGACCACTTGAAACAAATGCTAACGTCAAAACTACCACTCACACATTACAACCCGAAACTTCCGATCATTCTTGCTGCGGACGCATCAAACTATGGAGTCGGAGCAGTGATCTCACACGTGTTCTCAGGAAGGTCAGAAAAGTCAATAGCCCATGCCTCCCGCACCTTACCGCCGGCAGAGAAGAACTACGGACAAATTGATAACGAAGCCCTAGCCATTTTATTCCCCATCAGCAAGTTCCATAAATTTCTGCATAACGGACATTTTACGCTACTCGCGGATCACAAGCCGCTCTTGTCAATCTTCAGTACAAAAAGGCATACCGGTATACTAAGCCAGCCTACTCCAGAGATGGGCCACGATCCTGCTAGGATATGACTTTGAAATCAAGTTGATACGTACGGTTCGCAACAGACGGTGATAGCTTTATCAGAGAGAACGAGATTCGGTGACAGGAATGTTACGCTCTACTTGACTAATAATGAAGGTACATGATCTGAAATAGAAATCGGTACGATGTAAGATACATAAACAAAACAAAGTAAACAAACAAGAAGAACTGTTCGACACAAGTATCGTAAAGCAAGTGAATTTGGACAGGCCGACGAACTATCTCGCCTCATCGGAAATCAACCAGTGGGGGATGAAGAAGTTGTCATTGCCATAGGCTCAGCCGAACACACTGCATTGTCCCAACTGACCGACTCTACCCGAGCAACCCCGGTAACGGTTGACGATATTCGAGATGCAACCAGGCACGACCCGACGCTAAAACAAACCATTAGATTTTTTTTCAAACCATGGCCTCACACTAAGCTGTCTAACGAATTACTACAACTGTACCGTCGGCGCCACTCGCTCTCGGTTGTCGATTTCTGCCTCATGTCAACACAGAGAGTCGTGATACCAGCATCACTACGACGAACCGTACTACGACAGTTCTACACCAGTCATCCGGGGATCAACAGAATGAAGGCCATCGCTCGAAGTTATACTTATTGGACCGGCATGGATGGGGACATCCTAAATGTAATACAATAATGTTCTAAGTGTCAACAAGCAACATAGATGCCCCCACACCAACCGCCTGTACCGTGGCCAACACCAGACCGACCATGGGCGAGACTTTACATCGACTTCGATGGCCCTATTGACGGAACGCACTAGTTGGCTGTCGTTGACGCCTTATCAAAATTGCCAGAAATCCTCTCAGTCAACCCACCAACTTTAAATGGCACAATCGCGGCACTGCAAAAGATTTTCGCACGACACAGCTTGTCTGACCAGATCGTATCTGAAAACGGCTTACAGTTCACCTATGCCATGTTCCACGACTATTTTCAACAAAATAACATTGAACACACGTTCTCGCCGCCAAACCACCCAAAATCCAATGACCAGGCTGAACGGTTCGTGGACACATCTAAGAGAGGACTACTCAAAACGCAGGGGTAGGGAACACCAGATGAAATCCTACAGCAATTCCTGTTTGTGCATCACACCACGCCAAATGCCTCTACACCTCAGGGGCTATCTCCGGCAGAGGTTCTGATGGGTCGAAAACTAAAGACAATCCACAATGTCCTGTTTCCGACAAGACCTCAACAAGTTACAGAGCAGAACAAAAGAGTTTCCGTGGGCTCAGCTGTGTATGCAAGAGACTACCGATCCACAAAACCAATGTGGGCCGCAGGAGTGATCAGGCATCGCCGTGGAACAAATTTGTACGAAGTATCCATTGATGACGATACATGAGTCAGACACCAGAACCAACTTCGCAGCCGCCTTTATAAACCCCAGAATCGACCGCAAGAACAGCACATCCCATTGGAAATCCTGCTGGACACCTTCAAACTACCCACACCAGAGATACGAAAGACAACCCCGGACACAGACGTGCTCCCCAGGCAATGGTCAGACCGACCAAGTAGACAAACCCGACAGTTTCAGATGGACCCACACGGACCAAGCTACAGATAATCACCAAAAAAGGGAGGTGTGAGGATGTTAAAACAAGAAAAAACGTTTTTTCAGACAGGCCGTTATTCAACTCGAGCGTGTCAGGCCAGATTGAACAATCAGTGGTCAATAAATTGTCGGATGACTCTTGACGTAACCCTTTTTGCTAATCGAGCATTCGTCTACAGTCCGACGCAAATTGAGTCAACGGATCAATAGTCAGTCCGGCAAAATATTGTTGTCAACCTAATCGGCTTCACAAGGTTTGAATCTAACTGGACTCCCGAGTTTGGGAATATTCTATTTTCGCTTTATATACAGCACAGTAATTTCTGTTAAAGACACATATTTAGCGGGTCGGGTTTTGCCTTCTGATTTTTCGTAGCGGGCTGGAGCGATCGGAATCGCAAGCTGAGATTGAGTGCGTGGGTTTCACGAGTCTTTACGTCTTGCCGAGTCGCTGGTAGGAAGACATTGTGTAAGAGAAACGATCTGCGAAACTGACGATTTGCCTATCCACAATCTGCAGCGATGTCATCTGCGCTGGGCGAAGCACTTTAAAGCACAATTGAGCGTGCCTCCAGCGTCAGCCCCTCCCATAGCCGTTCCGGCACGTCCCGTGGTCTGTTTTGACAGCTCCACCTTCTGAGGCGGAGATCCGCAAGGAAATTCAAGCCATAGGACGTCACAGAGCGCGGGAGTCCGATGGCCTTTCCCCAGCTCTGTTTAAAGATGGTGGAATGGAGCTTGTTAGAGAACTTCAGACTTTGAACTTTAAGGTCTGACACTCCGAGAAAGTTCCCTCTTTATGGTGGGAATCGATCGCTGTCCCGTCTTCAAGAAGAACCCGCGCACTGATTGCGCCAACCATAGAGCTATAAGCATAATCTCGACAACGTCTAAGCTGCTAGCGTCTGTCATTCTTTGCGGATTGTACAACACTCGCGAGGATCGGGCTGGGTTTCGGATCGGTCATGAATACATCGATTAAATCTTCACCCTCCGACAGTTGTTAGAGCACCATTACGCCTTCCAAAGACGAACGGTCGTTGTTTTTTCGACGTTCGCGCGGCCTTGAACTCCGTCTATCGGTCTGCACAGTGGCACTGTTCGTTAAGGACTGGTGTACCTGAGAGGTATGTTTCGGTTCTCAAAGTTGTATCGTCATACCTCAAATCGGATTAAGGCTTATGGCCAGTTTTTATCACCCTTTGCTGTCCCAAGTGGAGTACGACGAGACTGCCTAATATCCCTATTTCTTTTCAACTTTGCTATAGAGGATGTCATACAGAACGCTCTCTTTGTTCTTCCTAACGGTGAGGTTGAACTGTTCCCAGGGAACCGCGTTTTTGAGTTGGAGTATGCCGATGATATCACCTTGCTGAGCGACAGTGCACGTGCGCTTCAACATGCAGTGGACCGCTTGGCGATTGAGGTGTCCGTATATGGTATGTGCTTTGCGCCTTCAAAGTGCCCAGTAATTTTCCGAGACTGGCAGAAGCCTGTGCCTGCACTCACCCTTAGTGGTGATCGGTTAGAGGTAGTCCATAGCTTTAAGCACCTCGGGAGCCTGGTCACAGGTGGTGATGGTGTTGGGGAGATCACATCACAAATTGCGAGAGCCAGAGCAGCTTTCGCGAACTTGCGCTATCTGTGGCGCAGCAATAATATCCAGCTTTCCCTCAAGGGAAGGATGTACAGTGCCACAGTTCGTAGTGTTCCTCTTTACGGTTGCGAGACCTGGCTCCTCCGCGTTGAGGATGCTCGACGTCTTTCCGTATTTGACCGCCGGTGTCTCCGAAGCATTGCTCGTGTCTGGTGGGAACATCGAGCGAACAATGACGAGGTTCTTCGTCGTGTGTTCGGTACCAATAGTCACCCTCTGATCGAGGTAATCGCTCTACACCGCCTCCGCTGCCTCGGGCACATTTTGCATATGCCTGTCCATCGTTTACCCTTTCGTGCTCTCTTTGCACCTGATAAGCAAGGCTGGAAGAAACGGCGTGGCCGTCAGACTATAACTTGGAGCAGGGGCACAATGAAGTTAGCTTCGGCTTTGGCTTCGGTAGGTACTTCCCGTTTTCCTGGTTAAGGCCCAAAATGTGAGGATTGCCGTTGGTTAAAGACGTTAAGAGATATGGCTCGAAACGGAGTCCAGTAGTGTGAGTGCTGTATAGATTGTCTGTTGGCTCCCCGTTCCACGTAAACAATTAAAAAATAAACAAAAAAATTACAAGACGCAGACAGTGGAAGTATTACAGAAATTGCTCCTACTTGTTGTACTCTTTATGTTGACTCTTAATCCCCGCCCCTCGACTTTTTAATTTTTTTCTGTTTTTGTTGCGTTGGCACCATGAATCTCAAGCGGGTTATTTTATGTAATATATATATATATATATATATATATATATATATATATATATATATACAACTGGGGCTGGCGAAACTAACATGTCAAGTACCGTTGGGTGAGTCTGACGTGCATCGCAGGAAACGCTATGGAACGACTTTGTTCACTGACGAGCCATGCTCACCTGTAGGTGTGTATTTTCTAAGCCCATTATGGATTCCGTGCGGTGCGGTCGTGTTAATCAAATTTACTCTTGGCCAAAAAAGTAGACAGATGTTGTGGCAAGCAGACCTTGCACGGACGATGTCTTCATGATAATTTGCCCCCTGGCTGGTCTAGAGAGAAGTCAGGGGCTTTTGGCCTCGAGTTTCGGTGCTTCATTGGATCGTCAATTTTCCGAAACAATGGACTTTTCTGTAACAAATGCTTAGCCGTTACCAAGATGATGTGCCATCAGTCATTTTCTTGCTGGTCTTGTCCTTTATACACTTTTGTTACTGGCCTATGTAAACGGCCTGACGTCAGTTTCTCAGTTGTCGTGTTTCTTCTATGCAAACGACCTAAAACTCTGGTGTGTCATCCGTTCTAATACGGGCAAACAGGCTCCTAGATGGATCTGGTGGAATTAACTCTTCCAGCCGATGTTCGATTTTCTCCGATCGATGCATCCAGGTGCGCTCATTTGCACTTGGGGCGTATAGATTCGAATACAGCCCACCAGATGGGGGACGCCGTGCTTCAGCAACCACTGTGCGATAAAGACCTTGGTATTGTGCGACCATGTTTTCCAAGAATCTAAACCCACACGGATAGGATCCATGCGCAAACCAAAGTCATACTTGGTTTGGTTCCACGGTGCTTACGTCAGTCAAACCGTGATGACTTGTGCTATGCATCCCCCGTAATTGTCGCAGGCTTGAAAAAGAATGTGCTACTACCTACACAAGGGGCATATTTTCGGGCTCCGCCGTATGACACAATAATGATAGTCAAATTCTTGGACATCGAAGCAGCCCTTACCTCCATTGACAGGACAGCACCCTGTGATTGTCACGTTAAACACGGATTGCCTGATAAATATGTCAGGATCATTCAATAACTCTACCGTCAAACATCAAAACCAGGTACGGACGCTGCTCACTGCCGCCTTTTTCAGTTGAAGGTAGTGTTCCAGGAGTATCTACTCTCATCTTATTCAGCATCGTAATTCGCAGATCCCAATAGAAGCACGAGAAAATTGAAGGAATTGCATTAAGTTCTCACTTAGTGACCAACTTTTGGACTAAAACTATGCGGACGGCATTGTGTTGGTTTTCGATAACGTCAGTACGGCACTGCGTTCTAAACAGCCTGAAATTGTCCGTCTTGCGGTATAAATATGCTTTTTACCCCCAAAGTGAAATACACCACTACAAATTCGGCCGAATTTCACTCCCTCACTTACTCTCTTCAGTGACAGGTTCGAGACCGTCAAGACGTTTGCCCACCCGAGAAGGCGTACAAATATTGATGGGATGGTTAGAGGTAAGGTCGAGAACCAAATATCAGAGGGTCATTTCGCGTACTGCAATCTTCGTCACCCGTAGAGGCAGCAAGACATTCATTTGTGTTTGAAGGATATGGCGTACAAAGCTGATGAACGCGGTATGCTTCTGTACGGTTTTGATATCCGGTCTGTTCGAGCAGCCCATTTTGACCGCTGTGTCTTTGATCACTGTTGTCTGAGGAGTATCTCCCAAGTTTGTTGTTAACATAGAATCAACAACTCCAAAGTTCATGTATTAATCAACAACAAATGAGTGAAAACAGAAGTCTTGAAATGGAACCCGATGTTAGGCTTCAATCAACTTGGAACAAGGCCGTAGCTAAAATATAAGAAAGCAAGAGTTATAAGATGTTAACGTGGAAGATTACAAGCGAGGACAAAACCATTTAACCGGAGAAGATTCAGTTACCATGGTCCGTATGCACGTTTTCGGAACCGGACGTACCTCATATTCAGCTAGCATAGTTGCATTAAAGCTCTCCTTGTCTTCGTGATTTTCGCTTTTTACCTTGCTTTTGGCTCTTTCCCATTCCATGATTGTTTTCTTTTTGCCCTTGTCTTGACAGTGGTATTAGTTTGTGTGAGGTCGGGTAAACCTTACCATGCCGTTCCATTAGTTGCATGGAGATGCAGTCATACCTGACAGGTCAATGGGCAGAGGGAAAACGAAGTCCAGTCTCAGAATCAGTTAATAGGCAACATCTGGTTCTAACCGCTATGCCCCTGGAGAGGACACTGCAGCGAATAAACACGGAAGGAAACAGATTGCCGGTCAAAAAACCCCCACTAGGTGGAAGTAAGAGTGAAGCACCTTGGGTTTCTCTCGACCTTGAGAGAAGTCATCGCACTTCAGTGGGAAGCTATCGCCCGCCTAAGTTGGGTAGTTCCCAACCTGAGAGATACTGCCTCGTCCACGATCCGCTTGCTCCATTGGGTGCATGGGGCTAAGGACTGAATCCGAAAGGCGGATCGATAACAAAGCACCAGCGAAGACAAGACAAAACGCATGCAGTAATCAGGTCTCACATGACAGACCAGAAGAAATTCCTCCACAGGTTCTTTGACCATGTTCCCATTCCCGTGTTGGGTTAACGCCCCACTACCTTGTGGATGAAACTTTTGAGTCAAAGGCTCCAGTTAGGGTTCCCAAAGGAAAACCCCTTCTGTGGTGTGGGCAGCTGCGAAGTATGATGTGCCCTGAAATCTGCGATCAATCGGGAAACATTCCTTATCTCTCTGCTGTTCATTTTTCACGTTCCAATTCTAACTGCGCACGAGTAGCCACAATGAGTCGTTTCTGTGAACTTGTAGCTCTCGAAATGGGTAGCAAATTAGAGACAGGGGGAAAAAGAGAATCCGTTCTCCAACTTAAGCATTCTCTTCGCTTAGCTGCTTTCAACGTCCGCATACTTTGCCAAACAGGTCAACAGACTGCCCTAGTTAGGACTCTTGAAACCCTTAACATAAACGTGCTTTGGGTCTCCGAAACACGCATACATGACCCAACTTCAGAGTTAATACTTCGCTCCTCAGATGCAAGCTCAGCTTCTCGATAATCTCTTTTAGGATTCTCCTCAGTTAAGTCTAGACCTGCTCCCGTATAGAGTCTATAGCCCCTGGTCCTCGGTTTGTGACACGATAGCGAATATACTCGGCAGCGCGCAAGACAGAACTCAAAACGCTGGAGCGGGACAACGTGTGTATTGGAGGAGCGCAACGGCGTGCAGACGACGTACACAGGCGGAGCAAGCGGCGCCACCAAAAACGGTAATTGTTCAAATAAACAAATGTGTTAGTCTTTGTCATCGAGTGCTTTACTAGTAGCACTACACTCTTTGCGTGTCGGGTGATCCGGTTTCTAGTGCTCATGGTCAGGCTGGCGGTGGTTTCACTCTGAGCGTGAAGGCTGAGCGTGCACTGCTCGACTGGATCCCAGTCAGCAGCTGTGTGTGTGCAGTTCGGTTGAATAGTTCTGTGCATGTCAGCAGCACTATACTGAGGCGCCGATGCCTGTTTGTCGTTTCTGTGTATGCCCCAACTGACTGTAGCCCTCCTGAGGCTAAAGACGAATTCTACCAAAATTTGTCTCAACTGCTCCATAGCGTGCGCTCTATGGACATCATCGTTGTTGCTGGTGATTTCAATGCTCAAGTTGGAAGCCTAGACGAGACGGAGAGGAATATGGGAGGCCGATATTGCGTTCCAGCCGATCGAACTGATAACGGTGATCGACTCATTCAGCTATGTTCCGACCACGGACTATTCCTAGCGAGTACAAATTTCTCTCACAAGAAGCGACACCGGCCAACCTGGCGTCTTCCTTCGCCTTCACGAAGTTGGACTCAGATCGACCGTATTGCTGTCGGTTACCGCTGGTGTGGATCAATTCATGACTGTCGATAATTTTGGTCGACGTTTGTAGACACTGATCACGCTCTTGTGCGCATGCGCTTCAGCTTGCGCCTCGTCGGTGGCCGAAAGAACGCCAAGTCGAACCGTCCCCCGCATCTGCTACTAGAAGATAACCAACGATTTGCTTTCCGAACAGAGTTACCCACCAGGTTATCGATGCAGCCATATGCCCAGGATTCAAAAGAGCGATGGACAGAGATCAAACAGGCTCTACGTGCGGCTGCCGATGCTACCCAAGGTCCAACAACTAGACGCACACAGAAACGATGGTTATCTGCATCCTCAGTTTCGCTGTTAGTTGTGCGCAGAATGATTTCCTTGGATTTCGGATACGATGAGGCACGGAGATGCCTTGAATGCCAACTGGTTCGGAGCCTGAGAAATGACCGTGAGCAGTGATGGATTGCGAAGTGTAGGGAGATGGAAAAAGCTGCGGCGACTGGCAACAGCCGCAACCTTTTCCGTCTGATTAGACAAACCGGTTCACGTAAACCAGGCGTTAGCGAATTGATCAAAGAGGTGAAAGGCTCGCTGATTCAAACTCAGGAACATCGTCTAATTCGCTGGGCGGAGCATTTCGAGAAACAGTTTAATTGACCTTTATCCTCTTCAGTATTGCTCACTAGCGCAATAGGTACAGCTCTTGTTGTAGATACCAATCCTCCGTCAGAAACGGAGGTTCTTCGTGAGATAAGCTATCTTAAAGGACAAGGCTGCTGGACCGGATGAGTTGCCTCCGTCTTTTATCAAAGACGGTGGCCCAGCGCTTTTACTGGGGTTGACAAAACTCCTCGGTTTGATATGGGAGAAGGAACAAGTTCCAAAGAGTTGGTGTGAATCGGTGATCGTACTAATTTACAAGAAGGGTGAAAGGTCCTCCTGTGAAAACCACAGGAATAAGGCTGGTTAGCATCGCGTTTAGACTGCTCGCTGGTATAATTCTCCACCGTTTATCTCACGCTCGCGAACAGTGCTCGCGCGTGAATCAGACTGGGTTTAGACCTGGTCGAGGTTGTGTTGATCATATGTTCACTCTTTGACAGATTTTAGGACATAGACACTCGTTTTGTTGGCCCACTGTCCTCTTTTTTCTTGATCTTAAAGCGGCCTTCGACTCAGTCGATCGCACAGTTCTCTGGCGCTGCCTCTTGTTGAAGGTTATACCAGAGAAGCTCATTTCCACCTTAAAATCCCTTTACATTAATAGCCGAATCCGAGTTCGGGCTTACGGTGATCTCTCACTCAGGTTCATCGTAAGAAGTGATGTACGTCATGGTTGCCCGCTCTCTTCTTGTCTCCATAAATTTGTGATTGATGCGGTCTTAGAGACCGCACTTTTGGCAGGTGAGGATGGCAGCATTGAACTTTTCTTGGGTGGAAAAGTATCAGATCTTGAGTGTGCTGGCGACATAGTTCTTTCAAGTGAAGATTTAGGTAAGTTGCAAGCTTTTTTAGACAGCTTGACGGATTACGTAGCAATGTTCGGTATGCGTTTTTCACTTTCGAAGTGCATGATGCTGTTGTTGGACTGGGTTGGTCCAACGCCAAACCTTTCATTGTCTAGGTAGACCATAAACGTGGTAGACAGGTTCTGTTATCTGGGGAGCTGCATCTCACCCGGAGGTCGGATATCGGACGAGGTGCTTTTGCGTATACAGAGGGCTTGTTTGGCATCGGCCAACCTGAGTCATCTATGGCGTCGTTATGACATCCGTTTACCTGTCAAGAGTCGAGTGTACGCTGCAGCAATCAGGCCCGTGCTTCTGTATGGTTCAGGACCATGGCCACTGTGGGTGGAGAATATACGAAGGTTGTCGGTATTTCAACACCGATGTCTTCGTATTATTGCTCGAATCTGGTGGAAACATCGTGTGAGCAACGCTGAGGTTCAGTGGAAAGTCTTAGGTCCAAGGATCAAATCATTAGATGAAACACTTCAGCTCAGCAGGGACACATGTTACGCAGGTCCCCTGACAGGATCTCTTGGCGTGCTATGTTTGCTGGGGCGCACACCGGTTGGAAGATGAGTAAGGGTGGTCAGTCCATGACATGAAAGAAAGTTATGAAAAGCCTAACTATTGAACTTGGCCATGTAGGACGTGTTAGACTTCCAGGGTGCGGTTCAAGAGACTCTCCTACTCAATGATTAGATACTTTGTGGGATATGAGTAAATGCTGTGATCAGTGGCGCTCTTGCATCCACAAAATTTCTTCATCGACTTAATTCCATTAATTTAGTTCTCCTCTTGCTCCTTAATTTCCTCTTCTCCTTCATTATTTCCATTTGAAGTTGCCGCTAGGAGATAGCAACCAAAGCCACCGCACCCAGTACATGGTAATGGTTGTCGAGCAAAACTTGGTTGCGCGCGTTCGTTAATCTTTTCTGCCATGCACGATTCACCTGTCTGTCACTGTGATCTTCCGCATAACGCCGACACGGTGACCAGGGTTTTGTCTTCCACGACCCATGAGATGGAGAACGAGGTTAGTGCAAAGGAAATGATTAGGGCGCATTGCGAGAGCGTGCGTGCAGCATGCACGTTCAACGGTCAAATGGACACCGTGCTCGGCAGCAGGAGTTCCGATAAACAGTATGTTGAACAAACAAACAAAGTTGATGTCCGCTACAGTAGCAACCGAAACCAGAACACATAGGTGCGAGGTTAATGATTGAATAAACTGAACCGAACTGAATATACTAATATCGGTCCGCTGGCTTCGTTGGTCTGGGCATGTATCACATCTGTTTCCCTGTGGATTACCTCGTCGTGCTTTGCTTGTCAAGCAGGAAGTTGACTGGAAAAAGCAGCGTGACTGAGGTATGACGTGGCACCGGTCGGTGGAAACTTTGAAGCCGGGCTTGCCTCCCTCGGTCCCTCACGTCGGCCTGGCTGGGACTCTGAGATTCACAGCACGCATGGTTGGGAACTTTGTCCGATATGACTCACAGTCAGAGTCAGTGAGGGCTATGTTGCTTAAGTTTACGTTCCAACTTCTGAGAAGCTCCTCCATATGCTCGAGATTCTTCATTTAATTCATGTCCTTTATGGCACCATGCCCTCTAAACAAAAATGTCAAAAGGCGCACGGCTAAGATACGAAACAATACCTTTTTACCAACTGTTTGCCCTGTTCGCTTGTTTGATTCCTCTCTCTCTCTCTCATATATATATATATATATATATATATATATATATATATATATATATATATATATACCTTGAACATAAACGACTGCATCGTAATGTAAGGCATGCATTTTAAACCTTCAAAGTCCCAGATGCTGCTGCAAGGCTGAGCTGACCTAATACCGATTCCAAGTTTGTCAAGAGAGGATAAACCGTGTAAAACTTATTTATGCAGCTACATTTCACCCAAAGGTTGACCAGCGGGGTAATTGTCTGCGTATAACGAAAAAGCGTTTGGGTTTTGCGTACCTCACTCATCTTTGTGACTGATGTGACATTCGTTTGTTTATCATGAATTGCGGGTTCGCTGCAGTGGTTAGTCCAGTTCTTCCTTGTTGTTCAGAAAAGTGACCGCTTCGGTTGGAAGATAGACGAAAATTATGGATACTAGAACATCATCCTTAGCATAATTGCTCGAATTTAATGAAAACACTGTCAGCATACGGAGTTTAGGAACAAATCATTAGGTACACGAAACAACTCACTAGAAAAAACTAAAGCTCAGGATGATAATGCGGTGGGGCACGTGTTACTTATTTTCCCGGGAAGAGTTCCGTTCTGGTATGTTCACAGAGGCATGTAGTAGTTTGAAAGTAAACAACCATTATCTCTCCCAGGCACGCAAAAGATCACGCGGAAAACGGGAGACGGCTTTTAATTCTGTGCTCTGATCGTCGCCTCTCCCTCGGCAGTACGAACTTCAGACGCTCCAATCGCCGGTACACCACATGGTGTTCGCTGTCCGAGTCACCAATAAACCCAGATGAACCACATCGCTGTGAACCACAAATGGCGTGGCCATATATAAGGCTGTCAGTCGTACTGGAGCACCCCTGTTGACTCCGGTCACGCTAATTTGCACTAAACTGTTCATGTGCTTCGGTGCGCGTTCCAAACATGTGCTGCAACGACAGTTAGACTGCGATCAGCTATTCCAACCGACTTGACTGTCTCTTCCAAAACGCGCTAGCTGAACAGCCAGAATTTACTCCATCTCATGACGTCAATCTGTACTGGTTGCTTATCAAGAATGCTTTGCATTCCGCTTGTCTAGTGAATGGTGGTTTGTCACGTCACGTAGGAATACCCTGGATTTCTGCTGAATCTTTGCGTCTTCCCGATGCACGCCACTCAATCCCGGCTGTAATGGAGTATAAAAAATGACTCCTCACAACATGTACACCGAATACGACTCTACACAGAGATCGCAAAATATCGTGGTCACGACGTACACCATAGATAGAACGTGCTGCTGCCACGGAAAATCCCCGGAAACTGTTCTCTCTCATTTGAGCCGCTAGCAGAAAGCCACTTATTGTGAGCCTAACGTTCCGTGAAGTTGACAGTTCACCAGTTCGAAATTAATAATGGTGTCTCAAACGATGGACCGAATACTTCCAAACAGTTTAGCTGGCCTCTTGTGTCAGCTTCGCACAGATTTTCCCTCACCCGTCTCATGGTCTGTTTTGACAGCTCCATCTACTGAGGCGTGATCCGCAGGGAAATCCAAGCCTTGGGACGTCACAGAGCACCGGTCTCCAATGGCTTTCTCTAGCCCTGTTTGAAGATGGTACAGTACAGCTTGTTAGAGAACTTCGTGCGTCGTTCTCAAAGATTCGAACATCTGAGAAGGTCCCCTTGTGGAAGAATCGATTGTTGTCCCCAACTATGGAAAGGGCTCGCGCAGTAACTACGGTAACCATGGAGGTATAAGCCTTATCCCAATAGCGTTGAATCTGCTTCCGTCTACCATACTTCATGGGTTGTCTAAAATGCGTGAAGAGAAGATTCACAAGAAGCAAGCTGAGTTTCGTGTCGGCTGTGGATTTATCGACCAAATCTTCACCCTCTGACAACTGCTAGAGCACTGCCACTTCTCAAAGACCAACAATCACCGCGTTCTCTGACATTCGCGCGGCCTTCAGCTCTGTTGATAGGACTGCATTGTGTGATTTTTAATTGAAAAATGGAGTACCTGAGAAGTAGGCCCATCCCCAAGGAATTCTATCGTCGCACCTCAGGTCCAGTTAGGGTCTACGACCAACCTTCGTCCTCTTGTCGTCTCCAGTGAAATACGATAAGGCTGCCCTTTTCCCTATTTTCCCCAACTCTGACATGGTGGTTGTTCTGTGAAATGCTTTTTCTGGTCTGCTAAGCGCTAAAGTTAAACTTCTTCCAGAAATAGGGTTTTCGACTTGAAATATGTCGATGATATTATCTTGCTGAACGGCGGTGCCCAGGCAATGTAAGACGTCGAACCGCTTAGCGATTAAGGTGTCCGGATACGGTATGCACCTTGCACCTTCCAAATGCAAAGTAATTTTGCAAGACTGGTGCAAGCCTGTACCTTCACTCGCCCTTTGTGGTGATTAGCTGGAGGTGGTTTTGGGGAGATATCACAAAAAGCAAAAGCCGGAACAGCTTTCGCTAGCCTGTGACATCTGTAGTGCCGCCGTGACATCCGGATCTACCTTTAGGGACAGGTTTTTAACGCCATAGTCCGTAGTGTTTTGCTTTACGGTTGCGAAACCTGGTCACCCTGTGTCGAGAATGCTCGGCGACTTTCCGTGTTTGAACACCGATGTCTACAAAGCTTTGCTCGCGTCTGGTGGGGACATCGTACAAGCAATAACAACGTTCGTCATCGTGTGCTAGGTACGAACAGTCGCCCCCTGACAACAGTAATCACTCTACACCACCTCCGTTGACTCGGACAAGTTTTATCTATGCCTACGTACGCCGTTTTTTTTTCTTTGCTCTATTCGCACGTGTTTTACAAGGCTGGAAGAAGCGACGCGGCGGCCAGATCATGACTTGGTCCAGGGTTGTGAAGATTCTAGCATCAATGTTGGCTTCGGTTGGTGCTTCCCGTCTTCCTAGTTGGGGCTCAGCGGGTAAGGGTTGTCGTGGACTAAAGACGTTGAGGGACATGCCTGAGAACAGAAGTCTGGTGTGAATGCTGTACGGCCTGTCTGTTGCACTCCCGATATCTTTAAACACAAACAAATGCGCATGATGGGAACGAAAACAAAAGAAAACATTCTTGTTTCTTTTATTTAATAACCACTCTCTCGTGTTGTACCTTACCCTTTCTGTTATTCTGTTTCTGTTAACGTTGTTGCGTTGGCACCAAGCTTGATCTCCAGCTGGGGATATATATTTGTGAAAACATTGTAAGATGTGGCTGGTTGCAGCCAGCACCATTCTTGCATCCTCACACATTTTTACTCATGTGACATGACATTTTGATTCTAGACACATTTCTTGTCTTTATATTGGCACTCCTCATTTCAGTCCCACCAATTATTCAGGTAATCCTGTTCATATGTGATGAAGTTCCGCAAAACATTAACTGTGAAGTTGATTCTCATTGTATGTGCCCTCTGGCTGTTGTTGCAAGTCCTCGTTTACGAAGTATCTTCGGTAGACGGTGAGTTTTTTAGCGGATATAATTTGTGTTTTTGATTCTCTTGTGAACGCATGAAAAACCGTGGGCGAGGGTGTGGTAAGTTAGTGCTTTCTTAAGTTCAGTTGGCCTCAAAATTTCAACCGCCCACTTGCTACGTTGGTTCCATTATGTCAGCGAATTCTGATAAGGGTTGAGCATCTTGAGTGCAACGCGAGGAGGTTTTTCGGCTATGTCGCATAACTGACTTCAAGTCAGGCATGACACCAACGCAGTAACAACAATTACAAAAAAATAGGGCAGGGGGATGTCTGTTTGCTGCCAAAAGTGGTTTTTGTAGAGATCCCACTCACATTATGCTCTACATTAAGTTTCCAAGCATCTGGACTTATCGTGTTCGCCGAAGTCTGACACTAAAAGTAATCAGCACTTCGGTTCAGTGTGCTTGTACTACCGATTCTTCCGAAGCAGTCAGAACAGTGCTGTCAGCTTAATCCAGGTCGATTATTCCGTCTTCTGGTTGGCGACAAACACAACTGTTCCGTCAGACAGACCAACATACGAACCCGTTGACTAACACTCAATTGCGTTAAGCTGTCATTCCAGTTTCGTAGACCCAGTTTTGATAGGGTTACCCGTGGTGACGAAAATGTCGACAGCCTACCAACTATTTCGACTGCGCTGTTATTGAACAGTAAAATTTTACCGTAGAAACTTATCTTTATCTAAGGATTAGGCAGCGTTACTTTCCCACTCTAAATAACAAGAAATCACTTATTAATCATCCTATTTTTCTAATTTGTTCATTTGTTGTCTTCTCTTTATTTCCTTTCACTGACAGATTCGAGGAACACTAATTGGTTTCATCGACTTACTGGTTACTTTCACTCGTCCAATGTTCCCTCGATCGCCCTTCCGAAGTTCGTCCCAGGTATTCGCTCACAAGGCCATGGTTACGGTCACCTAGGTCAAGCAGTTCAGCTCTCGGCAAGCTTGTACGCCGAGTCACGACGATCGTTTTCCTTACATCAGTTCAATTTGGTGGCGAGTGATTTGATCGGACCCAATCGTACCTTACCGGATCACCGTAAACCTGAGTGAGTGAACTTGTTACAAGTCTGTTTTACTACTTTTTTGTCCGTACATCTATTATCTCATTCCTCCACGTGCAGCAACAGCGAGAAGGATCGAACGTAAAGATCATTTTATAGACTTACAAACTCGGATTATCTGTTTCCAAGAGGAAACAATTTACATGCAAAGTTCGCCAACGTTGAATGATAAATGAACGTAACTTGATGCAGTATCGTGATTCATAGACACTGTCTCGTGGCATTCTGTGGCCTCGCAGTAACGAAATATTAGCTATAAAATACATCTTTTCAGTTATGAGCTCAGACCTTCCGAAACCTGTCACAATGGTGGTACGTCAAATTATTACCCAAGGGTTTCATAATTGCAAGGCTTGAAATATCCATTTTACGGTGTTAGTATTCGTGAATAGTGTACGCCTACGAACCCACCTCACAGTTGCTCAGACGCAGATCGTACGCTACCTGAGTAAGTATTTAGCTATGTTCTCTGGATGGTGTCAACGAACCGTAATCAATATGGCCTACTCCTTCAATATAGATACTGTGTATGCATCCTGAATCCATTTTCCCTTAGAATTATGCACTGCTGACGCGTTCAAACCAGTTAGGCAAGACAGTTTTTTTATTACATGCTTCCCTATGTGTGCAGTGGAAGGGGCATTTACTCCGTAGCCACGAAGGCCCGCTGCACTATGGAGGATAACCAGCAACTAGACCCCGAGACTTGGAGTGGTGAAGAACCACATACGGTCCCAATAGGTCGGGTGTGGTAACGTCCCGGACGACAGTGGATTGCTGTCTACCAACAAAGTTGTAGGGGATTGTATTCCGGTTAATTTATTGCTAAGTAACGGAGCGCATTTTCACTTAAGCACATATTTACTACTTGTGCACCTAGTTCGGCTAAGCTTGGTTTGAGCAACAGTTTAAGTTTACATCAGGATGCTGTGATATTTTTGTTTCTTCTTTTCTAGCGAAAAGCATCAACTGTCAATAAGTGTGGGGCAAAAAGGGAGTTATGAAGAAAACATCAGAAAGATAGTTGAAGTAAAGATAGCGTAGATTTAAAAAAAATTATCAGTTCCCATCTCCCCATAATATTGAGTCGGTGGGCCTGGTTAGTCCGTAATGCGAATCATGGCGTTTACCGAAAAGCTGCTTTAGGCTTTTACTAATTTGAGATACTTGTGGTTTCAATGTGACATTTTCCCCTCATTGTATTTCAAGCGTACGCTACACTGGTCATGCCCTCTTTCTCATACACCATAGCATCACGATCTATCGTCGTTGACGTCATATAAAGGTTTTTGGTGCTTGATCACTGGTGTCTGCTAAACCTCGCTCAAATTCGGATGTAAAACCGACTTTGTGATGCTTGGTTTAGACGTGGAGTATTCTTAACTAGAGGAATGTCTCAAAATGAAGTACTGAATCGAATCAGGTTGCTTTTTCTGGGGCATTTGTTACCCATGTCCTTGGGCTGATTTCTTCTGCACACACTATTCGTTGGGCTGGGTATTTTTGGGGTCATTGGCTATGTCATGACATGATGGAAAGGTGCGAATTGATTCACTCTTGCAATTTTTCATATATGGCTTACTGGGGGTTTTGTTCGCAATCCGTGATACGCACTCACTAAAATTGTCATTATTAAATACATTTCAGATCCACAACAGATATATAAAGTAATGAAAGGGTTATTGGGTCATTGCGCATGTATTTCAGAAGATGTACTGTCAACACTTCTAGTTTCTTCCTGCGTTTTGTCCGATGGTTACCTCTATTCGCAACTGTTCTGTTTCAAGGTAAATTGGAGAAAAGTACAATAATATAGTACCATGTCAAACACTTTCACAACGAGCCCGCATCTGGATGGGGTATGATGACTTGAGCGCCTCCACAACTCTATGATCTATGCAGAATGGCTTTCTCCAGCCGGAGATGCAATCATGCCTCACAGGTCAATGGTTAGGGGTCAGAGAAACTCCGGACGTATCGAACAAATTGATGAGCAACACCTGACTTTATACGACTGGCCATTGTTCCCTTGGAGAGGACACTCCAGGGAAGCAACTTGCCGGCCATAAATCTTCACTAGATGGACCTAGGAATGGATTGCACGTGACTTTTCCGGACGATTGTAGAGGTGATCGCATCTCATTAAGTCTCGTTCGCCCAATCAACAATACCATATGTGAGCCGGAAGAATATAGCCCCGTTCACGTTCTGCTTGTTCCACTGGATTCGTAGGGATAAGGGCTAAATCCGAAAGCGGATAGACGTTTAGCACATCAGGAAAGACAGAACAGAAAAAGTCATCAGATCTATCGCGACGAACCAGGAAAGGCCACTACATCAGACTGACTTAACGTTTCACTGTTTTGTGGGTTAGAATGCTGAGTCAGACTTCGATCGAAATTCTGAAAGAAAACACTAAGGATTCATCCATACATTTCACCGCACTCTGTTTTCTATCTGTGTACTTTCTTCAGTAACTTTGTTTGGTTTATGCTGATACATTCAGTGACTGGGGCTAAGTGACTTGGGCGCGTGGTTAGTAGCTGCCCAGCTAAAATCTCACCATTGTGCCGTAGTTTTTACTTTCTCCTCAAGAGCACATGATCCCACGAAGCTCATCCGTTGAATTACGATTGATTCATGTAGTGGTGATATGCGACAGTTCGTACATAGTGTAAGCAAAAATATATGTATGCATATGGGTTCGTCTGCACTCACCACTAACCGGAAAATTTGGACAGGTAGGTAGATTCTGAGGACTCCATGCAATAAGTTCCTCAGAGTAATCTCTTGGCTCTGGTTTTCCATTTCCACTTTTACCATGTCATGTTTACGATGTTCACTGTGATAATCCTGCACTCACTTTGGGACATGCAGGGTTTCTGGGACCTATTCGGAGGACTCCGTCGTCGACCAATTTGCAGTCCATCTTAAGATCACAGGAGGGTGTGTGTGTCCAAAAATCGCGCGTGCATTTCTCACATGATTGAGTTACACTGGTTTCCAGCAGCTTGTAAATCGGTATGACCATTGATTCACGGCAAGTACTTCCTATAATTTGCAGTTCATTGCCTGTTTCCGTTTGTGTTATGGACAGCTTTTGGATTTAAGGCCAGGTAGACGAAATTTCAGAAAAACGTACCTGCACACTCTCGCCAGTCCCGCGGTTGCACTGCTAGCTTGTTGGGCTAGCGAGGTGAACGGCGTGCGGACGTGGTCGATGACTACATTCACGAATCGAACGGTGCTTCGCTAGTAATCAAAAACCCGAATCACGAGCCACAGTGACTTTAATAAGAACCTGTAGAGCAATAGAGTAGAGAGCGAGAAACAGCCCGGTAGGTTTCACAAGGGCATGTGTCACATTGACGGCCGAACCAAGAACAGTTTGATTCGAAGTGATAAAACTAAGTTTTCGCAGGGGGTTTACACTGGAAGTGATGATTGTCAGAAATGTGTAGGGTCACTGCACAACCTCTCTGTGGGAGACAGGGAAATGAGCCTTCGAAATGTAAAGTTGTGTGATAATATCGGTGGCCCCTGAACGTAGTGGCACGCCATAGAGAATAGAAATTGAGAAAGTGACAATAATAATAAGATAGATGTGGGCAACTACTAGGTCACCGTTTGTGTTGAGAATAGAAAATCAGAGTGGTGCATGTGTTTGCAGGATTTTTATATGGTTCCATACTTGCTCTCACTTTTGTATTAAATATCTTCTGCCTTGAGCTGGGTGTGCAGAATCGTCGCAAAGGATTGACTGCCAGTGGAAAAACTGACGGAAGTTACCAGAAAAAAAGCTGATTGTGCCAAAACCTTCACAGTGAATATAGGTGGTGGTACAGGAATGACCTTTTCTCTCCACACACGATTCTGAGAAGTCCCGGCCGAATCCTCGTCGCGGACAGATTACTTGTCTGCAGAAGAAACATTATCTAGAAAAAAGAACGCAAGAAAACCGGAAATAGCTCATAACATGGTTGGCTACGTTGCTTGCTTTGGTTCCCTGGTTGCTTTTACCGCAGCATTACTCCAGATTAAAAAATTATCAGTGTGGATGACGCTAGACGCGTCGGTGAAAAAAACGTTATGCGTTGCATCAGAGAGTAGTACATGAGCAACCGCCGTAAGCGATAAGATGCGCACAGGAAACTACCGAAAGCTGTGAGACTTTTTTTCTTCGAGAAAATCAATGCTACTCACGATTAGGCGTGATAAAGCCGGTGTCCACAAAACGTACGAATTTACGCACAATCAAACCTCGCCAGTCGCTCCGTATCGGGGAGGGGGGGGTCGTATTTGTCAAAACCATACCTACGGGTACCGTAGACACGGTTGAGAGTACGGCGGTTGTTGTTGGACACGGTTTGGGCGAAACAAATGGTGTCTCTATCACCATGGTAGCTGGTTTGAACAGTTAGAGTGTGTATTGGGTGTGTTGGCGTTCCTTCTTTTTCCCACCCCTGTAGGTCCACTACCTGTCCATCTTGTATATTCATTCTTTCTGTTGTTACGTACAACGTGGTGAGAAAGGCAGTATTCAATGGGGCTCGCCCTGCTGTTTAACGCTGTACGATAATGGTGATGATGATGATGTGATATCTGGTTTCAACCTAACTATGGATACTATTTCACGTTTATCCTTAAGCTCTGCGATGTAGCTCTTCTCTATGTTCTAGAACTCAGTGCGGGCCTGAATGAGGAGCCTGATGTGGGTACCCTGTACTTTATGTAAGCAAGAAAGTGTGTGTACACAAAGACAGTTCCTTAGGTATGTTGATTGGTATGGCTTGTTCTCTAGTAGACGCTGCGTGTAGTTCACGCGTATGCTGAGCTAGGCGTATCAGTATAGTCGGAATAGTTAAGAGAGTGTGAGGGTTGGGATGTTATCAGTTCCCCGGATAGCGATGAATGCACCCAAACAATAACTCTGCCGGCATCGAATACAGGTCTGCCTTCACCGAACTCCGATTGCCTAATAAGACAAAAGAAAGAGAGCCTCCTGACATGCCGAGTTTGCATGAGCTGTCAAAACTACTTCGAGTTGTCTGTAAAAACGCTCTATCAACCTATTGGTGGCTAAGTGGTGTGCCGTAGTCCTAACATGTTAACATCCTGGTTCATAATCAGGGAACCAAACGAACCTTAAAAATAGGACCGTCGATTGGTTGTTACTAGGTCGACGTGTGCATGATGAAAACGTCCATCTGGTGTAGTAATCAAGGTCTTTTTGTGTGGCGGTGTACTTTAGCTAGTTGTCATTCTAAACAACTACGTGCCCAGTCACTGATTTTTGGTCACACCAAATGTTCGGTTACGAGTTAAGCCGGGGCTCGCATGCCGGGGTGTGACAATCCATGCTGTGTCCTAAAGATGCCCCTTCGGAGCACATATAGTACCGGAAAAGATGAAGTACTGTGATGATGAAGTAAGTTCCATTAGTTCAAATTGGAAAGGGCTGTTGTGACGATGTTCCTTGACTTCTGGGTCGCATGCCTGCTTTGCGGCACTGGCTGATAGGTCTATGCTACTGTTTAGCGTAGTAAGATGAATGTGAGACATTGTATCTGTCACAGGGTAATTTCACCTGAGGTGTGTCGTATATTCTCAGTGAACCAAATGATGCAGTCTGGGGGATGAGACTGACTGGGTGAGTATCGATCTGCGGTTGACCGCGCAGCGAGAATGATTGACTTGTGGTCCGTGAAGACGGTAAACTGTCAGCCTTCCGGCACGTGCTGGAAAGGACAGAAGCTAGGAAGCGCAGCGGTAAAACACGCCTTCGGGGAGAAGTTACATATCACAGCATTTATTAGCTGCTGCACGTTGAGGCGAACGTTCAAAAAGTGGTCGTAACCGCACAGTTGTGTGAATGATGATACCACGCATGGTATCCATTGATGGACCAAATACATCTGGTTCAGTTTCGTTGTCACTTACCAGTGATCAGGGCCATGCCAACTTCATGGTACACGATCGTCCACGCCATTGAAGTGAAACTAGCTTGTTGTGCGGCTTACCGTGGTAAGCGTACCAACTGGTTATCGTGGGATACGGCAGTGCGCATCACGTCATTTCTTCTCCGGTGCAACGGAAGGGGTATTGGTTACGCGCGTGACCCTCATCAGTCAATATTTTCGTCCGACCGAGAACCAACCAATCAGAGGTGAATTTAAAAACGTGGCCGAAAACCCCTTTTTCTGGGCCTGTTGTGCTGGCTGGGAATTTGATCGGTATGGATCGCGCTGGCAACTAAAATATCATCTAAATGGTTGTAACCCCCCTCTCATCCTTGACAGACCTGACCTTTGAAACGTAGGAATGCTTGTTTTACTTTGCGAAGATCGAATAACTTGCGGACAAACAGTGTGGTTACGGATGCCTTTGGAATGTCACTAGTATTGACGCAAATCTGGTCGTATGCGCGAACCAAATTTATCCCTCTGAAAATCGTGCAGCCGCTCATACTCTGTGTGAGGTCTTTGATATGTGGGAGTAGGTAGCGATCAGTCGTGGTGCTGTTGTTTAGTGCCCGATAATCGCCACAAGGTCGCCAGTCGTCAGCTAACTTTCTGGGTACCATGTGCAGTGGAGGAGCCCACAGACCTGAAGATTGCCTAGTGATACCAAGATGCAGCATGTACTGAAGCTTGGCCTTGGCTATTTGGAGTTTGTTGAGTGGCGAGCCCTTGGTGTGGCAACGAGCCAGAGTACTAAATGTGACTATATATTGTTGCACATTAGTCTACACTTGTGGTAGCACATCGCTCGGTCTAACTAGTTCAGGAAACTCGTGGAGGGGCTTTTGGTAATGGTCTGTATTGACAGGAGTGACGAGAAGTTGCGACTTTATCAGTCTTATCCTCAGGACGATAGCGTGAACCATCAGCCATGAGGTTGAAGTATCGAAGGAAATCAATACCGATGGTCGAAGAAGGAAGGACAGGAGTGATAAATGCCCACTATAGATCACAGCGTAAACCGATGTTCAGTGTACTAAATATTTACCGTAGGTCTTGGGGAAATAAACCTCTCGGACACACTTCAATGAGAGGCAGCGCCAGAGAATTGTGCGGTCTACCGAATCGAACGCCGCCTCCGGAGCAAGAAAGACAGAGATTGTGGGCCTACAGAAAATGTGTCTGGGATATAAGATTTTTCGAATGGTAAAGATATGGTCGATACAACCACGACCGGGTCTGAAACCGGTTTGACTGTCGCGCGTACACATTTCGTTGGCGCTTGGTGATCAATGGAGAACCATCCCAGTGAGCAGTTTGGATGCGATACCTACCAGGCTAATCCCTCTGTGGTTTTCACAAGAGGACTTGTCACCTTCCTTGTAGATCGGTACAGTCAACGATTCACACCATTCCCTAGAAATCGTATTACTATCCCAAATAACCCGGAGGAGTTTTGTTACCTCCGAAACCAAAGCTTCGTCTGCATCCTTGATACAGGGTGGAGACAATCCATCTGGTCCAGCGAATTTGTGCCTTTTCAAGTAACCTATCTCCCGCATAACTTCCATTTCTGATGGAGGAGTGATATTTGCCTACATCGTTTCTTCGGCAGTTATATTCTGAAGACCCATTGTAGAAGTGGACCAGCGGAACTGTCCCTAAGGTGCTCCGTCCAACGGTCCAGACGGAGTACTTGAGAGTAAATCAACGAGCTGTCGGATTCCTTGATTAACTCATTTACACCGGATTTCCGTGGACCGGTAGCTCTAATCAAACGATAAGGGCTGTAACTAATACCAATAGACGGAGCCTCCTCCATTTTCCTACACTTCGCACTCCACCACTACTCGCGGTCATTTCTCAGGCTCCTAGTCAGTTTGCGTCTCAGGGATTTAGGCACTGCATTGAATGTGGCATCCAGAGGGATGAACCTGTGAGCAACGACGATTCCCCGCCATCACCGGTTACCTTGGTGGTAGACAGTAATCCACTGTTGTCCGGATCGTTACCACACCTGACCTATTGGGACCGTATGTGGTTCTTCACCACTCCAAGTCTCAGGGTTCGGTTACCGGTTATCCGCAATAGTGAGCCCTCGTGGCTGTGGGGTGTATAGCCCTTCAACTGCGCTCATGCGCAAGCATGTAATGATGAGAAGGAGCAACTGCTGTTGAAAATATCCACTATTTGTGAGACCTACCTAAACCAGAGTCTTATGTGACATTGTAAGCGGCATACAAGGTTTTCTTGGTCTATTGCCAGCGTTCATCTGGGTCCTGGATGTCCGACTGCATAGATACCCGTGTAGACAGCTCCGCCTGAAAAGCAGGTCGTCAGTTATCGTCTAGAAGCAACTAAACGGAATAGGTGGCTTTAGTATTGGTGCGACCATGGACAAGACGTAAACAGACGCGAGCACATACCAAGGCGTGACCTGAGTCCACAGGGGTAGACCAGATTGAACGACAATCTTCAGTAGATCCACATCAGTGGTGACAATGACAATATGGTCAATCTGAGTCCAACGTTGTGAAGACGTAGGAGGATGCCATGTCAATCTATGCTGCTTCCTATGACAGAAGTTCGTACTTGTCAGAAACAATCCGCGGTCTGAGTATAGCTGGATGAGACGATCACCGTTATCAATGTGATCGGTCAGGATAGCAAGCGGACTGCCCATGTGCATTTCAGAATCACCCAAACAGCCAACTTGAGCGTTGAAATCCCCAACAATGACCACCACGTCCGTTGGACGTGTGCTTCGAAGTAGCTGAGACAAATCCTGATAGAGTTCATCCTTGGTCTCAGAGGAACTGCAGTCGGTGGGCGCATACACAGATACGACGAACAAGCATTGACGTTTCAGTCTGTTGCCGTTGACATGTACAGAACCGTCCAACCGTACTGCACGCAAACGACCGCTGACTGGAATCCAGTCTGGCATTACACGCTCAGCTCTCATGCTTAAAGAAATCCCAAAGTCGGCCTGACCACGAGCACTAGACACCTGATCACTTGACGCGCGAAGTGTGGAGCGAGAAACTGAGGCTACATCTGGGTACGAAGAATGATCACAGAAGTGGGGTCTTTTATGTGCGTTTCGGAGTCACAGCACAGATCTATTTTAAAAGTGTCAAGAGTTCTAGCGAGGGTAGTCTGTTGCCCTATCTGACATAATGTGCTGACGTTGAAGGCAGCCAAATGAAGTGAACATGTAGGCTTAAGAAGTGCGTTCGATTTATGCCCGATTTCTGAACTACTGCTTTCATCAGAGCCGCAATTACCCGTGGCGTTTTGCATCAATCCTAAATTAAAGGATGAAAAATTGGTAAGGTCCTTTGCAGAAAAGATGCTGGAGATCTCTGGGCGAATCACACTTCGCGGCTGACGATACCACAAAAGGGGTTTTCTTCGGGAATCCTAACCGGAGCCTTTGACCCCAAAGTCTCACCCACAAGGCATTGGGACGTTAACCCAGCATGGCAACGTGGCCGAAGTACCTGTGAAGGAACTTCTTTTGATCTGTTATGTGAGACCTGGTTATTGCATGCATTCTGTCTTGTCCTCGCTGGTGCCTCGCCATCGATCTGTCTTTCGGTTCGGTCCTTAGCAAGCGGAACCTGGACAAGGCAGCATCATTTGTGCCGGGGGCTGCCCAGCTTAGGTGGACGACAGCTGCCCAACGAAGCGCGGCCACTTCTCCTGCCGTGGAGAAAAACTCCAGGTACTCCATCCTACGTTCATCTAGTGAATGTGTCTAGACCGTTCAACTGTTTCTCCTCATGTTTATTCGCTTGAATTTCCTCTCCAGAGGAATAACGGTTAGAGCCTTAAGTTGCCTGGCAACTGGTTCAGTGGTTAGACTTCGTCTGGTCTCTACCCGTCGACCTGTCAGGCATGATTGCATCTCCGACTTAAGCAAGCCATCCTGCGTAGCTCTTTGGACTATGTAAGCACGCAAGCCTTCATATCAAGCCAAGGTGCAGTCTCGTGCTCATGGCTTCGGTACACTGATGATTTACAAAATACAAATTTTCACAAAACCAAGTAGGATATAAACTGTCTTTTAGAAAAACAAATTTTTGGTGGCGGATTATCAACCGAATATGTGAACGCGGTTTGATGCGTTGGTCGCATTAATCTCGACGCTTTGAGCTTTTCTCATTTGCCCATTTCGCAGTCGACCTGGTTTGGCTAATTTTGCTGTGCTATCCCGTCGGCAGTAATAATTTTTTCTCTATAAGCCTCTGATTTTCCGCAGCTTTGGAGTCCACTCACTTGACATCCGAAGTGGATGTGCTTATCAATAATGTGCTATGTATTAGCATGCCAAATTGTAATCGGTCAGTCTTTTCTGTGTGTCTTTAAAAGTTATAACGATAATTAGCTAAACAAGCAGATAGGGAAGCTTAGATACTGCCCTACACCTTCCGGCACCATATAGTAGAACCTGTAACTGGTTGACTCGTCTATTCCGCTTTTGTCTCCTGAGAAGATAGGTTGTTGAGAATCGTATATAGGCACAAGGTTAAATACTGTTTTAGATATGTCATAATGATCCATTTCAAGTTGTCATTCGGTTTTTAGGAATTTATTCACCTTAAGTATATTTTCTTCTTGCATCAGTGCATTTATTTTTCGTTTGTATTGGTATTATCAGAGACCGAATAGTTTCCTTTGTTCGCAGTTTATGCTATTCGGAAGACTCACTGATGCCCGAAACAAACATTCGAACACAATAATAATAATAATAATCTCATCGGTTTTATGCTTGTAAGTGATCCTGTGTGAAACCGACAATGTTTCTCAGTTATTTCATGACCAGTCTTACAATGTACACCTAATCTTTGACCCACGAACGGATGGCACTTGAAGATCAAAAGTAACAAGAGTAGATCACGCCCTCTCTTCAGACTTTGTCAGTTTGATCGATATTTCGATCCCTAGGAAGGATACGACTCTGTAATATTTCGCAACAGTATTAGTTATTCGCAATGATAAGAATTTGCGCCGGAATGCTCCAGCTGCGAATAGGAAATGATGGAAACAGCGGAACAATGCGCGGCCGCATTGTACTCAGCGAAAAGCATAAATCCAACGAGTAGCTAATGCAATAAAGCAAAAGGAGTTTACGATTTATTTAAAACCATCACATCCGCCACAGCTTGAATGTTTGTATTGTATTGTATTGAGGACTTCTGTAGGTTAACAACTCACATTTCAGCCACAAAATGACCGGAAACGTCAGCTCTCAATCTCGAAATATCTCAAAAATGGACAGAAAAACGAATAAACCGAAATCACGTTCAACCAACGAGATTGATGCGGAGTTCCTTTGCGATATTCATATTGCTAAAAAAAGCACATGCTAAACAAGGCAATATAGGGTTGCGATAAATATTTATACGGGGCGGAATAAGTCTGAACTCGAAACGTGAAGAAGGATGTGAACAGCGAACTGACATCATGGCAAAGGGGATGAGTAGAGTCCGCAAGAATGTTCATGGCGAATTTTTTCACAGGTGAAAATATGTAGATCACATGTTTTGTTGACGATTAAGGCTATGGGAATTAAAGAAACGATTAACAATGGGCAGTACGCGGTGTATTGAATGCAAATCCTTTTTAAGTAGACTAGGGAAACTTACAAGATAGCAGTAAAGTATGATTGATAGAGCGCAGCGCATTGGTGGAAAAAGGAAGTGATGACAGCTTGTTTGACACCAAACTGCCTTAGTCTGCGAATTTGAAAAGTCTACATAATCTCTTTACACAATCCAAAATATAGAAAGACCACTGCAAATTGATGCTTACAGTGACACCCAAGTACTTGATCGAATTGTATCTAGAAGCGTGGCAGAGTTAATGGCTGGTTGTTCATTGGGTTAAGGAGATCGAGAAAGGGTAAATATGCACTTGAAACATTTGTAAGTAGTAAGATGTAGGACAGAAAGGGACAAACTTAGGGTTTTCTGTAATTCGGCTTTTTTATGACGCAGTTTTCCGCATGTCGGGACTTGTATTGTTAACTTGGGATGATTTCCCTAATTTAGGTCAGTTCGTCGGAAATGGGCACAGTAAAATCAGCCTGATCTTTTTCTACAGTCTATCGAGCGACTCTGGTTGCCATTTCATAAACGCTTCTATTGAATTCATCGAAAGTTTTTGCGTGCACAGATGCAGTTGCTCTCTACAAAGTACGGACAAAGTTTTCAACAGTTCTTTCAGATTGTGTATGTCAAGGTGGAGTTAGCACATGGTGGCAGCCCAATGATTTTAGTCAGTCAGTCACTTTCTTGGCAATGAAATGAGTTGAATTGTCAATAACAATCACACGCGGTGCAACTTCCTGACTGAATGTTTTACAAAGGGCTGTCATTAGTAAGCCAGCATTGGGCTAATTAGTGAAGTATACTCCCGGCCAACGGGAGCACCAATCAGTAATGACCAGAGCATGGTGTCTTTCCATGCATGGCTTATAATAATCAACTTGAACACTTATCTGGGCCTCTGAATACTTAGACCGTGGTGTCCTTTTGATGTTTGCATTCGACGTTTATGTAGACGAACACTACCGGTTTTGACAATGCAGAGTAAATCATTGTTCAGTTCTGACCACCAGAATGTAAGACGGGCCAGGGATTTCATGCTTGAATTGTCGAGGTGTCCGGAGAGTAAATATTTCGAAACCTCAGCTCGTAAAGGAGTAAGCACAATAGTTCTGTCGTCTTAGCACAAAATACCATCATCTGTCACTGGAATTTCTGCACAATGTTGATAGAGCTCTGAAAATCGACGCTTAACGTCTGCTCGCCATTCTTGTCAAATACAAGATATGACAATGTTATAGTACCTAGTCAATACTTAGTCTCACGAGCTAGATGTGACCGACTAACCGGTAGTGGTTGCTTGAGTAAGTAGTTAGAGGGTGAAGTTTCCTTTGAAATAGCGTAGCGTGATTAGCAGTTCGCATGTGGGATGGATTGTACTTTGTTACATGGAATATCGCACGAATACATCGATATAGTACCACTCCATCGCTGAATCATGGTCGCCGACGAATTAGCTAGGGATTGCGGGTAAACTAAAATGCTTCATGATCAGCTGCAGTTGTGAAGTAAGTGCCATGCAAATATGTATGCATGCGATTACCGGCCTCATGTTGTGTTCATGAATACTTGCGTTCGGGGGCGTTGTGTCGGTGAGAAATACACAAAGCTGCTCAACCCTCTTGTTCTAGCACGGCATCGGGGCTGGGGGGCGACGCTTCTGTAATAATTGTCCAGGACACGCGGCGAAAGGGGATAAAGTATAGCATTATTTTACAAAAAGATCTGTAAGCCTCCACAAACATTGCCCATACACTAAGAATCATTGAAGCACCGTTTGAGAAAGACGGTCGAGTGAAGATATTGTCCTAGTTGCAAAACGCGGAATAAATTCAAGGTAAAACGGAAGGATACCCAGTGGTGGTGGTCGGGTGGTTTAGAGTGTTTTCTTACCATCTCAGAGGCCAGATGTTTCAGTCCTCGCCGTCATCGATTTCTTTGGTGGTAGACAGTAATCCACTGTCACCCGGCTCGTTACCACACCTTGCCTATTGGAATCCTATTTGATTCTCCAGACTCAGGGTCCGCTTACCGGTTGTCTCTAATAGTGCAATGGGCCTTTGTGAATATGGGGTCTATACCCCCTCTATTAGACTCATGCGCGGGCATGTTATAAAAAAAGATTTAGGAGAAGGAGCCTTGGATAAAGGTGCAAAACGGTGGAGAATAGCACGAAAACCGTGTAGCAGCTGATACTCATACCAGCAGTTTGTCAACGCTTGTTCAGAATCCGGATCGAAGCCCAAGCCAGCGGTCTCGCGAACGACAGGTTAGCGAATCGATAAGATGAGAAAAGATTCCCGTCAACTAGTGGCTGGCCATATCACCAACCAGAAGAGACGTTCCCCGATGCCAGTTTAGACAAATTAGTTTGTGCCGCAACTGCTGGTGTAAATTATTCTTTCCTTCTATATAAACAATGTGTTCTGAAATAATAAACTGGGATGTTTCGAAGGCAGAGATGTCTTCTCAGCAGAGCTAGTGGGACGGACCATAACCCAAACAAAGGAACCCACAAGTATGGAAGTCATGCTCATCAGGGTTGATGGCTACACCGTGTTTAGGAAACTTATCTAGAAGCAAACGCAACCGTTCATCATGTTAACTTTTATTGTGAACATGCCATCTTCGTTGGCACATACACCATTTGGGTTTCAATATAATAGGATCAACGATATTTTCAAAAAAGGCAGGTGAAACGCTGTGACCGAAAGGCAAAAAATTGTACTGATGCAAACCAAACAGCGTATTAATTGTGGTTAGTTCGTTTGACTACTCATCAATCGGAATCTGTAAAAATACATCTTTCAGACCAAGTTCCGAGAAATCCTCTAAGCCGTGCAATTGATTGAGAGCGTCTTCAGATTCGAAAGTGGAACAGAGAGACTGTTTCAGCAATTTGTTCAATGTAATATAATAATAACCGCAAACTCTGGGTGTTTATTCATCGCGTTTTAACGGAATTACTGTCGGCTCAGCCCAGGCTCGCCGGTGTCAGTGATCATTTACAGACCGATCCATCTAACGTATTTTCGCAGGCTCACGAAGTCCGAGGGGAATGTTGGGACGTCTCATAAAAAGTGAAAAACCACTGAGTTGAACACGCAAGGGAGCCAGCTTGATAGACGCCGAATACGTGGGTGATGAGAATCAGACAGTAAATTCGATGAAATGCGCCTGTGACTCATTGATTTCAAACCAATGATAAAAATATCCAGGTCAAATATAAGGAAGGGACATCTGTACGTATTGCACTACTCATCCGTGAAGAATAATTCACAAGATCGAAGTACGTGTAACCGATAATCGATGATATATTTAACTAAAAGGTCGGTGCGTTATAGCTTTGCAGGATGATTGGTGTTCTGAATAACACCACTAGAGATAAATGAGTTAACACTACTAGCGTGCAAGATAAATGAATGTTGGAAAAACTACTGACGATAAACGATCGAGTAATGTGGTTATAAAGTTCTGATCTCACACTAGCCAAAGCGACAGATGAAAAAACCGGAAAAACGTGAATCGTTGGATAGATGTTTCGTAAAACATGCTTTTCTGCATCTGCACAGACTGGATATGATCTACCCTACACCGTTTTAGACACTTAGAATTACCAAGTCGGCAGGTCAATCGATAGTGCATCTGGTCGCAAGATTAACATTCACTACACTGTTTTGCTGGCTGAACTGTGACATAACAGGGAGTATTGTTGGACTGATTTTTTCGAGAAGCGCATTTCATTGACCGTGTCCGTGGTGCTGGAAGTGATTTCGGGTTTTTGATGTTACGCGAAACCTGTGGCTCTTTACCCATGGGGAGACATACACGTCCTAATATTTCTCACAGATGATTTTCGCCCATTGTCCAGAGCTTTCGACGTGACCCCGTCATAGCTTGTAGAGCACGCGATTCTGAAAGGTGTGGGCGTCGTTCCTGCCTTGGTTCAAATTCCGATAGGGCTGACGACTTTTGGAACTCAGTGCAACATCTACCAACCACGAATAAGAAGTTCCACTCAGACGAGATCCTAATTACTGAGCTCGACGTTTAGATCACAAAATGTTTTATGATCAGTCGAGGCGACGTCATCTATTTGCAAGTTACGATAATTGTGCGTGTGTTTTTACAGGGGTTTTCTCCTCTGAGTCTGTTTGTATTTGGTCGTGCTTTTGCCCTGAAAGATGTCCGCATTTCAGTCATGAGTTACACTTAACACCTCATCGAATTGAAGCAATGAAAAAAGAACGGTTACATACCAAAAATTCCCTAAAACGCTTTGAGAACAAGCAACGGGGTGAACAAGTTCGTTTTCATTTGTTAGTACTCATATCAATACATAACATTAAGTTTGACTCACAAAATAAGGAAGGGGAATAATGATCTAAATCTGTCTTAGTACGTGTGTGCATGCGTATAAAATTGATCAGTGTAGAATGTTCAAGTGATTGCACACGTGTTCGGGAACAAGAAGTGGGCCACGGGAGCTCAAGTGCTTGTACGAATTGTTCCCGAACACGTGTGCGATCACTTTAACATTCTACACTGTGATCAGTTTCACACGCACGCACGGTGACATTTGGATCGTCTTTCCTCTCTCTTGTTTTGCGAGTCAGATTTAATGTCATATATTGGTATGAGTACAAATAACCCAAAAATGAGGTTGATCGCCACGTTGTTTGTTCCTAGTATGAAAAATTGTCAAGAAATTCAGCTGATACTCGCACCTGGTTTGTAAGGATTTGGGCCAGATAAGAAACAGCAGAGTTTCTTTAGACAGTAGCTCGGAGGATTTTAGATCGATTAGAGGAACGTGTAGAGGCGAAAGATTTGCACTTGGATAGATCACTGTACAAAGAGTGAGTGGAGTCTGAATAAACGGATTTTTTGAGTGAACTGTTCACATGCGGCCAGGTTAATTCTCACAAATTTCGAGATAGTTCACTTAAGTGAATGAAAGACAGCCGACTGGTAGTAGACAGGCCTCGACAAAGAATTTTAGAATCTCTCTTCAGTAGACCAACAAAAATAAATGGGGAGTAGTAGAAGAGAACATGAAAAACGCAATAAACGAAAAAGGAAGTAGTGCTGCGACTGATGTTATAATGCCCAAGCTTTCTTATTATGCAAGATAACCTGTGTAGTTTTTTCAAACAGTTGGAAACATGAGATGACTACTTCAGATTTGCATCAGTGATGATTTCCGGATAGTTGACTTGTCAGGTGAACTTGAATATTCACCGGTACTTACGGTAGAAACTTGTTTATTTCAGCTGTCAGAATATCCCTGTGACAAACGACTTGATCGCACTCAGGACCAGCGTGATAATTGTCTTTCACAATGAAGCACTGTCCACACTTTTGCGGACGGTCAATTCGGTCATCCAAACTTCGCCTCACGAGCTCGTTGCCGAAATTGTTCTTGTGGACGATGCTAGCACACTTGGTAAGTGCCTTTAACTTATTATTATTATTGTACAGCTGATGCTGATGGAACAGAATGTTGGCGATACTGGGAATATCATATTCGAGACAGACAGTTTTAGGCTTGTGTCTCTTATTTGAGGGCGAAAAAATCATGTTATTCTCTATTCTCTTGAAAACCATAATATGATTCGTCATGCGGTGTGAACGTTCAAACCATCAAAACCCAACGGAAGCACTGTACAGCTGTACCACCCTTGTTAGGAGTCATCCGCAGTACACATCCATCCACCGAGCCACGACGGGGGCTCAAACCCCGGGGTGAAAAATTGCGAGTCCAGCACCTTAACCACATGGCTACTCGGGGCTGGCTCTGAAAAAAAAAGCTAATTGAACTTATACACTACACGAAAGCTAATCAATGGACAAAAAACGTGGTTCGTTTAATGAACGTTCATGACGGAAAAGAATGAACCAAAACACCAGAATGGAATTATCAATAACTTTGCAGCTTTTGGGGAAAATCAAATTTCTTTCTGAGCCATCACTCCAATGTTGTAGAATATGGACACATTTCCAAACGTCAATAGGGACTCGGCCTTCTTGCATCTGTGTTTCCATAGTCGTGCTTCACTTCCCGAAATGATAAGCTGGTCGTTGACGGGACAGATGTTTTGGTTGAAGCTTGACTGTGTGTATGTGCTTGGGAAATACGGTCGCGAATTCAGTAGTTCTTTTCTAAATTATGCAATAGAGTAGTTCACTTCGGTTTTTTAGTTCGGGCAACCATTAACTGATACTTAATGAGACAATTCTGAATGCAGTCCCAGCAAATAACAGTTGAAAATAAGTAAGTAGAAGTATGATGGTAGTGAAAAAGTGGAATCAAACGCAGATGAAAGCATCGGATAGGAAAAAAACTAGCTTGAGTACAAGAGAAAACATCCGTTACTACATATGGATACGTCATCCAATATCCAAAATCGTTAGTCGGGTGGGTTTTGTTGTAAGCCCACCTAGTGCGTCGTACACGGCCAAGTTCAACGGTCATAGTTTTCATATCCTTCGGAAATCCTATAAATCAATGATCCCCAAACATCTAAATATAGCACTCCTCAGCAGAAATAACGCATTGAATTCATTTTTGGCCTACGCAGCATGTGTGGTAACGTGCGTGGTTTAACAATGTCTAGTATTTAGTCTACGGTCTCACCTCGTGTGCTAAATAATCTAGCTTTCCCACTTTTTTGAGCAACAATTCGAAAATAGTTCTGTGTATTCAGATTGGTTAAGTTTGTCTTTTATTGGCAACTATTTGATGTTCAGCCTTATGAAACACAGTTGTTTAAAACACGGGTCCCCAGGTCAGAACTTTGTTGAACCGAGTTGTTAGCGACTTAATTATGTTTTGATACGACAATGATATTAATGCGCTAATCTCTTCTAATTACACTCCATCCCCGTGGCCATCTCAGCTCCTCATCTTCTCGATTCTGAACATCAATCACAACATCGATATTCGCAGTTATTGTTTGTCTGAATTGGGATTCACTTGAAATCTCCGTGGTACACTTGCACGACTTCATCGATTATGATTCTGTTCATTTGTTGGGGGCAGCGCGGCAGGCGTCGTATAATCCTATAGTCTGTAGTTGTCACAATGTTTCATTTCTATGTCTTTCAGCTGGCTGTTTCTGACCTTATAGTTTGGCATGTGGTATTATATGCTCGGGTATTAATTATCCAAAATTCCGTTAGTTATGACAAGTTATTTTGACACGAAGCTTGTTATGCTGCTGAAATATTAGTTGATTTTGTTTGCCAGCTTGGGCCAGGCTCTTCCTAATGGAAGTTGATACTTGATCGCCTGAATGATTAAACTCTAACACGAATTGTCCCCGAGCATTTCATAGTAGGTCGATACACAAGAGTCGTTATGGTCACCAGCTGTGTATGCTGGTCAGAACCACGTCAGGGCATGTGTGAGAAAAAGCACAGTATTCCTATTGCATGTTCTATCAGTTAACTTATTGGAACTAACTAAATTCGTCAAACAGGCTACGGTGGTTGGGACCTACGTTACGTCTGCGCACGGGTAGACTCCCGCGATATACACCGTTCTCCGAGGCGGGTCGAGGTGACCAGTCCATTACATCGCGAAAAGGTTTGACCGATAACGACGTGCCAACCTCCCGGGTTAGAGTTCACAAGATCCACCCACCAGATGATTGGGGCATTAAGTGACGCAGCTGGGTGCCGCAATCAGTGGTGCAGTTTCACTCGAATTCTTCCACTGTCTCAATGGTTTTTATCATAAACTTTGTGCACTGACCATTCGTTGTACTTGGATTACGAACTACCGATGCACCAAAATCACGAACTCCAGTACTGGAAGGACTCTACGCTCAGTTCACGAATCGCAATGAAGAAGATGCGGAATTCGGGGTAGTACTGAGCAAAATGTCATTCAGTAATGAACGGTGTAAAAGTGACAGAAATGGCCAAGCAGAAATCGATGCATTGGACCGTTACGTCTGTGAATACACGCCTGTCGGTGAACACAAAGGTCAGTCAGTCAGTAATGCCGGGCACAACTGGTAAAGGTGTGCGAACTGCGGGCGATGGCATACATAGCTGGGTGTATACAAACTTGCGGCAAAGATAAGTCAGGACACCTGGTTCAGTGGGTACATGCGAGATTGTGGTAATCGTGTTCCAAAAAGCAGGGCTACCATCATTCAGCGTCATTCTCTTCTGTTTGTTAGCACTTTACGCTTTGGTTTATTTAACTTGTGATTCGATGCTACTATGCGGGAGCAATAGAAACCAGAGCACAGAAACCGTGCTCTAAACGTCGATTTCCGGCCCTATTTAGCGGCAACCGCACTGAAAGTAGTTACTAACACAGCATAAAACAATAGGCGGATTTTTTATCACAAACTGTTACAGGGTCGTGAGAACCTCTTGAAATATGAACATAGAAGTCAATAGCATTAGATTGTACGATGTATTCCGGACCATTTCGCTGCATCTTCACTAGTGCATATTGCAGTCAAGATGATCATTTATAAATGGTAAATTGAACGTTCTCATGAGAACAGCGAACTGGAAAAGATAATGAAGACAGAGTTGAACAATCTTGTAAAAGCCAACTTGATCCCGGAATCCACAGGCAAGAGTCTAAGGTGCAGGGGGAGCTAAACACCACAAATGTACGGCTTGCCAAAAGTACACAAAGATGACATACCGCTACGACCAATATTGTCTATGACCAACACTCCGCAACACAAACTAGCAAAATGGCTCACGGAACTACTAAAACCGGTAAGGGAATTTGTCGGGAAGACTAACGTGAAAGATAGTTTTGAAATGTGTGGGCTATTGAGTGAAGTGAACATCCACAATAAGTACTTATTCACAATGGATGTTAATTCACTCTTTACAAATATCTCACTTCACGAGACCGTTGACATCATTTGCCAAATTATCGATGAAAACAACTTGACTATCGGATTACCAATCAGTGAGCTGTCTTTGATACTATTGTGCACCTCGAATGTAAAATTCCATTTCGTTGGACGGGGATATCGGCAGATTGATGAAGTTGCCATGGCTAGTCCTCTGGGACCTGTTCTGGCAGATATATAATATTTGTTTCACACCTCGAACAAAAAGTGAAATCAATCATAGCTCAGGCCACTCTCTATCGACCCTATGTGGACGATATATTCGTCATTGTGCACATGAAGGACGAGTGTGAAAAAATGTTCCACCACTTCAACACCATACACCCAAACATTCAACTAACCAAAAACGGGGAAGACAACAACAACATCGTATTCCTAGATATTGAAATTACCCGCCGAATTGATGGATCAATCCTACGATCAGTCCGTCGCAAAACTACGTGGTCAGGACAGTATCTGCACTTCGCCAGCTTTGCCATCATAAAGTATAAAATCAGCCTCGTCCATACCATGTTCCACAGGGCACGCGAAATATGTACAATTGACACGCTGGAAGAAGAGTGCCGTACCTTGTTCAAAACTTTTGAGGCCAACGGATATCCAAAATCATTTGTATCCAAGCCCTAACAGCCACCTCCGCGCAAAACGAAAGTTGCCACAGTCTCAAAACTGACAACCTTCCTACAGTTACCTTACAAAGGTGATGACATTAATACCCTAATCAGCAGACGTTTCAACTGTGCTGTTAATCATACGTAATATGCCGCAAAGATCATCATTCTCTATACAACCTCCCGGATGAAACTACCATCGATAAAAGAACCGCTGCCTCTCCATGCCAAGTAAAATTGCATTTATCAGCTTAAGTGTGAGTGCTCAACCACCTACATCGGCAGAACGGAGAGACAACTGCGTAATAGAATGGTTGAACACATTCCGGTTTGGTTACAAAGAACAATGAGTGGACAGATGCAATCAGTGACGTCATCAAGCGCACGCAGAACACTCAAATCATCCATTACGCAACACCTGTGGGAGAAGAATCACTGTGTTAATCTGAGCACGGCGTTCACCGTCACTTATGTCACAAACAGTCCACGACTATTGAGATACGCGGAGACACTAGCAATTAACCAACGTCACCCTCAACTGTGCAAACAGCGTGAATGGATAATTACGTTAGCCTTGCCTTTGTAACGTGTTTTTATTTGCTATCATTAGTTGTATGGGTTCGCACTTTTGCCTTTGGTCTCATAAGAACGTTCAATCTACCATTTATAAATGATCATCTTGACTGCAATATGCACTAGTGAAGATGCAGCGAAATGGTCCGGAATACATCGTACAATCTAATGCTGTTGACTTCTATGTTCAAATTTATGTCGGGAAAGTTATGTTCTCAGTTCCTCCAACGTCGTCTTTTTAAATATGTCGTGTTGACCTCAATTGTGCCTGAAGATGTTCTGCTCACAACAGACACTTTCACTAGTATATGGATCAACATCGATCCACCGTTGACTGAGATTCTACGCTGGTTAAACCCAATCAATCGACGTAGAGTTCACACGTAAGCTCGAAGTTATACCGCTATCGGTGTGTGTTTGGCTTCTGTTAAACCCATCCAATGATTTTCTCCGGGCTGCACTTGCATCGGTCTTCTGTCTCTATTTTGGTGGTGGTTTTCGTGTTAATATGGGATTGCGATGAAGCTCGTACGTCACGGCAAAGAATAAGCTGAGAAGCTCTTCTACGAAGTGCCGCTTTTCTTATTATTTACTGTTTTATTTTATTTCTTTCATTATATTAATATTAGTGCAATTTTCCAAAAAGGAGGTCGCGGCCAATTGGGAAAGTGACCAGCAGCGGTGCGAGGATTTGAACTCGAGACAGAAGCGTCAGAGGCTCACCATGATGACAGTTTGACCACCGATTCAAATGATAAGTAATTGTACCACATCACGGCGCATACTGATCGCCTTCGTAGGAACTAGCAGTCGTTTGCTTTTATTGCTTTCCTAACAAATCCGACGAAGGAGGTTTTTAATGTTTTGATGTCTGATCGCTTGAATCAAACTGATGCCACATAGCTGATATTTCTATCCCTAATAGTTTCCTCGGCGCAACCCAAGGCAGCATAGCATCCAGTGACTAGGCAGTTATGATTGCCGGGACTTTTGGTCGTTTTTCCAGAACCCTCCTACCTAATTACCAGTTATCTTGCCAATTTGCTTTTCAGTTCACAAATTTATTTTCCCATAAGGGACGTACATCACACGTTCTCTATTTGCCGTTTGTTAGTTCCTTCTCACCTCCGACTTCACATTATACATCAGGGGCAATTCTGTTCGATCCTGAATCTAAATGAAGGACAGTAAAACCTATGTATTTCGTTCCTCATTTTTGTCCTGTATTTGTTTCTGCGTTTTTACACATAGTGGAGGACAGTGTCTGTGTGCTTTTTTACTCTCGTCATTAGCGTTACTTCGGACCTCGCGCGTCCCCTGTGACCGAAGTTTACCATGTGACTTTGGATGGAAATATTCATCAGTCTTCCACCATTGTGTGATGTAGCTACTCCATGATAGTTGTGTTTGTGTTTCAGTGACTAAATAGCGGTGTGTATGGTTTTATCCTACATAACTGTAACATTTCTTATTTATCTGTAGGTATTTTTGTGGTAAGTGATAACAGCGGCTTCCCCCGAGTTCGAAATTCCATAGATTTGCGCACATGTGGGATAATGTACTCTCCTGTCGAGGGTTACCCTGAGATCGACCGCCGTCAGAAATGAAATGAACCAACCGGCGCTAGTCCCTTGTAGTAGTGTAGTATGCGGGATGCAGTGTCTTCCTTGGGGGTTGCACGTGTACGATCTGCAAAGACAGAAAGAAAACTCGGTGAGCCGGAGCTCAGTAAGCGCATCAACAAGCATCAACACTTACACCGATAAAGATGGGAGTGGCGATCTGTCTGAGCGTATTACACTGCTCCCCCCAACGAAGGAACACTGTCCTCAGTGTTTGTACATTATTTTAGCTGGTCAGCTGGCAGGATCTGTCGGTGTGGTTTGTGTGAAACGCTGGATGACAGGGATCCTGGCAGGATCGCCAAAAATGTAGTATGCGGGATGCAGTGTCTTCCTTGGGGGTTGCACGTGTACAATCTGCAAAGACAGAAAGAAAACTCGGTGAGCCGGAGCTCAGTAAGTGCATCAACAAGCATCAACACTTACACCGATAAAGATGGGAGTGGCGATCTGTCTGAGCGTATTACAGTAGCTGACAGTTTGAATTCTTTAAATAATGAATCACTAAATAGTGTACGTTCTAGACACACTGTCCAGCCGTTTCCAATATTGCTAGGGATTATCGACAGCGCATCTCCACAGTACGGTACTTGTAATCTGCCACGCTGCGTTTGACTCCTAGTCGGGGATCATGTACCGCTGATGAATTCCAACAAGGAAAAAACATGTTCAATAATCCCGTGGATTTTCAGCGGTGGTTTTTGCGTTGATATTTCACAATAAATCATTCTGTAACCAACTGATCTGGTGGTCATACTGCTGATGCAGTATGAGTTGCGTTTTCCTAGCAGTGAGTCTTTTGATTGTTATAAACTCAGAAGAAACTGTGTTCAACCAGTTTACCAGCACTTGTTCTTGGGGGACAAGCCTACTTGGAACCGTTTCGTGACAACTTGTTCACCATATTGAACAACTGAATTGCCAACAATTCTATTCGGGTGGTCCCTTGCATTTGAAGCCACAAATTCCAATCAGAATATTATTACTGTAATACTATCTAGTTTCCGAGCAATCCCAATTTTCCTCTTCTTTTTTTTACTGAATTTGCTTCTTTCAAGCCGCTGTAAATTTTTCTTATTTCCTCCATTGTATTTCTGCATTCCTCACTGGTCAATTTACGGTTCCCACCAGGTCGCTCGAACAGAATATGTAGGCGGTCGAGTTGATGACTTAGTTGGACTTGTGCTGGTCGTCGCCAATAAATGTGTGCTACTGCATTGAGTTCGAATTTTCTCTCTGGTTAGCGGACGGGTTAGCTTTATCAAATTCCGCGCTCTGCAACAGAGTTGTTGCCTCGCCGAGGGCCATTTTGTTTTGGGATAACGGGTTCAGAAGGTACGACCCAAGTGATGCCGTATTTTTGCCCTACGAGGCAGCAGGTGTTGTGCATCTACGTCGCATATTTACTGTGCTTTGTGTTCTGTGTATAGCGTGTTAACTCCGGTGCAATTTGTTTTTCTCAGTCTCAGTGAATTGAGATGTTCAGTATATGACTGTTTAAGATTCATCAACACTCCTGAACAAAGCCCACAATGGACGCAAAAAATGGTGTCGATGCTTGATTAGAATAATTCTCAAAATTTTTTTGCTTGAACTGAAGAGTCAGTGAATATCGCCTGTTTAAGCAGTGGGAGTCCTGCCTTCGGAATCTTCTAAATTGCCAAAAGGATCCGGTTCAGAAGTACTTGGATGAAAACCTTACACAGTAGGCGGCATCAAGTAACGTGTGTTGAGCCTACTAGTTCCACTTTTTCCGCTCTCTTTCGACCGTCCTTCATTCGTGTTTCACCGAGTAATCATCGCTGTCATTTTGTAGATGATTTGCACACAAAGCTGGAATCTTACGTGTCCAAACTCCCGATCCATGTTCGGATCGAGCGAATGCCTATCCGCAGTGGCCTTGTTCGCGCTCGGCTACGAGGTGCGGCAAATGCCACAGGCAAGACACTGACATTTCTGGATGCTCATTGCGAAACCACAGTTGGGTGGTTGGAACCACTGCTGGCCGAGATTGCCGTGGATCGACGTCGGGTCGTCTGTCCCATCATTGATGTCCTCGATTTCGAAACGTTTCATTATTCAGAAGGTAAGCGGAGACTGGATGGATTAGATAACAATAGGCCAGCTTAGTTATCGATCCGGGTGGCATTATATTTTGTTATAACGACTTTCCCAGTTGATCGAAAAAGGTAGATTTATGATACGGTCATCCTTGAGGCCGTCACTGACAGATGTTCTTTACGTTAACGATTTGCTTTACACCAAAACAACATGGATTGCACTCTTCGGTGTTTAACCATCACGGTTGATGCCCGAACAACTTGAATCTACACACCAATAACCTGGTTTTGGTTTTATGCACAGTTCGTCTCATTGGCTTCATCTTCCAAATATCGAGGATACAGTATCTTCCATTTCTTATCCATTTATGTATTTTGAGCACAGCCCATCCAAAGAATCGTTTCTAACTCAACGGTTTTTTTATACCGGCCACTATGGCCTTTCGATCTGTTCCTGTCAGTAAAAGATCGAAACTCTCCTCAATTTCTAAATTTCCCATGGAATATTATTTCATGGTGGTCAATTCCCGCTCTGAATTTGAGAGTATTCCCCTGTCTGGAAAAGAACATTTTCGCCTAGGTTGATTCTATGTCCATTGTCACTGGTTGTGGTGGCTGATCAGCGCACATTTAGATTTGCATTTGCCTCATTTTACTTGTTTCGGCCCGATACCAAAGTTACGAGCACTTGTTTTTTTCCGGATCGTCAAATTCACATATCTGGTACGGGAAACTCTCTCCGATCTGATTCCATTATGTCTCGTCGATATTTTCACCAAAGGGTTTGGGTTAAATTTCCTCAGTTACTTCACGAATTTGGTCTTTTCTTCTCGGTTTACTTCGTTCAGGTTCAGATCGAATCTACGGGACATTCGATTGGCAGCTGACTTTCCACTGGTCTCCAATCTCATCCTCGGAAAGCAAACGAGTCGGCACCAATCATTCCATTCCAATACGCACACCAACAATGGCCGGCGGTCTTTTCACAATTGAAACCGACTATTTTCACGAGGTACGTTAACCCGGCTCTGGTGGTTGGATAATTCACCGACCGAACAAGATAGTCCAAACTCCGCCGCTGCTGATCATTCTCCATGGGAGGTAACTGTGCTGTGGGCCAGTTTAGATACACACACTCATCTTACCGTGTATTGCCTCACCTGGTTCACGAATCCAAGTCCGCACGGTTATTGCTCTTGGTTCCCTTTAATTGCGTGGCAAGTCCTTATGGCTACGGATCTTCTCTTTCCAGTATACTCGAGCGTAAACATGATACGAGATAGTGCATTTCCCCACCTGAGCCCGTTATTCCTCCAAGCTCCAGCCACACCAGGATGCTGATTTGTCACAATTAATGATTAGCTGCGGTCTGATTTTGCGTACTGAATCAAGGACGAGAATCGAACTGCACAATAAGCGATCAGCAATTGCACAAACCTTACTACCATGAACTCATCTAAATATGACCCATCTGGTACCATTAGATTGTGTGCTTGGAAGCATAATGTCTAAGAACGCTGTTGGTAGTTAAGTCACACATCTACCGAAGATTGTTGGGCTTTCTGTTGTTTTTCTGACCATGAATCATCCCTTGTTTTCGACTATGGTCATTTCTTTAGCGTGCCTTGATTGTATGAAATCGTCACCGTGTGCGTGTGTGTAGATAAACAAATTTCAGCTTTGTTCCCTTGAATGCTGACCGATCGATATCTTACCGTTTGCAGTAGCACACACCTAGGTGGTTTATGTGAACCGGTCCGCTGTAGCCAGGCTGAACTGTCACATCCAACCCTGGTGACTAATACTGCATCGATCTCTATCCTTCTTATCATCATCCTCAACTTTACCTCCCCTCATCTCAGTGATTTTTTCCTCAATAACCGACTTGACTGCTTCTGTGAACAACCCGGCAGTGCAATTTCACTGATGGTGCAAACGGTCTTGTGTAATTTTCTTCGGTTAGCCCACATGTAGCGCGCAAATGCCTGGTATCATATTTCGTACCAATCAGAAACAATACTCATACATATTGTCCGCGGCAGATGCGCGGTACAGTCCCCCCCCCCCCTCAGCTGAGTCGTTACCACTAAGCTATCCCCGATGTGACTCTCAATGTTTTGTTTCGCAAGGCAGTCCATCGTTTATTTTTTCAAGCATCGTCGGCATCCTTGATTCTGTTCCGAATACAATAGCTTGTTTCGTGGGAAACTTCATATCCGAACCTTTTTTCTCGGTATATCACTCTGGGCTACTTTTCACTCTTATTTTTACCGTTTGTGCTTGCGCCAGTCATACACTCCGAAACATTTATTCTGCCGATTCGGAAACCAAGTACAATCCATCAATTAAATCCATGACCCTCGCATTCCCATGTTGTGACATAGTACTTTATCTGTCGATTGTTGATGTGATCGATCTACACGAATTCTGTTGCGATAACTGGCTAGAATCGACCGAAAGAAACTTCTGACCACTTTCTGAGGAAACTCAATTGATATCATTCTGAGTGGGATATTTATATTTACATCTTTGTTTGTCGGTTTTCAGTGCTTGGAAAGTACCACTTGACATCTGATATGGACTGTAATGCACTTACAAAACATGAATGGTGTTTTCCGGGTATACCATGATTAATACAATATAAGATATATCTAGGAGGATGCCAATTGAAACCTCAACTGGTCAAGCCATGATTGTCATTCAGTCCATAACTTAAGATGATTTCAATAACTGTCTTATCTTTCACAGGTATACAACTTCACAAACGTTCAGTGCAGATTTACCTCATTTGGTATCAAATAGTAGTGCTGGTGGTCTTGCTGAGTACCCACCACACGGCACCGATGTGGTTAAGCTCGTAGTGTCCGTTTCACTGTTGACCCACGTGAAATCAGCAACGAAGATCATCTTTATGCTACCGAGTTGTTTCCAGAGACGTACATGAGACTACTAGGTGACCTAATCTACACCGAACGTATCAACCACGGTCGCCTGGAGCTAGAACCGCGGCAGACATTCATTTGCATTCACAAAGAAACATTCGGCGGACGTGTTTCTAGTTTGCTGTTGATCTCGGAGGATAACCAATTTTAGGAAGAGATTAATAACTACTTCTCAGACCTCAGAAACTGAAGTGATGAGGCCTACGTAGGAATGCTTTTCTATGCTTTCAACCTTAAAGATTGATTCACTCTGATCGATGATTCGTTAGATTTGTGAAGCTATCAGCACTAATTTATGCCCTCATCAAATTTCCTGACTCCAATCATATCACTATTCCATTCCAACTCCGACAATTTTCATCTGTTTCTCATAAGGTGCTTATCGAAGCCGGAAGTCATTTTTTCTCTCAGATTTAATAACCTGTCTCATTGGTGTTGATCAGAACTCAGTCATATTAATGGTTTTCACTAGCTCTTGATCCCGCTGAACTTGGCGTTTCTTCACCACCAGTCAAGATGAGATCGTCAGCAATGCTCAGTGACGACTTATTTGCCTATTCACGAAAGGAAGAAATCAATTGTCAGCTTTTAATTCAGTAGTATCTAGTCGGGTCACCTCATGTTTTTTTCGTGACTCATTTGTGGTTCGCATTGCCCAGTAGCAAGGCGCCAGCTGAGACAAGCGCGTTTCTTGATCTCAGATTTGCATCGAAACACTCAGTCAGTCTGACATTTTAGTCTACCAAGCGGATTTCGCAGCTATCTGAGTCCCAGAAATTCTGTGTTACGTTGTGTGACAAGTTATCCTAATTCCAGCCTGGGTCTACTTTCCAAAATGTACCCGCTTTTGACGTAGAATTTTCCGCAACTCGGGTTTCTTCGCCATTGATAAGAGACAAAATTTTTGTATTTGATCTCTTCTCGTTTTTTTAGAACTAGATAGAAACGCAGGTTCACGAACAAAACCTGACTGTTATTCCGTTGCTCGCTTGGGACACGCACCTCTGTTCGTTCACTGGCAATACAAAACAAGTGCAGTTGTAGGGCTTCCGTGTTTACTGTAGGTCTAATTAACTTATGATTTTTGCCAACATTCGTTACTGTTTCCCTCCTAAGTGTCATTCTACGACCTATCGTAACTATGCTGTATTGAGTCATACTGCTTGTTGAATAAGTAAGTAGTTGATTGCTCAGAACGCAATTATGGATTGGTAACGAACGCGAATACGTCAGACGAACCAAACGCAGTGAGGTAAACGAAGGCATATGAACCACACGATTGCACTCCCCGTCTGGATAATGACTGACTTCAAATGGAATAGATCGCTGGTATGCACATAAGAATTGTTGTTTCTTTTGATTAATTTTTGTGACCCTCGAACGACCGGACACGTCTTGTGGACTATAACAGTAGTAGTGAGCCTGACGGAAATCAAGCTTATCATCGCCTAAACTTAGTCAGTTGTTAGAGAATAACTCATATCATAGTTGGCAAGTATCAGTCCCGATTAAGAAACCATGTTTATCCTCTTGTTCGATTTCTCACGCCTTAGAGCATATTAGGAGTCATCAGCAAAGCGTACTCCATGATGTTCTGATCGCTGAGCTTGGCGTTTAGATCGCAAACGTTTCATCATCAGTCGAGATGACATCGTCAGTGCATGTACGCTGTTGGTAGTGATCTCTTATATTTATAGGTAGGTACACGTGATCCAATTCAACATGTCTATTGATTGAGTTGTTTGAAGAGTACCAGGCTTCCAAAAACTCCCTTGCCTACCTCGTGGTTGCTTGATCCAAAATTTTAACGTCGTCCAGATTGAACTTGTGTCCTTCTTGATCCTCATGGACGAATATGAGAGAGAATGAATCATGTTTCTTTTTGGCCAGTTTATGCTCGTGCATTCGAGTGGCAGCTTTTCTCCCCGTTTGACCGACTGGTGATGAAACGTTTGCGATCTAAACACCAAGCTCAGCGATCAGAACATCATGGCAACCAACAACCTGAGCTACAACCAACACAAATATTTAAAACTATTGAAAGCGTACTCCATTGTCCGTCCCCGTTGGAGCTCAATCTGAAAAAGATCAAATCTATTTGAAGCAAACGCGCGCTTCTGGTTCTCGTGAATCTGACACAGTTGTGGCGTCCATTTATTTGGCCCGGAGCTTGGCACTGCATTCTGCAGGAGTTAGGTCGTATTATATATATATATATATATATATATATATATATATATATATATATATATATATGTATATATATATATGTATATATATATATATATATATATATAACAGCAGTTACAAAATAGGAGGGGAGTACAATGCAGTAAAACGGACAAGTGAGAGAGAAAAAATGCTGGCTTTTTGCTTTTCACCGTGAACTTTTTCATATTTTTATCGGAATGGAATTTTCTAACACGGGACACAAGAGTTCGATAGACAAACCGCACAGCATTCACATCACTGACTTCTATTCTCAGCCATGCCCCTTAACGTCTCTAATTAATGATAATCGTGGTCTCTTGGGCCCCAACCAGGGAGGCGGGAAGCCAATGCTGATGCTAACTCCTTCATACCCCCACGCCAGGTTATGGCCTGAGCGCCGCGTTTTTTTTTCAGCACGCGCGAATAAAGCACGCAAAGGTAGACGATGGGCAGACATTCGTAAAACATGACCGAGCCACCGGAAGTGCTGTAGAGCGATCACTTCGTTAAGAAGCTGGCTATCCGGACCCAACAAACGATGACGATTACAGATCGCAATCAGGAAGTCGCAGGAGTCAGAGCGCCAGTCATCAAAGTCCGTATGCTAACAACATCATCTACCCACGAACAGTGCAACTAGACAAAAAAACAAAAGTTGACGCAGTTAGATAGGGCGCATGCTGTGAGTGTCAATCTGCTGAGGAACACAAAACAGTCTGTCATGAATGAGGGACACATCTGGTGAGAGTGTGAGAAATGTGTGGACAATAGCACCTGCACACACACAGCTGAGTGTATTAAAAAGTGAGACGGTGCACTCGGTTCAGTGCGTACAGGTTTGTAGGGAATGTGGCCCACACAGTTCATGACTGCGATCATCTGTCCATATTGCAGATGCGAATTGGGTTGTTTGTCTTCTATTTTGTTGTCCTCTCTTTCTTCCGTCCGTCATTTTTACTTCTGATTTTGCCCCCTTAGTTATTATTAGCGTCTGGTAGATAAAATATCGTACGATCCACATCGTTTTGCTTTCCATCTGGGACGAGTTTCGTTTGCACTGAAGGTGTATTTATGATGCATTGTTAAATACGGAAGCCAATGAATGCACCATGCATCACAAGAGCAGGACTGAAATCGGTTTGTCTTCGGCCATCGGAAGATTGTTTTATTACATAGCTCTATGCACACTATCGTTAGCCTCTCTATAAATGCTTCCAGTGAATAACTACCTGGCTTCTGTATGTGGCCGTCCCTTTCCCCTTTCAGTAGCCTCTAACTGACCGCTATTCCCTTCTTGTGAATTTCGTACCATTTTTTATAATTAAAAAGGAAGACTGAAATCCAGTTGAGAGGTCCAAAAGCAAGTCGGTTTTTTTTACCACCCCCGTTACTCTCGAAGTTGCTTTATTTCCCTCCACTTACCCTCATTTTATTGAGTAAAACGTAGCATTTTAGTTTAGTATTATTGCGTACAACTGTGGAGGAGTTCTTACACACTCAGAACATCATTTATCTTCACTCTCCTCCATAATATTCGTTCTTTCCTTGATTCCTCACAGTTGGGAACATACGACACCGGAATGGTGGTTTGGGGTGGAGAGAATGTGGAAATGTCACTACGAATCTGGCAATGCGGTGGCGAGTTGTACATCATCACTTGTAGTCGTGTCGGTCACGTGTTTCGAAAAGTGTCCCCGTACAAATGGCCTGGCGGGGTCAATCACGTTCTCACACGGAACTCTATGCGCACGGCACTGGTATGGATGGATGAATATCAAGAATTCTATCTTCGGTTCAATCCGGGTAATTGATTTCTGATTGGTGACGTGGTTTAACATATTACTTGTGTGTTCTGTCGGGAGACGGTAAATAAAACTTCATATCTTGGTCTATGGTCATCGAAACCGAACTAATGCTGTCGGATGTTTCTGTTTGATGTGATAAACTCATTATTTGCTTTCATACCTCATCACGGTGGTGTTCCTGCGATCGTCAACGGTTGAGTACATAGTTTTAAATCTTACCACCGGCAGTCAATTACTGCGCCTGGTCCACGGAGACTCCGTATGGCTCACCATTCAACTGGCCGTTGTGATTGTGTGTTGATCAGACGGTCAAGACTCTTCTGTCCCGGGTTTTCCATTCCTTCCGTCGCCACTGACCCCTCTCCAATTGACCGTGACCCCCCTCGTGAAATAGTGTATCATCATTACATAATAAAGAGGCAGTTGAAAATTCAATATTTACAGGTAATAAAATATGAAGCCCCATTTTAGGTGAATGACATATTTACTTTTTGCATTTTTGGGCCTACTGTCCCTTACTCTGTGGGTATGTTGTTTACTGATTAATTTAGAATAACTGTTGTAGGAGTTTTCCGTAGCTTGTCTTCTGTAATTCTCAATTTGACATTGGTTTACGAATCTGCGTAAAACAGTCAATTTTACTGCCACTAATTTGGTTTGTTCGGGATCGGGATGGTTATTGTTCTCTGATCACATTGTGCCATAGCAAGTAGTCTTTCGTGTGCAATGGTTTTCGCCTCCACATTCGTAGGGGGTTTGTGCTTTACTATTATAACACGTGAATAGTCCTGATTCCGAAATTTCTACTGTGCACCCCCGGTTCCAAATGTTGTAGAATTTCTCGGATTGCTCTGTTTCGTCAACCTGCGTCCTCATTCAGAGTGCAGTGGTTTTGGCTGCTACCTCTCGCTAGAACCTCGTTCAAAATTAAATAGGGAGACGGAAAAAGGGGAGAGGTGTGAGATGAAAAATCTTGTAGACACATTTATGTGATCATTAAGTTTTTTATGCGAAAATGAAGATGTAGAAATGAATGGGATGCGAAGTGAAGCTCATGTTTTCCCCACCCTGGCGAACCGCGTCTCGGGACTCCCCAGTTCTGTTTTTTCTTGGCGCATTGCAATAGAATATATGTTTGTATCCGTACGTATCAGGACAAAGTCTATTATTCGAAAACGTTGTCGAGCTGTTTCAAGTCACGCACTTTTATTGATTTATCGTTATGAGACTTGACTGAGATCAAATGATATCCTTCAGTTTTTTTGGTTTGGTAGCTGTTTTCTTACTGGATGTCTTGTCATTTTTCGCGATACGTCAAACACGCAAAATAGGCCCTAATCCGCATAGCTTGTTGTTGGAATAACGGCTGCTCGATTTGATCTTGTTTCTCGCTTTCTTCAGCCGTGGCTGTCCCTTTTCGGTCCAAAAAATCAGACACGGTTTTTTTCGATAGACAAATACTGGCTGCAGATATCCGTGTTTGTTATACCTTTTTCAACCTTTTCTATTCATTTTGCCAGATGCGAGCAAGGCAGACTACGGTGATGTGTCCGAGCGTCAAGCGTTGCGCAAAAATTTGGATTGTAAGAGTTTCCGTTGGTACTTGGAGAATATCTATGTGGACTCGCTGTTCCCCTTAGATCCGATTGCCTTAGGTGAAGTGAGTTATTCTGATTCGATTGCTTTCTTGTTCTCTGTTTCGGAAATTGGTTTCGTTCATCTGCAAGTCGGATGTTAGAACTGCGTTGAAATACGGTTTCCAAAACACAGCACTGTATTCCGCTATTGTGCTTACAGCTTCATCGGTCAAGAAACCGATCCATCTTTTGCAAGACCACCTATTGTGAAACGAAACTCCGATATCCGTGGTACGACAATCATAAGGCTCATTTTGAGACAGGACTACACCAGGTACTTTGGTTGGATTCAACAAGCTGTCTAATCTCTTACTTTACTATAGTCCAGATGTCTGATTAGAAGTGTACCGACCGATTCTCGCAGTCATTTTCAGTGACAGTTGTGTCACTATTAACCCCATAGTACAATAAATAAAGTCAACTGAGTATATAGCCTAACTTAACCCAACGTCTTCTTGTCTATCAATTGTTGACCAGTTCAACGTCTTAGGGTGCCGACTTTTTAGCTGCATTTGGAAATACACATCTATAAACGGCATTGATACTCTGGGTGATAACTGTAACAAATGTCGTGTTGAAGACATGTATAGTATTCACTAGCAGCACGATTGTCATCTGCGTAAACACGGATCAAACGTGATCGCTTGCCAGTGTATGATAATGGCAATTGACCAAATTGAAAAACGCACTCGAAACTTGACTCTTGTGGTCGTCCTACGATGTCTCCTGGTGTTCTGTGGACATTTAGCCGGCAGTTTTTTTCTTTATAGAATTAGAACTGCATATTACTGATAGGTAATGGACCGACCTGAAATAGACAGTATGTGCACTTCTGGAATTTATCATCAGTTTCACTTTGGGCAATCTTCAGTGCTATACTTGATGAGCGTAATTCCGTAGTCACTTTATCCCGTAGTGTGCAAAGATCGGTGTTCTTCCACCGAGGGGGGTAGGGGGAGGTTATACTTGATCTATCGGAATCCACAGAAACAGAAGACTTCATGAGCCTAGCTCAGTAAGTGTCTCATCGGGGTCCCACATTTACAATAATCGAACACTAATATTGCTGCCCATAGCCTAACCATTACAATCCCACTCGAAAATGATTGTCGGGCTTGAGGCGACTTGTCAGGTTTTTCGAATTTCCTATCACACCTAGAAACTAATTGTTTATCTCAATCATCCTTAAGGACTAACGGACTGGCTACTTTACCATCATGCATCTCTGATTTTGTCATTGGATTACGTGGAATCCATAATTCCATCGTTATCCAATCAACGTCAACTGCGCTAACCTTACACGGTTTGGTGTTGTACCCCGCACTAACAGTCACTGGAGCAGGCGCTTAATCTACATAAGTGTAAGTGATTGGAGCATGTGCCACGCATGTCTTGCTGATAAATTTCTTCGATGCAAATTTTCATCGGCGGTGGTGCTCAATCTCTAACACAACGGAATGGAGCGAAAGCCTCAACCGGTGGGTTTGGCCGCATAGGATGTATTGGGCTTTGGGGTTGGAATCCACCAAATTATTCTGCCGGATGATTCAATGCATTAGACGAATTGGCTAGGTGGCGTGGTTACATTTGGATTCCTTCTCCGTTTGCGTGATATCCAACTTTCTTTTCTGATTTTGGTGCTTTGCGTTTCCATTTATTTCACTGCTGTCAGATAGCAATGAAAACCAGAGCACAGAACTGAACCCTGTTGGCAAATAGAAATAACAAGCGGTCCGACTCTGATCTGTATGATTTTTTTAACAAAATGAAACGCAGCATATAAAGAGGCAGTACGTAAACCAAGTCGTTTCGGGTGGTTGAAACTGCATCAGATCAATATTTCGCTTGAAAAGGTCAGTGTGACTGCCAAACTGGGGAACCTGTGATCCATTTGTTTATTTATCTCATATGCATTATATTCACTGCGTCAACTTTGCGCAATTTGTATTCGAAACCAGCGCGTGAACGTATAATGCTTCGTTGTGCTACTGAATTAACCGATAATCCTGACTTCATTTTGATTAAAGCATAATGGCGAGCTAGGTGACTACGAATTTGTCCATCTGTAGGGTACGGCTATTGTGAATTTATTCTGTTTAAGTGCACTGATATTTCCTCGTTGAGGAGCTTCAGAAAAACGTCGGTATCGGATACCGCGAATAAAATGAAATTGATGACTCCTCACAATTGCTCTCTACTTATCTCTCTTCGATTTATTGACAATCGTTAAAAATTTTGTTTTTTCTCTACGCACACACTATTTCCGCTTCCCTTCCCACTAGACTTCTAACGTAGGCGGTACTGCTTTCGCGTAGTGAGACCCTTCGCAGTTAACCAGGTCAAGGCCAGGACTGCCAGTCCTACCGTGGCGTCTCATAAACGATGCTCGAACGCAAGCATGTGCAGATTAATCACAATTCGAATGAAAATGCGTTTCGCACCGAGCTTCAATTTTGTTACAAGTTCACGTTAACGCACAGTTAAAGCAAGGACAGCTATGCGTTTATTTTAGTAGTGACTGGTTGGTTTGCCCCGATGCGACAGCAGCATTAAAACCCGATTTGTAACATGTCATGATCTGATTGTGATCGATTTGACTTAGCCCTACGCAGTTAGTCTACACAATATGTCGATTATCTGCGTAGTCAAACGTTCGAGCCTTATTTTGAACAGACTGCACAAGTCTGATCACTGTACTTTTGCTATCGTTGTCAGAAGCCAATGCAGAAATTCAGACCTCGAGGGGTGAATTCATCGCCGGTAAACACTCTGTGCGTGAATTCCCATACCTGATATGTGCATGCGATGTGTACGTGCATTGCGCCGGGTGGTCTCGGAAATGCTAATTGTCTGTGTGGGATCTTTCCCCCTGAGAGTTTATTTCATCCCCACATTTACCACCCGCCAGTCACTATTTCGCGTGTTCCGTTTCAAATGCTAGAACTTGGTTGGACTCATAAGGGCGGTGGTTTTAGTGCTGCTCAGCAGATTACTTTGAGACCTTATCCAATGTGATAATTCCTATAAATATCTTCCAAACCGTCATCGCTTCATGGCTTTTAAACCATCTCCTGTTCAGGCCATTGTGAAAGAAAGAAATGATTAGTTTTTTTTTCTGAACATTTATAGTTCAAATACGATTCTAAACCTCGTTCGAGAGAAATAAAGAATATTGTGCTTGAATGCAACAGAATCTGCTACTGCTAATTTACTCTATTTATCGGCACTTTTTTTTATTGACTGCAGATCCCCGTGTGGGTTGTTAACAATACGTATTTCTGGACTCTTATCTTTTGACCAGCAATCAATAAAGCAGACCTAGAGCCACTAACACTACGGCATTTACTTCTATGGGAACGCATACGAGAATAAGCAGATAGAGTGATTTTCCTTGAGAACCGACGAAATAACTTTGAAAGAATCACCGTATGATTCCAAAATTGGACTCTTTGTCCATACACGCAGCATATGATTCAAAAGAGATTACATTTGTAAATCATTTATGGAGTGCCCAAGTATACGAACAATTGGGCAGAAGAATACCGGGTACGAATACCTAATGAGCTGCAACAATCGCTTAACCGGTCGTGTTTCCGGGGGAAACTTTGTCCTGTCATCCAGATGCAGCACCATACTACTGATTTCGAAAATGATTCTTCTTGCCTTTACTTTTTCGTCTGATCGAACTTCGGTCGTCTTCAGACCCGGGACGATGCTCCACGTCAACGGCATTTTTGTGAAAGCAAATTACTCATTGCTGATTACCGTAGCCTCTATATCGAACTAGTTGGGTTGCTCGCGGAACCAAAGCGAATCGAGTCAAGACTGGAGATAAATTCCGTGCATATATCCTGTTCTGTTGTCGGGAAATTCCCAGTGAATACATTGGCGAACAAACTCGTTTTCAGTGACTCATACTCATGCCATTACATCACAATATATTACGACATGTTTAGGGATTGGACCCATTAGGTAAACAGGTGATCGAGATTAATGGTAACAAAAGATGAAGGAAAGCTGCAATCCAGGGTTAAATCAAAACCGGATGTAGATTGTTTCTCACGTGTCATGTCTGTTTTCATCTGGTCTACGGCCTGTTGTAGGATGGAGGGTGGGCCGGTACAGCCTAAGAGCACACAGATTGTTTTTGAAAACACGGAGGAGAGTTGTGAAGGCGGATGCCGACAGCCTCAGCTGTGGCTAGTATGCGACAATTTGCCGATCAGGGCACGGAAAACCTAAGTCACGTTTACTGTGTGATTACTCAGAGCGGAGTGGCAGTTCAGCCATCACACCACCAGTTCTTACCACATTCAGTCCGACGGCAAGGCAGAGAGCGCTGTGAAACAGGCGAAAAAGATACTCAAGAAGTGCAAGTCTGAGGTCAGCGATCCGTTTATCGCTCTGCTTGAGCTTCGAAATATACCTTCCGCGATGATGGTAACAGGCCCAACGAAACGTGTACTTAGAAGACGGACGCGCACGATCCTACCAGTTTGTGCCGGTTTACTGGACCCAGATGTCGTAGCGCCTTCATTAGTCAAACTGAAATTAAAAAACGAATGGCGGTGCGAAAAAGATTTTACGATCGGGGCAGCAAACCACTGCATCCACTCGAGCCAGATGACACAATCTGGATTCAACCAATAGAACCGACAGAAAAGTCTTGGACGAGAGGAGAGGTACTATCGCGCATAACAAAGAAATTATACCTTATACGCTCGGGAGATCGTCGCATAAGAAGGAATAGGGTTCATCTGAGAAAATCCGAAGATGATGGTGAGGGAGAGGAAACCAAAAACCATGACAACGAGACTGATTCAGACAATAGTATACATTCACCCTTCGGACAGGAGCACTCACCGTCTAGAACTCGGAGTGGACAAAGTTACCAACTGGCAGGCAAATAGAAATTTCTCAAAAGAGGAAGGATGTGTTGGATACGTTTTTTCTACCACAATAATGCCGTTTCCTGATTGGTCAGAAAGTGACTTTTGTTTAGTACATTGCAAATCGAGCAATCTGATTGGGGAAAGAGGCTTTATAAACCACTGAACAATGAACAATAATCGAGATTTCCTTGTTGCGCGCTGTAAAAATATACTGATTGCATTTCCCGAAGAACTGACTTTTGACATTTAGGATATGGGTTTCGAACTAGCAAATAGTGAAAGGCTATGTGACCTCGATTACACTGACGATCTTGTCTGTTTGTTCGAACGCACGGAACATACGCAACGTGCATGAGATAGCCTCGCAAGAGCTGCAGCTCCATTGGGCATGCGCTTTGCACTTTCAAAGTATAGAGTGATGTTACGAGACGACGTCAACGGTTCCGAGGTTGGTACCCGGTGGGGAGGTACTAACGACTGTCGACCGCTTCACTTACCTCGGCAGCAGCGTGACGACGGATGGGGACACGGTAGTAGAGGTGAACACGCGTATATCCAAGGCTCGAGCGACGTACGCCGGATTGAAGAACATCTGGTGCGGACCTGATATTTCGCTGAAGCTGAAGGGTCGTGTGTACTATGTCGCGGTGCGCCCATTTCTGTTGTATGATTGCGAGACATGGAGTTTGTGTGTGGAAGATGTTCAACGCTTTGAAGTTTTCGACCATGGATGTTTATGTAGTATCGCTAAGATTGAATGGAATGACCGGGTGAGCTATGCTCAGGTCAGAAATCAGGTATTGGTTACCAGTTGAGGGAATATCCTATCACAGCATATCCAGGTAAGTAGACTTCGTTGGTTGGGGCAAATATTACGTATAGCAAACACATCTACCGTACCGTGTCCTGTTTTCCGTTCCTCTTCGGGAATGAAAGAAGCCACGCGGAGGTCAACTGATGACGTGGCGGCGGGGAATGAGAAAATTTACAGCGAACTTAAGAAAAGTAAGTGCCTAACGTCTGCGTGGTTGGGTCCCAAAGATCCCTGAACCAGTTGGCTGGAGATACTGAAGGATGTAGCAGCGAATCGTGAAAAATGTTGATCGTGTTATCACTTCTTGTCGAGTCAGAATGATTGATCAATGCGTGTTTGTACAGTTAGACTGTGTATTCCATGTGTTGGCTACCAGGGCGTTCCTACCTTTTCGCACCCTTGTATGTCCACCTTGTATATTCATTCTTTCTACTTCTACAAAGAACGTGGTGAGAAAGGCAGTGGTCAGTGGGGGTCGCTGTGCTACTAACGCCGCACAATGGTGATGGGTGAAAAAACAATAGTGATGGGAAGAGAATCGTGGGGAAATAATAACAATGAAGGCTGGGTTTCCACTTGCACGGCCTAAGGACGTTACAACAGGTGTACTTGAACTGGCAGGTGATCGTTGGAGATGTCAACGGAGGCAGTTTATCTTTGTTCTCACATGAGATGGCTGGATTAGTATATAACGGGCATCTTAGCATAGTCGCGTTAAATGTGTCTTAGGATGCATCACAACAACCCAGGCTGCGGTGTCACCTTTGAAGAAGAGGCCTATGAATTGTTTTCTTAGCTAGCCCTGGTAACCTTTCTGTTGTTTGTTGTTACTCTGTGCTATTGTTTATGAATTTCCGTTGGTAGCCGTTTGTTGATATGGTGCTATGGTCTGTAACTGCGTTCGGCGTATCGTCAGAGCATATCCGCTTAACCCTTGGTGCCATACATATTATTAGGATTCGCTTTTGGTTTATGGACACGAAACAGCGCAATTATGCATTACTCATTCTGTAAAGGTTTAGTTAGATTGAGCCATCCGGACGTCTTGTTAGATCAACATCCGAAAACGGAAGTTGGTCGTTCCTGTCAAGCTCATTCAAAAACTGCTGGATATGCAGCGATGGGTATTCAACGATTGTGTCTCATGGCTATTAAATGTGATTGTGACGACTCGAAAACACGGAATACAAACGTTCACACTACGTGTTTTAATCTGAATCATGGGTCGTCTGTTCGGTACACAAGAATGTGCCCAGTTAACTTGAGAGGATATAGAATAACAAACATGCCCGTTGTCAGTGCTCTGTGGTAGGATAGATTTCACTCATGTTGTGGTTGCTGAAATCGTTATTATAAAAGTCAGTCAGTTTACATGTCCATATGGCTAGCATGCTATCAGTCTCACGGGTTCCGTTACTTAACCAATAGTCTAGCACTTCGGTGCTCTGGCTTTGGTCGCTACCTAGCAGAAGTTAAATAAATCGGAGCATAAAGAGTAAGTTATTGTCAAAGAATAGTCCAAGTGAAAACCATTTGGGCGAAGAGAGGTTTCCAATGCAGGTACGTCACTGACTGTTTTCCTTTTTTTTGCGTGATTAGACCCAGTGAAATGGTCAGTCTGTTTTGGGGACTTTTACCTGTTATACCTGATCTCGTAAAGAAGGCTGTGAAGGCGGATAACGATCTCCGTTTTCTATTATATAAGTTTGCAATTCATTGGAAATTCAATATTTCTACCTCTTCATCTTTTTTCTTTTTCCAAGTTTAAAAATCAAGGTTCCGGTCTTTGTTTGGACACACTGGGACGAAAAATTGACGAGTCCTCGATAGGTGTTGCCAATTGTCATGGACGTGGTGGCAATCAGTTGTTCGTTTGGACGGGAAAAGGCGAGATTCAGTCCGCAGTAGGCTGTATGGCCCCAGACCCCTCACAGTCCACATTCCGTTTTTTGCATTGTCGGCGACGAACGAATACCGATCAGGTGTTCGAGTATCGAGACAAAGTGAGTTCACAAACAACCTGTTCCAGCAGTCTAACATTGACCCATCTATGTTTGTGGGGCCCGAATGTGACTCATACGATGACTGTCACTTGAAATTATGTCTCGGTTGGTTATTCTGCTTTGGTTACGTAGCCGTTTGTGTAACGCGATAGCATCGTAGCGATGGCGTTCCCCCGTCTTTATCATCTTAGTAGGTCATGTTCCATTTAAGAGTTTAAAATGTTTTATTCCGACACTTCCGTCTATTTCGGTCGGAAACTCTCCGCCCATGCGTCTTTGTGTCCCGTGTTTGGGCAGGAGTGCAATGGAATGGGTGCATACCCAACAGCCTCAGAGATTCAGTGCACGATCAGGGATAACCGACGAATTGGCGTAAACAATCACATAGTGTCCCTATAGGTCCGGTGTTGCAATGAGGCCGGCCTGTAGCGAATTGCTGTTCATCACAAATGTGGTCGGCGGTCATGGTGTCCGAACCTCCCACTCCGGAGGTGATAAATGCTTATATTACTGTTTGCATACACTACTTAATTATATCACCTAGGAAAGCGCAGCAGTTCATTTGAATTTATTTCACGTTTTATATCAACTTTTAAGGGACAGAATAACAACGAAATTTTTTTAGCGATGATTTTACGACTACTGTTTGTAGCATCAAGTACCAGTATGAACCTGATATTTCGGCAATTGGTACAGGTTTTGCATAAGGGTAGCCACCCACCTCAGATTGCAAGAAACACCTCCGCTGTGTGATAAAATCGCCATGGAAACCTTCCGCAGTGCAATAACCCCCAGCCTCTCCCCCCCCCCTCCCTCAGAATTGAGCAAGAAGTATTTTCGGGTCATATTCACTTGGGAATCTTTTACCAAACAAAGCTGGTTATAGCACTCTTGGCAAGGCATCTGGTATCAGTTAAAATCACTAGCCACTGGGTTCCGTGTGTTTTAACCATTTATACCGATTTTTATCTGGGCCTGACAACAACAATGATGCAAACTTCAATTGGTTGGGGGTGGGATGGTTTTTGTCTCACGCTAAGACCTCGATATTGTTCGCCTGTCAAGGTGACCCAGCTAGACGTTTATTTAAACCAAAACCGATAAGGTCACCAGTAACCACGATGCCGGTAGTAAGCCGTGTATCAGTCATTGATAAATGTTGAGCTTACGCGTTTCGCTCGTGAATCATACTGAGTTGCTTTTTAGGTTACCAAATCAGTAACGATCATTCAGGTGGATTTGTGTTATGTATCCACCAAGGAGTAGCTTTTTGTTCCTAATTGCATGAAAATCTTTCGATAAAATATAAAATGTCACAGTACAGACGTTTTCGAAATTCGCTAGACAAACTTTTTTCTTCGTATTTACTTCCCGTTTCCTGAACCTTTCGCAGTACATTGTATCACAAGGCTGAAATATGAGATTCTGTCGAGTTTGTTGTCAATCACGTTATCTCTACTGCGATCCGTTGACGGTTGAAATTGTGACCTTGGTCACTATGATAAATTAGTTTGAAGTTTAGAAATTCAATGTGACTTATCGTTGAACCGACGAAGGCAAGATTCCCCATGGGTGATTTTTGTCATTGAGAAATAAATGCTGATCCTTCTGGAAACGTTTCTTTTCGGAACTGTCTGCTATGATACTTCCCAAAAGAAAGAAGTAAAAAAACAAAGTGAACATGTGTGAAGAATACTATATTATATAGCAGTTCAACAACCAACTCACGGTGAATGCTAGTCTCGCCGAAAAAAACCTTTGGTTTGTTTCGAATGCTTGACCTGGATTTCAGGGTCGCTTGGGTGTGGCCCGTTAAATATCCATTTTGCCTTCGATATGCTGAAGAAATATTTACTGAAAATCAGGGAATTTCAATACGTTATCAAAGAGGAGAGGGGTGACATTGTGCCAATCCATCGAACACTTTTTTCTGCCATAAAATTCTTTCCTATTCTTTTTGTGAATGATAGCCTTTTTTGTTCTCACAATTCATCCAAAAATTGGTGTCATGATAAGGTGCAGTGTGCAAAAAATGAGCACATTCGACTTGTATAGTGGTGCTAGCTGCACTGGAATAAAAAAACAGCCAGAAATGTTTAAGTATTTAATATGGGAGATTTGTTACAAAATCCCCGTGCACCTTTGCAAACAAGTGTGGAGAAAGGATAGTTTCTTTAGCCTTCAGCTGATCAAAAGTCTGTATTATACGAACAACAAAGTTGGCTAAATGTTACAACCGCGAAAATATCCATATCGCTTTTACATCGACGCATTTGAGTGAACTGTGGTGAGAGTGGTAGAGAGCCCACGAATCCGTCCGTCGTAAACAGAAATTACCGATGAAACTCATTTTAGTGAATTTGAGGTCGCGCAGCTCATCGCGCTAACTAACATAGGCTGTCCTCGATATAAAGCAGTGATTGCTTGATCACATACGATGGTGATAACCTTGATCTGTCGTAATTTACAGCGTGCGTAGATCACACGATAGAAAAAAATTGTCAGCATTGTTGTACCCCGTATTAAATAAGTAGAACGAGGAACGTGTATTCGGATTCAGCTCACATCAAGCATGATCAGCAGAACGAATGAAGCCCAAACGAACGAAAGCTGTCAATCAATAACAGTCTGCATGAAGTGAGCCACATATGATTGATGGTGTGGTGCAGACAGGTATCGGACGCGCGCGCGTAGGGCGGACGAGACGTGAATGAATCACAACATCATGTGACTGGGTAAAAAACACAACTATGTCTTTCTAAAACTTGGGTCGATGCATCATAGTGATTTTATTTTTCTGTGTGGGCACTGTGCAGGACGGAGGTTCAGCAATGACCACCTAGTGTAGAAGAAAACATGGTGTAGATCTGGATTGGAAAGCGGTACACTGGTTCTCTTTTGAACCGACGGACGATTAGTGGGTATTCTGGAAGACCCACACAACCTGGTCGTTCATTTCACTATATACTACGTTCTGTTTCCCCCAGCGACCAATCTCTTCTGCTTGTGAGACCAAGGATATATTCATAATCTACTTATGAAACATACGTAGAGCCAAAGCAAATGAACTTATCAACCAAGAATGTCCCTGCTTGAAGGATTTGTCATAACTGTTGTTTCACAATCCTCTTCCATTTTCTAGTCATTCCATAACTGTGTTGGTTTTTACTAGCAACATTTCACCTCTGGTAGACTTAGGAAATTATTTTTGGGTCTAATTGTAGATTAGACTCATCCTATGTTAAAGCTGAAGGAGTGTACTGCAAGTCCCATAGTGATACTGGCGTAAACTAATAGTTAGATTTGCTAGACTATGTGGACCATCTTATATTTCGTCACATTTCTTTTGTGCATAATGAGAAATGTGTACCATTTGAAAGGTTGACACAGTGTGCAAATAATTCGACCATGTTAGTTTAGATTGTAAATTACAACCAAGTGATGAAAGAAAGTAGGTCGGTCAATAAGTTATTCACTGAAGTATAAAAAGAGACGAATTACAAGTAGTATTTTATGTAGTTTAGGTGGGATAGAAACAGTGAACAAAGCGCGTCGTTGAAACTAGTTAGGGAATTATGACCACGACCGCGTGTGGACTATCCGCGATTGGTAAAGGGTTCAGACTAATGACCTCCGATAGATGGCGGGCTACCATCTGCACCTAAACGAAGCGGCAACTTTTCCCTCGTTGCCCAATTATAATCTCTGATAGAAATACTGTCGGTTCTACATTTTTAAGAGAATGAAAAACAAAGTAAGTAAATATAATGGCATTTATTTGGACGCGTAAGTGACCGTGGTAAAGCCGACCGGGCTGTAAGTTCTTAACTCAGAGGACGTTCGACACAGTAGAAATCGTTGAACACAGAAGTCGAGAGCACTAGATTGGACGACACATCCTGGAGGACGTCACTGCATGTTCACTTTGTGCGTATATCACTCAGGGCGATTGTTTTTAGTCTTTCAAATACATTCGGGGCAGTCAACATGCACTCGCGTCATTGTCGCCACTTCAGCATAATCTGGGACATTTTCATAACAAAAGTTGATTAAATAAACCTGTTAATGCTGAGGTTGAAATGAAAGCAAATTCAGTTAACGCCCCTGGCGGCGACTCTTCTGAAGTACTGTATTAACACCCGATGCATATGGAAGAAATATATTACTTATGCACTCTTTGGTTAAGTTAAGCGTGAATTCTAGAGCGATTAATCTGCATTAACTATGAATGCAGTCCGTTCGTTTGTTTCACTATCATCTAATTTTTGCGAGAACTTTTCTGCCTGACATTATTATTTGTGCTCCGGTATTTGCTTACTAACAACTTTGGGGTAGTAAGTTGCAAACTTCGACCTCGAAGGGTGTACTCGGTATTTTTGTCTACGCCATACGTAACCATAGTACCTTTCGGGCTTCTCTGCAATGGCCTCCTCCACCGTATGCCACACCGACTCCACTTCCCTAGTAATAAGCTTACCTTTATATATACTACCGATATTTCTACCAACCTTCAAGCTACCTCTGGTTACCGCATATACAGTGCGTTCTTCGGGAACGGTTACAGCCCTGTAGCTTCGAATTTCTAATACTACTACGGGAAACATTGGCAGTAGTTATATTTTGACTTTTTCTGAATTCTCGCGAGAAACATTTCGCGGCACTGTCAGCTTGAGAAATCGGTGAACGACACCGGAAACTGCCAATTATACATTCCAAGGTGTCATCCATTGGAAAAGTGCTTATGGCTAACCCGTTTGTGGTTTAATCTAATGTATTCACTTTCGTCTCCTGAATGTGTGAGAATTCAATGAATCTAGCTAAACTGGAATAACCAATAACCGTTATGGGACTGTGGCTGTTCTGGTTGCTACTTCTCGACAGCAGGTTGACTAAGAAATGAAAGTTATCGACATTATGGCAAAGTAGAAAGAGACTGAAAAATCATGGGAGCAAAATGATGGTTAGGTTATGTGAATACAAATGCCTCACTTGTCATGATATGCAGTCGTATCTTCCTGCCTGCCTGTGATCCCTGATTGTACCAATGTCGTGAAAGTCCGACACAAGAAAAGGAGTCCAATGCAATGGATCGTCTCAATGCATTACATCCATCTTACGGACCGTCCACTTAGCAACGCTTACTCTTACAAAGCTCACGTAGCCTTTGATAAACGCAAAATAAGATGAAACTAATATTTGCATTTTTCCGGATTATCCCGTAAAATATTGATTTCGTATCGTTTGAACGCTCTCGAAAGTGACGTGCCGTTAACTGTAAATAAAAACAATCCTTAGAGCCCTAAATCTAACTGGCTGAGAGGAATTTCTCGGTGCTTCCCCCAAGTCCCCTGTTGAAACGAAATGGCCGGAATCCCAATCAATGTGAGTTGGACCTTTTGTTGTTGGTCTGTAATCACAGTTAGTATTACCGATTTGTCAAGCAAAACACGACTAAAAACAAAGAAAGGTCACCAGCCAGTTTGACCAGAAACTATCGGATTGCTGTTTCAGGAGCCTTACGCAATTCGCAAACAGCGCTACGTACAATGCTTTTCAAGACGAATTTTTTTAAGACTTGTCGGAGCCCATTTGAACAACATTCAGCACCGGGCCACTTTTGTGCTTGTCAGTAGGCAGATTACCGAAAAATCCACCTGGGCTATCAGCATCAGGCCTAGTTGACTAGACCGTATTTGTGCATACTGACACCATTCTCGCTAGTAAAGTTATCCCTGAAACCAAGATTATCGACGGATACACCAGAATATAGTCGATTCCCCAGAAGTCTATAAGCAGTTCATCTGGTTTGAAGGTTATGAAACCAGTGGTCCAAATTGCTTTCCGGAAGCCCTATTGCACACGGTAACATGCTAGAGTTATGAATACCAGTTACGTCTGAATATATAGGACAATTAATGTGTTCGATCTGTTGCACTGGTGGCAGAATGAGAAGTACGATCCGTATGGTGCATATAGAATACCGTGAATGCATATAAAATCTTACTTCGAAAGATCCTTGACGTGAACCATTACGAGTATTGCCACTCAGTTCAGTTCAGTTCATCCAACCACTAACCTCGCACTTCTGTGCTCCGGTTTTGGTTGCTGCCTTCCAGCATCGTTCAGTAAAGAGCAGAAAGGACAGAATCATAAAGTGAAAGAAATTCAAACAATCAAAGTAATAAGCGGAAGACAAAGAAAGGGTCCGAATGCAACTACGCCACTGGCCGCGACAACTAGCCATATCACGTAATGTTTCCAACCATTTGGTAGGCGGGTCACGTGGACCCCAACCCGGAGGTCTGACACGCCCTACTTGACCAAGTCCACTGGTTAAGGTTCTCAGACCCTTTGCCATGTCATGGACTGACCACCTTCACCTATCTTCCAACTACTATCTGTCTCGGACAGTAGCATACGCCGAGGAAGTCTGTTCGTGGGTATGCGTAGGGCACCTTAACCTGTTTAGATTCAGCACCTGTTCCGGAAACTGACCTCTGGTTTCCGAAACCCTATGCCTTACCTCAGCATTGCTGATACAGTGTTCCCACAGTATTAGAGCAGTACTACGATGCTAAAACACCGACAGTCATCGTCTATCTTCTACCCTTAACGGCCATGTCTCTGAGCCGTATAAAAGAACGGTTTAGATCCGTTCGGCAACTACAATTGAATGCGTCTGCTTTGATTTTTCTCTCCGTGCTTCAAACGACTGTCTGTAGGGGTTATGGCGAACGTACAGTTGCCCCTTGCGCTGACCGTTTATGTGTAGCTCCTAGTTTGTGAGTAGGTGCTGATGAACTAGCTAGTTATTCCAATTAGGACTGTAATCCAGGGGATGGTCAAAACTGATAACAGTACGGTGTATAGAAAATATGGAATACGTTTGCTCATGACACAGATAGGGAATTGAAAGACATTTTCGAACGAGCTACTGGCCAAACACATTCAGCTCAATACATAGGCGGTAAAGATTAGTATTTCTGGCTATATACCACTAAATGATCCACAAACAAAGGTGCTTCAAGATTGAAAAAACTGGGAAGCGCGACCATAGATCAGGTACCAAATAATTGGTCCACAGTTTGTTATCAGTTTTGACCATCCCCTGGATTACAGTCCTAATTGGAATAACTAGCTAGTTCATCAGCACCTACTCACAAACTAGGAGCTACACATAAACGGTCAGCGCAAGGGGCAACTGTACGTTCGCCATAACCCCTACAGACAGTCGTTTGAAGCACGGAGAGAAAAATCAAAGCAGACGCATTCAATTGTAGTTGCCGAACGGATCTAAACCGTTCTTTTATACGGCTCAGAGACATGGCCGTTAAGGGTAGAAGATAGACGATGACTGTCGGTGTTTTAGCATCGTAGTACTGCTCTAATACTGTGGGAACACTGTATCAGCAATGCTGAGGTAAGGCATAGGGTTTCGGAAACCAGAGGTCAGTTTCCGGAACAGGTGCTGAATCTAAACAGGTTAAGGTGCCCTACGCATACCCACGAACAGACTTCCTCGGCGTATGCTACTGTCCGAGACAGATAGTAGTTGGAAGATAGGTGAAGGTGGTCAGTCCATGACATGGCAAAGGGTCTGAGAACCTTAACCAGTGGACTTGGTCAAGTAGGACGTGTCAGACCTCCGGGTTGGGGTCCACGTGACCCGCCTACCAAATGGTTGGAAACATTACGTGATATTCGTTTGATTGACTGTCCTTTTTTACGTGATATGGCTAGTTGTCGCGGCCAGTGGCGTAGTTGCATTCGGACCCTTTCTTTGTCTTCCGCTTATTACTTTGATTGTTTGAATTTCTTTCACTTTATGATTCTGTCCTTTCTGCTCTTTACTGAACGATGCTGGAAGGCAGCAACCAAAACCGGAGCACAGAAGTGCGAGGTTAGTGGTTGGATGAACTGAACTGAACTGAGTGGCAATACTCGTAATGGTTCACGTCAAGGATCTTTCGAAGTAAGATTTTATATGCATTCACGGTATTCTATATGCACCATACGGATCGTACTTCTCATTCTGCCACCAGTGCAACAGATCGAACACATTAATTGTCCTATATATTCAGACGTAACTGGTATTCATAACTCTAGCATGTTACCGTGTGCAATAGGGCTTCCGGAAAGCAATTTGGACCACTGGTTTCATAACCTTCAAACCAGATGAACTGCTTATAGACTTCTGGGGAATCGACTATATTCTGGTGTATCCGTCGATAATCTTGGTTTCAGGGATAACTTTACTAGCGAGAATGGTGTCAGTATGCACAAATACGGTCTAGTCAACTAGGCCTGATGCTGATAGCCCAGGTGGATTTTTCGGTAATCTGCCTACTGACAAGCACAAAAGTGGCCCGGTGCTGAATGTTGTTCAAATGGGCTCCGACAAGTCTTAAAAAAATTCGTCTTGAAAAGCATTGTACGAAGCGCTGTTTGCGAATTGCGTAAGGCTCCTGAAACAGCAATCCGATAGTTTCTGGTCAAACTGGCTGGTGACCTTTCTTTGTTTTTAGTCGTGTTTTGCTTGACAAATCGGTAATACTAACTGTGATTACAGACCAACAACAAAAGGTCCAACTCACATTGATTGGGATTCCGGCCATTTCGTTTCAACAGGGGACTTGGGGGAAGCACCGAGAAATTCCTCTCAGCCAGTTAGATTTAGGGCTCTAAGGATTGTTTTTATTTACAGTTAACGGCACGTCACTTTCGAGAGCGTTCAAACGATACGAAATCAATGTTTTACGGGGTAGACCGGATCTACTCCCTACATGAATTTCAACGTGGCTAGCTAAGTCGCCAGTGGTTAAACCTTCATGTTTGTACTCACAAGAACTTTCATTTTACCGTGCATAAACTGTCACCGACTCTGCACTTTACACTTTTGATGTAGCAAAATGCTCCGGAACACCGTGCAATTGGCTGCTGTTAACTTATGTAGAAATGTGACGGGAAGTTATGTTCTCACTTCTATATGATGCATGCTTTGGGATCCTTTGTAAGTAAAATAAAAGATTATAGTCTCATTCAGTCGTTCGTCACAAAATGATCCTGTTCTCTTCTGTATGTCGGTTTAGCGTTTTTCATGCACGATCTAGCTTATCCGTCTGAGAAATGCTCAAACCACGCCATCGTCAACAGTCAGTTGTTGGGGTTCTGGAAACAGAAGATAGTTTCTTCGGTGAGCTCAGCGGAATTTATTTGAAGCAGATGAATTCGCTCTAATTAGCCCGTATTTTAAGGTTCTTAGCTTACGCTGCAGATACTCACCAGTCATTCAGTAACACACAAAACGAGCAGTCTGGAATAGAAACCCATTCTGTTTACAATAATGTTTAACACTCCAAAAGATTTTCCATCCATTTAAAACGGTTTGCTGCCTTCTTTTCGCTCAATTTCACGTCAGAAACTAATCCATGTCAAATCTGGTCTGTGCCTTCGAACGAAAAATATGAAGGAACTTGTCAGTGGTAGGTTTCCTTTTCAGTTGTCGTAGACTCTGTATCCGTCACTCCCACCTGTTTATGCCCCACCATTTTTTACATTGGAACTACCCTGTTGACATCTTTTGTTATCCAATGAGAAACACAATTCAATAACCCTAAAAAAAATCGGTAGTGTATCCATTGTGGAGTACGACTAGGCTCTCTAGTAAAAATTCTGTTTACTGTTTAATCGGCGTCTGTACGCAGCAGTATTCCACTCCACTAATATTCCAAATAATGTAGGGTCTTTTGATGGAGGCACTTAAAGACCATCGTTTTCTCATCTAACTCTCGTGCATAAGTGCACTAAAGGAGGCATATCGCGTGAACTCAAAGACTCATTGCATCAACAGGGTTAACTGGCAGCCATGACCTTGGGACTCGGAGCGAAGACCCACATCAGATCCCCGTAGGTGGTTTGGTGTGGTAACGTGTCGTTCGACAGCGAATTACTGTCTACCACGAATGTGACCGATGGTGAGTGTTGTACCAATTTAAACAGTCACGCATACTACGTGGAACATTGGTCAACATCCCTCGCATTAATCGACGTAGACTGTTGATATTTAGTCGTGCTTCAGTCCCTGTACTGTTAATTGACTGACCGGTCCTGCCACGTATCGATTGACCTTGCTCGGCCTCGGCTCACTTACTTACGAACTTACCTGATAGACTTCTTGCTATTTGCTCACCAGCTGCAGCTGGATTTTGTTTACGTCCATGCAAATAAATGGAGTGCAACCATTACGTATTCTTTTACGAGTCATCATCATCATCGTATAGCGTTAAGCAGCAGAGCGAACCCCACTGACCACTTTCTTTCACACCATGCTGCACGTGAAAATAGAAAAGAATGAATGTACTAGATGGACAGGGAGTGCACTTACAGGGGCGGGAAGAAGAAATAATGCTTTAGTAGCCAACACACGGAATTTACAGTCTAAATGTACAAACGCACATTGATCCATCATTGTGGTTCGACAGAAAGTGATAATACAATTGCTACTGTTCATATTTCGCCGCCATATCCTTTAGTGTCTCCAGCCAACTGGTTGGTGGATCTTTTGAACCCCAACCACGAAAACGTGAGGCATCTACTTATTGTAAGTTCGATGTACATTCTCTCATTCTCTACTGACATCATCGGTTGACCTCTAAGTGGAACGGGAAGCAGAACACGTACGATGGACGTGTTCGCAACTACTAACTGCGAACACAACGGTGGAGTTCAAACCTCTTACTTCCGAGGTGATAAATGATATCACTGAACCAGTACTGATTGTGAAAAGCACAGATCGGAGGTCAGGTCCTCATTTACCGTCTGTTCAGTGATTCTGGTTCCACCTCAGGACCATAGAATTCTACCCCCGTTTGTTCAGTTCATTTCGAACAACCGTTAGCTATGCACCGGGGATGGCAGCTCTGGTTGCAATCTCCCATCAGGAAACTCAGCCGGAAATGGAAACAATCCCGAGTACAGTGAAGTCAAGAGAATAACTACAAGTGGTAGTATCAAGTCGAGAAAGAACGTGTGGATAAGAGAGTCACACTAGACGCGACGCCCAACCATATTTTCCACTTCAAACTGTTCTTCCATGACATGAACTGGACATCCTTGATCATTTTTCAACCACTACCCCCTTCAGCAAACACTGCACGCCGAGACCGTCTATCCTGGTACATGCGCAACACATGCCTAACTACCATAGTGTTGTGTCCGGGCTGAACAGTCACGCATGCTACACGGAAAATCTCCCTCAGACATCTACTTACGCTTGTTGATGTTTAGTCATGCTGTGTTTATTAATTAATCGATCCTGGCGTGTCGATTAACCTCACTTGGATTGAGGCGAATGTACGCTAGAGCACGCATGTGACAGCTCATTGACATTACTTTCATAACTTCCACTTATCTGCTTATTGTTCGCCGACTACGACCGGGTCTTGTGTCTACGCCTGTACAGATAAATGGGGTGTCACCGTTACGTGTTCTAGTACAGATTGTTAACAACATTTGGTGTCGCGGGCATTAGCCCGTTTTATGGATCTATACATACTAACGATGTAAAAATTTTGGATGATTTACCGTTCACGGAGATCCAACTAAATTATTTGTCGGACCTATACACAAATGCTTTGAAGCTCTGATTACACAGCTTTTGATTTAGAGTTGCAAGATAAAATTTATCCCAAGCTTTGTTGACATTTACAAATGTGAGCGATTTGCACTAGAATGCGACATTTTAATTCCGATGTTTCACTCAATGATTTGCTTGTGCTTGACACTACTTCACCTCATCATTCCAGGTTCGAGCAATGCTATAAAGACATCGGTGTGCTTATACCGATAATCGTATACCCTCCATCATGTTTCTGAACTGTACCGAAAAAGTGACCTAACTACCACAGTTTACACTCGACCCCTGATAAATAAACAGATTTTACGCGGGAGCCACTGATGATTGAGGTTGGAAAAAGCCGAACGCGTCGTCTGTTTATCCAAGGACACGACCTCAGAGTGAAATGAAATTGCTTGGATAGCAGAACTTTTCTACGTGGTGTTATACCAACCCACAACAGCATCATGCATTTCGAAAGTGAAAAATGCATCCCGAACATTCCTCTGGGGCTGCTCATGCTGTTCAGAAAAGCTTACAACGTGCCTCGATCTTCATTTCTAAGGAATACATTGTCCGTGTTCTCAAGGTCGGACACTTCTCCACCCGGCAAATCTTCCATCATCCTCACGAGGCAAGGTGCTATCTAGAACAAAATGACGACGTCGAATAGAAAAGAAGACAGTGGGCAACCCTGATGTGCACCACTTCTCGTGGTGAACCTGGATGCAAATAATTTTAAGCTTAACATGGTTCGACCATTCATGTAGAAATTTTGGGATATATATATATATATATATATATATATATATATATATATATATATATATACGTTTTATTTATTTCCTTTAAACATCGAATGATAAAGTACAGCATTTCTGGGTGGGGGCCGCGCCCAGTGAAATGCTGCTAACTGGGGAAGTGGCCGGCGGTGGTGGAAGTCGAACTCGGATCGTAAATGTCCGAAGTTCATGAAAATAACCGTTTGACCACCACCGGTCACTTTGACGCTTCGAACGTTTGGTGCGCGCTGACTATTTGTCTTCGTGTTTTAACCATGTTATCCAGCGCCCACGAAGTGTGTATGCGTGAGAACCAAGCCGGTTTCAGACCCGGTCGAGGTTGTATCGAGCACGTTTTTACCCTTCGACAAATTTTAGAACACAGAAACATTCAGTATGTCCGCAACATGTCCTTCTTAATCTGAAAGCGGCACTCGACTCGGTGAAATGCACGGTTCTCTGGCACAGCCCCACTTATTCCTCTTTTCCAATCCTTGCGTGTGAAAAACGGCAACCGAGTTAGTGTTTACTGTGGGTCAGACTTTTGAGGCAAAGGCTTCAGTTAGGCTTCCCGAAGAAAACCTCTTTTGTGGTATGGCCAGCCGCGGAGTGTGATTCGCCCAGAAACCTCCAGCATTTTATCTGTAAGGGGCCTTACTAATTTTCCATTTTTTATTATATGATTGAAGCAAAACACCACGGGTAATTGCGGCTCTGATGAAAGCAGTAGTTCAGGAGTCGAGTTTAAATCGAATACACTTTTTAAGCCTAAATGTTCACTTCATTTGGCTGCCTACAGCGCCAGCGCTATGTCACATGAAGCAACAGACTGTCCTCGCTAGAACTCTTGACACTTTCAAAAAAGATATATGCTGTCTCCGAAACGCACATAAAAGACCCCATTTCTGTGATCATTCTTTGCATCCAGATGTAGCCTCAGTTTCTAGCTCCACACTTCGCGTGCCAAGTGATCAGGTGTCTAGTGCTCGTGGTCAGGCCGACTTTGGGATTTTTTTGAGCATGAGAGCTGAACGTGTAATGCCAGACTGGATCCCAGTCAGCGGTCGTTTGCGTGCAGTACGGTTGTACGGTTCTGTACATGTCAACGGCAACAGACTGAAACGTCAATGCTTGTTCGTCATATCTGTGTATGCGCCCACCGACTGCAGTTCTTCTGAGACCAAGGATGAATTCTACCACCATTTATTTTGACTACCTCGAAGCGTGCGTTCTACGGACGTGGTGGTCATTGTTGGGGATTTCAACGCTCAAGTTGGCTGTTTGGGTGATTCTGAAATGCACATTGGCAGTCCGCTTGCTATTCCAGCCGATCACATTGATAACGGTGATCGTCTCATCCAGCTATACTCAGACCGCGGATTGTTTCTGACAAGTACGAACTTCTGTCATAGGAAGCAGCATAGATTGACATGGCATCCTCCTACGTCTTCACAACGTTGGACTCAGATTGACCATATTGTCATTGTCACCACTGATGTGGATCAACTGAAGATTGTCGTTCAATTTGGTCCACCCCTGTGGACTCAGGTCACGCCTTGGTATGTGCTCGCGTCTGTTTACGTCTTGTCCATGGTCGCACCAATGCTAAAGCCACCTATTCCGTTTAGTTGTTTCTAGACGATAACTGGCGATCTGCTTTTCAGGCGGAGCTGTCTACACGGTTTTCTATGCAGCCGGATGTCCAGGACTCTGATTCGAGTAGGTCTCACAAACGACGAATGGGAATGGGCTGGTACATTTTCAACAAACGGCTTGGTTCACTTACGGAACAAAACGATGGTTTAGCGAACACCCAGCACTTCTTCGCCTGTCCTGAAACGAGATTGGAGCGAGTGGAGAGGATCGAAGAACCAGTCAACTTCCAACTGTCGTGTGAACCGAATAAATCAATTGGGTTTGTTCCCAAACTAACGACTCAGAAGAGCTGATTGAGAATAACAGGCGAACCCAGAAATATGTGGTCTATGGTTTGGTTATGACCACCATTGATCGCATTTAAGCTTTCGTCTTTGTACTTATAAATCCAGATGACTCAAGGGCAGAATGGTCTTGATTAGTGGGACAGCACAGAACGCAAATGCTCGCAAATCCGTTATTCCGGATTTCACATTCAGTGAAGCGCCTAAATCCCTGAGACGCCAAATGACTAGGATCCTGATAAATGACCGCGAGCAGTGATTGATTGCAAAGTGTAGGAAAATGGAGGAGGCTGCGTCTACTGACAGTAGTCGCAGCCTTTATCGTTTGATTAGAGCTACCGGTCCACTGAAGTCCGGTGTAAGTGAGTTAAAGAATCCGACGGCTCGTCGATTCACTCTCAAGGACGTCGTCTGGAGCGTTGGGCACTTTAGGGACAGTTCAATTGGCCCACTTCAAAGGCGGACCTTCCGAATATACCTACCAGAGAAACGATGCAGGCAGATATCACTCCTCCATCAGAAATGGACGTTATGCTGTAGATGTTTTATTTAAAAAAGCACAAGTCCGCTGTATCGGATGGGTCGTCTTCATCTTTTCGGTTTGAGCTTTTCTCCGAAGCCGGTAACGTTTGGAAGGTAGGTTGAGTTGGTCAGTCCACAACATGACGGGGTTTGAGTCTACGCGACCCACTTACCAGGTGGTTAGATACCACAAGTGGCATCGATAAGCATTGCTACCAAAGGCGTAACTGCATTCAAGCTCTTTCTTTGTCCTCGTTATTTCTGCTTCTTATTTTGCCTTCGGCTCTTTTTCACTTTATAATTCTATTTTTCCTCTTGATCGGACGATGCTAGAGGGTAGCAACCGAAACCAGGACACAAAATTTCGAGGTTAGCGTTTGAACGAACTGAATTGATCTGTCTACGGCGATCTTCCACCCGAGTTCACCAGCGTTGCCCTCTATCGCCCTTCCTCTTCGATTTCTTTAGTGAAATGGTTTTTGAGATAGCCCTATCTTCTTTTGTAAGTAATGGCATTGATCTGTTCCCGGGCAACCAACTGTCTGACTCAGAACACGCGAACGGTATTGTTTTTCAGAGTGAAGATAGTTGAAGAGAAATGAAAATATGGGGCAACCTTGACCTGACGGCAAGAGAAGGCGAAAGCTGTCCGTGGGTCTGGCGATACAACTGTTTGAGGATGAACATACTTCTCAGGTGCTTCATTTCTCAACAGTCTCAAAATGCAGTTTTATTGGCAGAGCCGAAGACCGAGCGAACGTCTGAGGACACGACCATTGTCGGCTTTTGGAAGGTGTAGAAGAAATTCGACCGCTATAGTGAAGCCCTTTCGATTCTCTCCCACTTCGTTGTTCTAATCCTAGTCGCTTCTTAGCCTTTCTAGGTTTCTTTCGCTCGAGTCAGCCTACTCTGTGTCCCGTCCGTCTAGTAGACGCACTGTCAATAGACGTAAACATGGTTCTATCATTGATGAACGTCAGCAAATAAAAGAAACGAAACATACAGCTGTCATTCTCCAAGCGCACCGACAGCAATGGTTCTGGGCAGTCACGTACAAAATACGTGGGCATAGAAATGTGGGACTTAAGCAAAGGGCACTCCCGCTGAATTGGGAAATAAACACGTAAATTCAAGGGTAAAAACAAGAGACGTATAGAAAACACTAATAAATTGTCCGTGAACGTAAGTAGTCTACCGCCTAAAGTGGACGAAGTTTTAACCAGTCAAAAAGAGCTAAACACTCCAGTAAAAACCCAGACACAGCAGATAATAGGAATTTAAGAAACAGCGCTCGCCTACTGTCAGTAGGAAGTAGTGTAAAATAAGGGAATAATACATGCGCGTACGGATGGTGCGACGGTACTCTAGCAACTGTTGGAGGATGAAGACATGATCGATACGTCCACGACCGGTGCGAGGATCAGCCTGCCCTTCATACGTTTGGTACAACCTGAAGGTGTGATGGACGTCAGCAGCTTCCACAGTTTGGCGAAGGCTCATACCCTCATGGTCGATGCAGTCACTGCGCGAGCCGTTCATCAAGGTGAAAACAACAGGGGACCTCCCTAGGATCCCAAACCTATTACAACAACGCATGAATTTCTTTAACGAGCCGTCCCCCATCATCTTTGGAAAGAGTTAGGGGAAACCATCGGAGGCTTGGATTTACCTGTGGATTTAGCCTCGGTAGATGGGTCTGTCGAAACAGACCAGGGGACATGTACCGGGAGAGCCATTGGAGAGGCTGATACCAAGGGTCAACCAAATTGCTTCGTCCAGTGTCTGAGACGCCGCTGTTGCTTGTAAATTGGAGAACTGCCAGCTTCATGGGTCGTTTCTGTCACACCTAGCGATTTTCTACCGACGATTGAAAAGGTTGTGGGAATTCCCGGTGGTGACCGCACAGTTCATCTCTGACGCACGTTGAGGCCACTAAATTTTGCGATCCCTCGGAAGACTCTCACTCAGTACACATCTCGTAACGAGCCGTGTTTCACTACCCTCACTACTAGTCGGGATCAGCTGTCTTGCTTCAAGAAGGCGCAAGGATTCAGTGGAAATCCAGGGTCTCACGACACAGCGGGGCAGGCCACAATGCCTTGGGCCAGCAACCAGGGCTGGTTAATGTTATCGTCTGGGGCTACATTTAGCGTCTTGCGATACGGATAGGCGAAATAGATCAGAAAGCTTATTCAGCATAACCATCATTGTAGCACGCGTTTGGAGCGTTCATCGAAGCACGTAGACAGCTTAGTGTAAACCAGTGCGCACACGGAGTCAACGGGAAGGCTCCGGCACGAGCGATAGTCTTGTACGCAACCCCGCTATTTGTGACTTACTGTGAGGTGGAGAGCGTTAGCCACGTGAAATTCCCACCACAACCTCGAGCGGTGCCATTGATCGTCCTCGACCAGTTATTTGTGAGTCTATGTCACAGCTAACCCTGGAAGCGGCTGTCCCCCTACCTGCGACCCTCAGACGCACGTCCGGCTCTTTCAAGTTGGTTACCTTAGCTAAATATTGGTTAGCTCCACCTTAGATAACTTTTCGTGACACTGAGAAAGCTCCAATAAGTTACAGGCCATCCTCAGACGTTGTTCTTTTGGACTCTTAGTTACCAGGTACTCACTAAACCCCGAGAATAACCGACGGAACGGGCAACAAGCCAAAAGTTTCCGAAAAACGGGTAGGTAAACGAAAACGTTTATTGAAATAGTGCATTTTGTCAATCACGTGTAAACATTAGAGCGACACCGGACACAAAGTGAGCCAAGGTTCAACCGTCCGCAAGCGAAGCAGTCAGCGTTGTTTTTTCAGTTCGCGGAAAGCAATTGTCGTTAGACCAACCGGACTAATAGCAAACAGTCCCGTGACATCTAGCGACTTACGAGCTACACAGCTAAGTACCAATTAGCTGTTTCATCTAGATCAACTTTAATTGGAATTATACAAACAAACTCAGTCACCTCTAGATCGCTATAAACACCCATCAGTGTGTATCTTGAGATCCGTGTATTGGTTCCTAGAAATTCCGTCATGGTGACATTCAAACCACAGTGTCGTTGATCGCATCGTCTGCAGTTCTTCCTCTATGTAGCATTTTTGTCAGTCGATTGACTACTAGAAACAACCTCAGTAACAATCTACGACACGAAAGTATCGATGTCCGAGAAAAATCACTACGTACTGTGCCCGTGATGGTACCGATAATGTCGTTAATTGTCACGCGAATAACATGGACAGCGTATATTGATCTTGATATATGGAAGTGCGTGACACTGCCGAAGGTAGGTATTTTTGTTCCTGATCATAACTGATTAGTTCTCCTTACGCCTACCGTTCAGTTATTTATCATCCCTACTTCGTATCTCGCATTCGGGCCTGTTTTTTGTATTGATAAACAGATAATTTAAGTCACTAGAATCTCAAGCAGGAAGGCGAATACCTGGATTCAGTTACAACAAGCGAAGTTCAATGCAGAAATTTCTAATGTAGCGTTGCATGACTTATGTTTAAGACAATTTCATTTTGCCCCTGTTAGGATTCACTGCTAAACTGCATTATAAATGTACGATTACTGCGACGTTCGGGAATAAAGAATGTCGCATTCCATGTGAGCAGACTGACAAACATATTTCTGTTGACGACCGGAAACATCACTTGTTTCGGCAACGACCCACTTGGCATCTTATGTTGCTTGAGCAACCTGGCACGCATTGTTTTGATCATCACATGACCATTGATAAAGTTTTGGCTTTCGACTTTTTCGCCAAGTCTGCGGTCCAGTTCTGTTAGCGGACAAACACTGATTCACCAGACATCCATTATGTTCGACTAATGCGCGTTCCTAGTACTTGACCTGTACTATGTTTGGTCTGCAGAAGTAGACGTTCTTTGATCGCATTTTTGTGACCCAGAACAATGCTAGCATCCTCCACGTAATAAATTCGAAAAATCCCTGCTCATGTACCCATGTACTGAACTTCATACCTATATTGACCATATTTTTCTTAATCATTCCTCATCGTCTTTTCTTGCATTCACCGTTTATCCAGCCCCGTGTGTCGAAGGTCCGGATTTCTATTGGACTTTGCCACCACCGTTCAGCCCATCAATGTCATGACCAAGGTGTCTTTGTGCCTATCCCTCCACACCTTTTTGTCCTCTCCCAGTGTCTCTAGAGGCAATGATCGTTTTCTCATGTGGATTACGCCCAATTATTCGCGTACTCGCGAGTGCCAATTCACGTGTGAATGAATTCAAGATGGACTGTGGCTTCCGACTTTTTACTCATCCCCACCCATTTTTTGACTGGATGTATGCACACGCTCAGCTGTTCCACTTCACCTCCGGTATTCTTTCGAGCAAATTTGTAAACATTAAACAAGGTGATCGGTTAATCTCATCAAGGCCTTTCGTTTTTACCGTATTCACATATTCTTTTTCTGACTACAACTAAGTCGGCGTATTTGGTCTCACCACACCAAGCACTGTAAGCTGTGAGATTTGTCCATTAACAGTTAGCTCTCCACTTTTTCAATCGCAATAGTGTGATTTTCTATCTAGCTTCTCACGACTTTTTGAGAGAGAAAAAACTGATCTCAAATAAACAGCTCGAGATTGCAGCTATTTTCTTCCTCAGCGCGTGCAAATAAACCCAACCTTTGAAACAAACGTTCTGGTAATTAATATCCGTCCGGACGGGGTAACAAATGTCCCAAGTTTCTCTATTTTCGTAGAACTCCCTCTGTTGTAATCTTTACCGACTGGTTGGACCAGGAAACTGCCATCTGCACTCGCATACAGCAAAACAGTGATCAAGAACTCATCCTTGATATGTCTGTGTTCAGGGTTTATTGTAGTGCTAATATGGTCAACAACCTCGTGCAGTCTAAGCCCTCCTCGTGTTTCCCACCTAAATTATCTACGAGTGTTGCAAGCTGCTTTGCGAATGCTCTCATTAGAGACGCCACAAGTCCCATCTAAAACGGTGGCGCTGGATCTACTCCGACATTCGCGGACCCGTCCATACTTTGAGGTTTAATTGCATAGCCATTAACCTTGCACTACTGCTCTCTGCCGCCGTTACCTCGAGATTCAGTTCGTTCTGGAGAATAGCCTCAGCATCCCGACGTCCTATATTAACATAGCGTTAACAATATATCAGTCCTCAAACACCAACAGTTTCCGTCTATTTCCTCTCCATAACGGCCGCGTTTTCTAGCCATGAAGAGCGGACTGACTTAATTTCCGCAGCGTATACTTGATGGACAACTTGGTGGTACATAGACCCCAGGACCAGTTTTGTGATCGGTCTCAAATATCCGCGACATTTCATCCCATGTCTGACCGCCAACTAAGAAGCCATCTTATAAAACTTCAGCTTCGGTTACTGTCGCTGAGGTAATCCTTCAGTCTCCACCACTAACCTCGCACACTTCTGCGCTCGCTTTGGTTCCTACCTTGCAGCATCACAGAATCGAGAGAAAAATGAATGAGCATGAAAAGGGGGAAATAAAGTGGAAATCATGAAGGCGAATGGTCACGTACGTTCAGACCATCAGTCGTTGCTCTCAGCCATGCCAATAAGTAAATCCAGCCATCCTTTGGGTGGGTCACGTGAATCCCATATCGGAAGCCGAACACTCCCTACTCTGTCAGGACCACCAGTTAGAGTTTGTATAACTTTTACCACGTCATCGATCTACCACCTCAAATCACCCTTCAATATCTGTCTTGGGGAACAAACTAGACCGGTGAATTCTGTTTCAGGGCGCGCGAAAATACCCCAGCTTTCTTACACCGTTACGATTGTGTTGATGCAGTGACACCTGATTCCATGCGCCCTAAGACTAACCTCGATATTGCTGTTACGGTGGCTCCACCATATTTGGGCTATGTGCATGTATCGATGCTCAAACACTGAGAGGAATCTCATCCATAACCGTTATATTGCTGTGCAGTGTGAAAGGATGGAGCTAACTGTCGCAATGTACACCTGACCCTCGATGAGTAATCGTATGTTACGTCCCTGATATAGGTGGTTCATAGTGGCAAAAGCTTTCGCCTACCTGGAAATAACTAACCGTCCAGGTGACAACTTGTCTACTTCAGTTGAGGCTCACCCTGTTGAGACAATGTTCAGTGTTTGAATGTTCGTATTTTCTTCGCGGCCGGGGTGAGAAATACGCTAGCTGGGGGCTCCAAGACGCGAAATCACATTCGAACCACCCGCTTAAGGCATCGACTCCAAAATTAGCTTCAGATGACTTGGGGTTTACCCAACGACCAGAGAAACTGGACCTCAGGGGGCCACTTTCCAGCTGTCTGAAAAGGCTAGAGATGGCCACCTAAATGGTTACTCAGACTTTCGTGACGTCCGACGAAAAGCCAACTGTTCGACCAGAAGCGACTGCAGCCACCTGACCGGCTGACTGCGGGAACTTTTCTAACCTCGTGTCTTATCCGCACCGCATCTGGTAAACGACAGTCGGCGGACCATGCCCTGCGATGCCGTCAGGCTGTTCATCCCTGATCAGGCTTAAAGGATGCAGCGGTGGACCGAACCGTTCGGTCGTTTACTGAACCGTCCCGCGACAAGCTCAGTGAACTAAATCCCAGTAGTTCATAGCGAGGTCTATAAAGTTAATGGCAGCCTACCAAACTGAGATGGTATCACCGATTTAATGCACAAACTGAAGAACTGGGAAGCCCCTGGAGATGGCATCGCATCGAACATATAAATCATGTCTTCCAACATTGTTTGAGCCACTGCACATCCTGCTTTGCTCAATCTGGGGAAAAGAATGTCCGACGGACTGAGGGACTTTATTTCTACTCTTTTTTCCAAAGAAAGGCGACAAGACTGTAAGCGCAAACTACCTTGGCATCGATGCATTCGACACGGTCGTCAAGATAGTTCCCGTGCCTTTGTTAAACCGCTTCTTAGCTGTGCGGAACGCACGCACACACTCCAACCAATGAGGCTTCCGCCGTGGTAGAGTGAACCAAATATTGACCCTCCCCCGAGTATTGGAATATCGGTTCAAGTTTCAGTAAGCGGTTGCAACTAGTTTTACTCATTTTAGGGTTGCCTTCGACTCAGCTGGCAGTGAATCATTATAGACCATACTACAAGCGGATGCAATGCCCCAGAAGCTTGTCAATCGTACTACGCAAATACGCGCGCCAGAATACGCATTTACGAAGTCCAATGACTTCAGTTCTGGTGTTAGATAAGGCTATCCTTTGTCGCCAGTGCTGCCTAACCATGCCATCAATTGGATAGTCGAGGCGCTCACTGACTAATTTGGTATCAAGTTGAGCATAGATGCTTTTCTCGCAGATTTGGAATTCGCAGACGACACCGTCATCCTTGGACACAGCCCAACTTCCTTACAGTCGGTTTTTATTCATGCAGAATACTTTACAAAATTCACGGGGCTATAGATCGAAATGTCGAGGACCAAGATCCGTTCGACATGCGCTACACAGTCCATCTTTCCGATATATATGAACTGCGAACAAGTCAAGCACGTCCCGGAGTTCAAACATCTGGGCTCCGAGATTTTTCTAAACGGTCAAGTTAAGATTCCGTTTCTCCAGCTTTGCAATGCACTGAGTAAACGACGAAATCAGCCTTCCGATCAAAGTTCGCGTCTTCCGGGTTGCTATCCGTCCAAAACCGACCTACGGTCTCGAGGCGTGACAACAACGCGTCGAGGACATCAGAAAGCTGGAGGTGATTGACCACCGTCGTTTGCGACTGATTCTGAAGGCGGCTTGGCACGTCATGATAACAAACGACACGATCAGTCAACGGCGCTTCTATATCGTAAGGCTGCCAGTGTTTCCCAGCCGCCGGCGATTGCAATAGTTTGGACACGTTCTACGACGTCCAGACACGATCTTAAAACCGTCTCACTTCTTTTCCATTTTCAGGATGAGACTGTCGCCCAGAAAAACATTGGTCAGTGCCGTCAAGTAAGACGTTGAGCGATTTGCACTCGTGAGCCAACGGTGTTGGCAACTATTTTTCCCCATCTTCTGGTCTAGCATTCGATCGCCGCTCATGAGTAGGTGCCACTTGGAACATGCGTGAAGCGGACGCATGCTCCTGCAGCAGCTAGCAGCATAACAGTTCAACCAACCCGGTTCCACCACTGCATTTCACACTCTAAAGGCACAAAATCCACCCTGAAATTTTCTTCTGTTGTTTGCTGTCTTGAAAAACCTGCCATTTAGTTGGTTCCCACCCAGAAACATGACCCATACACTCCACTATAGGCAACTTTGCTGTCTGAATAAAAATCGATGTCGCCATCCCCACACGAGAAGCCGACTATTTGCAATCACTCCAACCACAGAATTGAAGTGTGATAGAAGGTAATTTTGGCGCGCACCGCTTCCTGATGTAAACCCAATCGCCGCATTACCGCTAACTCATACTTACCCATCATTTCACACCACGACACCGACCTCCACCAGAACCTTGCCACGGAAAAGACCACTTTATTGGAAGTACATAAACGGCCCACTCATCTTCACGCAAGCAAAACAAGCGGCCCAGACTGTTTACAACCGATTCTATTGAAGGAGTGTGCAAGCACATTATTCTTCGAATTTTCTAGTCTCTCTGACCTGTGTTCAAAATGTAACGTTATTCCCAATCTTTGGGGAGTAGCTTCTAACACCGCAATACCAAGAAAGGGCACACCTAAACTTCGTCTATTAGCTTGCACATCGGTAGCACTTAAGATGTTTGAAAATTATACTGAAAAGACTGTCAGTGCAAATCTATGTGTTGGACTGCTAACAGTTTGCGTATCGCCAATCATGACCAAATCTCGAAGCCCTGACTTCTTCTGTTTATTCTGTTTTGCCATTTGTTGATTGCACAAGTCAAATAGATAGGGTTTCTTTGAAGATAGTGACGCATGCTATTCCGTTGATAGATCGAACGGACTCCATGAACTCGCTGACCAGGGTGTTAGTATCTCCAGCACTAATCTTCTGTTCAACCACACGATACTGTGGCCGAACTGCTCCCATGCTCCCCTCTACACAAGGCGTTTTCCGGGGCGCCATTCTTGCAGCGTTACTGTTTCTTGCTTCCCATACTCGTTTATGGCGATTATAGCATAGTACTCTCCTTACTTCCTCTTCTATTCATTATACATCAATTCAAGAAGGGGAGCGCGACTAACGATAGGTTCCCAAATGAGAAAGTGTCAATGTGATTTTTGGAATACCCAATTATGACACTACGTTCCCTCTCTTACAACGGAAGCAACTTAGCTTGTCAACTGGTCTTTTGATCGGAATCTAAGAATGAATCCCACTCTGTTGTCTCCATAAAACCCATTGATACCCCAACCTAGACGTAGTCATCAACGTAGAACCAAGTCCGTGAAATACCTCAGTGCAACCACCAGCTGTCACCTTACCTGGACAGATCACATCGCGACTGTGTTGTCCAAAGTTCGAAGATTCACCTTTTTCTTGATACTGTAACAAGGACGACAACACACGGTGGGATACTCGTATTTCAACGACCAAACAACTCCAGTCATGAAACACACAATTTCCTGTATAGGCCCTTTTCCGGACTGTGCGGCACCAACATTGCTATTGCCGCTGCTCGAGCACTTTGGCTGCGTTCTGGCTAGTTGCCCGTGGCCAATAGTTTTCTTCTCTTGGGGGCCATTTCCTTTCGCTTGGTCCGATCGTCTCAGTCGACCACTCGATCGGCAGCCCCTCACCTGAGCTACCTTGTTCTTCGCCGGAGATAGCGCGTCTTCGTCTGGTAGTCCGTATGCCTCCTTAGTTTGCTTTGGGACGCTTCCGACAAATTCACCGTCTGTTCCTTTGTTCGTGGCCCTCGTTTGATTCGTCCATTCGTTTTGATATTCACGCCGTTCCCTTAGCCAAGCATTCTCCGTCACAATACGACTCAGGTCAATTTCTACCATGCTTCATTCAACAAAACTTTCATACACCTTCCAGCATCGATTTTTTGCTTCTCCCATCATATTCTCGGGACTGCTTGCGAAGGATTTTAAAATGCTCGCCAGGTCCCCTCAACATGTCTCAAATTAGAAGCACCAGGTACGACCCGGTCATCCACTTTGTCGCCACACAACATCACAAGGCATGTCTGACCTTCTGGTAAGATCTCATAATAGTACACACCCCTTTCATCCTGATCTTACAACTTGCATATCACCATCTGCTACCCGATCGCGATACATGTGTCTGCGCGCACTAGAGCGCATAGACCTGTAGTTTCTTGCCTCGCTCGTTTCCTCACCACTCCTTATGCTATCAACACCGACTTTCTCTACTCGCTTCGTTAAATGCGTTTCTTCTTATTGCTGTTCTCAACTACCAATTTTTGCAGCGCAGTGGTTATATGGCAGCTGAACATTCATCCTCAGGTACAAAAGCATATACTTGACTCGACTTGAAGGATTAGACTGACTGCGAACTCAGTTTTGGCTGCTCGCATATATGGACTAAATAAATGGAATTTATCGTCCAACGAGAGAGCGCAACAATGCTGAAGTAAATACAAAAAAAGAAAACAAATACGAACGGCTCGGTAAAGGCGAACCCGAATACCGACGAATAACGTGGACAGGGTCGACCAACTCCAATCACTGGACAACAACGAAATTCGGTATTCATAAGGAATTCGATGCTATTCGTATTAGCATTACAAGTCCCGATGAAGAATTGGCAAGTGTAAACGTTGCAGTAAGATGTTACAACTAACAAGTTTCCTGGGCATATTTGCTGCAAGCGCGATCCTCAAGCAGTAACCCAATCGAATACTACGGTCATTTGTATGCAAAGCCGGGCGTCTGTTGATTATCTAACTAGGTATTCTCAGGACTCGTGACGCCTGAAAGCATCCTTATGGCGAGAAGAAATGGAGCCCTTATGAACTGTGATGATAACCATCGGTGCAAAAGATCAACCTTTAAATCCGGTTTGCGAATGCCACGATGAAGAACGCAACATCCCTCATGAGATACCCAGTACGTGCTAGCTCACATGTTGCCAACCAATGTTGCAATTAAAGGAACGTTAGGTGCTCACCTCTGCAGTTAGCTGTTGTTTCGGCTGCTAGATTTACGTTGCGTAGCCTACGGTAACACAGCCCGAGGCATCGATTGTCACAACTTGCAAACGCGTTCCGCTACAACACTCAATGACAGTGAAACATCTATTTCGTAGAAAACACAGGAAATGACCGCACAGTAGTACTTTCATCAAATGCGCCCTCATCGCCGATCAAATGCGAGCTAATATTGTAGACATCCATATCACATACTCTGTGAGCTGCAACTCCAGAACAACGAAGTTGCAACGTAGCAAGTATGCTCCATGGCAAAAATACCACATAAACACAATGGAATCTCAACCGATAACATGCAATTTTGCTACGACTTAAACCCAGATCAATCCAATCAAAATGGAAGCTATATCGTAGACAACCGTATCGCATACTCTGTGAGCTGCAACTCCAGAACAACGAAGTTGCAACGTAGCAAGTATGCTCCATGGCAAAAATACCACATAAACACAATGGAATCTCAACCGATAACATGCAATTTTGCTACGACTTAAACCCAGATCAATCCAATCAAAATGGAAGCTATATCGTAGACAACCATATCGCATACTCTGTGAGCTGCAACTCCAGAACAACGAAGTTGCAACGTAGCAAGTATGCTCCATGGCAAAAATACCACATAAACACAATGGAATCTCAACCGATAACATGCAATTTTGCTACGACTTAAACCCAGATCAATCCAATCAAAATGGGAGCTATATCGTAGACAACCATATCGCATACTCTGTGAGCTGCAACTCCAGAACAACGAAGTTGCAACGTAGCAAGTATGCTCCATGGCAAAAATACCACATAAACACAATGGAATCTCAACCGATAACATGCAATTTTGCTACGACTTAAACCCAGATCAATCCAATCAAAATGGGAGCTATATCGTAGACAACCATATCGCATACTCTGTGAGCTGCAACTCCAGAACAACGAAGTTGCAACGTAGCAAGTATGCTCCACAGCAAAAAGTACGATGATAAAAATCCGATTGAACCATGACGGTGACGATACCTTTCGGAGAATATTACACTGACACAATGGACTTTGTGAAAACCGCGCAAAATACTCCGCTTACAACAGGAACCAGCGTCGCTCATTCTCTCTCTCGTAAGACAGAAGCGAATTCCAGCAACCACTCATCACGAGGTGATTCTATCCCCTATAAAATAACAAACACTAAAGGAACTACCGGAATCCAATGAAAATGTTCCTTCTAGAGACCAGAGACAATCACGAACACTTGTAGTTCCGGTACAAACCTACTTTGCGCAGCGGCATGATTAGTCCGACTGATTAGCCTCACAATAGCATATAAGAAACGACTGTACTGTTGAAAATGGATTTCAATAGTTTGAACACGCAAACATCAAACTGCGACGCCCTAGGGATCGAGTTTATAGCTCACATGTTTCATTTGGCCCGGAGTCCCGAATATCATTGGAAGGCACAAGTAACGCACGTTAAATTTGAAAGTGTCTATACTATTCCTGTTACTCGGGTTCGATCAGTCGCATGTTTTAGAAGCCATATCCCTTAGTTTGAACATATATTGCATGAAAAGCAGCTTATTTTTTGTAGGCACGAGAAGCTCTTCGGCCACGAGCGCGTTCAAATTTCCGACCTTTAGAAAGCACGTATGGTCTTGTGTGGCTTTTCGGGGCACCGGGAGCAGGCCCGAAGTGCTTCTCTGCTGTGCGACCCTTACGCGGGCCTTGGATCAGTACAGTACCACGACCAAGGGGACTCCGTTTGGCCAACAGATCGAACGTAATGATCTCTCCACCAGCTCGCAGAATACGTTCGCGTGCTCCAGCAGTAACACGAAGTGCGCAAACCTGAAACAAACGTTAGGCAAATATATGAATTAGCATCTTTAAGCATCAACTGCGAATCAGGGTGACACCAAGTAAACCCAATAGTTTGCTGCAGTTCATTCCTCGGTGTCAACAACTGCTGGCAGAAAACGATGAGCACTGTGCGAGAACGAAACGCTACACTGGAAAAGAAAAACGATTTCGACTTACTGTCACTTTCGGGAATTCCCGAATGCGCGTGTCGTCGGTTACAGTCCCCACACAAACAGCGATCTTGTCCTCCCGTCCAGGCTTAGTCATGAGACGCTTCAAGCGAGCAAGTGATAGAGGGGGCCGGTGTATCTTGCTCATGAAAAGGCGCCTCATTACTATTTTGTTGAACTTCGATTTTGTCCGACGAGCCAAGAACTTATAGGCTTTTACTAGGAGCCTGAGATAAACATCATCGCTCTTGGGGTTCTTTCGAACGACTTTGCGGTCATATTTGTGGCAAATATCGATACCCTAAAAATTAAAAATTAGAAACGAAATAAACGCCGTTCGGTAAAAAAAAACCTGAGGAGCTTTGCGTCAGAAGGCAGAGGAATTGCTGCTTTTACGACCGGGGTGCAATAAACGATCAACAAACTCGACTGCTCCTAGGTCCCAACCTTAGCCATGAAAACCATGGTTTCCTAGATACTTTCCCCATTAATTCAAGGGATGCTTACCGTCATCAGCGAAGGGGCCACAGAAATAAAAATTGCTGAGGACCGACTCAAGAATCAAGTGGTCGATACACACGACAGACGATTAGATTGACTGACTGAAGCTTGTGATGCACTTCAGGGATCCTACGGACACTCAGTCACGCGTCAAACCAGGATGGCATTTGACCCATCTGATAACTACGCGCGCCTGGCCCAAACTCAATATGTTTTGAGTTTCATTCATGAATTCATTCTTCGCAAGGATAATTCTCACCACGCCACACAATTATCGACCGTTTGTTTCACCTTCTCTAAGTATTACATACTGCTTTTGACTGGGTAGGCAACCAGCTGCATTATTCAGATCAGGCCATAGTACAGTACAGGATAGGTGGTCAACGCCACTTGCTAAGACTGGATACAGGTGCGAGCAGTGATAAAAATGAAGAAATGACGTCAGTGTATCACAAACAAGAAGTACTGCGTGTTTTCAACGAGATACCAGAACGTGATATAAAAACTTAACAAAAAATTAAATGGCTAGCCTACGACCAGCGTACCATTTCACGGGCGTGCAGACCGGACGAGTGCGCGCCACGTGTGACCGAGCAACATACTTTAAACAACCAAATCAGTTCTGTTCAGTTCAGTTTGCACAGGACTTGGTTTGGCTAGAACCAATCGTGTGTCAAAATAGTTTCCGTGGTTCCTAACAGGGCGCGAGTTTCTTCTTCTGAAGGGCAGACATTTTTTGCAGTCAACACCTAAAGCCCGAGGACTAATTCAGGTCCCAAAGGTGGCTTTAGACGCCGGTGCATAAAAAGCCAAAGTTCAGGTTTTTCAAAAGTCCAAAAAGAAGGGGACTCACAGGGCATTCATCCGGGTTGGTATTGAGAAAGAGCAGCCAGCCAGCCCGATTCTGAAGGAGACGCCCATAAAATCCGCCCCCGTGCGACCGGCGAAGTTTGGGATACCAGAGGGCAAAGCCTAGGAAACCAGCTGGGCCGAGGTGGTCGCGAGGCTATCCCGGGCCATCGGTATGGTGACTCAAAAGGAAGGAACGTCCGCTGTGCACGCTGGGCCGGACACCAGATGGACGAGTGGGAACGTAAAAGCTCCGAGGCCCAGCGAGTCACTTAATATTCAAGATGCAGCACAGCAGACACCTATAGAGGCAAAAACGGGGCTTCACCTCGGGGGTTGCTCCTGAGGGTACCCTAGCCGTAAAATTCGCAATAAAATCAGTAGCCAGGACCAGGGAACCGTCAATATGGTACACGAACACCCGCAGCCTACCAGGAAAAGAGGGGGAGCTGACGATTAGCATCGCAGAGTCTGACGTCACTGCATTGACGGAAACTTGCATAAAGCCAGATACTGACATGCCGTTTCAGGGAGACGCTGCCTACAGGGAGGATAGAACATATGGAAGGCAGAGGGGCGGAGTAGCACTTCTAATGCAGACCGACACAGGCCACTGGGAGTCTCTGTTCAACTTGGTCTCTAGTAATGTGCAGGCCAGATCCTGCTCTATTAGGATCGAGGTGCGAACGGCATGCATTATCTGTATCTACAAGGCACTGCTAGTGAAAATGAGGAAGGCGTTGAGTTTTTGCAAATGCTGGATGCGGTGCTGGCACAGACAAAGGAGTTCGTCTTATTAGGGGATCTCATCCTACCGGAAACTACCTGGGAAAGCGGGGTCTCACCAAGGGGGTCAATGGGCTACAAGTCTCTGTGGTGGGTCTAGTTGCATGCACTCACGCAGCATGTGAAGCAGGCTACTAGACACAGAGGTGGACAGCACCCGTCTTTCCTTGATTTAATCATAACGCGGCACCATCAGGACGTTCAAGGAGTTACGTGGGAAGAGCCACTGGGAAAAAGTGATAAGGTAGTCCTATGGGTCACACTAAGACTTAGCAAGGCGCTGAAGGAAATCGTGTTACGCCAACGATATGGGAGAATCAGTAAGGGTGAACTAAAGAGCGACGATCAGCTGTGTCGGTCCGCACGAACCCAAAGCGGTTCTAAGCCTACGTGCAATCCTGCAAACGTACGAGAGACAGTGTAGCGACTTTGAAAGAAGCACAGAGACGACTAGCTCTAGGCGACGAAGACAAGGTTGACATGCCCTTGGCATTCTTCAAGAGAAATTATGGACGAGAAAATAATTTGGAGGAAAGAATAGATGGCCTACAGGGGCTTCCAATGCCGGAACCTACTGTAGGAGAAGGAGAAGTACACGCGGAGTTGCAAACCTTGAATAGAAATAAAGCAGCAGGACCAGATGGGCTTCATCCAACAATGGTTCAACCTTTGGCCGGGGTCCTGAAGGCTCAGGTGACGAAGCTGTATGAAACCTCACTTAGAGAGGGGATTGTGCCGGGAGGCTGGAGGAGGGCAACAGTGGTAGGAATTTACGAGAGCGGACCCCGGCAGGAGACCAGAAATGGCCGGCCGGTTGGCTTAACTTCAGTGCTATGTAAATGCCCGGAGCTGACATTCAGGAAGCAGATCTCTTGGCATTTGGCTCAACATAGTCTCATCAAATTTTCAGCATGGGTTTGTGGCGGGACGATTTTGTCTGACGAACCTCCTGCTGTTCCTCGATGAGGTAACCAAGAGCCTGGACAAAGGGCAGTCAATCGCTGTCTGCCACTTGGTCTTCAGCAAGGCGTTTGATTCTGTTACCCACATATTTCTGGACGTCAAACTGCAGCCTATAGGAATTGTTGGAAAGGCAAGTCAAAGGATAAATAGTTTTTTAAGCAGGGCGAACCTTTAGTGTTAAGGTAGGGAGTCACGTTTCAAAACCGGAAGGTGTAACAAGTGGGGTGCCACAGGTCTCTGTGTTCGGTCCTCTGCCCTTCCTCATCTTCCACGATGGCCTAGCACGTGAGCTTACAAACCCCACTTTCATGTTTGCCGATGGCGTCAAGATAGCTGGAGTAGATGTAGAAGCCGAAGTATTGGCAGTAAAAAACTGGTCACGTAATTGGGACCTTCCACCAAATCTCACCAAGTGTCAATGCTTGACGACAAATATAGGAGCTAGTGGGAACGATGTGAGATTTTGCAAGCGGTCTCTCGGGTCGAAGACTTGGGCGTTATAATGGACAACGAATTCAATCCGTCGGAGCAGTGCATTGCTGCAACCAATACGGTCAGGAGAAAAATATTTCGAGTTAGATCTATTGTGTCTTGTGGAGAGCCGGAGATCTTCGTTCCCACATGCCAGAGCACAGGACTGGCGACCGACTCCTATAGTAGTCCAGTTTCTTGCGCATGCAAGCCTCCTTTTCCCAATGGGCTTTGACTTCTTGGAATCCTTGTCCGTCGGTGAATGGGAATTCAAGTCACGTGACATATATCGGGTCGTCGTAGGAGAGGACCGCAAAAGCTACATTTCGACAGAGCAAAGCCTCCCCAACTAGCACTTTCACTCTTCACGCAGAAGTCTAGTAACTCGAATGTCAGCCATGTTGCAGCAACGAAACGTAGAGGGTCCGAGTAACACCAAGCAAGTGTGAGTGAAAGATCAGTGAGAAAAAATTAATATTAGTGATGAAGAAAGGGGAAATGAACGAATTCAGGATGGAAGCCCTTCTGAGCGCTATCCGCTGTCTCGAGAGCCCTCAGGAAGTAGATATGTCCGCCAGAAGTCCAACTTCTTGAAGTTGATGACAGTGTCTGCTGCTGTAACCTACGAAGTGAGTTTTTCCAGTCGTTTATTACTCTTCGTGAGAGGAACTGGGTTCTGGTATTCTTGTTGGCCTCTGAATTAACCAGTCCCAGCTCATGCCCCCAAAGGGCGGAGTTTCTGTCACGGCAAGCTACGGCTTGTTAGTTCCCAACAAACCTTTTGCTTCTCTCATGATTTCTATCACGTCCCCCTTTGCATGACTATGCTCACGCGACATTCCAGCGAATTCAGTCTGTCCTCGTACTGTGGCCCCTTAGAACGTAGGTCGTTCTAGCGAACATCCTTCGCACCCCTTCTGGTGTGTGGGCGTCCCGAATTGACTGAGGAGCCCAAGCCCGGACAGCTTACTCCAGGCGGGGTCTCCCCATGGAAGCGTAAATAAGTAGCATGACTCTAAGTTCCCTTGAGGTGACTGTTATTCGCAATTGTTAGGTAAACCTATTCGCCCTGTTGGGCGCTGACAGGACACTGCACCGATGGCTTAGACTTGCTAGTCACGACCTTTCCTAAACCACGGATCACTGCCTTCTTAGCCATTTGTTCCGGGTAAAGAAAATGGACCGTTCAATTTGCTTCCGTTTGTACAGGATGAAAGTGGTCAGGGCCAGTAGTGCACCAGATGGTTGCTTTTTCGATGAGTTTCCTTGGCTCCCAATACTGTGCCTGTAATGCCTGTCCGAAAAGTAGAGTTTGCGGGGCGGTACCTCATTCACAAACAACTTTATCGACAAAAACGCTCTGGGGTTCACTATCTCACCCCTTCGTTCATAGAGCCATCTCTGAGGCCGATATGCTTCAGCTTGAATTTGTGGTGTTCTTGAAAGCTGGTATATTGCTGAAACTATGAACTGTTTGAAGTTCGACTGCCCTACTCAAGCTAAGCGGAACACACTCTCCCCCCGTCCAGTGATCCGTATGCCAACCATAGGCAATACAATACACAAGATGCTATCAGAAATTGTATTTTGAGCCTTCTCTTTTCCCCATTGCCCCATCACCCGGCGGACTATCTTCTAGCTCTCCGGTGACAGGCGGATAACTAGATGACCACGACTTCCGGGATTATTTGGGCTTCAGCCACGAGCCTGTGTACTGTTTCAAGACTTAGAGACCACGTTAGAGAAGAACTCTCGAAGACTTCAATGGATTTCGTATTATGAAACACTTACCAGCGCCATGGGACAACGGAGCAATGGTATTAAAAGCGTTATCTTTACCCAAGGGGTCAACTGTCCTGGTTTCTACTCTCAGTGTCCTGCGACTCTGAGTTCAGCACAAAACATGTGGTCTGACCCGAAACAGCAAGGAAAGTAGACAGTTGTCGGTAACCAGACAAGTTAGCAACGGCCTTCGGTTCCCCCTTAAGCGGCATCCTCCGAAAGTCTGTTTCACAGAGGTACGGCCCTTAAGGTGATTCAGAAATCTTCGTTATCCGATAGAAATTCCGAGAGGGGTCAGCAAGCTTTACACAAGCCAAATGGATTGCCGCAAAGCTGAACCGTCTCCCGTTGCTCAGTGATCTGTCTTCCAGCTACTTGGCGATACAAGACACAGGACTCAATTCAATTCAGTTCAGTTCCAGGACTTGATGGTGAGAAACCCCCGTGTCCGGACTATTGCGCTGGTCAGCTCTTTGGATCCTCTGTATCTCGACGGTCGGAGGAGACGAGTATTCGTCCATGACTGGCTGTAATCTGGCAAGGTTCAGATTAGACCCCCAAACCCGTTCTCTTCGAAAATTCTTTTTGATCACGGCGGCTTGTCATACACTCCTCAAGTTCAATAACATATCAAATGGTAGTTGGTAAAAGATAATGGTGCCACGAGGAACCGAGGTGATAAAAGTGAGTCAGCTGTCTAACAATATCGGTATCACAGGCACCCGGTCATCCCTCTCCAAATGCAGTCATCCAGGCCGTATTTAGGTTTCTTTTAAACTCAGTCAATGTACTCGCGGTCACGACTTCCTGCGGGAGCTGACCCCAGTCCTTAGGGGCACTAATGTCAAAAGACTGACACCTGAGCTGAGTCATAGTTGGCCCCCTCTTGGTTGTCAGTGTCCGCTCTCTAAGGCAGCAGCTGCCAAGCAGCTTAAATAGGGCCCCTCTGCCATCTCTAGCTTCTGTGAGCCTTTTTAGCAAGTTGCTGGCTATTGCGAGGTCGCCTCTCCTTTTCCTTTTCCCTAAGGAAACTAACTCTAGTTGCTCCCGAGAGGGCTTTTGCTGACGCGTTGATAGATGGCCCAGTTTCGTTTGCAGACAACATGTAATAGTCTGCCGAAAATTGACAGCAAGGCTTTGCCCGACGAAACAAGTCGATGGTTCAGTCAGTTCATGACGAAGCGGAACGGAACCATGCCATCCGCCACATAGCAGTTGCCCTTACCGAATCAAGCGGATTCAACCAATCATCTGCCGGGCTTTTTTAACTGGATGCGGAGGATTCGACCAATCAGCTGCCAGAAGCTGTTTTAACCAACTGTAAAGGAGTCAGTCAACCGGAGGCTTGGAATACACAGCCACTCAGAAGGCCCGGTTGCAGGAAGAGCTCCGAACCAATGAGCTTCGTACCATGAATTTGATTTTGGTCACCTAGTGCTCTACATAAACTTCGCTTTTGCAAAACCTGAGATGGCTCGAAGGCAGAGAAGTTTTATCACTAGGGCTAGTTGGGAGGATGAAAACGGCTTCAACCTCTGTTCGCGGAGCAAGTTTCTGCATTCTGCGGATTATCGAGCAAATCGTCTTTGTGGCTGCTCGAGTGCCTTGATATCCCTCACGAAAAGTAGCTTACCCCAAGATTCCGGGATTCCATGGGCCGAGCCAATATAAGCTGATTGTCTCGCGCACCCATATATCGGAAGGGCCGTGGTATTCTTGTAACGAACGTTTGAGCAATGCTTAGCCAAATTCGCAACGGATCCCGAAATCAAATGACGATTATTCGTGATATTCTACGATACTAGATTATTACATGAACAATGACATAACAAATATACAAACCACAATAATACGATCACAAGGACTCAACCACGATAAACCGAATAGCAGCGTGTGAGCAAACAGCACGTGCGTCACGCAGGTCCTGAATAAGGATGTGTCAAAGTAGCGCTCTGGGCGCGAACAAACAACAATTGGTCCAGAAAAACAACCAGTTCGTAAAGACAAGTCAATAGTGTAGGCAAATGAGTGATGTTGGGAAAAACACTGAATCGCGAGGGAAAAAGGGGGATTTTCCACGACCGGTTGTTACACCGCCCACCAAAATCCTCCTGGATCCTTAGTAGAGTCAAAGGTTCGTTATAAAGGTACTAATTCCTGCCAACCTGCCTAGGCGCTGCTGTCAGTGCGCGCGTCCAATGCTCGTTGTCAACGTTCTACTACTGGTCGCACCTAACCCATAGGCTACATAGAAGTGAGGCTAGTCTACATCTTCCACGAGACCAAATGACCGATGGCGGGCGTAAAGGGTCACATAGATGTTGTCCTCGTAAAGGGCCGTCCGGTCCTGGATGTATGTGCTTGAGTGTGCGTGTGAGTGTGTGTGTGTGCCGGGCTGTTCAATGAAATCACAGGTATGACTAGACATTAAGAGAGGACTTTCTGCAATGTCAAAAAGAGACCGTGTGGCAAGAAAACGAGCAAAATTTAGCATGTGTGTGTGATCTAAGCTCCGCTACTTCCACATATGCAAGGGGCATTCGGTAACGTCAACAAAAAGCAAAACAACGAACACTGTCACATGTTTGATGGGTTTACGGGATGTAGAGTGCGTCGTGCATGTGTGTATGTATCAGGATGTACAATGGGGTCTCATTCATCACCACATGTCTGAAAGAACCTTCTGTAATGTCAACGAAAGATCGCGAGACTGCAAAGTATTTTCCGGAGGCCGTGTGGTATATATGGTGTTTCTTTATCCACCTCGATGACTGATGTGAAAAGGTTTACTAGGCCTCAGGGTTATCAGCTCCTCCGTCTTCGCTCCCGAGTAGGTTAATACTGCGTACGTCACGAATGAGCACTCCGTTAGCTGTCTTCACATTCACCGTTCTTATCATTCCGTCAGTGCTTTTGATGGTTTCCGTAACTACTCCCAAAGACTAAGCGCTGAAATGTACGCTTTTGTCGGCAATCATAACCACATCCCCAACTTTGAATGGCCTTGTTTTGACCAGCCACTTCTGTCGAGTCTGCAAAGCCGGTAGGCACTCCCGCACCCATCGCCTCCAGAAGACCTTGGCCAGATAGTTCGCTTGCTTCCATCCGTGGAGGTAGCTTCCACGAAGGTTTACCGGCCCTTGGAAACCCTCGTTCGATCTTAACGTCAATAAGTCGTTCGGGGTGATAGCCAGGTGGGTGGGGTCGCCATTCATTACTGGAACCAGAGGGCGGTTGTTCAGGATTCGCTCCACCTCAGTCATGACGGTGTTCAACGTCTCATCGTCGAGCGGCTGTTGCTCCATGATTGACAGCAATATCCGTCTGGCGGACCGGAACATGCGTTCACATACGCCACCGCGGTGGCTGGCGTGTGGGAGGTTGAAATGCCATCGTATGCCGTAGGCCACGCTTCGATCCTGCAGTTCATCCCTGTTTATGTTCTTGTGCCAACGCTGCAATTCTCGGTGAGCGCCCACAAAGTTCGATCCATTATCTGAGTATATATAAGCCAGTACGCCTCGTCGGTTGATAAATCTCTGCAAGGCCCGTAGAAACGAATCGGTCGTCATCGAATGTGCGACTTCTAGGTGTACCGCACGTGACTTCATGCACGTCATGATGCATCCGTATCGCTTTTCTAATCTTTTCCCGCACTTGATCCACAAGGGCCCGAAATAGTCCAACCCGGTGTCACTGAACGGCCACCAGCCCGTAGTCATCCTGCATTCTGGTAGTGGGGCCATGAGTTGTTTGCCTGCTGTGGCATTGCGTCTCCTGCATTGCACACACCGTCGGATTACGCGATTTACAGTCTCTCGTCCTCTCAACAACCAAAGGCGCTTTCGGATGACGCTCCTCACGTGACCTTCCCCGGCATGTCCCTCCACGGCGTGGACCTGTTGAATCATTAGCTCTACTACGGGTTGTCTCGCAGGCAGCAGTATAGGATAATTTGTGTCGAAGTTCAGGTGGGCGTTGGTCAGCCTACCATCCACCCGCAGCAGTCCGTTGATGAGTTTGGGGTTTAAACGCTTCAGCTCGCCTCTTGGAGATGGCATGTCTTTATTGGTCGGCCCCACTTCTTCCGCCCTCTTGAGTTCTCGGGCGAAAGCCTCGCGTTGTATCATTATGAAAATATCGTACTCTGCCGCTTGTAGCTCATCGGGACCTATCGGGCCGACCCGTTTTCGGCCTGAAGGGCGTAGCCCTTCCATGACTAGTAAATTTCTCTTGAACCTGGTTCAGCAAACTAGCGAACGAAGCGTCTTCATCCAGGAAGATAACTTGACCAGTCGCTATAGAATGGATGTCGCTTCGACGACGCTGGCCACCATCACTACGCCTTTGATCTCCAGTTCCACTTCCGTGGGGTTTTTTAATTCGAACACGGGCCAGTCCTGTTTGGGCAATTGCAGGAAGTGTGGCCCTCTCGTCCATGTGTCCAGTTGCCTGAAGTTGTTCGCACCTCGGGAGCACAGGTCGGCCGGATTATCGCCAGACCTGACATGATTCCACTGGTGCGTGGCTGATTCATCGTGGATAATCGTGAGCCGGTTAGCAACGAAAGTACCAAACCGGCTCCGGACGTTGTTGATATAGTAAAGTGCTATCGTTGAATCCGTCCAGAAGCTCACCGACCAAATGTACAGATCGAAACATCTCTTCACAGCTTGCACCACCCTGACTGCCAACACGGCTGCGCTGAGTTCAAGGCGTAGGATTGAGACCGACTTCAGTGGAGCAACGCGGGCTTTAGCAAACAGGATCCTCGTGGTATATTGTCCATCTCCTGCGCACCATCGTCCGTACACCACAGCTCCATAACCGACTCCGGATGCATCGGAAAAGGCATGTAGTTCTCCAGTCCGTGTCGTATGGCCAGGAGTCAAACATCCTGGGATTCTTATGTCCCCTAATTTCTTCAAGGTGTTCAAAAATTCTTCCCAGTCCAACCGGTCCCCTTGGTCCAGTGACTGGTCCCAATCAACTTTCTTACGGCACAGCCGCTGCAGCAAAATCTTTCCGGGTAGCAGCCATGGTGAGACGAAACCGAGCGGATCGAACAAACTTGAGACGGCAGATGGTATGCCACGACGGGTTATTGGCAGCTCGGGAACGTTTAGTTCGAAAACAAAATCGTCCGTTTCCGCGTCCCATTGTATCCCTAAGGTGCGCTCGATAGGAAGTGGAGAACCGTCCAAATCTCTTACCCTTTCGGCCTTTTCGTGATACGGGATGACCCTCAGCACTTCTGAAGCGTTCGACATCCATTTAGTTAGATGGAAGCCGCCCTCTTCCAGCAATCTTGTAAGACCCCTGAACTGTCGGCAGACAAAGCCACTTTACCCACTCTGAAACGGCACAAAACATCGATCAGTGGTGTGGTCCAGTCAGGCCCTTGTAGTGAGCGATCATTTAACGACTTGCCCTGGAACGTGGCCGCACAGTCGAAAACCATCCGCAGTTTATTGGGTTTCTTGGGGTTGATAACCGGGTGGTGAGGCAGACACCAGATACCCTTTTGCTGTCAGTGCTAACAGTCACCTTTTCAACGTAACCGAGGGCCTCGTTTCGCTTCATCAAATCCGCGTATCGTTCCTACAGATTCTGGTCTCGAATGAAGCGTTCTTTTAGTCATAGTAATCGTTGGAGAACATAATTTCTGTTATCAGTCCACGGGTCGACCGATGTGTGCCATGGGAGAGGAACCTCGAACTGTTTTTTGAGGCCTCCAGTGCCTTGCCGTACCGTTTGTAGAGCGGAGTGATCCTCTTGAGACAACGATGGTCTTTCGTCTCCAATGTCATGAAACTCCTTTTCACACAGCCGCTGCAGGTGATACTCTACGCGGTTCCTTTGCGGCGGATAAATAATTCACGGAACCATGTTCACCTACTGGACTAAATAATATCCATCCCAGAGCCGTGAGTACGGCATAAGGTGCCTGGAGGTCGCCCACTCTCTAGTCAAGCATCCAATACGCTTCTGGCACGTCGCAGCCGATGAGGAGATCCACTTCATCATCTTCCCAGTCTACGACGGTTACATCCTGCAGGTGGGGCCACCGAGTCAAGATTGCGTTCACCGACCTTGGTGCTCGCATGGGGAGATCCGCTAACGTGAATGCCTCCGTTGGTTCAATTTCCTCGTTAGTGTCTAGAGAGATGAGTTGCAGCCTCAGCATACCGGCAGTCATTACCTGTGTTCCGTCCACCGTGCTCACTGCCAACGACCTCGCACCTTTAGCCAGTTGGTGTTTGTCGGAAAACCGCTCTTTCGCTAAAGTGGTGTCGGATTCACTATCAACGAAAGCCAACGCCTTGACTATCCCAGTCGGAGTCACTACTCCCACGGCTGCTACGCCTAAACGTACCGGTTTACTGGCAGATTGTGACGTTGAACAAATCACACTGGGCTTGGTACTCGCCTCGGATATGGTTACTCTCGCCTGATGCAGCAGCCGATGGTGTCTGCCCGTGCAGCCCCCGTAACCACATCGGTTCCTTGTCCTACAGGCTGCTGCCCGGTGCGTGGTGTTCAGACAGATAAAACATGCTCCTGCCATCCTCGCCATTCCCCACCGTTCGTCTATTGTGGCGTTGCCGAACTTGGGGCATTCTGGTAGGCCATGGCTAGTACCACATGATCTGCAATTGGGTTGCACCGTAGCATCTCGTGAAATGACATGTGTATTGGTCCAAGGCTGGTACTTTGGATGTTCCCGTACAGGGGTTTGGACTTGGCTGGTACTGGGATTGTTTGCTTGGTTGCTGTCCCGGATGAGTCGGCCGAATCTGCTGTCAGCTATCTTGGTTTGCCTGTCCAAGTATTCGGTCAGGTCTTCGAAGTTGGCTTCTCTATCGCTTCGGCTTATCCGTTCTACTTCTTCCGCCCACCGACCCTGTAGTTCGGGAGAGAGGTGACGGACTATGCCTTCCAAAGTGTGCATGGCATCTAGGTCAGCCCTGTAACCTAAATGGTCGAGGGTTATTGAGCAGTTTTGCATCTTAATCACCAGGTCGGCCATGGTGTAGACATCGCCCTTGGTTCTCTTTGCCTCTACCATCACGTCCTCTATTAGGTTACGGGCTACTTTGAACAGTTAGCCAAATAGGTCCCTTAGAATCTTCCTTGCTCTTGTGTAGCCTTGTTCTGGGTCGAGCATGGTGCACCCGTCGATAGCTTCTCTTGCTCGGCCTCGGCAGTAGTGAGTAAAGTAGAGAAGCCTTTGCCCAGGGTCGGTTACCTTATTTTCAACGAACGTCTCGAACTGCTTGACAAACTTGCAGTATTGCTCAGCTCGCCCGTCGAAAACCGTTAGTTCCACTCTAGGCAGATCGATCGATGGTGGTTTGTAGTCGGCGACCGGCGTGGGGTTCTCTATCTTATTGCACCCTAATCCATCGGAAGTGTGGAAGTCGCTGGTCTCATGCTCTCGCTCTTTCTGTGTACACTTCTTCTCTGCTTCCTGCGCCTGTAGTCTAGCCGATAGTAGCTGTTGCTCTAAGTCTAATATTCTCAGCTTATATAAATCGACATCCTTACGATCAATATTGCTCTCATCAACACATGAACTAGCACTGACAGGACTAGGCGATCTAGCATTAACTAAAGAATCAAATGTACCCAAAACCGCCCCAGAGACTTGCTGTGTTACTTCCTGTTCGGACTCCACTGCTTTTGATCCTTTTCTTGGCATTTTGCGTGTTTTTCCTCGTTCCAAATTGATCTACTGAGTATTGTAAAGAACGTTAGAGCAATGCTTAGCCAAATTCGCAACGGATCCCGAAATCAAATGACGATTATCCGTGATATTCTACGATACTAGATTATTACATGAGCAATGACATAACAAATATACAAACCACAATAATACGATCACAAGGACTCAACCACGATAAACCGAATAGCAGCGTGTGAGCAAACAGCACGTGCGTCACGCAGGTCCTGAATAAGGATGTGTCAAAGTAGCGCTCTGGGCGCGAACAAACACTAATTGGTTCAGAAAAACAACCAGTTCGTAAAGACAAGTCAATAGTGTAGGCAAATGAGTGATGTTGGGAAAAACACTGAATCGCGAGGGAAAAAGGGGGATTTTCCACGACCGGCTGTTACAACTCTTACTTCCACGAGATGTTGACATTTGCTCACGCTGGAAGGATGACCCCACTCCACTGACCATGTATATCGTGCCTGGGTCTTGCTGAACAGCTGCATCGCCTGGTGTTCCTACCACCTTTACTCCGTCCGAGAACTGGAAGCACGGTCTGCAAGGACCTTAATGCACATCGTGGACAACAGGGGTCCCGGGACTGACGCTTGCGAGACTTCGCTATGTAGTCTCCCGTTATTCGGTGAGCAGCCTTCAAACCTCACTCGGGGAGCCCTTTCCGTTAGGTTTTGTACAATTTGTTTAGATTTTCACCATGAGTTGGAAAGATTCCACCTCCAGTTCGGGCAGTCCTCGGTTAACCCAGTTGCAGGTCTTCTGGAAATTCAGATAAAAGACTCCCAACCATTCTCGTCGGTCCACCTGACTGAATACTCATCCAGACAACTTATTATGTCGTAGAGGAAAGAATTCCGTTGCCTATTCCCGTGCTGGTTGATGTTTACTGGCTTTGGCCTCCCCAGGTGACTTACTATTCCATCTGGTACTATACTCTCGAGATTTTGAGCTCCACCTTTCACGCTGGTTGGCCTGTAAATGGCGATCGATGCAAGCCAGTCTTTAGGTAGTTCACCCTTGCCTGATAATGTAATGAGTGGCCTAGCTACTCGTTCTTATAAGATGAACAATAGCGGCTCCAGTATTGCTGGGTGGATATCACTCGGCCTCGATGACTCGGATATGTCTGGTTTTTTCAGGCTGTTCAGTGACTCTTTTGAGCTGACTTCTTCCTACACTTCCAAAACTTCACTGCCCCTGGTCATAGGTATCCCTTGATCACCCTGGTCCTGTCTGCACACTTGCTGGAGAAAATCCGACTAGTTAGCTTGATTTTTCTTTCCTGCTTATTTCCCGCGGTCCCTTAAGGCCACTGACACCACCTGCAGCTTTCCTCAGCGTTGCTTTAGACTGAAGTTAGTTGTAGTATGCCTCCGGATTGCTTTCGGCTTTCCGCGCAGGGCATTCTTCATAGTTGTTCCCGCTTTGTATCTGTATGCAAAACAGTCTGGTCCTCGCAGCTTTAAACTGTAGGAAGGCCTGGTAGTCGCTGGTGCCCCTACGCTTCTTCAATACTCTGTTTCTGTTCCAGGGCCTTCCTCAACTTACTTGTCTTCCAAGGCGCTAACCTGTTTCGTTTGAACCTTCTGAATGCTGCAATGACCTCTGTTATTCCTGACAGTTTTCCGCTGAACCAACTCCATCGGCTTTCTATGTTGTAGTTATTGCTAACCATCTCCCAATCTGTCCGGAGGTCCAGTCCTACAAGGCCATTCCTGTCTATCTTTGAGAAGTTCTTTCCAAACTTCTCAGGTGCACTCATTCCCTGGAGGCCGAACCCAAACTGGATTACGCCTTGATCCCTCTTACCTGTCGGTTCTTCGACTTCTAAATGTTCTGTGTAATTCGAGGTCCTCGTTGTCAGATTACGGAGTGATGCCGACCGGCCTAGTCACCGTCTTGTCACTTCATTTGCATGTTAAACAAGAGCCTTCCTGTGGACTGTGTGGATCAGTCTCTCCCCAAAATTATGTTCTGGAGCGGTTTCTGGGGTCCATTCTGTAATGGGCTAATTTCGTCCCGCCTTGGCACCCTCAGTGCTCAACGAAAGCAGATCTCCCCGTCCATCGGCTTCCGCTCCTGGGCTTCGATGGGCGCAAGGAGATGAAGCCTGTGTTCCACCCTCAGTTACTAAAACCTCTACCTCTTTACACTGGGCTTGATCAGTTTTCGAACCCATCATACTATTCCGCACTGCGAACCAGTTTGCAGCCTTTAGTTCGACTGTCCAACCCACCCACTCGTAAGACTGAGTAGGAGTTCAGCAACAGTCCATTGTCGTCTCTGCATGGTCTTAGCCACTTTTCATTGACTGAAACACATCTACTCCGATTGTCCTAGCATTTGGCCTTGTCTCTTTGTTCACCTTAGCAGCAGCGTTGGTTAGTGGCGAGAGTCACAACCCCCTTCTTGAATTTCCTGCTTTTGCTAGAGAGAGGTGGAGTGTGCCCAGGTCCCAAACCCGGGCACCCGGGTCGCTTTTTATGGTACGGTTGGGTATCTGGTGCCACTTCCGAATAATATCCTTTCTGCTTGCTGCGTTGCTTTACACGGCACCGTTCCTGCAGTCTCGATAAGAGTCAGTTCCATGTCGTTCCTCGGTCAGGTCGGGTCACAAGACTTGCGGCTTGAGCCAGCAAACTTCAAGTTTCTTGCACTACGGGCCCAGGGAGTTCCCGCAGCGCTGCGACTTCGGAACTGCTACAGCCCAATTTTTCAGTAAAGGAGCTAGGGAACACTTGCTCTATCCCGACCACTGTGTCCTTGGGGCATCACTCTTCTATCCCGTTTGTATCCACTAAGGGAAAATTTAATAAAGTTGTGTTGAAACCTGAAGTTATGGTCTTTCGCCCCTGCCTGACTGACTACAGCCACTTTATCATCAGGCACCACATTTATTTCCTCCTGTGAAATTTGCCCCAAAAGCCAGACCAAGGACAGGGACACATTTTTGTGATGTCGGCGGGCAAACGGGAAATGCGTGGTTCTCAGTTCACTCCGCATGCAATCGGTCTCCCCGTTTCTCCGCCCCAGTTTCATAACTCTTTCAGTGGCTACATGTTCAGGGATTTCTACTGCCCTGGGTAGGTTGAACAGGCGGAGTCGCTTCGCCCTGTCCCTTTGTCTTATCACTTTTTCGTGAATGGTTCCAGAGCCCCCTGCACTGCAACATTCCGGTTTTTCCCGATGCGATTCCACTACTTTTCCACGTGATCAAGATTTCAGTGATGATACCCATGTTCGGCTTAAGCTCACCTACTCACTCGTATAGGAGATTTAAGTTGGATGACGTATTGCGAGTCAGCATCGTAAAGCTTGCTCGCTGTCCCGGCTTGGCCCTGGTATTCTTCGGGTTTCCCTGGTGTCGACACTTGTCCACCGCTGTCCCCATAGTCCGTTACCATTTTCTCTGAAGGTTTACTTAGTTTTACTTTTCTTTTGACGAACTCCGCCCCATCGACGGCTTTGATGCATGTCTTGCGTCAAAGCATGCCCATCTTGGTTCTTCCTATGCATTATATGCCTGAAAGTACCTCTCGCTGAGTCCAACGTCTTTTACGTGGGACTATGTTTGGCAAGTGTCGCACTGAACTCTTATAGTTATTGCCGACATTTTATCGTCAGTGCGCAAAAGCATTCCGCATTGTTATCTTAACCGGTCCTTTGGGTTTAGTGTTCTGCAGGTTACGAGTTTTTAGTTTCTAAGTTGCCCTTAGTTGCTCCTCAGTTCCTTTCGGTATCAATAAATAGAAAGTGCAGTCAAGGTCCATATTCGTAACCATCCCATTTCCCCGTCGCCTCAATATAGCTAAGTATCCTCCAGTCCACTGCTGACAGTCATGTAACAAGACAGTCGTAAAAATCGGGAGCGTTTGGGTTTCAGGCTCGTACACACGCACTTCCTTTGGACTTCAGCACGAACCTATTTGTGCAAACTTTGCTCGTACTCCCAGCCTTGAGTATGCCCACTTAGGCAAAAGACTCTGTCCCTAGGTCCACCTCCAGGGGCAGAAACAAACCAACAGCACCTGTTTTTACTTGACTGCACCTTTCTGATCTTCAACGCTTCTATTGGGTCACCCTAGTCTCCACGAGGTGTTAAAGGGAAGAGATAAGGACCCTCCGGAATCAAGGCCAAAGATTCCTCCCTGTCCGGTGATCATTCTAGTTGAAGGTCACTGCTCCCCTTCCAAGCATTCTTTGTCTTTACAGAGATAAGCAGCCTATACTAGTACCAATACTCTGGAAAAGATCACGCCAATACCTTGTAAAATGTAACAAAAGCTTCTGGCTTTGCATCTGACTGCACCGAATATCAATTCAGTTTAAACAGGACTTTGTATGATAAAGACCAATCGTGTGTCCAGGCACTTGTGTTGTCGGCGCATTTCCGCGTATTAAAACATTGTGAGTAATTCTGTCCCTTTGTGAAGAAAACTTTCTGTGCGCTACGAGTCCCTTCAGAGAAAATGGACAAAGTCGGTATGCTCACTCTGACTCCAAGTCTCCTGACAGTTCGGGGTGTACGGGCCCAAACATTCTTCTATCCATTTAAGAAAACCGTTCACAGTCGTTGTATTACCGGCATCCTACGGAAGGTAATTCCGGACGGGTATCGTAGTTACCTTGATCATTGTGAGAAAATGGATGTTTTCCGGATAGTACTTTGGATTTATTTCCTGTACGATCTTTACTGACGTGCGGTTTCCGCAGCACCGTTTCTTTAAGTTGCATAGGTTTTACCGAACTAACCAAGAGGTTTCCGCTGATTTCGCTTTTGGCACACTTTCCGTTTTCCCGTGTTGCATGCTCTCGATTCGACTTTCCCCTCGTCTTTGCTTTCGCTTGCATTCGTGTATGTCTCTTATAGGTAACGGATCGGCGCCACGAAAGGTGGAATACACCGCGGCATCTGTCCTTCAACTTCAGTTTTCTTCATTTGTTCGTTCGAGAGGGTTTCGTTGGGAGTACTCCACGAGGCCTGGCTGGAGGCGCTCTCATAAACCGCCAGCGGAACGTCTTCTATACCGGCGAGTCGGTTACCTACTAGATAATTCCCCAGTAATGTGATTTGACGACATCCACCGTGTATAACTTCCAACTTTTTTGCACGTTATGTATTATTTTACAAAATATCATCGAAATTTAAACGTCGAAGGATGCAACTAAACCCGACAAAGATTACCCGCCGTCCTATCCAAACCAGTGGCTTTTAACATTCGCGATCCCGAGGTGTGGTTCACAGCATTAGAGTTACTTTTTAGAGAAACTATTATCCTCGGCCTATACCAAAGGTTCCCCTGCGCCTTGCAGGCAGCTATTGCCTCAGCAAAACACGTAGTTCTGAATTTCCCCTGGAACGGCCACACGATCGGCTCAAGGAGGCTAGTCTTCAGCATTTTCTACCTCCCAGAGGGGAACGCTCATGTCAGCTACTGGAACTGCTGTCCATCGGTGAAAACTGACCCGGTCACCACCTAGCTTAGCTCCGGTCTCAGGCAGGACCTGTAGATCAGGATTTGAGGTTATTTGAAGAATTGTGGTTAGATTTGTCACGTTTTAATGTTCGGACCATCATGATTGCCCTCCTGGAGGATTCGTTCTTGGAGCGAGCAGCCCTCTTAGGTGACAAGATAGTCGCACTTGTTGGAGCTGGGGCTAGCTGGCTCACCTCCACGACATCACGCGGTAGTCGGGTTGCTGACCTGGACAAACCACCGAGGAGGCTTCAGCACCCCGGAATTGTACATTGCCGACTATTCTTCAAGGAACTAGTCGACGTGCCTGCCCCCCCCCCCACACCCTAGTAGCTGAAGCAAGCAAGGGCACGGACGAGCGCCTTTCGCTGCCCACAATCGCCGTGAATCAGCCTCAATCTATCAAACCAAAAGTCCCACCCGCGGCCTACTTTATTCCACCGGGTTCTTGGACCAGCTACCCGCAGTTGCAGGCTACGGCGTTTATTCGCGGCCAGGAAGTACCGCTTCAGGAGAGTAAAAGCCACCGTACTTCTCGGCAACCAGTCTCCGGTCAATCTTCTGTTGCATGCCCATGTTTCAAGCCCAATGCTAGGCCCTCGTTTGATACTGGGGCTCCTTATTTCTGTCCCCGCGGTGAATAAGGATGAGCCACGAACTTCCTTGATCAAGCCGTCCGCGGAAAGTTATCCGTTCACTCCTGCCAAAGGTACTAGGCAGCTTGCAGCTAAATTGGGACCACGACGGCGGTATCTGTGGGATTTCATCCCTGTCGACGTTCCCCCGGGCGTACTCGAAATGAACTTCCGGCAGCATAGTTGATTACTATTTGGCTTCCGTAGGTTGCATTCAATCGATCCCTGATCAGAATCAACTTTACTAGCCTCATGCCTCGAAAATATGCGCTCCGAATCATAGATTTGCCTTCTAACGTTTTTCACGATTTTCATTCTTCATTTATCAAATTACCTGTTTTGAATAAGCCATTCAAAGAGAAACATGTGGCAACCTACCTTGTGATACGCCGCACTGCCTCTAGCTGACCGTCAGTCACGGCATGACCTTATCTGCTGCGCCAGATATACTGGCACTCGCCAAAAGTGAATTTTGCACTGCTTTTTAAAAGCATTCTTCGTCCTTCTCACGGACCATAGGCATCGGCTTTACACGGGGTTCTCAAAAGGGACGTCACAAACTGGCTACCATTTGGCGACTGTTTCACACTAAACTTAGCTTCTTATAAGGATAGCTACCCCATACCCTACGTACGCATCACGGTCTCATTTGGAGACAATAATTTTCTGGGTCGATTTTGTAAGCTCCTTTAACCGGATCCCAGTTACCGCTGACTACGTCAAGAAAGTGGCCGCCAAGATTCATTTTGGTTTACTTAAGTTCCTACCTGTGCCTTTTGGTTCTCTGAGTGCTGCTGAGACATTCCAGAGGTTCAGCAATAGCATTACATGAGACTAGGACCTTGTTCACTTCTACAGCGATGACTTGCTAATGGCGTCTTCTAGCTTCCAACGTTTTACACTACTATTTTATTGTTTGTCCAAACATCGAATAGTAGTCAATCCCGATAAATGTGAACCTCGCAAAACGGAACTCGTGTCGCTCGGCTAAGAGATCATATGAGAGCGTTCTGGACCCTGTGGATATACATTGCGCGCTATCCTGGTTTGCTCCCTGCCGTCCTCAACCAAAAAGCCTGAAGCACTTCTGGGTTCGACTGACTTTTATTGCAGTCTCATACCTCATGTAGATGAACGTTTTATTTCAATAACTGGCCTACCTCGTGGCAATCAACTTAATTTGGCGCTTACGGGTGCCTCGTCAAAAGCATCTTTGGGGGCTGAATTAACACGGACCCAGCTAGGAATGCACCCAGTTCTGTCCACCAAGGTTGGCACTGCTTCGGTTGTATCCGACTTTGCCATCGAAGCGGCTGTAGGACAGTATGGTCCTAGGATCTGACAAACACTGGAACTTTTCCATCGACGCGCCAGTTCCGCGGAGACGAACAGTGTTCACTCCGGTTGAGAACTTCTGACCGCGTATTACGCTGTCAGAACGTCTCCACCTAGCAATCGGAGGTCGATATTTTATTCTGTTTGCCGGCCTTTAGAGTCTGACTTATGCACTACACCTCAGGTGCGACCCTCAACCCCCAGGGAAGTCAGATATTCGGACTATAATTTCCAGTCCAAAACCGGCTCAAAACACGCAAAAGATGACCCAAACTGCGTTGCAAACGCCTTGTTGAGTATCCGCTAAATGTTAATAAATCTTCTGTTCTAGAGACTCCTGCTGCGGCCACTACACGGCAGAGGGATACGTCGTGCGTGGAATTGTTAAGTAATCGTCGCTACAGTGTCAGTCAGTACTCCCGGCCACCCGGGCTGATACCACGCTGTGCGATGTGTCCGCTGGCCCACCTCGACTAGTATTACCCTCTCAATATCAGAGCCTCATGTTCAGTACCCTGGACGGACTTTTACATCCAGACATCGCGGCCAGTCTACCACTAGTAGCTGCACGATGAGTCTGGCAGTCCACGAGTGAAGATGCTTGTATGTGGGTGAAACAATGTTCACAATGCTAACAATCTGAAGTGCACAAGAGCGTAGCTTAGCGTACCGCTGGTTTCGACACGCCTGATACTCCCTAAATCATATTTACGTGAGTACCATGGGCCCATTGACCTCACGAGGCAGGTATGCTCATTTATCAACACGCATTGATCGACTTACGTGGTAGCCTGAAGCAGTTTCTGTCTCTTTCATCAAGGCCGAATACGTGGCTCGACGTCTGATGGAACAACGGATTACTTCGCGTTGTTGTCCTTCTACAATCACTGCCGATCAGGGACAGCAAATTGGGTCCGATTTATTTCCTCTATTAGCTCAAATGCTTGGCACAGTAAGCCTTTTCACGATCGTGTACTATCAGGCATCTGGTGCTTCACTTGAGAGGTTTCATCGCCTGTTTAAAGAGCCCCTTGAAGCACGCTCAAACAACGAATGGTATGAAACCGTGCAGCTACCTCCACCTGGTGCCAGGACTTGCTCAAAGGCAGATACCCGGTGCTTCGCCACAGAGCTTGTCTACGGCTTTACAGTTACCTGGGCAGCAGGAGTACAATTAACCTGGAGTAAAGAGTTGCCCTCATCGTTTCCCCGATGGCTTGCGAAATCTTGTTCGGGTGCAGACTGGAGCGTAGCGGCGACAAGCCCTTGTTCCGAAAGAACCGAAAAATTGCTCACATAAATTCATTCGTGCTCTTTCGGCTAGCAGACCTTTACTGGAGCCTTAAGAATGTCAATTTCATGGGAGTTTCCGTTCTTATAAGACCCTTATATTTGGTCTTCTTGTAGACCTCTGAGTTAACCCCGATCAGCTATTCCCCGATCATCTAGCCTCAAAAGAAAAGTAACCACCAACGAGTGAGGAAAATGCGTTGAATTATAACCTCAGCACCTCATAAAGAGCGAAGCTGGAAATACATAGCCACATGGCATTTCCATTTATATCCCAGCTTGGTGCGCAGGTGGGATTGGATAAATCTGATCAGACTAGTCGTAAGTCAGATAAGTTGATGAACTGGCATTAGAGGTAGGCAGCAATAATAATAATAATAATAATAATACTGGTTTATTTCGGGGACACCCGAAGCATGATTGATTGCATGATCATATGATACAAGTGAGGTCGCAAAAAGGTTCCTTGGATATCCATCTGGGTAAATGCAACACAAAAGTGTATAGGTTTTGGTGGCCGCACAGTTGAATGCCCGGCACATTTGAGTTTCATGGTCAAATGGAAGCACCGCCCAGTGGCGAGTGAGATTGGCTCCGCGATTGAGATACGTGATGAAGTAAGGCGGGGATGAGGTAAAAACGCGCGGTTTTTCGGATAGCACCGATATACAGTCGCAGGGGTTAGTGAACTGACAAATGAAACCTTGAAAAATGCACCAACGAAAAAATGGAAAACTCTCGACGATGACGGACATGCACTTAAACCAATAGCCCAGATGGCCCGGAAAATGGCAGAAATATCATACTGAAGGGTATGTGGTGTCCCCTGAGGAGGGGAGTTGCGTAAGTGAAACAGAGTCCGTTTTGCCACTGAAGCAGTACTTGCTGTTCATCAAGAGGTTGTAGAGCATGTTTTTACAAGGATGTGTATGTAGATGCCCGATCCTGGAAATTGCCCCAAAAGCCAGACCAAGGACAGGGACACATTTTTGTGATGTCGGCGGGCAAACGGGAAATGCGTGGTTCTCAGTTCACTCCGCATGCAATCGGTCTCCCCGTTTCTCCGCCCCAGTTTCATAACTCTTTCAGTGGCTACATGTTCAGGGATTTCTACTGCCCTGGGTAGGTTGAACAGGCGGAGTCGCTTCGCCCTGTCCCTTTGTCTTATCACTTTTTCGTGAATGGTTCCAGAGCCCCCTGCACTGCAACATTCCGGTTTTTCCCGATGCGATTCCACTACTTTTCCACGTGATCAAGATTTCAGTGATGATACCCATGTTCGGCTTAAGCTCACCTACTCACTCGTATAGGAGATTTAAGTTGGATGACGTATTGCGAGTCAGCATCGTAAAGCTTGCTCGCTGTCCCGGCTTGGCCCTGGTATTCTTCGGGTTTCCCTGGTGTCGACACTTGTCCACCGCTGTCCCCATAGTCCGTTACCATTTTCTCTGAAGGTTTACTTAGTTTTACTTTTCTTTTGACGAACTCCGCCCCATCGACGGCTTTGATGCATGTCTTGCGTCAAAGCATGCCCATCTTGGTTCTTCCTATGCATTATATGCCTGAAAGTACCTCTCGCTGAGTCCAACGTCTTTTACGTGGGACTATGTTTGGCAAGTGTCGCACTGAACTCTTATAGTTATTGCCGACATTTTATCGTCAGTGCGCAAAAGCATTCCGCATTGTTATCTTAACCGGTCCTTTGGGTTTAGTGTTCTGCAGGTTACGAGTTTTTAGTTTCTAAGTTGCCCTTAGTTGCTCCTCAGTTCCTTTCGGTATCAATAAATAGAAAGTGCAGTCAAGGTCCATATTCGTAACCATCCCATTTCCCCGTCGCCTCAATATAGCTAAGTATCCTCCAGTCCACTGCTGACAGTCATGTAACAAGACAGTCGTAAAAATCGGGAGCGTTTGGGTTTCAGGCTCGTACACACGCACTTCCTTTGGACTTCAGCACGAACCTATTTGTGCAAACTTTGCTCGTACTCCCAGCCTTGAGTATGCCCACTTAGGCAAAAGACTCTGTCCCTAGGTCCACCTCCAGGGGCAGAAACAAACCAACAGCACCTGTTTTTACTTGACTGCACCTTTCTGATCTTCAACGCTTCTATTGGGTCACCCTAGTCTCCACGAGGTGTTAAAGGGAAGAGATAAGGACCCTCCGGAATCAAGGCCAAAGATTCCTCCCTGTCCGGTGATCATTCTAGTTGAAGGTCACTGCTCCCCTTCCAAGCATTCTTTGTCTTTACAGAGATAAGCAGCCTATACTAGTACCAATACTCTGGAAAAGATCACGCCAATACCTTGTAAAATGTAACAAAAGCTTCTGGCTTTGCATCTGACTGCACCGAATATCAATTCAGTTTAAACAGGACTTTGTATGATAAAGACCAATCGTGTGTCCAGGCACTTGTGTTGTCGGCGCATTTCCGCGTATTAAAACATTGTGAGTAATTCTGTCCCTTTGTGAAGAAAACTTTCTGTGCGCTACGAGTCCCTTCAGAGAAAATGGACAAAGTCGGTATGCTCACTCTGACTCCAAGTCTCCTGACAGTTCGGGGTGTACGGGCCCAAACATTCTTCTATCCATTTAAGAAAACCGTTCACAGTCGTTGTATTACCGGCATCCTACGGAAGGTAATTCCGGACGGGTATCGTAGTTACCTTGATCATTGTGAGAAAATGGATGTTTTCCGGATAGTACTTTGGATTTATTTCCTGTACGATCTTTACTGACGTGCGGTTTCCGCAGCACCGTTTCTTTAAGTTGCATAGGTTTTACCGAACTAACCAAGAGGTTTCCGCTGATTTCGCTTTTGGCACACTTTCCGTTTTCCCGTGTTGCATGCTCTCGATTCGACTTTCCCCTCGTCTTTGCTTTCGCTTGCATTCGTGTATGTCTCTTATAGGTAACGGATCGGCGCCACGAAAGGTGGAATACACCGCGGCATCTGTCCTTCAACTTCAGTTTTCTTCATTTGTTCGTTCGAGAGGGTTTCGTTGGGAGTACTCCACGAGGCCTGGCTGGAGGCGCTCTCATAAACCGCCAGCGGAACGTCTTCTATACCGGCGAGTCGGTTACCTACTAGATAATTCCCCAGTACTGTGATTTGACGACATCCACCGTGTATAACTTCCAACTTTTTTGCACGTTATGTATTATTTTACAAAATATCATCGAAATTTAAACGTCGAAGGATGCAACTAAACCCGACAAAGATTACCCGCCGTCCTATCCAAACCAGTGGCTTTTAACATTCGCGATCCCGAGGTGTGGTTCACAGCATTAGAGTTACTTTTTAGAGAAACTATTATCCTCGGCCTATACCAAAGGTTCCCCTGCGCCTTGCAGGCAGCTATTGCCTCAGCAAAACACGTAGTTCTGAATTTCCCCTGGAACGGCCACACGATCGGCTCAAGGAGGCTAGTCTTCAGCATTTTCTGCCTCCCAGAGGGGAACGCTCATGTCAGCTACTGGAACTGCTGTCCATCGGTGAAAACTGACCCGGTCACCACCTAGCTTAGCTCCGGTCTCAGGCAGGACCTGTAGATCAGGATTTGAGGTTATTTGAAGAATTGTGGTTAGATTTGTCACGTTTTAATGTTCGGACCATCATGATTGCCCTCCTGGAGGATTCGTTCTTGGAGCGAGCAGCCCTCTTAGGTGACAAGATAGTCGCACTTGTTGGAGCTGGGGCTAGCTGGCTCACCTCCACGACATCACGCGGTAGTCGGGTTGCTGACCTGGACAAACCACCGAGGAGGCTTCAGCACCCCGGAATTGTACATTGCCGACTATTCTTCAAGGAACTAGTCGACGTGCCTGCCCCCCCCCACACCCTAGTAGCTGAAGCAAGCAAGGGCACGGACGAGCGCCTTTCGCTGCCCACAATCGCCGTGAATCAGCCTCAATCTATCAAACCAAAAGTCCCACCCGCGGCCTACTTTATTCCACCGGGTTCTTGGACCAGCTACCCGCAGTTGCAGGCTACGGCGTTTATTCGCGGCCAGGAAGTACCGCTTCAGGAGAGTAAAAGCCACCGTACTTCTCGGCAACCAGTCTCCGGTCAATCTTCTGTTGCATGCCCATGTTTCAAGCCCAATGCTAGGCCCTCGTTTGATACTGGGGCTCCTTATTTCTGTCCCCGCGGTGAATAAGGATGAGCCACGAACTTCCTTGATCAAGCCGTCCGCGGAAAGTTATCCGTTCACTCCTGCCAAAGGTACTAGGCAGCTTGCAGCTAAATTGGGACCACGACCGCGGTATCTGTGGGATTTCATCCCTGTCGACGTTCCCCCGGGCGTACTCGAAATGAACTTCCGGCAGCATAGTTGATTACTATTTGGCTTCCGTAGGTTGCATTCAATCGATCCCTGATCAGAATCAACTTTACTAGCCTCATGCCTCGAAAATATGCGCTCCGAATCATAGATTTGCCTTCTAACGTTTTTCACGATTTTCATTCTTCATTTATCAAATTACCTGTTTTGAATAAGCCATTCAAAGAGAAACATGTGGCAACCTACCTTGTGATACGCCGCACTGCCTCTAGCTGACCGTCAGTCACGGCATGACCTTATCTGCTGCGCCAGATATACTGGCACTCGCCAAAAGTGAATTTTGCACTGCTTTTTAAAAGCATTCTTCGTCCTTCTCACGGACCATAGGCATCGGCTTTACACGGGGTTCTCAAAAGGGACGTCACAAACTGGCTACCATTTGGCGACTGTTTCACACTAAACTTAGCTTCTTATAAGGATAGCTACCCCATACCCTACGTACGCATCACGGTCTCATTTGGAGACAATAATTTTCTGGGTCGATTTTGTAAGCTCCTTTAACCGGATCCCAGTTACCGCTGACTACGTCAAGAAAGTGGCCGCCAAGATTCATTTTGGTTTACTTAAGTTCCTACCTGTGCCTTTTGGTTCTCTGAGTGCTGCTGAGACATTCCAGAGGTTCAGCAATAGCATTACATGAGACTAGGACCTTGTTCACTTCTACAGCGATGACTTGCTAATGGCGTCTTCTAGCTTCCAACGTTTTACACTACTATTTTATTGTTTGTCCAAACATCGAATAGTAGTCAATCCCGATAAATGTGAACCTCGCAAAACGGAACTCGTGTCGCTCGGCTAAGAGATCATATGAGAGCGTTCTGGACCCTGTGGATATACATTGCGCGCTATCCTGGTTTGCTCCCTGCCGTCCTCAACCAAAAAGCCTGAAGCACTTCTGGGTTCGACTGACTTTTATTGCAGTCTCATACCTCATGTAGATGAACGTTTTATTTCAATAACTGGCCTACCTCGTGGCAATCAACTTAATTTGGCGCTTACGGGTGCCTCGTCAAAAGCATCTTTGGGGGCTGAATTAACACGGACCCAGCTAGGAATGCACCCAGTTCTGTCCACCAAGGTTGGCACTGCTTCAGTTGTATCCGACTTTGCCATCGAAGCGGCTGTAGGACAGTATGGTCCTAGGATCTGACAAACACTGGAACTTTTCCATCGACGCGCCAGTTCCGCGGAGACGAACAGTGTTCACTCCGGTTGAGAACTTCTGACCGCGTATTACGCTGTCAGAACGTCTCCACCTAGCAATCGGAGGTCGATATTTTATTCTGTTTGCCGGCCTTTAGAGTCTGACTTATGCACTACACCTCAGGTGCGACCCTCAACCCCCAGGGAAGTCAGATATTCGGACTATAATTTCCAGTCCAAAACCGGCTCAAAACACGCAAAAGATGACCCAAACTGCGTTGCAAACGCCTTGTTGAGTATCCGCTAAATGTTAATAAATCTTCTGTTCTAGAGACTCCTGCTGCGGCCACTACACGGCAGAGGGATACGTCGTGCGTGGAATTGTTAAGTAATCGTCGCTACAGTGTCAGTCAGTACTCCCGGCCACCCGGGCTGATACCACGCTGTGCGATGTGTCCGCTGGCCCACCTCGACTAGTATTACCCTCTCAATATCAGAGCCTCATGTTCAGTACCCTGGACGGACTTTTACATCCAGACATCGCGGCCAGTCTACCACTAGTAGCTGCACGATGAGTCTGGCAGTCCACGAGTGAAGATGCTTGTATGTGGGTGAAACAATGTTCACAATGCTAACAATCTGAAGTGCACAAGAGCGTAGCTTAGCGTACCGCTGGTTTCGACACGCCTGATACTCCCTAAATCATATTTACGTGAGTACCATGGGCCCATTGACCTCACGAGGCAGGTATGCTCATTTATCAACACGCATTGATCGACTTACGTGGTAGCCTGAAGCAGTTTCTGTCTCTTTCATCAAGGCCGAATACGTGGCTCGACGTCTGATGGAACAACGGATTACTTCGCGTTGTTGTCCTTCTACAATCACTGCCGATCAGGGACAGCAAATTGGGTCCGATTTATTTCCTCTATTAGCTCAAATGCTTGGCACAGTAAGCCTTTTCACGATCGTGTACTATCAGGCATCTGGTGCTTCACTTGAGAGGTTTCATCGCCTGTTTAAAGAGCCCCTTGAAGCACGCTCAAACAACGAATGGTATGAAACCGTGCAGCTACCTCCACCTGGTGCCAGGACTTGCTCAAAGGCAGATACCCGGTGCTTCGCCACAGAGCTTGTCTACGGCTTTACAGTTACCTGGGCAGCAGGAGTACAATTAACCTGGAGTAAAGAGTTGCCCTCATCGTTTCCCCGATGGCTTGCGAAATCTTGTTCGGGTGCAGACTGGAGCGTAGCGGCGACAAGCCCTTGTTCCGAAAGAACCGAAAAATTGCTCACATAAATTCATTCGTGCTCTTTCGGCTAGCAGACCTTTACTGGAGCCTTAAGAATGTCAATTTCATGGGAGTTTCCGTTCTTATAAGACCCTTATATTTGGTCTTCTTGTAGACCTCTGAGTTAACCCCGATCAGCTATTCCCCGATCATCTAGCCTCAAAAGAAAAGTAACCACCAACGAGTGAGGAAAATGCGTTGAATTATAACCTCAGCACCTCATAAAGAGCGAAGCTGGAAATACATAGCCACATGGCATTTCCATTTATATCCCAGCTTGGTGCGCAGGTGGGATTGGATAAATCTGATCAGACTAGTCGTAAGTCAGATAAGTTGATGAACTGGCATTAGAGGTAGGCAGCAATAATAATAATAATAATAATAATACTGGTTTATTTCGGGGACACCCGAAGCATGATTGATTGCATGATCATATGATACAAGTGAGGTCGCAAAAAGGTTCCTTGGATATCCATCTGGGTAAATGCAACACAAAAGTGTATAGGTTTTGGTGGCCGCACAGTTGAATGCCCGGCACATTTGAGTTTCATGGTCAAATGGAAGCACCGCCCAGTGGCGAGTGAGATTGGCTCCGCGATTGAGATACGTGATGAAGTAAGGCGGGGATGAGGTAAAAACGCGCGGTTTTTCGGATAGCACCGATATACAGTCGCAGGGGTTAGTGAACTGACAAATGAAACCTTGAAAAATGCACCAACGAAAAAATGGAAAACTCTCGACGATGACGGACATGCACTTAAACCAATAGCCCAGATGGCCCGGAAAATGGCAGAAATATCATACTGAAGGGTATGTGGTGTCCCCTGAGGAGGGGAGTTGCGTAAGTGAAACAGAGTCCGTTTTGCCACTGAAGCAGTACTTGCTGTTCATCAAGAGGTTGTAGAGCATGTTTTTACAAGGATGTGTATGTAGATGCCCGATCCTGGAAATTTCAGTGGAGCAGAGTGACGAAAACTGACAGGTGAGTGAGACACGATTCAAATTAAAAGTTCGTTTCAGGTTAATTAGTGAACAAAAGTTGACAACAGGGTGGACAGAGGAGTTGTACACGATGATCTTATAAGGTCGTGTCGGGGTGATGCGTAAATGATACTGTCGGTACATGTAGACGATAACTTAAAAAGATATGCTGGTAAGAGACTGACATGGGACATTTGGGGAAAAAACCGGAGGGCCAGAAACTTGGCGTGCATATAGCTCTTTTCTAATGAAGTTTTAGAGAAACGGCATTCGTAGTGGTCTTTGGCATAGAAGCCCAATCGTGGAGGACTGAAGGAAAAATGGCAATAGGTAATAGGTGGGTGAAATGGTGTTCAACTATTGATTAACCGGGGGTGACTCCAAGACTGACAGATGAGGAATACAAATTTACGGCGAAGTAGGCACAGTAGTGGTATACATGCCTGATATCTGACCGAATCGACTGGAAGTAGTAAATCACTGGAACCTTTAAAAGGCACAGATGATTGTGTGACTAAGTACTTTGAGGAAAGTACAACCTGAGACTTGTTGGGGGAGAAAACAGATTAAAGGCAGCCAAAATTATAGGTAGTTGATTTTCAGCTAAAGATGTAGAAAAAGCACTCTATGGATTGTGGTGCAGGTGGCCGACCATGATATCTTGGTGGAACAGCGGCGGTGGTTCATTGGTGAGCGAAAAGTGATGCAATTATGGACTTGTCTGGGTTTGTTAGTGAAAAGCATGGGAGCATCTAAAGTTGTTGACAAAGCGGAGGCGGAGGTGGACATACAGTGGACTGATACGGCCGTATAAAAGTAGTTCATATGGACAGCTCTCTGGAAGTGCAGGTGATTGTATGGCTGGATACGCTGAAGTCTGACTTGGAAAGCTGGGGAGGCAGTGGAACCATTTATGTGCTGGACTGCTGATACCTCATTGCCAATGCAACTGTCATGAAGTGCAAGTGGTTGAATGAGAGGAGATGCAATGGAAGGATACAATGGAACATAGAGCTGCTGTCACGCAGATAAAGCGCTGGAAGGAGGACCATTTCGTGTTTTGTGGAATTGTTGGCAGGTGAGAAACGAACATCTGAATGATGGTTTTGCTTAGACAAATGGAGTGGTGACATACAAATTACCAAGTAGACGAATGGTCTATTCAAAAGTATATCAGGAGTTGTGACGTTCATAATAAAGATAGCTGATCAGTGAAACCGTTTCATGTTTCGGGGTACAGAATCCCGTAACTGGACACAATAGGATGAGGGTAAAAGTGGGACCAGCTCAGGCAGATATGAAAAAAGTCGATGGATATAAATGTCAGTAGTCGCAAGTAGTAGGGTATATTTCTGAGCAGAGCGAATTTATGCGCATATGTTGATTTGGAACTTGACCTGGTGTATGGTAAACCTTGTTTAGGAACGTCGGAGGAGGCAACGGGTGGCAGCAATGAGATGCAGGGGACTTTGATTTTCAATCCGCAACTGGTGCTAGTGGGTGAGTCTGGCAGTGGGCTAGGGGCCTAACCTTAAAACCACTTCTGGTGACAGGGGGTGCGATCCGCCAGCCCAGCTGTGCCCGCACATAGTTGCAAATGGCCTGCACGCCCGGTGTGCGCCGGCCAAAGCGGGTGATCTGACCGTGCCCAGCACCATTGGGATTGACATGAGTTTTCTTGGTGGGGCCAAACGACCGTAGGTATCAGGTAGTTCGCGACCAGGCATCAGGTGATCCCGAAACGTAACAAAGGGAGCATCGGTCGGGTAGGGTGCAAATAGCCGACACTCAGGTAGATTCGTAGGCCAGGTTATTGACCAGCATCGTCTCCAGAGCATTGAGGGTCATCGAGAGAAAGGAAGGCATGAATGAAGGTTTGGAAATAAAGAAAAAGTAGAGGAGAGCAGTCTGGGGTGCTCCCAGCTGGAGGTAACGGGAATCGATACAAAGAGGTAACATTATTAGACAGTGACTCTCTGGGACTAGGTTTTCGATTGCAGAAGGCAGAGAAGCTAAGAATATTTTACCCAATTTCTTCTGTCATTGGCCGCCGATGTTTGCACGGTAGAAAAGTCTAAACCCTTCTCATAGGCTTGGTCATCAGGTATGTCTACATGCAGGAGCTGTAAGGTTTGGGTAACCGTGAGGAATTTATCCAAAGCACTTCTAAACCGATAGATGGAAGTAGAACTGCGTATTTCTGACTGTAATTTATTCCGTAGGTTAGAGTACTCTGTGATGAAGAAGTGTAAACTTAAGCCAGTGTCGTTATTAGGGGTTGAAAGGGTAAGAATTCTAGAACGTAGTGAGTAACCAGAAACAGGCGCGAAATGCAATGGATTAGAAGTATATGTCCGGCTGTGAAGGATGTTATACAAAAAGATAAGGTTTAGTTTCGTACGGTGAAGCCAAAAAGGGTCTAGTTCAAAAAATAAGCAGCCTTATTTATGAGTGAGTGGCGAGCTCCAATCAGTTGCTTAGCAAAACTACGTTGGACTGATTCGACACCGATTCTGTCTGATTTACGCATACTAGAGCAGATCAGTGGGCGGCATTCTAATAAAGGCCTGACATGAGATTAATAAAAAAAGAGAATGCAGTCTCGAAGTCGGAAGGGGCGAAATATTAGCCCTGGGCACTTTCTGGCCCTAATGACTTGGAGGGCCGAATATTCCGAAGAAGTGAAGGTGCAGGAATAGATTAAGCCAAGGTCCCGAAAGACTTGCTCTCCAGCAATAGTTCAACCACGGACGGATAAGGATCCTGGAGGTAGCTTGCATTTATATGTAAGAACCTTACATTTGTCAGCGGAAAACTTCATCTGTCAAGTTGGGCACCATCTATAGAGTGCAGATATGTCTTCAGAGATGTTTAAGATAGCCGAGGCGATGCATTCAGACTTGAATGGGTAAAACATTTTAATGTCATCAGCAAAAAGAAATGGGGTGCCATGGCTCACTGAGGGGGATATGTCGTTTATATACATGAGGAACAACAGAGGGCCAAGGACGCTACCGTGTATAACACTGCTTGTAACTGGCTTAGGCCTGGAACAGTGTCCACTTATTGAGACAGCCTGAGAGCTATTAGACGGGTAAGAATTGATCCAAGGTAGGAGTTGTTTGTCAGTGGCCTACGTGAAAGGTAATACGATAGACTGAGTTCTTCATGGACAGAGGTCACACCAACGCGCTACCATGTTGGGTGTGCTGGGCTTGTCATCGGTTAGTGTTCACAAAGCATCCTGTCCATAGACTGGAGGAATGCGGAAGCTGGCATCTCTGATGGGGTGTTATCAGGGATGCTTCCAACTTCCTGACTACTTAAATTTGCTCGGCGCAGTAGCATCGATACTGTTGGCATCGACCATCTGGAAGCCTGGCAGGTTGAGAAAAGGGCATCGCTAGCTGACAAAAGAACCGACTTTAACTCCGCTCTTTCTGCTGGAAACTCTTCTATGTAACTTCAAGACAGGCAACCAGAGTTTCTTGCTAAAACGTCGGATGGAGTCTTAGCTTCACCTTCAGGACAACCGGTTAATATTTCTAGGTCTTCGAATGAAAACACCGTCCCACTCTCTGGTCAGAAGAGCCCTCCAGTTCACCAATCCGCGGATGAGGCGATGACTCACTTTCCGGTTGGAAGATCATTTGTTCAGCAACCTTCCGCTACCGGGCCACACCACTGCCTTTTGCAACAGTAAATTTTGTGCCTACGGTTACGAAAAGTTTTGACGTACATCGCCAGTTGTTACTATGTACTGGCCAAGTCAATCGTGGTTTCCACACCAGCTTTCCCTCTCTTTTCGTTTCATCACACTTCGCTCAGTGGTATGGATCGCTAGTCCTCCAAAATCCGGAGAATTTTGGTACCAAAATACGCATTCTATTTCTGTCACTGACAAATCTGCCGATTTGGCTTCCGGACATCAATCTGGCTGGAGGCTACCCGGCATTGTATTTTAGTACGGCAAACCTTTACAACGATTCATGCAACCGGCCCCAGCGACAAGGCATCTGGATTAGGCTTCTCCAACTCTCAGTGGTTTGGCGCACCACCGGCTCTGCCCGTCAACACCATACAGCACACCTACATCCAGGCGTCTTGCTTGTACTCATGGGCAACAATATCGTCTATGTGCATTTAATTCCGTGGAATTCTATGAAAGATTTCCATGCCCCATAGGCAGGGAAGGGGGCCGGGCTGCCCAGAGGGGTTGCAAGCTCTTCATCTGTCATCTCCATGTATTGCATTAACGGATTTTGAGCTACCCTTTCCGGTACCGTCCTCGCTGACTCCACTCTTGATGATTTTATTCCTTGTTTTCGTTCTTTCTTAGAGAGATAAACTTATGCACACTTGGTGTGGCGGCGGGCTGCTCTGACTCTAGATAATTCATTTTATATGGTTCGGCTTCGTTTTTTCTCTCGGGATGAAGGATAATGAACATTAAGTTCGCTTTTTTGACTTTTCTCTGCCATGCTCAGTGAATTATTTCTTCGGCCCTGTTAGGCTTGCACAGTTCATCTTATTTACAAGGACTACTAGACAGGCACCTCTTATTCATGCCCTTTGGTCAACCGTTCCTCTCGTACAGATATCTGTCTTGTTGTCAAGGGCCTTCTGGCTGGACAACTACTGACTCTGATTATTAGAGGTGGGATTGTTTATACTTATATTTTGACTCACGAATAGTGCCGTGGAACAAGAGGAACAATCTCCTTTTGATTTTGGTTCCGGACAATTTGGGCTACGTGTTGCTTTGAGGTTCCCAATTGTTGGGCAGAACTCTTTGAGCTAACAATTTGGCAGATCGAGCAGTTAGTGATTGAGCAGAATTCAGCGTGACGAGGGCTTTCATAACTTGATAGAAATGCAAATCGAAGTGCAATTTCCAACTTCCTGTGTGATTACCTTGTCTTACAGGTTCACATGTCTTTCTAGGTACCTGCCGCATAAACCTGTCCCGGCAGCTAGAGATATTTCAAGCAACCCTCCAAAAGATGACCCGTGAGGCATAGCACTGGAATTAATATTGGATAGAATTTGTATGTCAGCAGCGCCTCGGCTTCACAAACTGGTATCAGCCGCCAAGCTCGGTGAACATGGTACGCAAATGTCGACCTAGCATTGTTCTATGCGAGGCAGGACTTTACTTCCAGGCGGATGACAGTGTGTTACCCATGCTCCGGATTCAAGGGCTTCCGAATAACATTTAAACAGTGTTAGATATTTTGTTAACGAATCAACGTCAGATGAACTGACAGAAGCCGCTGATCGAGTACAAACACATACACTATTATCCGCCCAGCTTAGCCGGGGACCCCGACGTAGACCACGTTAACACGATGCGGAGCTTAACTAAGCAGATGTAATTGCTGTTATTCCAGGTTACCGCACCGCACTTGTCGCGATCAAATTCTGGGTCTCGCAAGGCAAGAAGCCTCAGCCATTCACGGCAGCCTAGTCCTACAAATTCCGGCATACTTTAGCTCTACCTCATCCACGGTGTTAAATCAAAGATGCGCTCCAAGCTTTGCTTTTAAGACCCTGAGCAATAACAAGGATCGTAGGCTGACCGGTGCGTGCGAAAACGGTGACTGGTCTTTCCGCTCACAGTTGCTTACTTTTCACAACCGGTAGAAAATCAAAAACATCGCTGTCGGCAGATTCCAGACCACCAGTAAGCTCTATTGAACCCCACTCCATAGACGGCCCCAGTCAGTCAAGCTTCGAGCTGGTCGCAGCCCATAGGACACCTATAAATATGGGGGGGGGGGTTGGTGAGTTGTGTAACCCGAGGTGTTGTTCGCAAAGTGGAAAAACATAACCGAATATTTCTCTCACATGCCCATTGTCCAGTAATGTGAAGTCTCCATCTAATGTCGCATATTTATCATCGCACATCATTCGGCACGTCTTAAAACTTTTTTCATTTTGCACTTTCCATGAGTATGACTCAGTTTGGCTCGGTCTTGAACTGTTCTTTGTAACCAATCTTGGTCTCGAACATGGTTAAACTTCGGTTCTCGGATGATAACCTTTTTGTTGGCATAACTGAGGTTTGCACAGATTTTGTGGGTTTATACTTTGCCACCCTGGCGTCGCGGAATATTCGGATCAATCATTTTTGCCTTGGGGTCAGCTCGTCTGGCTACGCGTCACCCTGATTTAGAATGACGGCCTACGGAGTATGTTATCTAGCCCAACGTCAGCATGCTTTGGAATCAACCAGGAATCAGGGGAGGCAGGCATCTATCCCCGATTTGGTGTTCTTCCCGCGAACATATGACATATTTGGAATCCATCTTCTGTATCCATTGGGCCCCGATGACCACACCAAGGTAGCCATACATTGGGGGAGCAGTGCATTTGCTCATCAGAAACCACGGTGTTAACTGGACTTATGGAGCATACCCTTTGTTGAAATGAAAGAGACGGCTACTTTCCTTCCATGAAATTTATTCATCCGTGGCTAGGTCGGCAAAGCTTGAAATTGCTTCAAATCAAAAATATTTGACTTGGGGTGTTTGTTTACACATTCCTGTATGCAATAAAGTTACACGGAGTGACCTCCTTGGTTCAACTAGGAAGTGCGCCGTCTGTTGCTACTGTGAAACCAAGTGTGGCCAACTCTACGATCCTCCAGCACGGGGTACCGCAGTTACTGACAAATCCGGATTCTGTGCTTGATTCTGAATACTGTGAACAAGCTTGCATGCGAAGAGTGACTTTTCACCGATTCCGTCACAGCACGGAAAAGACTGAGTGCACGACAGGGAAGAAGGGCCGAGCCCTACCCATGCACACACACGCGGCTACAATAAGGAGAAGCCGCTTATGCTGCTTACGGTAAAGCGGCGTCAATGGTGCCCACCTATGCTGACGTTTATGCTTTCGAACCCCCAACCCCGCCTTCGCCACAGCTCTCTTCTCAAAGTGCGGTGACTAGTTTTAACCGTTCGAAACTGGTGGGACCTTTCGGTAAAGTTAGCCATACGCTGATGTCTGACAACAAGTAGAGTGCCCGGTGGGAGTAGGTTAAGGTCGCCACAAAAAAGCCTCTCGAGTCATGTAGCAAGTCATCGAGCTAGACAGTAGTTTCAAGCCATCGAAGCAATGCACAGCGGCAGCAAACACGACCAAGAGGAGACCCTTTATTTAGACCCACAATACCACGTAGGGAGCAGGAGATTTTCCTACAAATCTGCAGATAATTAGTTAGGCCGCGTCCGCGTGTAACCCTCGACGCAGTACCACTAGAAGGGCAAAGAATGCACAGAAAATGTTCAAAGGCTAGTCACTGGGACTGTAACTGTCCAAGGAGGAGGGCGGAGTTTCTCAAGGCCATGCACCAGTCTTCAGTGAAGTGATAGAGGCTGTGTGGGGATTCTGTGGAAAGCATTTCAGCGCACTGGACTAAAGAGACGAATGGCATAAGGACTTGGCTGATGAATGCGCTCACAAATCGGGCAAAGCTTCCGTACTATTCTGGAGATCAAAGTCGCGAGCCACACAGAGGCTCATGGGTACCTGCAAAGCAGGGAGTACAGAACGAGAGAAGTTTAGAGAGGACCCACAAGAGTGTATGTCTTATTTGCGGTCGAACCGGGAACGGCTTGTTTCCGAATGATAAAACAGGGTTTACACATGGCGTGTCGATAAATTTGACAATTACCGTGATTTAATTTAGCGTCATTTTGCTAAGCAGTGCCTCATGTTTAATGCGTCTGATCCTATAGGTCATCATTTCTACCAGAATTTCATGCACAGTCATGCCTTCTGCGATGCTCGTCTTGAGGCACAGTAATATACATTCATATGTTTTGTGTTCACTTCCACAGACGTTGACACGAAAAGGTTTGAAATAACTGACTGCGGATTGCCCATTTGGGCGGCTTCTAACCTCATTTCGACAATCATGGGGAATGCAAATAGTTGACCTGTTAGTCTGCGGAACTTCGGGTTTCACCTCGACAACCTAATGAGCATGCTTCTGACGGCCGCCATGCACTTAAAAATCCAAAAGGTTTCCTGTTGAAACTCAGGGGTGGCTCTTTTCCAGATGTCTCTCTTCTAGTAGTGGTCTGTGCAAGCCGCTAAGTGACTAGCCCAAGAGATGGAAGGGCCACCAACTTACTAATAAGTAAACAGAAGTGTACTGCCTCTCCGCCGCAAAGATATAATTAATCTTCGTAGAGTGTGGTCACCAAATTTTCGGGTTGAGAGCTGCCTTGTCTTGGATTTTCAAAGTACTACACAAGTCCTGGGCTTAAAACCCAACTCCCATGGTTCCTGAAGAAATCACTGATCGTTTTCTGATTCACCGAGTTGAAGCTGGATTGAAAGGAGATCGAGCGATGGAAACCAAAGACAAAATGTGAGTACCATTAGCCAGGGTCTCAGTGTGGACAGTGTCTTAACAGGAAAGCAGGTCCGACATTTTAAGACATTCAGAGGCATGAAAGCGCAACAGACATCGGTCTAAATTTTGCCTTTTACTTTCGGGCAAGGAATTGACGGGAGAGAGTGATGTAGAAGTCTAAAGATTTGGAGTTAGTTCTTTCCGCAAAAAATTATTTTCCTCGAGAGCCATCCGGGGAGTACTCACCCTGTAGCTAACATTTCGTAAAGGGGTAAGTGGCCTTGGCTTGAAACTTTCTGCTGTGACTACAGAGAGAAGAATTAGAACAGGCTGGGAATAAACTTTCGCTTTGAAGAAATTCAAATTGTTGAAGCTACAGGAAAGGATCGCCTGCTATGAGCCTTTTGTCGGGCATACAGGTTGAGGGGTGAGAAACCGGGGTGATAGAGTGGATGAGAAAGACCCTACACTGATTTAGCGAAAGCCTTCTGAACACCTCTCAGGGGCTTGCGACCTCGAGTGGGATAGAGGCTTCACTTTTGATCCAATTTCGCCCGAAAATAATCAATTTTAATATTCTCAGTGACTGTTGTCCTGAATCCTCGTGCTTCGAACAGACAGCGGACTCATCCCGAAAGTATCTTGCATCTGCACAATTTCATGGGCTTTCGTTACCGCCAACAAGGCCTGCTTCTTTTCTACATCATCGTTTTAAGTTACCGGCAGTATTCAGGGTGTGTCAGCCAGTCTTCCTCGGTTTGGCTCAGAAGTGATGAGGCGGCCCGCCATGGTTCCTCTCCCTGGGCAACTTGCTGACTGCTCCCCCAAAGGCAAATTTGGCGGGGTCCCTGTTGGTGGGAATAAGTCTCCACCACCGTACCTTAGGTGGGTTCAAAATCATCCGGACCCAGTTAGTGACAATCGTGGTAAAGGAAGCAGAAGTGGGCTTGATAAATTGCAAAACTAAAGCCAGACCAGTCGGAAGAAAACGAGGTGTTTTTTATTTTCAGCCCCACCGTGATAAGCCTCATGAGTGAAAAGAACAGCCGCTGTAAGCTCAGTTCATCTTACTATCACGAATTTTTGGGGCGCCAGAAGAGGTTTATTCATCGAGGGGTAGCAGCGATGGTTGCCTCCGCTCTGAAATCTCAGATACCGTACACCGCCAGAAATTATCTGGGGAGCATAGCAAAAAGTGAAGTTCAAACGTTTCGCGTGATAAAAGTTTTTACAACAGACAACCAATCACACGCAGAGTTGTCATACAACGGATAGAATCTACCCACCTTGACCATCTGTCTTGATCCGCCTTGATCACGTGGGTATTCCTTCCCAAGCCCTGGTGACACAAATCATGGATTAACATACGAGCTGACAATTCCTTGGTCAGTCACTAACTGGAGAAACAAGTCGTAATATGCGCCATGTCCTTGATGAACCTACGGACCAGTGAGCTGACAAATAAAAACATTTTTTTGAGCGTTTCATTGTAGGCCAGATGCCCTCTGGTCCAAGCCGTTTTTCAGATCCTATTTATTGCATTTATCCAACTCACCAACCTGTCAATTTTGCTATCAACCCTTTTTGGTCATCATCCACCTTTTTAAGCAAAACACCACCTTGATTCATCCCAATTGAGTCCTTTGCCTTATTTTGGGCTTCCAGTTTACTTGGCAGTGACAACAAGCAACCATCTGCGTAGAAGTCCTTCATCGTAGATACTGCTGACAAAGAAAATCTAAGCTGCTGCCCCTAACATAAATTCATAGTGTCAGATTGGTGAGAAACGGCGCCGAAGCAGCTTCAGACGATAATCGTTTCTCTTATATATCATAGAACTTCCTTTTTCGGCCAGGTCCTTGTAATAAGACTTTATTAAGCGAAGTTCCTTTTGAGCAGGCGCACGGTTGAATGCCACGCGTACTGTCCCAGGCGGGTTCAGACTAAGGGAGATTTTCAGCCTAATCTTGTAGAGCCATGGTTCTCAAGTATTGTTGGCGCTCAATATCGCAAAAAAACTGATTGTATTTTGAAAGTAGCCTCTTATTTTCTCGTGGCCATTCCTTGAGCAGTGGCAAGCGGCGCCCCGACAAATGACGGCAGGCGGGTGGCCCATTCTTTTGGTTGGGCCGAGGTAACCGAATCTCAGCTTCCTTCCATAAGCCTAATGCTTCTGTTAGCTAGATTGAAAGCATGTCCACCCTCGAAAGCTCCTTTCCGCCTACCTGTTAACTTTTGTGGGATTGTACCTCGGAATTCTTTCCAATGTCTTCCTAGAATTGTACTTTCCGCACGCAGTTGACCGTCGCAACGATACCACGGAAACCATTGTGCAGTGGACCTCACAAGAGTGGGCCAACAGGCCATTTACCAGCAAACTTTTAACCCCTTGCACCAACCCTCTGATCGAGAGTCCAGCGGACTTCCGGCAATTCAGAACCAAAAGAAACCTTTAATCCACTGCGACCTAGTTTCGAACGGCGAACCACGTGGGCACGTCCACCTTTTAGGCTAGTTTTGGCTCATCGGATTTGTATCTGCTAAAGGAAGCTCGTCCTTTGTGAATGCTACAGTTGTACTGACAAACGAGCTGTTATAAAGAGAGGACCATCTGGATCCTGTCGATTCGTTAACTGTTTGCCCTATGCCATTCAGCTACTGCGTTCAATAGGCTTGCTTCGGAACCATTTTAGATAAGTGAAAAATTCCGCAGCCTCTACTTGTCTTTGTGTGCGCAGCGGCTTTTATCCTGAGTGTAAGGGCCTACTACCGAACGAGGTTAAACCAAAGTCTAAAGACTCCTCAGCATGTGGCGACGCACGGTTAACCTAAACTAAAGGATTACTCCTCCAACCACACCGAAGCAAGTCACATTAAAGTGAGCAGCAGAACCTAATCAAATGACTGGGTTTCAAACGGCGGAAGCAGCATTTGTTATCACTGGCTGGTTTCGCTGCGGCTGGCCCACGGTGGATCTTTAGCGATTGAAGTTTCTAATGTTTCCTAATGTAGGTGTCCACAATCGGTGGTTTTATTTTCCTTCTCGTCAATTTTTACTTTAACCCGTATCAACTTGTTTTCACTTCTGCCAAATCACCTTTTTCCCGACAGGTGACGTTCTTCGTGGCTGTTCCGTGTGCGGTCCGCCTAAGAAGGACTATGGTCAAGTAGGAATTTGTATTTTGTTTCACTGTTTCATCGATGTTCATTTAAAGTAATATTTAGTACGTGATTCCAAATTATCTGGAGCTCCTCTTTATCCTTTTACAGAATGATCTTCATATGGAGTAGGTTTAAAGATAATTAGAAATTATCTCACTGGGGATCACTAGGTGGTCCAATTGAACCTTACACGCAGATGCAGCCACTTTCGGACGGCCTTAAAGGCCAGGTTCCATATTCCTGCAAAGGAAGCATCTAAGAACACCTGGCAGTCAGCTGTCTCGAGCGCGTACCTACAAAGCGCATAACAAAACGTGGTATCGCTTGCCATTTAAAGAATATTCGTATTTAACGGAAAGACACTAGTACCATTACGTTTTCCTTCAAAGCCCATTGCACTATTTATAGGTCACTGGAATAGCAACCCAAGAGGCAAGCAGCCCTTCCACACGTCTTGAAAGCTGAAATGGATTGATTTGCAAGGTTCCTCGGGGCCGAAGTAGAGATCGTTTAGTTTACAATTATACAGAAGCATCAGTTGTGCAGCAACAATAACCTAACAGATTAATCCAGTGGTTTGAAGTCTACAGGACCAGGCAAGACATTTGAAACTGTCTGAGATCAAATTCAAGTAACTCGCACAGAAAGAAAACAAACAAGCAAACAAGCTGCGCATAGAAGTGATCAGCAAACCAACGTCATATATATTCACACTTATACTCCATGTATACATCTGGAGGGATTTTCAGCATATGTCCCTTAAACGAACAAGACAGAAAATAAATAATTTACACAAATGTTGGTAAACGTCACTCGGCTTTGTCACTTATCTATCTAGAACACCAGCAATTCAATAAATGAGGGCTCAAAATCCCGCTGCACAATTTCTAGCGCAACATCCTTCCATCATGTAGTCCATTTGGTATTAGGTATACTAAGAGGATCAAGTTATTTGAACAGTCAAATTTAGCCTTTCAGTGCATCTGAGCTCGAGCTATTTTACTCCCCTTCATTGGAATGAATGGGTGTCGGAAAATATCAGCATCTTTCTGCAGAGCCTTCGAACTTCCGAATGACTACTCGGTAGCCCGAACTATCAAGTACGGTCTCTGAAACTGCCTGCAAATGTCCCTGTTCCACTAGAGGAATGACAAAATGTCCAGTGGCATTTTATCACGGGTACAAAAGGTAGAACATCCCTTTTTAATCATCCACAAACTTCTCCACTACTGCAGCTTCAAGGCTCCCTACAAACCCAAATACTTTCCAGGAGAACCAACCAAGGACTTCAAGTTTATCCACAGTGACCCTATATCTAGCGATAACGACCAAAACTCACTTGCAGATCAACTATGATGTTATTCAACGAAGAACTATATTCCTCATTCAAGTCGAAAACATCCCCTGGTTTCTACTGAGTGTTGCTCACCGCGTTAAAGGTTCTAACGTCTTTATTTACGGCAAGCCCGGAAACAATGCCAGAGTCCCCACAGATCCAAGTTTACTCCTCGAATTTTAATTCCAATCTCCGGGTCAAAACTTCCCTTCCCGCCAAGGAGAGTTTCGGTGCTCAGTCATCTCCGAGCCGCTCCAAGTCGTCCCCTAATAGTTTCCCTCAGACATGGTATAAAAAGTGAGGGGCACGTTGAAGCCAAAACTGCCTGAATTTGTTTGTTCTTCCAAACTGAAGGGATTGGTTGATTCAAGTGTCAACACAGCTGTTGGAGACCTAAAAGCACCAGCAGAAGACTCACTATTAGGCTGATTATCATTGCCAATTTTCCACGACTCATTTTGCAAGAATCTAATGTGGATGAAGGGGGAGAACGACCGACCGATTGCCGCACGGGGAAGCAGCTTCGGATATCCACTCACTCTCATCACTTTCAGCGAGAGGTGAGCCCATGCACAGTTTTCACTTCCACAGTGGACTCTAACTCTACTTCAAAAGCTAGTTTTGACTCGCTTTACAGTGTGATTCTCCGGCAGCTGACGAAAATATGTGCTGCTATGCAGCCATTTGCCGGTGGCAATTTAGCACTAGACTGTTCGAAAGCCTGGGTAAAATCCACGCGCACTTTGTTATGCGCAAAGCGAATTCCATTCCGTCAAGTAAATCCACTAGAAGTCAAAAGTGTGATAGCATCTTGTCAAGCCTATTGCCATATCCCAACTACGTCCAAAAACGGAGGCAGAGGTCAAATCGTTGAGGTCCTGATAGCTGTGAGACAATTTTAAAATCACCCAGTAATAAGTACGTGATAACAAACTTCGAAAATGAACCTGAAACCGAAAAGCTTCAAAAACAGAAGTGAAGCACGCTGTTAAACGGCCGCTGGAGTAGCGCAACTCTGTTTACGGCGTCAGTCGGAGCGTTGCCGTCAGCAGTTATTGATTAAAGGAGTGCATTTTTGCGGCCAGCGAACTTCGACGTCAGATGAACTCAGCAACATACGGGAACAAGCAAACTAAGCCCACCGCGGGTGGACTTTGGTTAAAGACAAAACGGCAAAACCAGATGGGATTTATCCATCCATCATTCAGCCGTGTGAATAATCACCAACAAGGGGGAGCACTCCGGGGGGCCATAGAAGGGCGACCTTGGTGAGAATACAAGAGCGGACCCCGGCACAGAGCCAAATACTTTGACCCGCTAGTTTACCTTCAGTGCCATGAAAGTGCCAGGAAAAAATATTTAGGAGGCAGATTTCTATGCCCCTGTTCCATAACAGCTCCACACCAGGTAAGCAGTGTACTTTGGTGGCAGGAGGATTGTGTCCAACGTATCTACTGCTGCTCCTCCATGCGATATCCAGGTGGGTGGATCAAGAGGGGCTGATTGTGGCCTGTTTTATGAACCTTACAAAATGTTTGATTCCGCTACCCACAGGTTCCTAGAAGTCAAACTACAGTCTACAAGAATTGCCAAGAAGAGAATGTAACGGAAAAACGGCCTACTAACAGGGTGAGCCATTAGTATTAAGGTGGTAGTCATGTCTGACAGTTGGGAGAGGTAACTAGTGGGGGGCCACAGGGATCAGTACTCCCCTTCAATAATCATCTTGCGAGCGAAAATAACAAATTTGCTTTTTTATCTGCTGGCGAAGTCAAAACAGCCGGGATATAATAATAGATCCTGAGGTTTTAGCCATGAAAAACTGGTTGTGCCGGTGGGATCCCCCATCAGACCCCGATAACATCAAACCCTGAACAAAAGCTCTTCACCACAGTAAAGTGGGGTTTTAGGGCCAGAGGCAATCCATTCAGTGTACTTCTTTTGGCTCTGTGAGAGCTGATACTGCAAGAAACGTCCGCGTTCAAGGAAAAACAAATTACACGGTGTGTTGGGAGCTACGAAAATGCGTCACAGGTACAACTAACTCGACACACTGCATGCTCCAGCCAAACAGTTCCCTGCAAAATCTGAGCTGAACTGAACTGAACTAGCGCCACTTCGGCATTTCTGGGCATGTAGCATGTACTCGTGTGTGACACACTCATTATCCACGCATTTGGCATATACTCTCAACAAGCTATGGTTGTACGATGTCATATTTTGGTGTCTAATAAAGAATATCTCTAAGATCATTTACCTTAAGATAGCGAGAAACTAATTCCTCAACGGATAGGCACCGCCAGAGGTTGAGTAATCCATCACCAAACGTTCATTACTTAATTGCTGCAAAACAACTGAGATGCTCAACACCAGTGAATGCTACATATATACTTATTCAAGTTTTTCAGCGGTAGGAGCGGGGGATTCAAACCGAGTTTTAACATACCACCAGGAGGCCTTTCCCACGAAGCACTCATTTTTGTGCGCAGTTCCCTTACCTCTATTTCCGGCCGATCCATCAAGGTCTGATTTAGTGTTCTCCCGCTGTCGAGTTTGGAGAGCCTCAGTATCTAGAAGGATGCTGAACTACCGTCACCTTTTTCAGGAGCACCAGGAGGGCTTCTTCGTCCAAATAGCTAGAAGAAACCATCAGATCCAACCATCTTAGAGACTCTCAAAAATCGGAAAATGACGGAATAAATGCACTAGTGGTATTAAATTTAAAAAGAGATACACTCAAGGCTTCGAACTGATGGTCAGGGTCGCTCTTGGCTCATACAAATAACATAAGTCATTACATTCGTCCTAGTATGATTTGTTTTACAGAAGAACAGAAACAAATCAAGACCCTGAAAATATCCCACAATCAGTCATCAGTCCCCGGGAGCATCATGTGCTGGTAAATTTTGGCAACCCATTTAGACTGTATGGTGATTCCAGATAGGGCCTCCGTGTTTCATCTAAGAAGCTAGTCTATTGTGAGTGAAAATGAGCTTGTTTGAATCTCGGCTCCTTTGTTCTGTGGAGGAATTTTACGTCCTCGGAAGGAAACCCCAATCTGTGATGGATGAAACGGTAGGCCCTTATCCATTGTGCTGAAAGTTCCTATGGATATAAACGGGCGGCTGAAACTGTGTGCCAAAAGAGTTATAAAATTACCGGACAATTACCCTACCGTGAGCAGGACTCGGCCCCCATTGTATTCACCACGGACTAAAGTGAACTGCAGTGAGCCGCTGGTGGATATCTCTTTGCAAGTTACGGATCCCTCTATATCCTCAACGACGGTAATTGCCACGACATCTGTAGACGATGCAAAAGTAACAACACTAGCAACTAAATGGAAGGTCCGCCGCAAGCTACAAGAGGCAAAACTTTACGTCTACTCCCGGCAGTCAAACCATCACGGACGGTAAACCTCTCAGCTACCGCTCCGGATGTTACAGATAAGTGTAAGCCGATTACACTGGTCCCAAAGAAGGTGCCACCAGCCAGAAAGCAATGATTTTTGACGCTCTCAACTCCAGAGGCCAGCGCCAGTTTTCCCCGGAGCGCACTAAAGCACGATCTGACTAAGCTCAAGCCGATCCTGAGTAAACCGTTATCAGAAGAGGTGTAATTTCCAACGAAAATTGGAGACAAAACTGCATTTGAACGTGAAAAGGTTGAAGCTCCAGGAAAACCGAGTAAGCTGGAAGTGCTTTCCAGCTCACAGTAGCAAGGTAGAGAGGCCGCGAGTCGGTAGCACCGTCAAAAAGAAGAGCCAGTTCGGCCCTACCGGGACCGTTCATCTCAGAGCCTGTAAAAACGAGTCGTCTGAATAGAGATTCGGGAGTGCAGGGAAAACGGAAAAGCGGACCTATTTTCTCCGAAGTTTTTATGCGATGTGTAGGAGGCTGCGGATACTTTGGGCATCACTACTTACAGCAAGCCCAGTCAGCAGGCACCAGTAGAGGATCTTCGGGTGCTAGGCTACCGGGCAGCGTCGGCTAATCTCCTGCTGCCCAATGTACGGTGATTAATGAAAAAAGAGACAAACTGGATGCCGTGGTGCTAGCTCGCAGACGGTCCGTAACTACATTGGTCTAGATGTGGGTAAAAGATAAAATTCGGGACTTAGAGGTTGCTACGCCCGAGTAGCCGCTGATTTGAGCAGGCCAAAAATGTAACAGGAGTGGAGGATTATTTTCCGAGCATACCTAAAGTGAGGTCCCGATATAAATTCTTCGCAACATGAAATTTGGTCACTAGCTGTCAACTCACTGACCTTGTGAGTCTTATTCTTAAGCGGCAGGTTCGAACTTTCCCGCTCCCGTTCTGCTACGATCACATTACGCCTTAGTCGGTAGACTTTATTCTCCCCAATTCTTATTCCTTATTCTACCTATCTTTACTGATTATATGTCCAACCTCACCAGGGACGACTGGAATATACTTGTGAGCCAAAATAAGATTTCACCAGAAATAGGGCCATTTTCTAGCCCCATTATGCAGAATTTTCCCTAGATCATGGGTATGGTAAAGCCATGGATCAGAATGACAGCATTTGGAGTGGAGTAGACAGTCAAAAAACGCTAATAACACCTTTTCCCCTTGTCAACTCCTAGTCAGACTAAAGATATATCGGAATACTTGGTTGAAGGCACCACGAAGAAGTCGTGAGCCTAGGCATCCAGAGCTAAACGATTCATTATACGAAGCAATGCTTCTAGGGGAGCAAATCTAAGGCAGCCTTTTCTAGAAAAAATGAGAATGCTCAAGGGGCCGCCAGCTGCAAACCCTGCAAAAAGCCCTTCGCTGAGTAATAAAAAGAGCGAACGTATATCTGGTTTATTCCTGGATTTCTCTTCAGGGGGACAGGCGACGGACCTTATCGCGCAAAAGCAGCAATAGTAAAGTCCTCCCTATGGGTGCGTGGAGTACACATGACCACCAATTACAAGCTCGTCAGGAAGCGAAGCCGCGGGCTGCCTCGACAGAAACTACAGAACCTTTACTGCAACTGTCTCCAGTTGCCTGTGTAGCTAGACTTGGAACCAAAGGGCAATCGAACACTGGATAGCCCGGTGGAGCAGATTTAAATCCGCGCGGTACAACCTGCACAGTCGCTTCTAAGCCTCCCTCAACCCTAGCGGCTTTCAGCTCACCCACTAAAAACAGTCTTGGGTTAGATAAGGATGCTACCGAAAAGTCTAAGAAGGCGAGCCTAAATTTCGAGAGGCAGAGCAAAGAACTTGTGAAAACCCCTCGGAAGAACTAAAGCCTAAGTGTAACTGTTATATGAGTAATCCGGGTGTAAATCAATTCTTGCAAGTCGAGCAACGCGTAGCTAATTCTAAGGAATCCCGAAACCAGAACAGGACTGATTTGTGGTTTCCACGGAACTTGAATGAAATTCACAAAAGGTACTTATATATACAAACCTCAAGTATGCGGTCAAATAGACTCCACAGTAAAACCAAAAGGTTCGAAGCCCCGTGGCTCAAGCACGGCGGTGAGAAACGGTTCAAGGCTTAATTCAAATGTCTCACAGGAATAAACAAAAGTGCAAAATTGTGGTGTGTGGACGAAATTTTCGAAGTAGCGTCAAATGTAATGAAGTTCGCAAAACAAGTAGGGCATTTGGAAGGCTTTCAGTTTTTGTTCTTTACCCCGGAATAGCCCTAATCCCCTTCTTCAAAAGCATATGCAAATGGAGCCCAAACGATGGAGAATGAGAGACAAAATAATGTGATGGGAATCAATCCGTCCCAAACGGCCCACAGAATACTAGTCCATTGCCGAAACAAAGCAGATTTTGTGCTGGATTTTTAAAACCCCGACCACCAGTAGGGAACTCCCTAAAATTACCCGCTAAACTTGGTATCACCGACAAACCCACTTACGCCTTGGCCACCGGTGGTATTAGCTCCGCATTTTGTGAAGACATACACTCCGAAAACAGTGAATAGCTCTGTAAAGGAGTTCAAGAAACCCTGTTCCACTCAGCAAAATTCATATTACAAACAACATTATCTCCCATACTTGAACTATCTTTGCCGGAACTCCTACTGTTCGTTTTACTGCGCCATACCGTTGTCTCCAATCGGACCCTCACCGTTGACTCAAATTTTGTTGCCACCGTATTCGTTAGTCTCATCTTCCGTTTCTGACCTTTTTCTTTAGCTCATCTGCAGTTGTTGATTTACGGTTCAATTTGGTGCCCAAGAGCCCGGAAGGAGCACTATTGAGGTTTGGTTACTGTGAAATGGATTAAATTGCAGTGTACAGTGCCGTAGCTACTTGAGACCTACTTTGTATTAAATTATGTTGAAATTAACCGCTCCCCGTTTCTTGAACTTTCTTTTGGTTGGAATTTACACCCTTCGTACTAGAACTCGTTTTATTTTTAGTGTACAGGTGTCAAATTGCCCGCATACAAATTGTCTCAGCATCTTAGACAAAATTCTGAAGCTGAAACCGTCCGCGACAGACGCCAAATACCAGATCATTGCAGCCACGAAGACCTGGCTTACACCAGACTATCAATAGAGTGAAGTTTACGAGGCTGGTAGCTCCCTACGTTGTCATGACTCAGAATGACATCTGGCTGGCTGTGGCTCATCGACCTTCTAACCCCGGTCTTCTCCTCGATATATCTTTTCGGCTACTGCAGGCTCTATGTGGGTAATTGTTCACCTCTGCCCTCCACTGCTTTAATTTTGGGGTCCGTGGTTTGCCTCTCCCTCGCTACTCCACAGGTCGTTTCAATCTCGACGGCATAGCTTCTGAAACCCCAAAAAGCGACTCACTCCTTCAACTACCTCCGTATTTGAGGGGAATTCGAAACCGCGAAGTAGACTGAGAAAGCCTTAGCACTGAAAGCCAGTTTGACAGAAAATCACTGGGCCTATTGGCTGAGAAATCCTGGACACGGCAAGTGGCCCGGCTCATAAGACTTATAGCTAGTCCGAACCCGTCACTTCTAGACCTGATGGTCTCAAATTCAAGCCCAGCCTCGAAGTCGCCATCCTTCTACCGCCACTAGGTAAAAGCGACCAAGCAGTTCTCGTTTCCGACCACATATTAAAGAGGTCAGGAAGTTATGGGCTAATAAGCCTCACCATCGTCCTCAGTAAGTTCTCGAATGTTTCATGAAACGTGCACTTCCGGCTCATTTGCAGGACTTAGGTTTCCCCTCGCTGGCTCAAAGTAGCTAATTTCCTAGTGGATCGTGCACCTCCAACTTGTTGACTGTTATGGAGAGCCGGAGAGGTGCCTGCGATGATGGCAAAATACATCTTGCCGCAGTTGTCTACTCTGTCAAAGCCTTCGACTGCGTCTCACGTATATAGCTTTTGAACAACCTCAGGGTGTGCGGCATCCATGGCCGCCTACTGTCTCTGAGTGAGAGATTTTTAAGGAATCAAACCTCATTTCGTGTGCATTCTTCTTGGACTTACACCCACCGACTGGTATAGTGTCCATCAGGGCTTTGGCTCGTCCCCTCCCAGTATCCATTTACATCAGCCAGCTCCCTGGCGCAATTTCATCCGCTAAAGCAATGCACACAACTAAAACCACAACCTGGACCACAGATGCAAATGCTGGGCAGTCAGCTGTCAACTCGGTTAAGCGTCTATAAGCTAAATTGAGCATTCCAGTAAAAGACGAATGAGCAGCCGCGGAACATGGCAGGGCTCCGGATCATTTATCTGGGATAAGTTGAAACACAAATCCAAAAGTTGGGCCAACGCAGGAATCCAGTAATTCGCACTCTCTTCTCATTAAGTGAAAGCCAGCGAAAACCCTTTCCAGATACTGAACCTAACTGAACGAACTTCTCCGATGACCTCCAAGGAAAACTTCCATATTTTATATGGTACTTATGTTCGACCTATTTTGAAATACAGCGGCCGAATTATCGGACAATAAGCTCGTCGGAGATCGGAACGATTTGGAGCGAGTTCGGAAAAACACTAATGTGTTACATGGCTTATGGCTTACCACTACCTTGTTTGTCCAACATCACTTACTCTCTGCCCCACTTGTGACACGCCGCATTAGGAGTGACCTCTGACCGATGTTTGATCTATATTCGACGGTCCTGTCGGTCGGGTTTTCTCTCATCTGAACTTGGAGGCCCTGCGGAGACACACAGAGAAACATTTCAGAACTCACCAAAACAGCTTCACTGGACAATATTCCTTCTTGTCTGGGATATCTATACGGAATGGCTTTTTATAAGAGGTGGTAAATGCTTTTTCGAAAGAAGCGTTCAAGGCCAGAATAGTTGACCACTCGAGGCCAACTCCAAGTCCACTCTTTTTTCTGATTTCCCCCACGTAGAATATTCCCTCCTGCACTCGCATGTTCCGTCTACAATTCTATGTACTTGTACACGTATGCAGGTATGAATGAATCCATTTTCCTCCCTCTTATGGATATGTATGCATATCACCTTCATGTATCAATTATAAAAACACCAAAAGCAGTTTTGATTTGTTGATGTATCCATATTTACATATTCGGACTCAAGTACTAAATACGAAACCTTCATTTTATGCCAATATCGCTTTCGCAAAAATGGTTGTCCCTTATTGTCGAGTTTACCGTTCCGGCTTGGTGGCACCAAAGAAAAGAAGAAATACACAAGAGCCGGGAACGTTTGGGTTCAAGCCTTGCACGCGTGAAACAATTCAAGAATTCGGGACTACTCCTTAAACTCCAATGAATTTCCTAATGGATTGACTACGTCTTGTTCCGTTTGTTCGTTTCGCTATGGCACAAACTTTTGGTGTAATTCCGTATTTCATCCCAACCTTGGTTTTCCAATTCCAATAACTATCACTTCTCTAGCACCTTGCCTTATTTCTTTCTGCATTTTCTGCTTCACTCACTGCCATCTTAATTCAGTGTTGTAGTTTTGTTCTATCCACGCCATCTCAGTCATCCTAGGGCTTTCCTGCTTTTACCAGGCCACCTGATTGCTGTCCGTCGACGAACCAGTTGAATTTTGAAAACCCCTGTCTCTCAACAACGTGGTGTCTTTCCTAATTCCTTCTCCATTCCTACTAACCTCACTGTGACCTTGAATGTGTTCTTGCATTCGGCCATTCAGGGGTTTTGCCATAAATCCCCACCTCGTTAAGGTTTGTATGCCAAGTAGTTGTCAGATTCCCCAAGCTATCGCTAACCCTACACCTCATCCACTTGTTTTCCTCTTTTTCTGCAAACCTCAACGTAAACCTATTTAACTGCTTTATCTGCATTCGACGATGGTTCTCTCATTCACTCTTGGGTCTCGTTCTTCCTCGTTCTCTATCTTTTGATGACTGAGGTGTTGATGAAATTCCCGAGCACTTACCTACCCGGCTTCCTATATATTTTTCCCCAGTTCCTACTGACCTCAACTTGATCTTACCAAACTATGCCGTGGTCATTCCACCCAGACACCTCCGGTCATTCTCGAGGTTCTCCCACTGTTTGGTTTCACTTCATCAGCCTATGCATGTAACTTGGTCGTCGGACCCTCTAAGCTTTTACTTATTTAGCATCTCATCCATTCGTTTTCCTCAATTTCCACAAGCTTCGTCGTAGCCCTACCCAATATTTTCACCCTCGTTCCACCTGTAGCATTTTGGTCATCCCAGACTTTCCTTTTTGAATGTTCGGTCTCGCTCTCTTTGCTCTCTGCGTGGTTATGAATCAGCTGTTCGTTGAATTCCTTTTGTACTTACTAGCCGGTCACTGCCCTGTTGCCTCTTTGTTTTCCGTAAACCTCTGCCTGGCCCTACAAAGCACTCAACACTTTGTTCCATCTCGATACATTTTCACGCCATTGGGTCTCCTTCCCCATTTTCTGTTCATCAACGACCCAGTTAGTTGTGGACTTCCTTTAGTATCTATCCGCCCTTCACTCCACTTTATACTCCTCTTCGTTTTGTATAAACGTCACTGTTATCTTACTAAAATACTTTACCCTTACTCTTTCTGGTTTCAGTCAGTAATGCTTGGATTCCGTCTCACAGGTTGCTGTCATTTTGCTTAACTTCCGTTCGTTGCTGACAGTCGGTTATTGAGTTAATGTTGTTCCTTCTGACCAGCAGCCTGTCCTGTCATTTTCCTCCAACAGCCCCAGCACAATATTTATCTCACGTACTGATTCGCGCATTCGCGTTTCTTTCGTTCTTATCTTGTATGACCCACGGTCGACACAAAGGCTCGAATGAATTTGGTATCATTTCTTCTAGGCGCTGCAGTTGTCAAGATGACTGAGTTTTTTCTGCGCCCATAGGGGTATCTCACTATATTGAGGATCTAACAGAAATTTATTGGCGCATTTTATCTCTTCGATTTGCTTTGATATCCAGTTACCGTACTATCAAATATACTGATGATGGTCTTCAATTTGCCTTGGAATCCGAATATATCTGCTACCAGTTCCGTTGCACGCCTCCTCCATGTGATTCTCTCACGTCACCTTGTTTCATCACAAGAGGTCTACGACTTCACCCCTTTGCAGTAGCTAGGCACCATAACCTATTGCTGGCCGAATCTCATCATTCTACTTCTGCTGCTTCAAGTGCTCGTTTTAGAAAGTGAAACGGCATTATCTTTTTGTAGTATCCGTAAAACATCGATTTGGGATGCAGATACAACTGCTATTTTCCACATCAATTCACAAAAAGCTTTTTCTCACTCTCTTAATACCTAGCTGTTCATCTCCCACGGATTCCCGTACGATCCACTACCCTCTTCTTCACTGCGTCGCTTACTAATTTCGTTTCTTTCGTTCGAAATCGTCCATTTCCGATCTTTCAAATTTTCTTCGTGATCATTTCAACGATCCACTCAACCAGAATCACAGTCTATTCACTTTTGCTGTTGCTCATTTATATTGCTTTACCCGAACACTAAATTGCGCCATCTATGTTATTCACTCGCACATACTGCTTCACGCAACCAACCATGCCTCTTATATCCCAAAATACACCTTTACCATTAGTATTCATTTTATTTTTTGTAATAATATCCATTTATCTCATTTTCGAGCAAATTCTGGAACCCACGGAAAACAGAGTTTCCCTTTCCACTTTTGTTCTTCCGGCACTGAACTTCAACTTGTAAATCACTGAAGATACCAATGTAAATCTGCTACGTTTACGTATGTGTGCTGAGCGCCGGTGCCCATTTGATGCAGTAAACCTGGAATTAAAACAACAGACTTCTTTGGTGCCCTTGATAAAAATTTAGAATTCCTTATGAACACATTCGCGGCTTGCTGCAAATTTTCATGACCACATGAGGCAACAGGAGAGTCTGTGAGTTGTTTGATTACTCGGATTGCTTGCGCTCCGCATCTTTGTGTTTGTAATATCTCTCCCAGTAAAACGTCGAAAGTATTGCTAGTTTAGCAACTAGTTGATATTACATTGGAATCTCGCGTTCATAAGACCTCACTGGCGGCGGACCGCAGCAAATAAATTAGACCTATGGGTGCGTTATTGCTTGAGAGAACTGCATGAGATAAAATCAACCGGGTATTTCAATCTACGAGACTGAAAGAAAAAATACCCTTCAGGTACTTGGAACCGACACCAAGTTATCGCCGTAGCATCACTCAGCATCGCTCAAGTTCCAAGAGCTGTATAGCTTTTTCATTCCGGCACCGCTTTTGCAATAGTTCGGTTCATTTCACTGAGGTTGTCCGTGTATGCCATGTTTTCCAACGCAATGGCCTCCGAGTAATTTATCAAATATTGTGCCCGGTGAAAACCATAAGTGTAGTTACTTGGCTGTCTTTAGTACATTCCTCTTCCTGTGCTGAACCGGATTAACCCCCGCTAATATTCGCCCCAAGTGCTTTCTTGCCCCATGTGATAACTTTTTACCCACGTAATTTGATGATGCCCCGCCCATAAATATGATTTTCTATACTTTCCAGGTTGAAAGCTTCAAATTTCTACAACTTTAACAGTTTTTGAGCATACTTGGCAACTATTCTAATAATCCCGTCCTTATTCTACTCCCTTCATCTCTTCCGAGAGACCTTTTATAAAGGGGTGTTGCTGTGAACCTTTCTGGTACCAGGGGAGCTTTTTCCTGCCATCCAAATAAAAAGCTATAGTGCCCCCCTTGGAAGTTCATACTTAGGACCACGTGTCCTTTTCGTGGATTTTGTGTGGGCTGAACGATGGATTAACTTGGAAGAACCTCCGTGTGATTCTAAAATTGGACACTCCATCCACGAGCTTCGATCCATTCATGTGGGAATACAGCTGCGACCCAAATGTGGGGTGCAATGTATATGGGTATGGTTGGGCAGTGTATTTTCGGGTACGCTTAACTGGTGACGAGCAAAACCGCGAACCAGGACAAAAAGCCTTAATGTTCCTCTCCGTTGTATCTTAGTGCATGACTGACCCGACCAACTTGCAGCTTGGTTCACGTATCGTGCAGGATGTTCAACCCGTTGGCCCTTTGTTTCACCCGTTTACAACCTCGCTCATTGCTGCCCACCGGGAACACAACCCGGCTACTCGGCTTCACTCAGTGAGGTTCTGCTATTGCCCGACATATTTTGCCGAGGACCACAGAAAACCTGTTGCAGCTAGGCTGTCCCGATACCGAGGGTATACCAAACGATGCCGAAAACCGTAACTATCTACCGGCATTTGTTTGCACCCTCCAACTTTATCCGTCCGTTCGATCTGCCTTAACGTACCATGGACCTCAGTTGCGGTTTGGCCCCCATCAGTCCAGCTGTCTTCCGATACGACAACACATGTCAGAACCGTCATGACCAACCGCTGACTCGACCGTCAACGTCCGACTGCCCTCTTCGTTCTTCCTCCTCAAAGTCATCCGTCATATGCCTGGGCCTTTCCCTCTATAAGTATTGACCACCTCAAATGAGACAATAAAAGGTGCTACCTGTGCATTGGGAACATCTTATGGCTTGCCGGGATAGTTTGTTTGTAAGTATACCCCATTGTATTCATAAACTCCAAGAACGACGACCTGGTTTACATTCTAATTGCCTTTTGTTCCTACTTTCTGTTCTGCCTTTTATTTTGCTTCGTGTTTGCAATTCCGTTGTGATATTTTTCTCATCAGCATTCCTAGCTTTTGCCGAAGCTTCCACTTTTTAAGTGTCCTGAACCTCTTTAAACCTCTTCAACGCAAATAGTTCAGGCGTAATAAACTCTTGCAAGTTTATCTGTCGTATTCTGTCCTCGAGGTTCACCAGTTTTGGTCGGATGTAGCATTTTTCAGTCGCCTTTCCTACAGTTTCACTTTCGATTTTCTGGTCTTTTTCCTACCATAGCAGTTTTTTTGAAAAGTAGTTTGTGCGCAAATCTCAGAAGTTTTAGCTCATTTTGGCAGTACGGGACAATGTTGCACAGTGATTGTTACTATTTTGAGTCCATTTTGAATAATGTGAGTTTAGCCGCTCTCTGGATGACGCCCTACCCGCCACTATTGTTGTTGTCACGGGCCCTTCGCACACAGAAACCCAGTGGCGTGCCAGAGTGCTTCCCCAAGCATCGAGGGAGGGTGAACACTTCTGCCACCTAGTCCAGGGATCTATCGTCTTTGTTCTAAAACTACTCCGTGTTCCTTATTAGGCATTTCAAGTCACTGACAGCCTTTCTAAAATGGGATAGCCTGTACCGAAACAAAGTGCCTTTGGTGGGCACAGGCGGCTCCATTCCTGCCCGGCAAAAGTCTTTTACGTTAGCTTTGGCTGACTTGCGAGGATGCAAAGCCCACATTGACAACCTTTGCGATTTTGGCTCCTTATCCGAGGATCTCTATGAAAATTTGTGTCCTGCTTCGGCAAATAAACAATTAACGTTTGCATTTGAACACTGCGAGGTAAGCGTTTCCTGTGCTTGAAAACGGGCTCTTGAGTTACGTTGGGTCTGCCTATGTGGTTCGCCTGAAAGCCGACAACTTTCAGCCGATACCTAATTGCCCAGCAGCACAAAATCCTGATCAGATAAAAAATTTTCCGGGTTTATCTCACCAATATTTCCGGCATGCTGATATGGGATCAACAGTTTGCAAAACCACTCACGAGGTTCATAGAGTTAAGTTGGGAATTATAAAGGGGCTCGACTAGATCAGACATGTACGCATAAGCCATATTTACATCCAGTTTCATGTACCCGAAGCTCCATAGATTCTCATGTGCTGCAGCAGAGGACGAAACGGCTCTTCTTTCAGAGGTCAGGACAACGCGGTAGATTCGGAAATTTCTGATCATCTTTTTCTACTTTCCCAAACCAGGATACCCTTGGAAGTAGCACAACAAACCTCAGACCTGACTGAGCGATGAAGCATGAAAGAGTGATGAGCACCTTGCTTTAAAGGTGAGACTTTGACATTTACCTTCTCTCCCGCTTTGGACAACCCGATACTGCAGATACGACGCTGGTTCCTTCTTCTTCCCAAAAGGACTCATTGTGTTGAGCAGGGTCAGCCAAATACACCAAAAGTAGAGTTCCTGATAGTTTGCTCTTCGTATATATGTAGGGGTGAGCACTTCAAACGCGGAGTTGCTCACAATCCTCATCTATCATGCCCTACTCTACCACAGAAAATCCGCATGGAACACAACAACGCGTAATACATTTGCCGTTTCTACACAATTTTCAGGCCCGAGACCAGGCAAAATACTTTTACCTTTGACCGTTAGATTTCGCTTCACCTTGGCCCAGTACTGTTCTTGATCAGCTTCTCTTCAAAATTTGTGATTGTATTGTTTTCCATCAGCCGCGAATCCTCAACTTTTGGCCGATTCTTGGAACTCTTTTCAGCAATAGACTTGCCTTTTTACGCAATTTCCATCGGCATACCTGCTTTACACCAATTCGATTCCTTCAGTGATCCCGAGTGGGAATTCGCCGACAACTTTCCCCGCCACTCGTGGTAATATTGTATCTTCGAAATCTGGGTGTAGCGTTCTTTCCCGCATTTCACGCAAGCGTGATTATTTTTACTGCCACAACTCAGTTATATACCCGTCTTTTTCCGCATGAGCATTTTTTATTTTACCCCATTCTAACTCAGTCCAGTTTTACTGTACTGTTGCTGAACTCCGGGATCCTTCCTTTGAAAATCTATGAATAGTTTATCCTGTTGCTTATTGTTGTTCGCTATGATCATGCTTTTTTGTGCGCATGATGACCTCGGCTTAGAGGTATATTATTATTATTATTATTCATCTCCCTCCAGACCGCCGTAGTGGGACTTGCTTGAATAGCTTTGAATGTTTACGGTCTTGACTTTGTTTACACGGATACTGATGGCGGGTGCGGTGGGGGACTTGGAAAATGAAAAAGGCAGAGGGAAACAGAGGGAAGGAAGTCTAATAACTTGGAAAACGGTTTGAAGTAACAGCGATGATAACGTCACTGAAAGCAAACAGTGGAACATATGACTCCGATATGGGATATTTCTCCATACCAGGATTCAACCCAAAAAGCGGCACATAAGGCAACCTCTGACGCATTCAGCTCAGTGTCATAGAGGACTGTAGAGCAGTTGTGATTTAGATGAGTGTGAATAATATGCTGCAGCCTATTGTTAGACACCGAGGAAGCGGATAACTGCGTGCTATTTCGGAAGGGCTGAATTTACGTTTTCCCGATGTTTGATTTTCAGACGTTAGACTTCCCCAATGTCCTCTGGGAGTTTTAACGTCATATACCTTTTTGATGGTCCAGCATCTCTTTCTTGTCGGATCATGAGGTTCATTATATTAAATTCTGACGGCAGTTAGGCGAGACAGTTGCCGACAGGAAGGAGCAGCATACCAGCTTTTGGTTGTTTGTTTTGTAGGAAACTCCCGTCAGGCCAGGGGCCACCGATCCAGCGTGGGTAAATTTTTGGGGCAATAATCTTAGCGCTTAGCTTCCTCATTTTTCGATTCATACCAGCCTCTTCCACTACGGCCATGTCTTACTTATTCAGCCTTCAGGTTTCATTCACCGCCATGGGCTTTTTAACCCTCAGCTATGTTAGACAATTATCAAAACAGAAGTGAAATAATAGAAACTTGGTGCCGTTGGACACTTTTACTAGGCTGATGGTTTTGATTTTATTTTTCAGGGGAGGGAGGGGGAAGTTGAGGTTCAGTGTCTTTCCCACTCGAGCTACACTGCAGGGCCTAGATGCTTTGTCTACTAGTGGAAACTTATTTTGTAGCCTTCGGCCCCATGCGCCCGGTTGCCGAAGAGACCATGAAATAGCCTTCCTTTCCGCACTAGGCTTTCAAACAAGACTTCTCAATGGGCTTCTAGCTCTCCTTTGAAATTACCGGCCATTGTGGCCACCACCACCGAGGACCAGAGTTTCTTCCATCGACTTACCATTTGTTGAGCGGAGAAAATTGCCCTTACCACCATATTGCAAAGTCTTAGCACGAGCTTCAGTTTGTGTCACCTGAACCCTTTATCAGTGTTTCCCGGGAGCAACCAGAGATCCCAGGGTCCGAGACGTCCATCATAATCCTGAGGGCCTCAATGAGACCTACAGTCTACTTCGTTCCAAATAGAAGAGTTTTGGTTCTCATAGCCTTTCTTCATGGGACCAGGTTCGAAGTTCAGGTACCATCCGTGTGAGCTTCTGCAGGGGTGCAACTAGTTTTCCGTGCTCGATAAGATTAGGACACCAAGCACTGAATACATATTTTAGATTCGGCTTAACATGAGCTGCGTAGAAAGGCAACAGTACCCATGACTTACAAGAGTCAAACTTTCTCATTGGCTGTGAGGAAGTAGTTACTGATACAGAAAGAGAAAAATCGGTCGAAAAAGGCAGTTGTTTGGCTCAGTGACGGGATATTGGCTGACCCCACAACTGATGAGAGAGTGCCAGAGTAATGGTGAAAGAAGCCCCCAGGCAGACACAAAAGAACCTCGTCTACTCCCGGAAGGGTGGAATATGAGGTATCAACGAAAAAAGGGAACTGGGTGAAAGATCGTTGTGGGATGCTTGGCTACGACTTTACCAAGGATAAGTGGCCTTCAGAAGATATGGTGAGGTAAGCGACGAGTAAACACCCATGAGCTGACGTTCCTTTCCCAAGACTCATAAGTAATAGCAAGAGAGGTATATGGCCGCAGAACGGAAGCATCTTGGGCGATCACCTGAGACAGAACATCCTATATGGAATGAATATATCAGTTGACGAATAAGTCGATAATGTCCCCCGGCGTCAGCCACTTTTCCGTGAGGGCAATGGTCCCTGCGTAGCCCGCCATGGCTGATAATCTATTTCACTTGTTTCGGTCACTGCGAGCCCTCTGGTGTGCCGATGGCAAGCGCCTTGCAACTTGCAGTCTTTTTATCTTATTGCATTCACTCGGACCATCCAAGCTTCCAAACCCCGGAATCAATATCCGTCCCCGTTTTTTCAATTAAGTGACCTCATCTTCGTCAATCATGTACACATGAACTTTCTGTGACCCTCCCCAGTATCCCCTTTCAGCGTGACTTTCCTCATCTTCCTGTTGAGAGTACTTGTCGTCCTCCGTGACTCTCTCTTCCGTGGGTGCCATAGATCGGCTTACTATCCCCTTCGGAGATTTTGTGCGAGCAGACATTATACCTACCTTCAAGGTGGTATGGTAGTAAAATTGTCAGTCACATCAAGGTCACAGTGAGGTTAGTAGGAATGGAGAAGGAATTAGGAAAGACACCACGTTGTTGAGAGACAGGGGTTTTCAAAATTCAACTGGTTCGTCGACGGACAGCAATCAGGTGGCCTGGTAAAAGCAGGAAAGCCCTAGGATGACTGAGATGGCGTGGATAGAACAAAACTACAACACTGAATTAAGATGGCAGTGAGTGAAGCAGAAAATGCAGAAAGAAATAAGGCAAGGTGCTAGAGAAGTGATAGTTATTGGAATTGGAAAACCAAGGTTGGGATGAAATACGGAATTACACCAAAAGTTTGTGCCATAGCGAAACGAACAAACGGAACAAGACGTAGTCAATCCATTAGGAAATTCATTGGAGTTTAAGGAGTAGTCCCGAATTCTTGAATTGTTTCACGCGTGCAAGGCTTGAACCCAAACGTTCCCGGCTCTTGTGTATTTCTTCTTTTCTTTGGTGCCACCAAGCCGGAACGGTAAACTCGACAATAAGGGACAACCATTTTTGCGAAAGCGATATTGGCATAAAATGAAGGTTTCGTATTTAGTACTTGAGTCCGAATATGTAAATATGGATACATCAACAAATCAAAACTGCTTTTGGTGTTTTTATAATTGATACATGAAGGTGATATGCATACATATCCATAAGAGGGAGGAAAATGGATTCATTCATACCTGCATACGTGTACAAGTACATAGAATTGTAGACGGAACATGCGAGTGCAGGAGGGAATATTCTACGTGGGGGAAATCAGAAAAAAGAGTGGACTTGGAGTTGGCCTCGAGTGGTCAACTATTCTGGCCTTGAACGCTTCTTTCGAAAAAGCATTTACCACCTCTTATAAAAAGCCATTCCGTATAGATATCCCAGACAAGAAGGAATATTGTCCAGTGAAGCTGTTTTGGTGAGTTCTGAAATGTTTCTCTGTGTGTCTCCGCAGGGCCTCCAAGTTCAGATGAGAGAAAACCCGACCGACAGGACCGTTGAATATAGATCAAACATCGGTCAGAGGTCACTCCTAATGCGGCGTGTCACAAGTGGGGCAGAGAGTAAGTGATGTTGGACAAACAAGGTAGTGGTAAGCCATAAGCCATGTAACACATTAGTGTTTTTCTGAACTCGCTCCAAATCGTTCCGATCTCCGACGAGCTTATTGTCCGATAATTCGGCCGCTGTATTTCAAAATAGGTCGAACATAAGTACCATATAAAATATGGAAGTTTTCCTTGGAGGTCATCGGAGAAGTTCGTTCAGTTAGGTTCAGTATCTTGGATGCAGATTTACTTTTCTTCTTCTTGTGGGTTATTCGAGGCGCACTTGCGAGAAAAGTTTCCTAAGTTTGACAGTACTTAGGGCACAGAGGATATAGGAGTAGATTATGGAATCAGCCTATGAAAATACATTTTGGAAGGTTGATTTTATTTTTTTATTTTGGCTGGTAGATCTTATGACATCTGCGGGGGGGGGGGGGGGCAGGGAAAAAAGTAATTTGTTCAAGGTATACCAACTTGTGCGGGCGAAGGCTTTAGAAGATAGGTAATATGCAACTGAAGTGCCCTACGTCGAGCGGCTTTTGAGAACCGAGGTAATAATTGCTTGAAAAGTCACGGGCTGAAAGAAAACCCCGGACCTTTTATCTAAACTGTGGACACCAGGCAAAAAATGGAGATGAATGGCTTTTGCACATGTTGTAGAGAATAAAGAATTGGTAAAATCGAGGTGTTTCGATAATTATTGTTGATAAACTCGCAGATAGTGATGAAAAGAAGGAAAGCGTAAAATATCCGAATGAAATTCATCGGGGAAGTCACCAGGATGATAACTGTTGGCAAATAAGAGTACAATGTTCAAGCCACATGCGAGCAGGTTATTCACTGCTGGTAAAGGCTCTGCCGTAAATATATGATGAGGCTCACAGGGAAATGTATTTTTTGAGGGGTATGGAAGGTGGACATGACTATATCGTCGTCAAGTAGTCAGAGTGGGGACGATGGATGACTTCACTTATTGGTGTAGTAGACGAAGGAATAATAAAATCGACAACATTTGTCATCGGGGATCGATACGCTTACAAATGGTACTGGTGAACAGAAAAGCACAGGAGGTTGGAATATCAACTGATGAAGGGCTAACCTACAGAGAATAACGGTGGGCAAGGGAGTATGCACTGGTCAAGCACCATGGGGAAGAGAGAGAGCATCAGATAAAACTTGTGTGGTGAGTGTGTGATAAACGCATGAGGAGATATATCATACCGGGCATAGCAGCTTTGAGTAGACGCGGCAATATTGAGAACCTGTAGAGAAATAGAACATGAAGAATATGGATCAGAATAGATATCATAGCGGAGAAGGTGCGCATGCAAAGCAAGACAAAGATATCTAGGAATAGTCAGTCTGTCACCGTAGTTGGTTGATGGGACTGGCAGTACTGCGGACACCCAACCAGAGGAACACCGCGTGAAGCTAACGTCGAAGGTGCAATACATCGGTCTGTTTGCGCCCGCAGGTAGTTACAGACGTCCTGCAAGCTCTAGACACCCCGGTCGAATTGGCGCAAATTCTCAGGCCTTTGCAGACCGACAGGCTGCGTTTCCAGAGAACTTAAGGAGGACTGTGATTTACACCAGGATTGCGAACGGTAGGGCGACATTCAATTGGTGAAACACCGATGATAACGGAATCAAGGTGCAGATAAAATGCGTAAGTTCGTATCCCTCATTTATCCGGTAGGAAATTCATCGCCAGAGAAGCATGGGATTGGTCACAAGCAGAAAGATCAGCGGAAATTCCTCCAAGAGCAGCTCTAACATAGTTCGGCCTAAAAAAGCAAACAACTTTACTGTCGTCAGCAAGGAGGAATAAATTATTGTGGGACCCTAGGTTAGGGGCTTCCTTGATATACACGAGAAGGTGTGAATAAACCAGTAGGCTCTCGTGAGTAAGCTTCTGGCGGCTGGTTTTGTTCTGAAAATGTGCTCGTCAGTAGGAACCATGTTGAACCTTGAAAAAAGTGAGAATATACCCAAAATCCGGGAGGTCACCGACTCTAAAGGAGAGAATTTTGGCGATGACTTGTGAAACGTAGATTCAAAATTATGCGACTTTAAAGCCGCGACGTCAAGTGTCCCTTCGGCAAATAAGTGAACAGGACGGAATTAGGTAATCTCCGCAGGAATGGTATTCAAAAAGAACTCCCGGAGAGCACGAGCGCAGGCGAGTCTCTCGCGTGAAAATTATCGGTCGTCCTGAGCCACGCAAGGGGCTACCTTCATCGGCTTGGCGGCCAGGATCGAAGCAGAGCGGGATACGTATAGACACTGCACGCCCAAATACAAGGCGGACAAGATAGGAATGAGTCACAAGTGAAGGCCGATGACTCGCAAAAAGACGTTACAACACTAAGCGCCAAATAGTATTTCGCCGCAACTCACGGCAAGCACAAAGACAATAAATCCCGCAGAAGACCAATAAGATTGAGCCACTAGCCAAGTGAATCAGTCTTTTGTCGAAGAACCAAGCCCAGCATTCATTTGATCTAGACAGCATGAAGCCGTAAGGTGCGGGGCAACATATTATTGATCAGTGCAGTCCGACAAGGAGCGTGGCCGCGGTCGACCCTGCCCATGTATATGTATATACGTGCCGGTGTCCATACTTTTGTGGGATTTGGATAAGTACTTCTCATTTTGTTTGTGCGTGCTGGGCCGCCTGACTGTGAAAGTAACTGCTTGAAGTGGAAGCAACGGATGTCCGCTTCTGCGCATGCCATTGAACGAATTATGGGCAGCCATGTCCACCCTATCACCACCATCCTGGCTGTATGAACTGAAACAATACAATGATTCTGCTGAGGAGCTCCCATCTCTAATGGATGCAAAGCCGGATGTCATTGTGCTCCATCAACCAAAAAATGGAAGCTGCTGAAGAGTGGCAAACAGCAACAAATTTTGCCGAAATAACTACGTAGGGATACTTTTCAAAGTGAAATACAACATCCGAGTAGAACAGGGAGGGATGAGGCATACGGAGAAAAAGCCCACTTGTACGAAGCATGGACCCGGTCTTCAAGAATCCCAGTAAGTCTCGCTGCAGTCACCGAACAAGTTTCCAGCGGGGAATGTAGGACATTAGGATGGGGGAACCCCCACTAATGCGACCTTCTCTTTCTCGTACGGACGGAATACCCCCCAAATGAACGACCTGCTTTTTGGTCCCGAAGATTCAAGCGACTCCACCAGACTCGTTCAGCTTTGCCGATACTCCTCATCAGCCCAAGCTTGGCACAGGCTCTCCCCTAAAGCCCTTCTAAGTCCCAACATATCTCCCAATTCCAAAACGGTTTCTGCCTTTCCTCTATCACTTTCTGATGGACAGGTCCGAAGTTGTCTCTATAACTAATGCCTCGGTCTTATCAACAAAACCTTGAAGCTCAGACAGTTGGCTAAGTTTGGAAGACCAGCATGTTGGCAGTTCCAATGAACTAGTTTTTACTGACACACGTTTAAGGCTAGACTGAGATAAGAGAATATACTCAAGTGGGATGTAACCAACATAACGTCCAGGATGGTGGAGTTATTCTCTAGGTTAATGACATCTTCCGCGCAGTAAACTACTCCGACATTTGCCCGCTCTTTCGTTAGATATCTTGTTGGCATACTTTCGCTTATGAAAAACGATCAGAGTACTTATTAGCTTAAATTGCCGCTCTTCGTCTGCAAGTAGCAGAATTAGAGCCCTTCAAAGACAAAATAAAAACTGAAAATATTCAAGAGTCTCTTCCTGCTCTTTCAGTGGGAAAGTTCAATACTACCACGGTGAACTGGTTTTAGCTTTCGAGAACTAGTCCCCTCGACCAAAACACCACCCAAGCGACTTACTGTCAGATTGCCACTGGATATAATTTCCCTAGGCATCTTTGAACCGCTCTTCCCCTAAAAGCCGCGGAAACGCGGAGTAACAATTAGTTCTGAAGAATCCTCCAAGAACGCCTAAATACTCCGACTTCCTCAAAACACCCGGCTACTTGTGTGCTCTGAATCACCCATTTATTTGCTCACTCATCTTTGTATTACCGCGTCCAACGCAAGATTCTATTACAACTCGTTAGGCTTGTGTGACTCACGATCTCACTTTCTCAAGCTTTGAATTGAGCTCCCGGTTTAATCTTTGCGATCGCATATTTGGGGTTTGCATGTATTTGTGAAGCTGCTCATTGCATAATCAAATATCGTAGGAACAGCAAATCAATTTTATTCTAGTTTTGGTATTCCCGCGAATTGGCTACACATTGCTGAAAGGCTAGTTACACTTCTTGCACGGCCGTTCTTCACCTTCCGGTGAGAAAACTCCGCTGAAATGCAGCATTTTAAAAATGTCCCTAGCAAGACCCTGAATTTATGTGCTCAATGATTGTATCCAATAACTTATAGAATCGTGAAAATAATGGTCATAAACATTGTTGACTACCTCCTAGCTAGCAACTGGTTTAATCCAGACCAAGAAGGATTTCTGGACTCTCGCCCTTGCTACTTTTGCCAGTAGAACTTCTATGTTTTTTGTTTACGTTTAACATTAGAACTTCTGAAATTTCCTGCATCTCGAAATGTCCAAGGCCGTCGTCCGCTTCCCTTGAAAGTATTTGATAGCCAGAATGCAACTTTCTGGTCCAACAGATCCTCTCCCGATATGGCTATTATCATGGTTGTTTCCCATTTTGAAAGCTTCATCTGCCCATAAACACAAATCTGCCAAACTCACACTAGTGGCGTCATCTGTGTAGGCCTCCTATGCCCACTACTTTTCCTAACATGGGTGGACGACAGCTTCTCTGTTATCTGCCACAGCACCCTATTCTTCCTTGACAGTAACAATAAAATGATGTACTATTGTCACCCTATCCCAGTTTCCCCCGATAACTACCCGTGCGGAGACACAATAATGGACCCAGCGCCATAGAACTCGAAGTACACAACACCTGCTGCCTTCTTACTTCTTGCAGCAGACGCCATTCGTAATCTCTGAAGCGCCTAATCTATCGATGCTTCCCATTATCTTATTGTGTTTCGTCCACGCATCTCTCAAATGGAAGACTACTGCCAGAGAAAGGCCCGCTCAGCTTTGCCCCTGTTCGCTTTCTTCAATCACAGCCCTTCAGATCTTCCAGCCCGCCTTCACCGAATTATTCTGTGCAAGTACACACCATTAGCTTACCACTACAGCTGCAAACATTTCACATCGAGCTCCTATGGATTCTCCCTTTGAGGCTTTCCCTTTCAAGTAGTCTGCTATGAAGTATATACTGCCAACTGTATTTCTTTTACCAGCCTCGCTCCTATGACCTTCGAATCCGAGCACCTCCCTCCCAAAGCCACTATACAGTTTCGAGTTTTGCTACGGACTTTTCTGTCTGAATACTTCGAAGCTTGAAACAAGCTTATTCTCAGAACCAGTAGGCTCTTTATGTCATATATTTTACCGCAAATGTTTGATCCGTCTAACCGTCCCTAGCGCTATGCTTCTAATTAACAAATGTACCACCGTTGGTCCAGCCTGTAGAAGAGATCTCCCACTCTGATATCTCTCCCCAACCTTTGTGCTCGCAATCATATTCAATGATACTCTGCCCTATGACTCATCCATCCATAATAAAATGCTCCAATCTCCAAATATTACCCTTTTTATTAGCTGTCCGTGCCCATGAATGTAAGATCATATCCTCTAAAGACAGTCCTGTTGCTGGTAATTATTTTATAGTATCCTATTATCTGATCCCGCTAGCCCCTCGGCAAAGGTCATAGCCCCCTGCTCTTTGGCATACGACCCTCATTTACCCTAGTGTGTTCTAGCCCACGCTGCACAAATCCTTTTTGATTGAACTCAAGTCCGGCTGCACCGAAATATACCTAATTTCTGTCACCCCTTCGGGGTTCCGTGCTCGCTCTCCGTCAACCACTTTGATGCTCTTTGTTCTCTATCCTCCACCCATTTTGCATGGCCACCCATGTAGTCGTCCCTGCTTACAGCCGAATCCTGATATTGTCTCTACTCTCTCCCACCGTGTGGCTTTTTCTTTCAAAATCGATGACCTCCCCGGGGGTTCAACCCTCTTCTTAAACATCACTCAAAGCATGGTTCTTACCTTCCCGCAGGCTTTGGTGTTTTACTTCATTCCAAATAGCCGCAGCCCCCAACTGCACGGATGACTGTCTGTTTTGCTTTTTCCTCCAACAGTAGACACTCAGCCAGCCTCACCCAGAATACATTTCTCCTTCCGGTTTCTCTTCCACGCGCCTGCGACTTTTTAAAGTCCTACAACTAAGGGTCTTGCATCGGCCTCCACATTGTCTCAAGCATCCGGCCATCAATTCTTCAACCTGTTTACCCCTTGCCGACCAACTTGGCCATGCCTCCCCCCAGACCACTTGCAACCCATCCTCTTTTTCTTGTGGCTCAAGACTCCGTCGGCTACACTTGCTAAGCCAAACATGTTCGTTCGCGCTATTGCTGACGCTGCGAGGCGCAGTCAACTGGAATGCTTTGACCAGCACACTTCGGTAGAGTAAGACTCTCCCAGCTGTCTGAAAGAGCAATCATGCTGATGGGTTTTAACTCCTCTATTCATTTCATAAAGATTTTAGCTCGGGCTTTAAGCTCGCGTGGCTACTCTCAAGCATTGACTGGGAATAGCTCACGTTCAGTTTATTCACATCATTGCTGCGCTCATAGATTTCTGGTTACAACCTTATTCGTACGGCGTTTTAAAGTGCTTACCCTTGATTAACAATATAGATGCTGTCTTATTTAATTACCCATTCTGTGCTCGGCACGACAGACAGTTCTGTTTAACTTGTCTACCTTATAGCTCACACCAGTAGCCACCACTCCGCTTCTATAATGCCTTACAACAGCTTTCTTTTACCACCACGGCCCTTCTCCCCTTGAGCATCCCTCACTGTTCAAATGTTTAAAGCCTCTCACCAATATATCCAAAAGTCCTTTCCTTGGTCACTACCAATCCCACATCAGAACATACTTTTTCTGGTTGTTCCAGTCGTCAACCTCCATTTGAAGATCGATATCGTTTTCGGTGAAATTTTCCCGAGAGAGCTCCAGAAGTTCGGGATCTGGTTTTTGACCCTCCGTCAGACCATTCACTTCAAACAATCTCCGACTCACCTTTATCGGCTCCCAATATCTAGAACTTTCTAAATATTTTGCCCTCCACCTGTTAGCACACCCCGAGTCTGCTCGTCCTTACACCTCTTCTGCCTTCTATTCAGCTGCTATCGCATGTTCCACTCATTAGTAGTGAAATAAGTTGGCCTTCTCTTAGCTGCCATCTCTGGCTATTTCTTTCATCGTTCCTCTTTAAAGTTATTAATTTCAACTTCCACCGTATTCACTTGGTCCGGGTCGTTTTCATCCCGATATTTCATGGCCTGATCACTACCGCAACTATTTATCACTTCGTTTCATATTGAATGGAGAAATCTGTTGCGGGATCACCCTAGGCTTACGTAAAACACCTTATCACTTCTTATCCGCTTTAGCCGGTGGGTTTCTCCGTCGCCGATTTCGCCTGCCTTTTGTACACTTGTCTCCGTGCTCAAGCTTCGATAGTCACTTTATCCCCAAGTCCCCATTCTCTCCCGAAACTCTAGTCTACCCCCATGTGACCACTGCTCTTTTTGCTTGCTTTCTGTTTTTTTTCACCTGTCACCTCACTGACCATCACCCTCGCAACAGCTTCCCCACTGTGCACCCGTTTTTCTTCAATGTCAGATGAACTCCACTAAGCGGTTTAGCTACCATAACTTTCAGGCCCACACTTCGCTATCTGCTGCACATCGGCTGCTTTATTATTCTTATCCCTCTTCTTAGTCGCGGTGAGCTGGTATTCCGCTCTATCCTCATTATCATATAAACGTTCTACGGGGTCAACCAATTCCTCTCTCTATCAAGTTCTACTATTCTTCCGTTACAGTTCTTTATATCTGGTTTGAGCGTGAGCTCAACCTTGCCAGCTTTCTTTCCTTGGTTATCCTCGGTTGCACCATATGATCCTGACCCCCGGACTTGCCGGGCATACTACTGCTTCCAAGAATGCGCTTTCAAACTTTTGCCCCCACTTTTGGCGAGTGTATGTTTTCGTATGTTTTCTTGAAGATGTTTGCCACCGTCATCGTTTATATCACTTAACCATGTCCTTAGTATGCCTTGGATCTTGCCAAAACAACCGAAATAAATAATAATTACTTTCCTGAGAGAACACTGTTTCGTACTTTGGGTAAACGGTCATGACCCCATGGGTTCCCTGACCAACTTTACGCAGTTTTTGCTCTTGCCCGTCCCTGTTAAACCTAAGCAATAAAAACAATTGACACAAAGTTGACGTCATAACCCGTTTCATGTTACTGTTTGAGAGCAACCATGATGTACTCTCCCTTAATGTCATGGGCGGGCATGGACTCAGATACCAAATTAGTGCAATCATTCAGGAGTAAGGACTTTGAGAGACTAATCCCCCTGAATTGGGATGATCTTCAACGTGTCAAGCTAAAAGATAATGTAAAGTAGCTTATTACGGGGAGAAAACTTCAAGAGCTTAGCGGATTTGTTTTCATTATACAGTAGTAGAAAAATTAAATGGAGAACCCTCTCTTACAAAGTACTTACCCCACTTGCTAGTTGCTCCAACAATAGGTTTCTGCGGATCTCTTTTTACGAAAGATAGGGATGCAATAATACACATGTGGGCTAATAATGCAAGTCAAAAACCCCGGAATATTTCCCAAGAAGGCGGAAGAGAAGCCTTACTGCGGGGCAACAAAACGGATCGCTTCCCCATGAGCTTAGGCGAGACGAAAGAAAAACAGGTAACACCACGGAGTCTCCAATACTTGAAAAAGGCACTGCTTTGGCCTCACAGTCTCAGGTTGCCGGGCACACTACGGTAAAACCTTATGGACTGAAAGCTCCGAGACTATGGTTTCCCCCGAAATTCCTACCCACGACGGGGCTTTCAGACGGGTATCAAAGTGTCATTCTTGCTCGAAGTGATTTTGAGTTCGCAAATCGTTCTGCTTCCGCTTTGATGTTTCACCCAAAATGCTCTACTATCTCGCCTCATAGAGAAATTAAAAGATATGTCCCAATTATTCTATTAGGACCTGACTTAAGTTGACCGCACTGGTATCAGATTTGGTTTACCATCGTTTTCTAGTGTCTCTTTTGGGTGTTTCACTTGAGAAAGTTTTGATTGTTCTGGCTAGGCTTGTTGGTCAGACTTACATTTTGGTAGTTATTTTGTCACTTCCCATTTTATTGTAATAATCCAGTCGTATAATTGTTCTCAACATTAAATGGACAGTGATTAAGACCCATTGCTAATTTGTAAGATATGTTTGATGGTTTTAATGATCAGAAAACAGCATCGCATTGCTTCAGGTTAATCTATTTTCGGGTGCCTGGCTTTATTTGTTAAAGGTACTACCCTGAGTTTTACCAGTCACTGTTCAAAGCGAACTAAGGTCAAAATTGGATCAGAAGGACGTTGCTTCACATGGTGGACTTTGCCAAAAATGAGGCCATAGCTCTTTGGTCGCCGCAGTAATTTTACGGTCTCCTTGGGGCTAAACCATGAATATGAGGTAGTGAAGCCGCGGCGAGATTTAAGTCCCTCGAAGAAGGAGGCCGATTAGACCGGACGTCACTGGAACACGGCTACTCCCCCGCGATAGGTTTGCGGCCCGTGGCTTTCAGGTTAAGTTATAGTCGGTAGACTGATTGCCTAAAACCCAATTTTTCACTTACCAAATTCAGAAGCCGTCATCTGAAAGACAGAGTAGCCCAAAATTTGGAAGCTTTCGAGGAAGTACAGAATAAGATGCCCCCAAGAGTTGAGTATAAGCTGGGAACTTCCCAAATGTCAGACTCAAGCGTCCATGTGGACTAGAGATTCAAACGACTGAGTATGTGGGTACCTTGAGGAGCTTCGGAGGAAGATTCGCAACGGAGAAACACATCCTACTGTTCACATAAATAGAAACCCCAGTAAGCTTGACCTCGGCAGTAATTCTTCGGGCAAGACTTTCCATTTAATTATGGGTGGCCTACATCCAAAAGTGGTTGAATTGCCTTCGCTCAAAGGCCGAGTGGTAGTGCCCCAGAATCTTCTCCGACTACTTCAAGAGTAGGTGGCTGCGAAGTCATGAACTAAGGCCTCAGCTTTCCGTGCTTACTTCGCCACCCTAAAGATCACGATTTAGTGGCCACCGGGGGATTCTTAAAGCCGCCTCTGGTGACGGCCGCCGTAATGTATGTAAGGTACTGAAGAATATATTGGACCACTCAAACGAAGTAGCACTATCTTTTGGCCAGATGGAAGGGAGGAGGACCACCAGCCTCGGCTCATACACTAGCAAGGTTGGCCGTTAGAGCGGACAGCTGTGTAATAGCCCTCAAGCGACGCTTGAGGAGATAGCCTGCGTGCTTCCACGAACACTTCAAAATAAAAGTTCCGTAATAGTCGATCGATTACCACAGAAAGTTCAGGGACAAACCTTTAGTGAGCTAGCTGGACCTGTTCCTCATAGCCAGTGTTGCACCTAGCCTCATTGAAAAACTGGCAGACCGAAGTAAGGAAATGGGAGGGATGAACCAAGCTACTCGCAAAGTAGGCTAGTGTCAATGTGGGTTTAGCTGTGCAATAAGCAGCTCTCAGCTCGCACTCAAAACTGCACAATGGCTGAGGCGAACCAATGGGCAGGGATTTGCCAAACATTTTGGCGTTGGGAGTTTCGGCAATGCAAAAGTGTCCCCGAGGAAAAGAGTTGCACCTTGCATGTCTGAAGGTAGTCCGCAGGGTAGATAACCCCAGGTCATGGACCGATGGTGGTCATGAAGGCAGCGACGGCCAAAGCTGTCAACTGCTGCTTCTGGTAATAACGATCAGCCAACTTTTCCCAAGCCGAAGAAAACAAATCAAGGTAGAGCTTCCTGGGAACAGAAAGGCCTTGAGTGTCTGAGATTACTACTTGTTGAAATGAAGGATGGTGGAAGAGACCTTGTCAGACATTTCGTTCTCGACAAAGAATGCCGAACCACACTGACCCGGAACCAGATTCCGCAGTAGCTAGCGTTAAGTCCAGCAAAAGACCAGCTGATAACTAGAACTTTCTGTGGACCCAAGGAAACAGAAACTGCTACCGGTTTGTTTGATGTAAGCCCTTTGGCCAGCGGCCACTCCACTGAAATTGAATAAGTGGTCATGGCTGCCATCCTGGACCTAATCAACCCCAGTTCGACAGAGTACCACCTGCCCCTCCCTATGAAGCTGCAAATATATGGTTTACGGGCTCTTTGTTGAGTGTTTCAAGCAGCTTCCACACCGACCGCTCACTTATAAATAAGATAAGGAAGGTTTTGTCTCGGCCCGCCCCAGTAACAACGGTCCATATGAATCAGTTTTATATCTTCTGCTCTCGATACACAAAAAAGGTCTCCCGACCTTTGTTCCAGCGAAAGTTGCCATACATGTGAGCGACGTAAAGCCCCAAAGGTCAAACTTCCAGCATCTTCAAGTTGCAGTTGATAAAACTACATGTTCACCCCCGGATTGTAACCTCGTATCTAATGACGACAAATGCACGAGCACGTCTTTCTACAAAGCAACTTGATGCATGTCCTCTATCACCGGATCAGCTACACCGCCAAGGGTTTTTGACACAAGGTTCTAGGGTTCTGCTCTGCATTTTTAGTATGATTCAGAAGTCCCTCTTGAGCATCATTAGAGACGATCTCTGCACATTTTTCAGCTCCTACGTCCGTTCTTCGGTGAAGTACGGAAGCACCCCCTGTATCTTTTGAGATCGTAGGATCCTAGAAAGGGCTCGGAGGCTTCCTCCAAAGCTGTATGGGGTCCGTCCCATACACTCTGTCAAGTCAGCCTCTCACTCTTTAACCTCTACCCGCCTGAGTGATGACTCATGAAGGGCGGCCTGTTCTGGCTGTTTTTATCTATTTGAACCGAGTCCAAACGATTGCCTCATCCGTGTGCCCACCGCTGTCTTTACTGTCAGCGCTTTTGAGCTGAGCCCAAGTATCACGGTAAAACTTACTTTTTTTGCTTGCACAACCATTGCTCTCTGATACTCCCTTCAGGAAGGAAACCTTGTTTTCGCAGAAGAGGGTTCTACAATGAAAACTTAGACCCCTTACTTAGCCTTCTCCAGTAGCTCCTTTTCCTTATTTTGAACAAAACGTTACCTACATCTTTTTGCCTTAAGGTTCCGCTGCTTATTATCACCGCACTTCCATCACTGTTGAGACATAGTTCATAGTGAGACTGCTTGATATCTTGCCTGTTCTGGCTTTTGGTTACCGAAGCCCGCCTCATACTATTCTATTCTTATCTCAGTGGCTTTGAAAAACGAGCAAAGATTCATCAAAAACCGGGATCAATTAGTCCAAGTCATGGAACACGTGTGATACTCTACAGCCTCCAGTGAGAATAGCAGGGGAGCATTTAAACTGCTAGTGGGTGGTGCTTGAGGGTTCACCTAAGTCAAGTTGGGACCTGCTCCCGTATAGAGTCTATAGCCCCTGGTCCTCGGTTCGTGACACGTTAGCAAATATACTCGGCAGAGCACAGAAGAGCAGAACCAAAAAAGCTGCAGCTGGACAACGTGTATACTGGAGGAGAGCAACGGCCGCCACGGTATCCTATATCGGAATAAGAATGGAGGTATCCTTTTGTACCAACGAAGCTCTAGATTTTCTGGTTCCCTTTCCACTTTCGTCAATCATGAGTACGCAGCGAAAAATACCCCACCCCGAAAACCATATCTTAAGCAATCTGGTCGATTTTGAGTATCAGAGTAGCCTTCATGACCGAGTAACTGAGCTTCGAATATTAATTCGTTTAGAATCATGGCTTGCCCGTATTTGTCCACAAAAGTGAGGAATCGTTCCAGATTTTCCCCGTGCTCTATGGTGTCTCCGTGGCAGACCGTTATTCTGGCAAAGCAAGCAAACTTTTCATCAAGAACCTCGTCCTGGATAATCGCCTCACGGCGAAACTGCACCTTGAGCTGGTTTGATGGCTTGCTCGCCTCTATGACCCCAAAAGCCCTACAGGAAGGGTTTTTTAAGCCGGAGATGCGATTGTACCTGGCAAGTCAATGGATACAAGTCAGGCAAAGTCAATTCTCCTGGTCCTTAAAGTTGGGGTCCATCTGAGCCGGCAACTCAGTCGGCAATATCGGTGGAGGGATGAATGACCATAGAAAATATGCTTCCACCAAGCCATCCTGTTGCCTTGAGGATAGGTTCTTGTTAGAACAAAACGCTTTGGATGAGGACCCTGATCGTTCTCCTGCTTTGTGGCTGGACGCCCTAGGAGTACTTGTCCAACACTTCCCATGAACTGCACGAATAGGAAGAATTCCACACTACATTGGTCGTCGCGCAGGATAATCAGGACCGCCCTGCCCATTACATCGAGCAGGGTGGGCAGTGATAAGTGGGCTACTGCTCAGAGTTCTCTCTTTTCTATTCAACCTTTATCTTCTGTCCCCAACCACCCCTCTTTGCCCTATCTATCCACTCACAATGCTCCCACTGATAGCACGGTCGAAACTCGCAACGGTTCACTGTCAAATATTGTCGGGAATAATCCGCTGTCCTGTGACTCAATTTTTCTCAAGCATCGTCAGCCTCTGAATCTCGGCTCCTTCAACGTGCGTTCACTCACGCAGGTCGGTCAGTACGCGTGCTTAGCCCTCACGTTAGATTATCTGAAAAATAGTCTGCCGCCCAAGTGAAGCGCGTAAACAGGCCTCGAGCCGCGTAATTAAACCAACTGCTCCTGGTATCTCATCGAGGTATTTCCTGCGCACCTCAGGAGAAGAAACAGCTCGAGCTGCGGGTCAACGTGGTGTAGGAATTGCCTTGATTGACAAGGCTGGGGCTGCCCTTTTACACTGGATCCCTGTTAACAGTCGTTTTTGCGTTGTGAGACTTCAGGGGTCAATTGGAGTTTGAAAGGGCAGTTGTGTTAAGCGCAATTTTTTGTCATCTCGGCGTGCTCCTCAACGGACTGCAGCTCTGACTTGCAGAAATATGAGTTCTGTGATGCCCTCGCCACTCTCGTTCGCAGCAGTAAAGGTTCTGATATTGAAGTGCTAGCTGGTGACTTCAATGCACAAGTTGGCAAACTCAGTGTGTCAGAAGCCTGTTTAGGTGGGCGTTGTGCTCTACCCTCTGAGCGTACAGATAACGGGGATAGGCTTCTCCAGTTTTGTGAAGACAATCGATTGTTCTTGTCTAGCACAAATTTCCGACACAGCTCACGTCGCACAGCGACATGGCCCTCTAACTCTACAGGTACTTTGAGTCAAATTGATCATATCACCGTAAGCTACCGGTGGCGCAGTTCCGTTCAGAACTGTAGATCTTACTGATCCACGTAAGTAGAGTCGGACCATGTATTAGTTTTAATGCGATTATCGCTCCAGCTCCATGGTCATCGTCGCAAACCGCAAACCAGATTAGCCGTGCAACGTTTGTGTGATCCAGAAGTGTGCACCCGTTACGTGCAGAAGTTAGAACATGATCTGGGATCTACGACGAACAGTAATGTAGATGAGCACTGAGCTCATATCAAACCGGCGATGCACCTTGAATCAGTTTTTGTCCGTGGTCCTAGATTCGTTATCCATCAAAAAACTGGATTTCTCAAGAGTCGTTGAGTACAGTGGAGCCAAAGCGCCAGCTCTCGAACTGTAGGAAGATGAATAAGATACGGAGAAATCTACGAAGACAAGTTACAAAAAGCCCTAAGAAAGATCGCGAAAATTGGTGGGTCAAGGTAACCGAAGAAATGGAAATAGCAGCTGTTTCAGGTAACAGTCAAAGACTGTTCAAACTTATTCGTGACACTGGTGGACGGCGAACCCAGGTCAGTGAAACGATTTACGATAGGAACGGAGAACCCATCCATAGCAAACAGCAAAGGCTTGACCGATGAGCCGAGTACTTCAAGGAACAGTTTAGCTGGCCGCACGCTAGTGTAGTTACTCCCGTGTCAACAACTGCGACTCCTTGGGTGGTATCACTTGAGCCCCCATCGGAAGTAGAAGTAGAGTCATGCGTTCGATTACTAAAGCAAGGGAAAGCGGCAGGTTCCGACAAAATTGCCCCAGCTCTTTTCAAGCTGGGTGAAGATGATTTGATAAAATCACTTACCGCTTTGCTCCGTGACATTTGGAACAAGGAGCGTATTCCGTTAATATGTAGTGAGTCATTGATTGTTCCTATCTTCAAGAAGGGAATACGCAATGACTGAAGTAATCATCGTGGGATTAGCCTAATTTCGATCGTCACCAAAGTGTTAGCTTCGATTTTGCTGCACGGTCTTACACCAGCTCGCTGGAGGAATGCCCACGAACAGCAGGCTGGATTCCGCCCAGGTCGAGGATGCATCGACCAGAGTTTCACTCTTCGCCGACTACTGGAAACGCGTCACACGCACCGCCGACCGATAATATTGGTTTCCTTAGACCTGGAAGGCGCCTTTGATTCAGTTGATCGAACAGCGCTTTTCAGTGCTCTTCATCGAAAAGGTATGCCCCAGAAGTTCATGAACCTACTGAAATCATTGTGTTCTCATACTTCTGGCCCCGTTGTAGTTTACGGTGAACTATCCGGTCGGTTCGAAACGACCAGTGGTGTTCGACAGGGATGCCCTTTGTCTCCATTCCTGTTCATTTTCGTCATGGACGGAATAATGGAGAGTGCGCAGCAAAATCTTCATCATGTAGGCATCGAACCAGGAAATAGTGGAAAGCTACATAACCTAGACTATATGAACGATGTTTTCTGTTTGTTCAAACGCACAGAACATGTTCAGCGTGCACTAGATAAACTCTCAAGAGCAGTGGCTGCGTTCGGAATGCGCTCTGCGCCTTCATAGTGTAAAGTAATATTACAAGACTGGACGTCGACGATTCCGAAGTTAATGCCCGATGGGGAGGTGCTGTCATTAGTCGACCACTTCCCCTACCTCGGCAGCAGCGTGACGACGGATGGGAGCACAGTTTTAGGGATGAGCACGCGGATATCCTGGGCTCCAGCGGCATGCGCTGGTCTGGATCGATTGTGGCGCCGACCTGATATTCCACTGAATTTGAAAGGTCGCGTATACTGTGTCCTGGTGGGTTCAGTTTCGTTGTATGGTTGCGAGACTTTGGGTCTGCCCGCTGAAGATATTTGTTTTCTTGAGTTATTCGACCACAGATGTTTCAGCAGTACAGCTAAGTTTGGAGGGAATGACCGAGTGAACAATGCTGAGGGAAGAAAGCGAGTATTGGGTACTAACTCAGAGGATGTTCTGCAGCAGAGTATCCAGAATAGTAGACTTTTTTTGTTGGGGCACGTGTTACATATGGCAAGCACACGTCTACCATACCGTGTCCTATTCTCCGTTCCTCCTCAGGAGTGGAAGAGACCACGTGGAGGTCAACAGATGACGTGGCAACGAGGAATGAGGAAATGTACAGCAGACTTAGGAAAAGTAGGTGCTTCACGTCTTCGTGGTTTTGATCCAAAAGATCCGTCTACCAGTTGGCTGGAGACACTGAAGGATATGGCAGCAAACCGTGAACAGTGGCGATCGTCTTGTCACTTTCTATCGAATCAGAATGACCGATCGATGTGCGTTTGTACAGTTAGACTGTGTATTCCGTGTGTTGGCTACTAGGGCATTCTTCCCTATTCCCACCAATGTAGGTCCAGTCCCTGTCCATCTTGTATATTCATACTTTCTAATTCAACGTGCAACATGGCGAGAGATGCAGTGGTCACTAAGGTTTGCCCTACTAATCAAAGCTGTACCATGATGACGATGACGATAATTGCATCAGAAAAGCCCCAGAATAAGTCCGCTCCGTTACTGGCGCCAAAAGGAGTACGCCGAAATTGATAAAAATTATCCCATACCTCAGAAGTTGCATGCGTTTTGCGAATAGGATTAAATCTTATGCGCCTTTCGAGTCCACCACGTTATAAGACTGAAATTTAACAAAAATAGTATTAATAAATGATTTTGGGCAGATTAGACCACTTGAAGCATGGGGTAAGCGTCCAAACTAGCAAAGAGTTTTACGGTTCAAATATAGTCGGTAACAATGCGCGTCTCTGAGAAATGTGATTTTTGTCTCTGCGTATTTCGTTGATTCTGGGAATATTTTGCATCCCGTGGAGGGTGGACCCCACACAGTTTACTGATCACTCGCATCCATTGTCTCAGTGTGCTTGCCGATAAATATGGGCGCTTACTACGCGAGAGTACCACTACGTAGGTTCGGTGTTGTAACTGTGTTCTGACCAAGCTTCGTCCCCACCGGACCCACTACGTACTCAGGTGATCCCCGGTATCTCATCCACAGAGACCTCTGTGGAGGTCACAAACACTTTGATATCATACGCCCTTGACTTGCAGAGCAGTCTGTGCTTACCTGCCCAGTGAACAAGAAAATAAAAGACAGTCCTCCTTCTGTCATAAGAAACAAATTTTCATGTCTGCTGCCAGTTGCAGAGCCACCAAAGCTGGCAACCCTGGCAGGTGAGGCCCAGAAGGATGCAAAAATGGAAGGATATGAAACTAGGCCCGAGGGAGTTAGGGCCACACCGTGTGAAACGATTCTTGTCATTCGGCATCTCAGAGTCTATAGCAGAGCCCTCTAGGACAAACCGGACCAGTATTTAATGCAAATCAAGATCATCCCGAACAAAACGTTTCGGAGCAGAAGCGGCATAAGTTGTTGCAAAGCTCCGGGTTGGAGCCGCATTTGTAATAGGTGAGATTCGAGTATGCGACAAGCCCTGAAACACGGAGGCGTTTACCAACAGGCGAGGGTAACTGAAAACTGGCCAGGCCGTCTAGAGTTAAAGTTTATTTGACTCCACCGGGACCTTTATCCTGAGAGTCGGAAAAAGTGAGTCAAACCTGTACGGAGATTTGAGAGGGCAGGGAAAGTCGAGGAACAGAACTACTTCTCCCGGGCTTCTCACGTGGCTTGTAAGAGACCACAGAATCTGTCGACAAGGCTTCAGCTTGTTGCAGCTCACCACTGGGGGACCTCCGAGTACTGAGTGACCTGGCAGCATCTACGAGTCATCTGCAGCCCAATGCAAGGTGACCATTGAAAGGGCGAGACGAGCTGGATGTCGTGGCCTTGGCTAGAACACTGTCCGTCATTACACTGGCGTAAATACGGGTGACTGGCAATGTTCAGGACTCAGAGGTTGCTCCGCCCTGGTGTGCTGTGTCGCGTAGTCCGAAATTGTACCTAGGATGGAGGACCATTTGCCATGTACATGCAGAATGGGGCCCCAATACACCCACTTGGTAGCACTGTGGGCACATATGGAGACCAAGGGGTGTCTCTAGGGGGAGCGAATCTCTACAAAAGTGGATAAGGTGCTCAGACCCTCCAGCAGCGGGCCGGCTGCAGAATGGCGGGGTGTTCCAGCTTCCGCGAATCGATGAGCGATGCATGACGGTTGTGTGGTTCCTGGCGACTCCAGTGCTCCGCAAGGTAGCTGGATGTTACCTATCTGTGATCATTTCTCGGGATAATTCCCCAGCGGTGTCCGTAAAACAGTGTATGACCCTGCCCTGCATCAGCACGTGCAGAAACTGCCCAGGAATCATGCGGGTCCAGCATCTGGCCTTGACGTGGTGCTGCTTCTGCAAACAAGGCAACTGGAATGGATCTACTGCCGATAAGCCCCAGCAACTAGGCGACACCGCTCATCAGATGAAAGCTCGGAGCATTAGATCACCAATAGCGGCAGCACTGACTGAACATAGGGCACACAAAGTTGGTCAGAAAGTGAGGTTCTGCTGTCACCCTATAGTGGGGATCCACTGAGTTCAACTGTGCTTAACCATGACAAGGTTTATCTTGTTTTCGTTTACCTTCAACACTTTCATCGGGGCTGCGCTTCACCGTGACAGCAGGATTGAAAATTTCAGTACGCCGTGCTTCTGGGTTTAATAATGCTGCGCATTTTTCAGCCTGTAGGTAATTTAGAGTAGAGCTCAGGCTTACTACTAAAACTCTACCCAACAATGGAGAATCAGAATTTACTGGATCTTTCTGTGTTCCTCTGCGGTATTACTAGGTGCGGCAAGGTTGCAAATCAGGGACTTTTCTGTTATATTTGAAATAAGTGGGACCATCAAAAACGCATTCGTCCCACTTTAGCTAATCTAAAGCGCCGTTTCTTAGAGCGGGTCTGCATGAGCCGAGTAGGCGTACGTAGACTGGTTCTGCAATTACGCCCAGAAGAAAGGGAATCTTTCGCCAGCCCTCAAACCCCAATGATGCAAAAAGATTTCCAAAACAAAATTCTAGCCTAGTTTACCTAGCAGCCAACTGACGGCACAGCTACCGTGCGTCGGTCAAAGAAGCTGCTTGGTGGTGAGCCCACAAAAGATAGAACCCCAGCTTTGATGATAACTACGCCTGCTCAAAGTCACTTTAAACAAAGTTAAATTTGACTTGGTCCATTTGAAAACCTTATAAGTTGAAACACCACCAAGTGCAACCAACGGAAAAATCGCAGTGGGGGTCACAGACCAACTGGTGATGGATTTGGCCCAGAAGCCATAAACAAAGGAATGTAGTGCCAGATGAATAACAATCTCAAGCCTTTTCCCAAGAAATTTGAACCCAAGTGAGACCTCCGACCTACCTTTTGGAGTCCTGACTACCAACGAGGTCCCAAACCCCGATGAAAGCCTCTGGGTATTCTCCAGAACATTGGGCGTCTTGATAGAGCTTAACACCGAGGACCAGGCCAGAAGCGTCCTAGCGCAATCTCAAAAATCAGGAATCATTGTCAGTTAGTTAGACTAGTCTCAAAAGGCAGACCACACCACGTGAGACAGACTCTCAAGACCCGAAAAGAAGGTCGTAAGAACTCAATTGTGTAAATAGACCAAAGCCCTTGGAGTTGCCCGAAGTTCAAGTGACTGAAATGGAAGCAGCAAAAGAGAACCACACAGCCGTTCTCTCAGGGCAACACGCGCCTCGCAATCCTGGGTCATCTGTAGTTGCCAGCCGTCCGAGCACAGTTCCCACAGCTCTAAAGCAGCCGAGCAGGAAGAGTGTGTCGATCTCTGTGAGAGCGAATCACCTCATCTTCAGAAGTGCAAGGAAGCCTCTCCGAAACGGCGCTTTAAGGCCCACTGTGCAGGGTTACAATGGCACTCCACCCCGTCATCTGCACTCCATTTGATGCCACATTTACTCCTCATCACTTATTCCTCGCTAGCATTCCCATTCTTAGTATCCTCGCAGCTTTCAAATAATGCGCTGCACATTCTCGAACTGTCAGAAATACGGTCAGGACCCCAGAGGGAAAACTGGAAATAATGAACGAACTAGCAGTTTTGGGGCCGGAAAAGCCAGAAAACGTATCTCACGCACTAGCATGATAGGGGTAGATCCCTATCCAACGGTCCCTTCTTCGTTCTCTACCAAAGTTTCTAGAGAGTGTGCTGTCAGTGGTGGGCAAAAAACCCTAAACACTGGGTTCCACAGAACTCCAGCTCATGCGACATAACTAAGCCACAGAAATGGACGGTCACTTATACTCAGCGATCCGAATAGACTCTGACCGAGGTCAATCCAGCAGAGTTTAACTCTGCCTGAATGAAATGTCACCCCCGTACTCATCATCTCTTTACCGCCGATCTCGCTCATTGTCTCTGGGTGACAGTGACCCTGTGAATGAAAGAAAAGTTCGTAGTTGATGTAATGTGCCTAACTCGAGAGTGACAGCGGGAAGAAATGACAGTACTTGACCAACAGATGAAGGAGCTGAAGAATATCCATTAATTCACCCACCCACTGTTGATGGGGGACTCCGACTCCCCCTTGATTGACTGGCCTAGGTCCAATTTTCACTATCGTCGACAGTAACCCACCCTACTTTTCCTCCAAAAGCTGCAGAGTGAAAACTGGACAACACCCACCTCTCTCTCCGGGACGCTGGACCAAATCTCTGCCACGTAAACCCCAACAGCTCAAAGAGTCTGGACGGCATACATTCGAGGATACCAAAGGAAAGCATAAATATTCCAGCTTCCTCAAATTTCATTCTATTCCCAAGTTATCCGAACAGCGTCACTTTCTCAGGCTGACGGAGGAAGGCCATAATGAAGCCTACTTTCGAATACGGTGGCCAGTACTTCCCATCTAGCTACAGGCTTATAAGCCCAACTAATGTCCGTAGCAAAGTCTTATAGCCCGTCTTCAAAAGCACGATGTTACGACATTTGCAAATAGTTAACTTAATTTCCCCTTTCAGACACGGGTTTCTGCCAGGCAGATCATGCTCTACTAACGTGCTTACTGTCATGTGCAATTTGAAGCAGGCCAAATACCAGGGAAAGACCTCCCACGCCATCTTCATAGATTTGTGAGAGCTCTCGACTGATTGCCACACTCACCCCCTCTGTACAGGCCGGGAGCTCACGGTACCATCAGCCAATTCTTCTGCGTGCTTAATAGCTTTTTGCCTGAGTGCAGTTTTACTATGCTTGCGGGCACTTCGTATTCCTTCCTATCCCCAGCCGATCCAGGAGTCTCTAATGGCCCTGTGCTGGGTCCCTTACCGTTCCTCTAAACTTCAACGATCTCCGAAACTCTGAAGTCCAACATCGCCATGCACGCGGAAGGTGTAGCAATCTGAGGCTAGTCGATTACACAAATTCAGTCGCCTGAGGATGCAACCGAGAGATGGTCACTAGACTGAGACCTATAGATAACTGGCGATGAAGGCTTCAGTCAGTCTTTCAAAGGCTCTATGGATAGACCCTTCCAAACCGAAGGAACATCGCTTATTCAGAAGGTAGACTAATATCAGGTAAGAGATTCCTGGCTGACTAGCGACCTCTCATTCTCCGCAAACCAACTGTAGAGTAGTAGGGCAGCCTTCCGAATTTTAAACTCTATTGAGCGGAATTTGTTTTATATATCCAGGGAAGATTTTCGGAACCTACGGTGTCTACGTTCCCCCACCTTAGAATGCGGTGGCCAGATTGCACACGCGGTTTTTGTCTGTTACAGTAACCATCCCAAGCTCGTTCGGAGGAAGACCGCAATAGACTTACAGGGATAAGCCAACACTTCTTAACCTGTAAAACCGACCACACTCGACCTCTTTCCACCGGATGTCAGGCGCACTGGAGGATTTAATTTCTTCTTTGCCATCCTTCCTCTTTTGAACCAGCGGATCAATTATTCACGCAACCATGCCCAGATAATCTTAGAGGATATACTATGAAACTATTTTGGCATCGCCGGGAGACATTCTGAGGCCAACATTTTTTCACATCACAAGTGATTCCCATTCAGAGTTGTAGCGTACTACTCTGTCTATGTGGTACACTAAATTATTGTCAACAATATCTAAGACGACACTAGCAAACTAAGATAGGCGGAGGAGCGTGCGGTGATAAAAAGGTCAAAATGGTATGTACATTAAGAATTAAAATGAAACAATAGGTGTGACTCAAACTCACAGTTGTTCAGTGTTCTTGTGATCAGGAAATGAGCGTCGAAGAGCCAATATCCGCCAATTTCTTCAGTTTAGTTCGGTCTGACAGCCATCCGTTGGACAGAACAGGATGGTATTGAGCGAAGTGCCAAGAGACGCTGTTGAAGCTTCTAAAATGTTTTGTTTCACACAGTTAGTTCCGACCGATATGATTCCAAGACACTCCAAACCAGAAGATGAGACCGTGCCAGAATTAAAGGTTTATTTACAGCCTTTTTGTGTTGCGCGGTGGGGACGACCAAAAGGTGTGTGTTTTTGCATTAAAACGTCGGTACAACAAAGGAGTGTCGCACCAAGGGACGTTGAAAATCATGGAAAAAGTCGGAAATGTACAGGTACCTACACAACTCCCCCGCCAGAGCGTTTGTTGTACAAAATAAACGCTCGATAGAAAAATAGAAAGAGGAAACGGTTAGCGAAAGAAAACATCAACTAACAAAGTCTTGAAATCTGACAGGATGTCGAACGTTTCTGCCGGAACGGCGGGTTACCAGGGAAGGTTTTTGCTGTGGTGGTGCTGGCGAGTGTGGTGTAGTGTCTGGTGTGATGATAGAGTTTGGATCATCAACAGGAATTGTTGATGGTGTGTCTGTGGATAGTGATGGTGTCGGTGTTGCTGGTGATGGAGGTGTATCAAAATGCGCGGGTTTTAATCTGTCAACGGAAACAGTGTCTGGCTTATCGGCCTTTTGAACCACGAAATATTTGTCTGTGCGACTAAGCACTTTAAATGGACCATCATACGGTGGTGTGAGTGGTTTGCGAACAGCATCGTTACGAATAAAATCGAAAGGTGACGTATATAGATCATTGTGTACAAAAACGTGTGTGGATGACGAGCGAGTGGGTGTTGGACGAAGGTGTGACATACGGTCTTTGAGTTGTTGGACAAATTGGGATGGGTTAGGACTGGCATCGGTTCTAGGTTGAACATACTCACCTGGAAGGCATAAGGTGGTACCGAAAACGAGCTCAGCTGACGTGCTGTGGAGGTCGTCTTTGACTGATGACCGCAGACCTAAGAGAACTAGTGGCAGGTTGTCGCTCCAGTTATTGGGGTTTGGCTGTGATATCAGTGGTGCTTTAAGTTGACGGTGTAGGCGCTCTACCATGCCACTGGACGAAGGATGGTATGCAGTTGTTGTGATGTGTTTACAGCCAAGCAGTTTAGTGAACTCACGAAACAAAGTCGATTGGAATTGGCTGCCACGGTCTGTGGTGACGGTAGACGGTACACCAAATGTAGCAATCCAGTGCTGGAGTAATACTTTCGCAATATTTTCTGCCGAGGTGTCGGAAATGGGTACTGCCACTGGCCAGCGTGTGAAACGATCAACAACGGTTAATAAGTGGGTATGTCCATTTGATGGTGGTAGTGGACCAACAAGATCGACGTGAATATGTGTGAAACGGACGTCGGGAACGGTAAACGTACTGGGAAGAGAAAACGTGTGGCGGTGGACTTTGTTTCTCTGACATTGTAAACACTGTTTAGTCCATAATGCAATGTCAGAATTCATACTGGGCCAAACAAATCTGGCAGAAATGAGTTTGCGAGATGCACGGATACCGGGATGGGAACGAGAATGAAAATGATCGAAAACGATCTTCCTGTAGGAAGTTGGAACGATAGGACGAGGGTTACCTGTAGACCAGTCACATAGGACTGTGCCATCGGCTAAAGGTAGGGGAGAATCCTTGAGCTGGAGTGCGGAGGATGTGCGCAGTTCGAGCAAGGATGGATCATCATGCTGGAGATTTGCCAGTTCCGTAAGATTGAATTTAGTCGGCACCGTGTTGATGTCAGGTCTGGATAATGCATCAGCCACAACATTATCAACTCCACGCACGTAGCGGATGTCTGTTGTGAACTGAGAAATATAATCCAAATAGCGGATATCTCTGGGTGAATGTCGGTCAGGCTTGGCATGAAGTGCGTGTGTCAGGGGTTTGTGGTCAGTGTGCACACGAAATTGTCGTCCTTCCAAAAGGTGACGGAAATGACGGATGGACAAGTAAATGGCTAGGAGTTCACGAGAAAACGTGCTATATTTTGTCTGTGCCGCCTGGAGTTTTTGCGAAAAGAACGCTGAAGGCTGTAATTGGTTGTCCACTATTTGGTGAAGCACTGCACCGACTGCAGTATTTGATGCATCAGTGGTTAGGACTAACTCAGTATTTGGATCCGAATGTGGATGGTGCAGCATGGTGGCATCCGCGAGAGCTTTTTTTGCTTCTGCGAAAGCTGTCTCGGCCTCGGGAGTGAAGTCGATCGTCTTGACGTTGGACCTGAGAAGATCGGTCAAAGGTGTAACAATGGTCGCACAATGGAGAATGAAGCGACGGTAGTAGTTCAAAATTCCCAAGAAACGTCGTAACTGTGTGATCGTCTGAGGTGCAGGAAATGAGAGGATGCTGCGCACCTTATCTGGGAGGGGTGTCAAACCTTTTTGATCGATATGGTGCCCGAGGAAGTCGAGGGACGGAACACCGAACACGCATTTACTAGGGTTCAGTTGAAGTCCGTATTGTTGGAAACGTTGAAAGAGTTGACGCAGGTGAATGGCATGCTCTGATGGAGAGGCGCTGGCAATTAAGATGTCGTCGATGTAGCCAAACGCGAAGGGTAGACCTCGAAGCACTTCATCGACGAATCGTTGGAACGTCTGGGCAGCGTTTCTTAATCCAAATGGCATGCGAATGAACTCGAACAGGCCAAAAGGCGTGGTGATGGCTGTCTTGGGAATGTCTTCTTCGGCCACGGGGATTTGGTGATATGCCTTTACGAGGTCAACCTTGGAAAAGGTTGTCTTCCCAGAGAGATTCTGTGCAAAATCATGAATGTGTGGGATCGGGTACCTGTCGGCGACGGCGACGTTGTTGAGAGCACGGTAGTCTCCACACGGTCTCCAATCACCAGATGATTTTGGAACCATGTGCAAAGGCGAGGCCCATGGGCTTGAAGACGGTCGAATGATGCCAAGATTCATCATATGTTCGAATTCAAGGCGTGCGATACGGAGTTTGTCGGCGTTGAGTCGTCGTGGTTGAAAGTGGACAGGTTGGCCTTTTGTGGCGATGTGGTGCTGCACAGCATGAGAGACTGGGTCGGTGAACTGACACGGTTAAGTGAGGGATGGAAACTCCTTCAAGATGTCAGCAAACGGTGATTGCGGGATCGCCAGCCGAATACCCAGAAATTTGGTGCATTTACTAATGCCGACTGCACAAAGCTTGGTTGTGGTGTCTACCAGCTTGCGATTTTTGAGGTCCACTGTTAGGCCAAAGTGTGAGAGGAAATCCGCGCCAATAATGGGAGTCTGGACATCTGCCTGGATGAAAACCCATTGAAAAGAGCGTCGGAGGCCTAAATCAAGAGTGATGGACCGTTGGCCGAGTGTAGCAATAGTTGTTGTGTTTGCTGCTTGCAGTTTAAAGTGAGATGGTTTGAGGCTGTGATGTTTGGGTGGGGGGATTACACTGATCTCGGCGCCGGTATCAATGAGGAATCGAAGACCACTGGATCGGTCAACGATATAAAATAGGCGACTTTCATGTGGAGGGCCAGCCGAAGTCGTCGCCGTTACTGGCTGGCCTGGTCGTTTGACTGTGGGGTGTAAGTGCGAAATGAACGTGGAGGATCGCAGCGGCGTGCCTTGGAGCCGAAAGTGCGGTGGTACCAACACCAGGTTTGTAATCGGCGGTTTCTGGACCGTGATCTAGGTCGATGAGGTACTTCGGCGGACACAGATCGATGAGTAGTAAATGCGCTGCACATTGCACTGACCTGATTGCACAACATACGAACGGTTTCTTTTAGGTCCGTAATGTCCTTATCGATATGCGAGTGATGGGATGGGGAATCAGGACTGCGAGAAACGTCGCCACGGCGATCTGGGGCAGGAACTGGTAATGTCGTAGGGGATTCGTGCGTCGGAGTGGTTTCGGAGGGTGATGTCATGTGAACGCAAGGTCTACCAGCCGGGCAGCATTCCATTATTCTGTCGGCGTGCTGTGCAACTTTGTCAAGAGGAGTAGTGGGCTCCAGCATTGACAGGACCTGCTGCATCGGGAGAGGTAGTTTATCAACCCATATCTCCTTGAAAATGGCGTCGTCCATTTGCCGTCCAGCCAGTAGCGAACGCATGTGGCGCATAAGCTGGGACGGAGTTTGGTCTCCGAGCTCCACCGACGTGAACAGTTCAAGGAGCATTTTTCCGGCTGATTTTCCGGTACACTGAATGACTGCTTCCTTAAGCTTCGTGTAAGGAGCTTCTGGCGGAATGGGATCGAGGAGATCTTCCACGTCAACGGCGATGTCAAAGGGAAGTGCTTGGACAACGTGAGAGTATTTCACGCGCTCGCTGGTTATACGTCGAGTGGCAAATACGGCTTCTATCTGTCGAAACCACACTCGAGGGTTGGTCGGGGCAAAAACGGGCAGTTTGAGAGCAACCGCGTGGATGTCAATAGATTCGTTGTCAGACATGGTGAATGGTGTGGAACTTGGACCGAAAGAAGGAACCTAGTGTCAAATGATGGAAAAACAACCTGGACTCACCAATTTTGTAGCGTACTACTCTGTCTATGTGGTACACTAAATTATTGTCAACAATATCTAAGACGACACTAGCAAACTAAGATGGGCGGAGGAGCGTGCGGTGATAAAAAGGCCAAAATGGTATGTACATTAAGAATTAAAATGAAACAATAGGTGTGACTCAAACTCACAGTTGTTCAGTGTTCTCGTGATCAGGAAATGAGCGTCGAAGAGCCAATATCCGCCAATTTCTTCAGTTTAGTTCGGTCTGACAGCCATCCGTTGGACAGAACAGGATGGTTTTGAGCGAAGTGCCAAGAGACGCTGTTGAAGCTTCTAAAATGTTTTGTTTCACACAGTTAGTTCCGACCGATATGATTCCAAGACACTCCAAACCAGAAGATGAGACCGTGCCAGAATTAAAGGTTTATTTACAGCCTTTTTGTGTTGCGCGGTGGGGACGACCAAAAGGTGTGTGTTTTTACATTAAAACGTCGGTACAACAAAGGAGTGTCGCACCAAGGGACGTTGAAAATCATGGAAAAAGTCGGAAATGTACAGGTACCTACAGAGTATACTCTCACAAGGGACAGTGGATGCTCCAACAGAGGCTTTTAGGCAAAAGCTGCACATGCAGACAGGATTTCCCCTTACTCTGTCACAAAGCTCCTGACCAGAATACTATTTTAACCGTAACTAAAACTACTTGTGGTGTTGTTGGGACAATTTGATTTTACGCTATCTGCTCCGACTATCACACTATCTCCGTAGAGAGCTTGGCAAGCCTACACTGTCCAGCAATTTTTCTTCCAAAACGGGAAAAAATATACAAGATGCGAGATTCATAAGACTTGAACCTCGAACCCGAGTATCACTTCAGGAGCTTTAGGGGCTAGTAATAATAGGCCTGAGCCTTATTGAGAAGTACTCAGAGTTGCCATATTTAGCAAAAATTGCAGCCTACAATAGACCAATTTCTTATAGTTCGTGCATTTTTCGAGTCTCATCCACGGTAGTTGCCTCCAGTTATGGCCCAGGATAACCAATACATAATTACCTCCGCCGATATCGGCCTACCGTGGTGAGAAACCTACGTTAACTGGCCACATATGTAAGATTATCCGACTTTTAACCTCATGTTTGCGCCCCTCCCTCCCACACGTGAGTTTCGTCATATTTTGATCGGTAGACCACCCATAATTTTACCACCTTGGGTTCAACTATTTCTCGCTCCAGCTGACTCAAAACCAGTCGGTAACCTCAGTCGCAAGACGACCAAACTCGTAAAAGCACCGGATACCTGTACAGCATTCTTGGTAGGTATACTTAGGATTCGTGTTAGGAAACTACATAAATCGGCGAAATTTCTGGGTCTGACAGCCGAAATGATGGCTGGTCAGTATTATCTAGTGTTCCCGCTCGATTTATCTGTACGTCACACTCAGACCAACTTACCGTTGACTGTGAAGTTCGTGGGAACAGTTACCTCTAAAATCTCTCGGGGCATGAAGAGACAAACAATGCAACTGATTTTACTATCCCAGATCCCTGTCTGCTCTCAGCAGCCACAAATCCAACCTCAAGTTTTTGTAACCTTGATTCGCAACTGCATTACTGATCAGACCTCGCAAATTGTCCCAGAGTGGCGCCCGTAATTTTCTGTTCCAGTGCACAGATGACGTTGTTGCCAAGGAGTTGATCCCATAGTGGTAGCCGAAACTAGCTTAAAGAATGCGAGAAAGTTTCTCCACAAAACTCCAACACAATAAGGGTTTAAGATAGCTATACCCAAGATAACAACGCTGGTTTACCCGCAACCAGCAATCTCCTCCCACACCCTAATACTCTCGACGGTGACCATCAGCTGACGACTACATATACTGCCAATCACAATGTAACCGTTAACATAGCAAGTTCTTCTGTTCTTTCGCTATTTGGGCAGTCCAAAAATAGCCTCAACCTACAGAAATGTCCTTACAAAACAATGAGCCAGGTAAACGTTTCATAGATTCCGGAAGACCGATAAATGTTCCATTTGCTCTTCCACCAAAGGCATTCGTTGCCCAGACTCAGCTGGCTCCGTTCCTTTTGTTGGTTCGACTTCTGGTTGCTTATCTATAACATTAACTTAATTAAACAATAATCCGCTTCTCTCTGCTCTTGCTCATAACGGCCCAGATTTCTTAAAAATACTATCAGGTCGCGTACCCCGCCCATTGTACTACCCAGTTTCCCTCTGCATTTCTTCCGGTGATCCCGCGGTCTTCCACCTCAGATTATCCCGCCGACGGAGATTCGCCCCCAGAAACTAACACTTTGCTAAGGCGAGAAGACGGCCTATCGATTTTTAGCGCACTTGAACGATAAAAATCTCGTGCAATCCAGCAAAATTCTGTTGGCCAGTCGGTCAATCTCGTACCCCAACATGTGACCTTTATTAACTTATTACCCCTATCCGACTTCGATCCCTTCTACCCTCTTCCTTTTTACCGCTCCTTGAGGTGTCTCACCGCCATATCGGAATCTCCCTAGATTCCAACAGGTTTTCAATCCTCCAAGGCTAATTGCTAACATCTTTCAGATGACACTCACTCTCGAAGACTCACCTAGGTCTCCCCATCCAATTCAACTATCTGACCCCAGTCGGCTTTTATAACCCGTCCCCTCTAACAATACTCGCGGCATTCTAGCCACCTCACTACCGATGCCTCCCTGCTTCACCTCACTTACGAGTCCTTTCTCCAGGATTCAGCTTACCAAAAGATGGAACGACTGTGGTTCCCACCACTTTCAGCGACATCGATGGAAGCACCACCTTCAACATCACTGGTAACCCTCCTATCACCCTTACTCTTGTCGTCATCACCACCACGGTCAGGGCATTCTTCACTTCCGTTCATACTCGTGAAAGCCCGCTCAGCACCAAACAAACCGGCACAGTTTTTAAAGATGATCACTTGTTTCACTTCGATAACAACATTGTAGCTGGAAATAGGTTAAATGGTTCCGGCCGTCCAGGTCAGTATGAGCGTTTTCCCTATGATTTTATGATTTCCTGCGGGGAAGCTTTCCACCGTTGCCTTCCTTTACTAGACTGCATACCACGCTTCCCTTCTGGAACCATCTTCTAACAAATGAGACTGTAGCCCATGTTCTTACGAACAAGGTTATAAAATCCCAGTGGTTTTCCTTCTGTCATACAGGTAGCTTCAAGTGTTGACAGCATTTAGCCCGTAGTCTGATTCTCGTCATTTCCGTATCCACATCTGCCCAAATTTTGTTTCTCATTTTTGCCTGCCACGTACAACTACGACCCGCTAAGTCATGCCTTACAGGTCGTGGTATTTTACGTCTCCTACTTCCTTCCACCTTGTTCTGTGGTTTCACTCCATGGACCTTTTCTTGTCTTGTTTTCGACCTTGATTCTCAGCCAGAACCTGTGTACCCACCGCATTTTTACTCATGATTCTTCTCTCCAGTTCGACTTCCACGAGTATATATTTCTCTGCCATATACTATTTCTTTCAAAACCGAGCGGGCCACAATCATGACCCAGGCGGTTGGCCAAAAAGTTGTTATACGCCCACTACGTAACCTTGTTTCCGCTGGTACTGAAGCCCGGTACACTTTGCAGTCAGGTTTATAATTTTTCTGATTTTATGACTTCACAGGTTGCATAATGTTACCTTTGTAAAACTACCCGTCTCAAATGGCGCGAATCCGAGTATGCTCGGCGCAGCCAGACCGCCCGCTTTAGCCAGCGGGTATCGGGTGCGCCGAAAGTCTAACATGTGCGGAAAAACTGTGCTGGCTGCTAGCACTTCTAGCATCCTAGAATGGTTTTTAAACTGAGAGTCTAATGGAGACCCATCCATCAGTAGCAGCAGTGGATTACAAAGAAATCTCCTGGCTAGTGTTGCTCATTCCTGCCATCTCACCCATCCCTCCTCGATTATTCACCACATGGTCAGTCCCACCTGAAAGTACCTAATTCTTCCATCTATATAAGGTCTTCCAAATAGCCGGTTGCATTTCTAATAAGGTGAGACAGTGCTTTATTTCAGGGACACCCGAAGCATTCTTGACTTTCGTGACCACGTGGAACAAATAGGGTCAAGTGAAAAGTCTCATATATTTAGTAACATACAATTGAAACGAGAGTGTGCAGGTTTTACCGGTCACGTAATAGATGCTCGGAAGAAATGAATATGAAAGCGGAAGTGTTGTATCACCCGAAAATGGAGAATGTTTGCTGAGTGTTCAGAGTAGGCAAGCAAGCAAAACTGGGATGGAGTAAATGCTCGGGAATTATGGCAGTAGTGGATTAAGCTAAAAAAGAAGATTATCGTGGCAGAAATAAAGCTCGAGAAAACGCCGGCCCAGAGGTTGAATAGTAGTGGTGGTGGCAAGCGTACATTCGGGCAGACAGTTTTTACTTCCAAACTAAACAGGAACGTTCCTTAGGAGGAATTAAGGAGCATGCCATGAGGAAACAAAGTGCAAAAATAGTACGATTAATCCAAACAAACCGCGGCGTTTATCTGTGATTTCCATAAGACTGCGGAAAATGCACTCATAGTAGGGTGAAGAGTAGATGCTCTGTGGAACGGAGTGATAAACGATGGAAATTGACTAGGATGAGGCCTGAGTGACGGATTTATTGTGGTTAACGGGTGGCTGGCAAGAGGAGAGCTAAAGACGATAACAAAGTAGATGTCGGAGTTGAAAATATATAGTGACGTGATAGGATCCTGCCAGAGAACACTTAAATGGAAGCGTAAAGAACCTCAAGAGATTGCATTACTGGATACGCCGGAGCAGATCTGACTTGGGATATCAGGGGAAGAATCGGGCAACCGATAGCCCACAGTGTGGATGAATAACTACAAAAACGAATTTCAGCAGATGCAAATAGTTGAATAACAAGATACTCAGAAGAAGGATTGATGTGGTGCAATGGATCAAAAAGCTATGAATGAAGCGCTGGGAGAAGGACCACATCCCGATATGGAGTGTTATTGGCAGGTAAAAGAAAAATGATATTGAAAGGTGGTTTGCACTAGGTGAATCAAGAGTTGTCTCACAGATTTAGCAATGGATGAAAGATGTCGTCCAAACTTGTGACGTTTATACTAAAAATATATGAGACAAACGCGGTATGTAGTAGATAAAGGCGCATATTTCTGCTGGGTTCGGAACACCCCTATATCTACTCCCACTATCTGCTATGCCTATTTTCCTACTATCTTTCAGGGTCGTCCCCACCAATACCTTGATTCTATCCCGTATAATACCAGATTCTGTCCCCCGAAACTTACAAAGGTCTCTTCGATGAAGTTATGGCCATCAAAATTAATTATAAAGCCTATCTGCGATGCTTCATCCACTGCTCAATTTGTACTACCTAATTCAATTTACTCTAACAAAACCACCACTTCATTACCATTCCTCTCGCCCTCCAACGATATAGAGAATAACAATGAGGTTTCTAGTCCTGCCACCAACTAGTGGGGCTCCACCTGGTTTCTTTTTCATTGTATCATACCTTCCTGCATCCGGCAACCAAGGCTTCCAGTCATCTGCATTTCTTGACGGTTTCACTGAAGTGTCACTCATATATAATTTGATCGAATTTCTATCAAGTTCATGCCCCTTATATCCATTTCTTTATGAATCTGCTTTCCCCCACGTTAGTAAGTGGTCAGCTTCGGCAAAGCCATCTGGTGAACTAGTTTGCACTCAACTTTTTTCTGTTGTCACTTTATTACTCCGAATTTCCACGGCTGCGCATTCAGAAAAGGTCATACTTCACACTGTTTTCCCATAATTCTCCACTTAAAATCAGTTTTCCGCATTCCTAATTACTGCTTTTATTTCTTCCGTCGTCTCAGGAAGGAGTTTTTTCAACAAAATCGCCAACCTTGTTTCCAGTCTCATGTCCACTTCGTTATCGACCTGTATTACTTTTGGACCAGTCGCTGATTCACTCATATAAATCCTTTAGTTGAACATCATTTTACTCATCCTCTACATTCTATCATCTTGTTTCTTCCACTCTCTACGGTTGAGCATTCAATCGGCAATCTACTTTGAGTGGTTTTCCTCTACAGTTTAGCTGAACTTCAAGTTTTAGTTCTCCGGTTAATTGGTTTTCTGTACCGTTTGCTCACTTCTTTTTCTCACAGCACAACTCAAAATTTCTTCCCAAAACCGCTCTGGCATTTTCAAGGGACTGGTACTCTTGGGTTGAAAGTATATAATTAGTTCTTCAAATTATTCGCTGATTCTTTTTCCAAATATATTTTTTCCAAAGTGTCCTCTTTTGTAAATTTACTTCAACCTGAAGGAATTCCCAAACTTTTTCATTCCTGTCCATTTTGCCTACGTATCCAGACCATCCAGTAAATTTCACTTGTTCCTGGATGATATGAACACTTGATCCTAGTAATCGATTCTCCAGGCAATCATTCAAGGGCCCAAAAATATTTCCAAACCATTAGTGCAATGACCTAATCATACAAGACCCAACATTGTTACCTCATTTGCACCCTGAGATCTTTCGGGGAGGCCCTCCTTTAGCTCCTACAAAATGAACTGGTTATTGTTAGTTTGAGATCTGCTTTGTCGACAGAAAGACGTTCAAAACCTACAGACTCCCTCAGGGAGAAAAGTGTGTAACCCACAGCAAAAACGCCCCAACCGCTTTCCCTCTCTTCCATCCAGACTTAGACTCCATCCTTGGTTTTCCCAGATTAACATACGCCTAAAGAACCACCTCTTTTACACTGTTCTCGTACACAGGCAACTTGATTCCACCTATGTGAATTTTATACAGATTATTGATGGGTCCTCTCTTCTCCACAATTAAGTAGCTCCTCTGGACTAACTACTGGTTACTTCACTACCTCGGGCCTTTGTGGGAATACTTACCCGCCCCAAATGACTCACAAGACTCTATTCCTAATATCTGCCTAAACTCTTCAACTGGGCATGTAACTGTTTGGACCAGGGAAAATGGTTACCTGAACCTACTATTCATTATAGGCTCGGCGGACTTTCAAGCCATAAATTCTCCTGGGGAGTGATCAAAGAATAAGGTCAGGCCCCTTCTCTGTCCTAAAGGCTCAAATCTGTAACTCGTTATTCGCAACTCAGGAAGCCGCAACCGGAAAAATTGGATTCCAAACCAGAGAACTTTCGGTCCAAAAACTTGCGCTGTATTATGTAGATGAAATGCAAGCATATTTATATGTGCAAATATCACCAGTATGGCCAACGCGCATTAAAAACGAGAACCAAGCCTGAAGTACGAGTCCAAACCAAAATATCACGATAAAGCCGACAACTAAATCAAACACACCGGCAGTCAAAACAACCACTTCAAATGGCACAATAAACACGGCCGTAGAAACATGGTGAATGTGGAAGGAAGACAGAATTTCAGTAGCTTTATTTGAAAAAGGCAAATGGTTAATTTGAAAAAGGATTTTCAGCCATCTCGATACGATGACGGAGAGTGCCACGCGTCCTGTCACCCGTCTCTCGAAAATAACTAGGACGATATTTCCGACAAGCCTCCATTGCTGAAATGAACCGACCTCTTTCCGATAATTGAATCACAAGCTGCTCGCGATTACCATCACTCTCACTATCCTAAACTGATCCGTTAGTCCAGCCCCAAAGTGCACGTGAAAACGTAACTAAAACTCTGGGAGCCATGGATCAAAAGTCTTGGTTGATTGATATTCTGGCGGCTACAACTTCTTATCAAGAGTCGTAATCAAGACAGATTCATATGATAAAAAAGAAACAGCCTGCACGGCAACTCTATTACACTTTGTCAAATTAGGCACACATCCTGAAGATGCGAAACCAGCGCAAGTCCGTCAGTACACCCCAGCTGACGTTAACTAACAATACACTTTGGAGCTTCGCTGTAGCCGCAAGAGAGGGCACGAGATTCCCTCCTTGGTGACTCCAATGGCTATGGGCTCCCTTGAGAGCCATTGTCAGAATTAGAATTCACTCTAAAAGAAGTGACCAAACGGCATACCTGTTAGTCAAGATCTCCACTCAATGACCCTGGCGGTTTTCCCACCAAAAATCCGTCTTTGAGGAAAAGGAATCGCAGCCCCTGCCCTTGATTGCTACAATCCACCCCTCAAGAATAACATCCTTCTGTCACGGTTGAAGACTGCGGTGATCATTTTTTCATAAGAAAGGACCAGTACACAACCCCTCGAACCACCGTCTAATCAGCCACGGCACAACTGGTTCTAGTTAAGCGGAAGGACCCATCAAAAAGAAAACGTCTGGCTTATTGTCTCACGAAATCACCCTCAGCGTGCGGTCACTTTCTGAAACCTCCTCCATCCACCACTTGCTAGCACAATTTTTTTGATCTTATGAGGTTATCATTCGACAGAAATAAAACTATCGTTGGTGTGTGTGACAACGGCGTTTGATCGTGTACCGCACTACCTTATATCAACCATGCTCCCAATTCACGGCTATTTTGGTCCTTCCATTGTGGATAACTTCACATTTCTTGAGGTATTCAAAAAGGGTTCTCCTTGATGGATGCTTTTATTATCCGCGCCTTTTGCAACTGGGGTGATTGAAGGGGGCGCGCTTGGTTCCTTACTTTTTCTGATCTACAACAGGGATATATTTTCCATTTTGTGATCTAGTGTCCAATCCCCTTTTTCAACTCTATCAAAGTCGTCCTTGAGTTTCCTTGTCAAATCCTTGAAATAATGCTGATTGAACTGCCTGTTGATCTAGTGTTATTAGGAGACTGATGCAACTCTTAGAGGACCAGATACTCAAGTTGGCCGTGCTTTCATAAAGAAGGCGCAACTTTCCTTTGCCAAACACCTCATAGTTTGCACACCCCTTAAGTCTCATGATGGGGTACACCTCAACTTCCACCCTAAACAAGACGTAAGATTCAATCTGCTTTCTATATAGAACTATCAACCATGAGGCATTGTAATCTACCAAAGCAATCTACTTTTCTCTATCCACACTTTACCTTACATCTAGCAGGGACCTCAGACTTACCACCTTTCAATCCAAGCTGGTGATGAGGACAAATTTCCTTCCGGTAAAATACTGCAAACCATAGAACAAGATTCCAATTTCAACGACAATGATTATGATGGTTCACTTCGGGGACACCCGAAGCATGCTTGAATGCGTGATCATATTGTACGGGAAGGGTCACAAAAGGATTCTTGGATATCTATTATGGCAATTGCAACGCAAAACGGTGCAGAGGTTTTAATGGTCGCATGAATGAAAGCCCGGTAAAATTGGATGTTAAGGCCAGGTGGACGGTGTAGGCGAAAGTTTCGACTCGAAGATTTTTGAACTGACTCGGAATGACGTATTCTTGAGGCGCTCACTTTGGAAAGTGTTCAGTTAATCTGCTATAGTTATTGTGAACGTCGGAGCGGTTCCTCAGTTTTAAGGGACTTACCTGCTGTATTCATGGTGATAAAGCATCGGACAATTTTCTCCCGACGAGAATATTTTGATCAATCAATTTGTTGTCATTTATGTGTACTGGACTATAACATGGGACTGCAGAGGCTGTCCCAATCCGTTATTTGCTAAGTATGCGTGACATGGCTGAGAGCATTAGAATAGTCCTAAAATATATTTTAAAAACGTCCTAAATTGCGATTGTCCCGGAATCAATGTTTTCCATAAAAACCAGCTTCCAGTGGTGGTAAGCCGTGGGGCTGATAATAGGATGATGTAAACATTGATGCATGTATCGCATATCTTTGAGCAACTCATAATACCATATGATCCAAGGAGGTTACTATGCCAGGAAAAAACCACGGCAACGCAGATGGTCTCGATCAGCGAAGTTCAGTGCAAGAAATTATTGCTAGAACACTGTGAAGCTTTTTCCGCTGGTACACGGTTGGCATTCGTAGTTGCGCAAGCTACTGATGAAAGCCAAGCAGGTGCCTATGAGCTATGATAGAAGAAATGCTAGTTTCGTGATCGACCCTCTTGAGTTTTGTGTACACCGTTCTCCGAACGATACATTATACACATAAATAGTTCTCATGTTAATATGCCTAGTAGACTGACCTTTGGTAGACACAGGTCGCTTCGCCCCCTCTATTATAACACCTTCCGCAATTCTTCTAGAACCCCTACACAGAGACTGTGAATGCCTGGCCTCGTACCCACAGTCACTTCATACTCCATTAGCTCTCATCAAATTCTCCGGCAGAAAACATTTACTGATTTTACTAGAGGGCTTCTTTCGGACCCTCTTTGTTTACCTGATAATTGTGACTTACATTGCTGGCTAACGAATGGAGCCAAAATCAATTTCCTTTTCATCCCGTAAAACTGTTGAGCTTTATTGGATTTTTAAAAGGCTCGAAGTTTCCTCCACACCATACCCACCTAATTCGTTTTGAGCGAAGAAGAACCCGAGCAAACGATCGCCCCTACATAATTCTAGTACACCAACAGTTGCCCAATTGAAAAAAACACCCAAGAAAACTGATAGGGAAACAACAAAATGGCCACATAGAGACCATGTAAACAGTCACTTTATCCCCCGCCTTTGTCATCTAGTCAGAGAGCGTACATACCCAAACCAAATCGGTGAAACGACTGTGTTCACAGGCTAAAGTTTGCTCTCCTTTCTGAATGGTGCCATTTTTCTTGCTCTGGAGTGGAATACTTAAAACTCGATCGAGTAGTTGTATGGAAGTCCAGAAGATAGGATACAAATTCCTGGTACATCCTAGCAGTTGCACTGAATGGGATCAACTCACCAGAGGCGCTTGGTGGCATATCGAAAGTCGCCCGGTGTGGAAAAAATATGGCAAACGAGCAATGATTAGGACCACCGACCTAATCAACAGACAGCAACGGATAGGCCAACAACTGGGAATCACACTACTGAGATCCAACCAAAAAATGATTCATCAAAAATAAGGGGCAAGGTTTTATAAAACTATAACAATAATAGTTTAATTCGGATGACCTCGGAGCATGCTGCAAAGCAAGATCAAACAGTACAGTTCAAAGCTGAGTCAGAGTTACGGAAAGTTCGTACAATAACTTGAACGTGACTGAAGGAAAGAGAACGCATTCAAGTCATTTGTTGGGGTACCGCCCGGCAAATTTAAACTCAAGGTCAGGTGGTCGGACCGGCTGGGAGTAGGGTGTAGTTATCCTGCCACAGTGTGAAGTGGATGGAGAATAGAAGGAAACTACACAAATCCTACGGAAGGAAGACTGCCCTGCCGGTGAACCAAACCGGATTGACGGATACATGGACAACGTAAAGAAGAAACATTCCCAAAGGAGATGTAATCAAGCAATAGAGCCTAGCAGTGCATGAGAGGGGTTTTGATGTAAAAGTAGGCTAGGAAAAATGGTAGCATCGCCCATAAAGAACTAAAAAGCAAGTCGAGGATTTCAGTTGTGAAGATCAGTGACCGTATATATCGGTTGAGTTAGTAGTAAAACAAACGAATAACAAACTGGACTGTGGTTGCCAAAGTGATGGTGAGAGGAGTGACCGGGTAAGAACATGTAGACTTTGAGCGGATTATTAGCTTTCAGAAGGAGGGAGTGTAATGCATCAACATGAAACTGGGAACTGGTAAAAATCGGTGTGATGCATGGCTGCGATAGTGGCAGGAAAGTGGCTTGCAAGAGAGATGACCAATTAAATGACAGGTAAGTATTTACATACTGGTACTTCTCAGCAAAGACTTCGCGCGGTGAGAAGAGTGTCACAAGGATCGTGAGTGCCTGAGACGATCTATGAGAATAGAGCTTGGGAAAGGAAATACAAAGAATAACCAATGAACAGATTTGCAAAGTTCGACAGCCGGATATGGGCAGTGCGTATGATAAACTAAATGGACTACACGACTGGACCGTGGCTGCCAAGTTGATGGTGAGAGAAGTGACCGGACAAAAACATATAGAATTTGAGCGGATTATTTGCTCTTAGAAGAAAGAAATGTAATGCATCAACATGAACCTGGGAACTGGTGAAAAAAGGGTGCGTGGTGCCAAAATACAACGGTAGGAAAAACACAGCTTGCAAAAATGATACAATGACGGGTAGGAGACTGCCAGTTTATGTCCATTACAGAAATGGGACCACTTTATGGTGACAGAACAGAACTTTACGGTACAAGAGCGTAGCAGATGCGCATATGTAGGACATGATACCTTGCAACGTGAGGATGTTGCAATGCAACAACCCCAAGTGGGCGAACATCGGGGCTGACCGAGAAGGCAAACGAACACAGAATCATTAATCATTGGGAAACTCCAGAGATATATTTCGCAGTGTCGTAAACTGTTTGAAGACTGTGGTACGGAAGTGAATGGCACCGACGAACGCTTTAGTTTTCGAGTATATCGTTAAAAGTAGCAAAAAGGGGTGAGCTTCATCTCAGAGAATGGTAAGTTTACAAAAAAGACTGGTGAACAGTTCAGCATGAAACCGCGAGAAGTGGACCGGGAACAAAGAGCCAAGAATATTGATGGGTTTTCTAGTACGCCATAACTACGTACCAAAGAAAACAAGTTTCGCAGGGAGTAAACAGCGGTAAATTATGGAGGCGAATTTGGAAGCGGGCACGATGGAATGTCCATGTTAGCCGGGGGAGACAGCAGCATATTTGCAGCATTTCGATTGTATGGATAGTGTTCTTTTTTGGTTTTTTAATTTGCAACCGGTGCTAGTGGTTGGGGACTGACCTAGCGCTGGACACCCAACCTGAAAACCATTCCTCGAGGCAGGATGTTCGATTCACCAACGTATGTTCGCCCGCAAGTCGTCGCAGATGTCCTGCACGTCCGATAGGCACCCGCCAAAGCGGGGGATCTGACCGCCCCCGCACTGGCGGGATTTGCACAGGTGATGTTGGTCGAGATCACACAGACATAGGGATGGAGTAGTCCAGGAAATCGCGGGGTGTCTTTGAGAAAAGGGTCAATAAGTGGGCGACGGAATGATGGGCGGGTATCAGACCCGGCCGGAGGTGTGCGCCAGATAGTTCGCCGGCATTATCTCCGGACCATTCCAAGACATCAAAAGGGAGACGTGTGCTGGTTGGTGTCTGGACACATACAAATAGAGAGATGCAGCCTGCATTGCCCCCGACTGAGGGTCAACTGTTAGTGGTGAAAAGAGAAACCTAGTAATTTAGGCAAGGACTACTTTGGGAAAAATGAGGACTGTGAGCCATTGGGAGTGACCGAAACTAGGAATAAGAACGACGACTTGGAGGTGGACGGTGGTCGCCGGAATTGGGTTTAGTGTCGGAACGCTAGGGCAAAATAAAGAAGGGGAATGGGGTCGGTTCGGACTGAGTAAAACGAATTAAGTACAATGGGGGTAGATAAAAGACGTTTTAGCGCGTGAATTAGGGAGAATCTAACAAGAGCAGTGTCAGTAATGTAAGTCATTTCAAAAGTAATAATATGTTGGCGATGGAGAGGGCATGTGGGGTATGTGACGTCGAGGTTGCAACGGATATTGCCCGGGCCATGCTTTCCTTATCAATTCAAAAATCTAGGTTACCCTCATAAGCTTGTTCCAAAGTTGTGCATGTATGGGTTAATTGTTGTACTTTGGCGACAGTTAAATATTTTGTAAGGACAATTTTGAAACTGTCTAGTGTCTGGCAGGCCCGAACGTCTTCAGGTAGTCCGTTCCAAATACGGGAATGGGCGGTCAAGAAAAGGCTTTATCTGGAGTATGGGACTTTAGTAGTATGCCTTCGGTTTCGAAGAGGGAAGGGTGCGTCCTGAGCAAAACATAGATCAGTGATGGACGTATGCGTTTAAGAATGCAGGAGGTTGAACAGAAGATGGAGACTGAGTTTCATATGTCGTAGCCACAGGGGTTTAAGTCTTAGTAGCTCACATCTCTCTTTGTAATTTGAGGGAGATGATGAGCCAAGCGACTGCTCGGTTAAAGATCGGTGAACTCCATTGACCGCAAGTCTGTCAGATTTGCGCATGTGAGTGTGTACCAGAGAGCAATACTCGAACTGCAGTCTGGCGTGGGACCTAAAGATCAGGAGCTGGCTGTCATGCATTCCCAAAGTTCTACAGATGAGGGCTATTGTTCTCTTTGTCTTGACCACCTGGTAGATGGCTTGTTCTTGAAAGGTGAACTTGCGGGGGTTTCGAGTTTCGATGAGGCCAGAGATGTGAGCTATTTTGTTTGGCCAGTTGAGAGCGTATAGCTCTTGCCTCTCCAGCCTGTTCTCCTTCTCGCTTATGTAACAGTCAGCCAAAGGCGAAAAGACGAACTTCAGTAATGTAAGGATTTATCTGAAATATGTGGCACACTGTCATTAATGTAAAAATACAAATATAAACACATTACGAATCAGTCCTCTTGAATTGTTGCCCCGTCTTCCAGATTGGTGGTTTCTTCACCTTCTTCCAGTTTCCCCTTTGTTTGTACAAGGTTGATACGACCAACTGAAACGGAAGAGAAAATTCATTACTTCAATTCGCCATACTCGTGCGACCTTCCCGAAGTTTCTATTACACAGCTCTCCCCTCCAGAAGGCTCCGTCCCCGGGGCCACAGCTCTTCCCCCTTCGATCGGCACCTCTAGCTCTAACTGTACTGGTGGCACTGCGCCTTGGTCTTCGGTCGGCGAAATCCCACTGGTTGGGTTGATTCGCTGAGCTACCTGTTCGAAGGGCTTCAGCTTATTGAAGTGAACAACGAATGATGGGTTACTACTATTCGGCGACGCTTTCCGAATGACACAGGTTGCATCTGACACAACCCTTTCAACACGAAAGGGTCCCTTCCAGCCCCCGGCAAATTTAGTTGGGTTCCCCCCGGTGGTTACTGACGTATGAAGCCACACGAGATCGCCGGCTTGTAATGGGGCGCCAAACAACTTTTTGTCATAATACTCTTTCTGCCGCCTCTGTGCTGTCTGAAGGTGGGCTCGAGCAAGGTCTTCACCGCTTCTTATTGTGTCCCGCAGTTTGTTGACGTATTCCACTACCGTAGTGTTTTGATTGCCAATTGTGGGTAATCGCAAATCTGATGGAAGTCGAATTCCTCTCCCTGTCCAAAGGAAGCTTGGGGTCTGGTTTGTTGACGCATGCACTGAACCGCGATACGCTAACAAACAGAAGTGTATTTTCGAGTCCCAATCAGTACCGTGCTCGACGAAGGCCTTGAGGAGGTTGATCAGTGTCCGATTAGTACGCTCAACTAATCCATTCCCTTGTGGGTGGTAGGAGGTAGTGCGCGTTTTGTCGATACCCAGAGATCTACACAGCTCCTGCATGAGACAGCTTTCGAAATTCGTACCCTTATCCGAGTGTAGTTGGCTCGGTGCACCCCACTGACAAATCCAGTGCTTAAGGATCGCATCTGCAACGGTTTTGGCATCTCCGAAGTTCAACGGTATTGCTTCGCACCATTTAGTAAAATAGTCGAAGAGTACCAGTAAGTATTTATTTCCATGTTTCGTAAGTGGTAGGGGTCCGATTAAATCCATACCGACTATTTCATTGGGAAACCCCGCTGCTATGGGTTGTAACGGAGCACACGGTGCCGTTCTGGGATTTTTAAAGCGGCCACAACGTTCGCACGTCCTACAGAAATCCAATACATCTCTTCGTTGGTAAGGCCACCAAAACCGAGTCCTTGTCGCATGTTCTAGCTTGTTGACACCCGCATGGCCCAGCTCAGTGTGTAATGTCGTAAGGACCTTTTGTACCATTGACCGCGGGACGACGACTTTCGTTGGATAATTGGGACCAAACTGGAAAACTAAAACGTTATCCACAATGCTCAAGTGATCCCAGAGGCTCCAGAGATGCTTGGTCCACAAACCACTCCCCGCCATCTCACGTTGACTAGGCTTCTCACTTCCTGCCTTCAATTTTGCGTAGATGAGGCTTGTGTCGCTATCGCTGGACTGGATCGAGCCCCACTGTTCCGTCGTATCCTCCTGTAGACTGATCTGTGCCACATAACCGACGGGGCAGGACGGGCAGTCTCCGTGGTTTCGGATTGGCCTCCTCGATAATGCGTCCGCATTCGAATGTCGGCTACCTGCACGGTGTTCAATCACGAAATCAAACTCCTGCAACTGCTCCTGCCACCGGGCTGTCTGTCCCTGGGGGTCTTTAAAGTTTTGTAGCCACAGAAGGGCCTGATGGTCTGTACGAATTCGAAATCGTCGACCGATTAAATACTGTCTAAACTTTTTTACAAATGTGATCAGGGCTAGCATCTCTTTTCGCGTCGTACAGTAGTTTTTCTCTCGTTTACATAACGTTTTACTGCCATAGGCGATGACGTGTTCTAACCCATCTCGCCCGATCTGTGATAATACACCTCCAATGGCCCCGTCACTCGCATCTGTATCTAGGATAAATTCACTGGCTCCTTCCGTCAGATCGGGCAGTGCTAGCACGGGTGCCGCGCAAAGAGCCGAACGTAAGTCCTCGAAGGACTGCTCACATCGCTCGTCCCAACTAAAGCTGTCGTCTTTGCGCAGGAGAGCATTCAATGGTGCCGCCCGTTCTGCAAAACCTTTGATGAAGCGACGGTAATACGAAGCCAATCCCAGAAAACTCCTTAATTCCGTCACGTTGTTAGGCGTTGGCCAATTTAAGACTTGTTCGACTTTTTCTGGGTCAGTTCTTATTCCTCGGTCCGAAACAATGTGGCCCAAGAAATTCACTTCCTTGGACAGAAATTTGCACTTGGATGCCCTTAGCTTAAGTCCCGCGTCTCTAATTCTTCCCAGAACTAGTTCGATGTTTTCTAAGTGTTCCTCTTTCGTTCTCCCATGAATCAGTATATCATCGATGTATACAATGCATCTCGAAGGAATCAGCCCTTCCAAAATGTGATTCATCAAGCGCTGGAACGTAGCAGGTGCGTTGGTTAGCCCAAAAGGCATAGTCTGAAACTCATAAAGCCCGGATGGAATCGCGAACGCAGACTTCTCCCGGTCTTCTGCTGCAAGTTCGATCCCGGGTCGCGGCACCAAATTTTGTAACAGTCAGCCAAAGGCGAAAAGACGAACTTCAGTAATGTAAGGATTTATCTGAAATATGTGGCACACTGTCATTAATGTAAAAATACAAATATAAACACATTACGAATCAGTCCTCTTGAATTGTTGCCCCGTCTTCCAGATTGGTGGTTTCTTCACCTTCTTCCAGTTTCCCCTTTGTTTGTACAAGGTTGATACGACCAACTGAAACGGAAGAGAAAATTCATTACTTCAATTCGCCATACTCGTGCGACCTTCCCGAAGTTTCTATTACACTTAGTAGCGGGCCTGAGAGGTGGCTGAGGCGGAGGAACATAGAGAGATCGTTGGTCTTTTTGCAGGCAAGCCGCGACTTCTCGACTTTACGTTGCAACGTTTGTTGCCAATAGGTCTTTCTCACGCTGAATTCCATTATCTCGAGAGGTATGATGTTCAGAGAGCAGAATAAGTTAGAGTACATCATATCCGACGCCAGCTGAGGATCATATGTTAGGAGGAATCCGTCCCAGGTGTGGTTTCGCAGGATGGTGGGTAGAATGTCCCAATTGGCATTTTGGAAAAGTGTCCTATTTTGAAGACCTTCCTGGTGATGCGGTTGAAAGGAGAATTTACATGTTATGACCTTTTGATCGCAACCAGAGAAGTGGCTAAGCACATTAACCTTCATAATTCGGGGGCCCAAATTGAAGATAAGATCAACAATAATGTTCCCTCTGGTTGGTGATTTTACGTATTGCATCCATCCGCCTCCATGGATACATGAGATGTAATTGCACAGTTTCGAAGAGAAATTCAAGGTTGTCCAACAAAAGCCAAGGAGGTTGAGATCCCCCCCAAGATTTTAGGAGAGTGAGGGATTTCAGCTACGTGACAGAATGCATCGGTGATTGCACATACGTCGCTCATGTTGTAGACCGGCGGATGGTAAACACAACCTACGACGAGCTGCTCCCATAGCCGTGGTATAGAAATCCGGACATAGTCTTGGACCTTATCAAGGACAGGAAGTTTGAGTAAGTATGTTTCAAGACTGCTCTTACTATGAGAAAGACATCCACCACCGAGTCTCTCAGATCTGTCTGTAGCAAATATACTATAACCGGGTATAGAAATATGTCGGAGGGAGGTTTTATCAGTAAGCCAAGTTTCAGTTACGAGGATTACATCCGGGTGAGATTGCAGTGCAAAGAGCGCACAGATGTGAGTTTACTTACAAGGGAGCGGGCATCGAAAAGTGCAATTTTGAAACTGTCATTATCATGGCCATGACGTACTTCGAATGGATGAGCCCTTGGGTTGGCCGCCAGGTATTGAGAAATTGTAGCCACTGGCGGACTGTGGAATGGTGTCTTGGAAGAGACATGGTATGGGAGGAGGCGGGACTTTCAGGGGCAACGGAAAAACCGGCAAATTTGGATGGGGTGGCATTAGGTCCGAAAACCCACGACTATTCGGAATTGGGGAGCAAGATGCATGTGGTTGGGTGGGCGGTCAGTAGTCAACCGGAACTGCATTTGAATAAGGTACTGGCATAACGACCTGAACAGTCTTGCCGAGAGTTTTCGTTGTTGGAAGAAGCGTTGTTATGTTTCACTCACCCTGGAGGCGAAAGACTGATTGGGTTCGCAGAGCGAGGCCCGGGTCCCCGAGGTGAGATGACTGATTTTGCCGATAAAGTTACTCCATTTATCTCTCAATTTGTTACGGATACCGGCTCAAATACACCTAGCCCCGGACCTTTCTAAAGCATGCAGAGAATGGCTAGTTCTGGCATCGGCATTTGAAGGATTGCTGATTTTGCCTCAGGTATTGGGCTGTTTTCTCAAACCGATGTTGGATTTCTGACTCTTGCTAGGGGCAAAGTTAGTTTTTTGAACTATATTCCGCGGCAGTAGTTCGTAGGTGTGACCAGACACTTCTTGGGCTAGTTGAAGTAACCATGTCAATCGGGTTTTTGTATGATAATTTGTTACTAGTCTTCGAGTCAGGGGGACTTTTATCAGTTTTGTGGACTTCAGGGAGCACATCAAGTTAGACCGTTTCATTGAGACTGTTCTGCAAGTTTTGACGTTTGCGACGCGGCTCCGATGGAGTGGAGACTGATAAACTATCTAGGTCGACAACTATTTTGCGACTAACCACAGAAGAGGTCTTCGCATGCTGGCCGAAGCTTGTTGAATTGACCACCCGAGAGGGACTTGTGGCTAAATGTTTACCAGGGTTATGGTTCTTTGCATGGCTTTTGTGAACCTCCCTTTGTAGAGAAGTTTTATCGAGAATTGCTTTTGCCCTCATAAGTCCTGTAGTGGCAACGAAAAAGACTTTCGGCCAATAAATTCCTCGGCATCAACTTCAGAATCAAACTGAATCAGGAGCGGGCATGTATTTTGCGGTGACGTTTTGCGGAGTCTGACAAAGTCGCAAGAATGCGAATCCAGGTTGAAAGCCTTCGAGAATAAATTCCTGGCAGTTGAGGGAGGTAGTCTACCTGAAATGTTGAATGCTGTTGCAATGTTGGCCTTCGTGATGCCTCTAAATACATCTGAGGCAACGGTATCGAGGAACTTCATGGCCGAGACTAAGTTGGTCTGAGTGTGGTGTACAAATGGGCCGAGCAGTAACGCTAATGGACCTAATCGACCGACGGTTTGGTCAAAGGCATCAAACCGAGAAGAAAATTATTCACGGTTCTGCTTATTTCGGTGGTTGCTTTTGTAGCATCTTCAAGTATATCTACGAGGGGTGTGAAACAACTTTTGGGCTTGCTTTGGAGAGGAGGGGGCTCACAACGGCGAGCTGTAGCTGTGATTTTGGGCAGATGAGCGGCGACGGAATGCATAGCTTAGCTGTTGGAGTGATTAGTAGTTAAGTGAACGCAATATGGCAGGGACTAAAGTTGTGCCAGTAAGGAGACAACTGGCAAATAATGAGCGAATTATTGGGCTATGTTAAACTGTGGGGTACCAAAAGGGTGTGAGACAAAATGACCAATTATATTTGAGAGACCGGATAAAAAGGGACTACTTAGGGAGGGTCCCAAACGATGGATTGGGTTCGTTAGAAACCACGAATCTCTAAAAGGTTCTGTTGCACTGATTTGTGGTAATAACTGACGACCGCAGGCCGGTGCGACGCAGTTTCTGCTACTATCGGATCAGTAAATCATTTGAAATAGCAATGAATACCAGTAAAGGCTAATTGCTCGATCTTAACGCTGAAGAGCAAAAAATGACCCAGACACTCTGATTTTGCGTCACTTTCAATACGCACACGTTTACCGCACTTTTGTTCGTTTTAGTTCAGAAGTTTTACTGTCAGCTGTTCGAAGTCTGCAATGCGCCAAGCTAGGTCGTAAACTACTCCGCTCTTTCAGGTGGACACTTCGCACAGTAGTGAGTGAGATGGGCTCCGTAGTCAGTTGCAGAAGATGCCTCCAAAGAGTTATTCACAGTAGATGCGTAGCAGTTAAAAATTAATGGAAATTATGGCAGTAGTTTTGAATATTTATGTTAGTTGTAGCTCAGGTTGTTGGGTAACCAGAGGTTGTGATCGCCGAGCTCGGCGTTCAAACTGCGGTCATTTCACCACCAGTCGAGATGACATCAAGACGCGAGCTGACGATGTCATCTCGACTGGTGATGACATACTTAAGATCCAAAAGCCAAGCTCAGCGATCAGAGCATCATTGCAAAGTGAAGATAGTTAAACGCTGAGTAAAATGATGTTCAACCACTGATTCATCTGAGGTAACTCCGGGGTTAGCATGTGAGGAGTACAGATTTACTAAGAAGCAGACATAATAGCGGTGTATATGTCGCACATCCGACGGAATAAACTAGAAGCATTGCATTACTGAAACTGTCAGAAAGTTCAGACGACTAAAAGACTGGGTACGTTGAGAAAAGTGCAACACGAGACTTCGGGGGCGGGACAAACAGAATGATAGCAACCTGGACTGTGGTTGTTTGGTTTTCGGGTAAAGGCATAAAAAGAGAGCTCAACGGATTGTGGCTTAGGCATCCGGCTATGATAATTTGACGGAACGGCGACAGGGGTTAATAGATGAGTGAAATGTGATTCCATTGTGGATTTGTCTGGGTTCATTGGTGAATAGCAAGGAGGCGTCAAAAGGTGGTAAAAAGTGGATGCAGGAGGTAGACCTGAGGTAGTCTGACAGAGCCATATAAGATAAGGTAATATGAAAAGCTGTCAAGAGGTGTAGGTGATCGCAAGGCCAGATATGTTGAAGGAAATCAGACATGAGACACTGAGAAAGCAATCGCAAGACTGATATCCTAGATCGCGGACAGTTCATCACCTATGTGACTGCCAGAAAGTGCTAATGACCGAGTGACCGGAGACGTAGGAGAGGGATACAATGGAACATAGAGCTAGCGCCATGCGGATGAAGCTCTGGAAATAGAACCACTTCGTGCCTTGTGGTATTTTTTGAGGGCGAAAGACGATACTTGAATGTTGATTTTGTTCGGATAAACTTGGTGGTGATAGAAAAATATCCCAGTGAGTGAATGACCTCTTCGAGAGTTCAGCAGCAGTTGTGGTTTTCATAATAAAGATATCCGCACGGTGTGGCCGTTTCACGTTCTGTGGGACAGATTCCGGGGAATGAACTGGGTGGAATGAAGGTTAAGATGGGATCAATTCACATAAATGGACGGCGATTCGGTGGAGATGAATGTCGGTTATATCAGGTTCGAGCGAAAGTGTATGCATATATCAACTTGGAAAGTGGCCAGGTGTTCGATAGATCTTGTTTGGGGCCACTAGGGGAGACAACATAGGGTAGCAGTACTATGCAGCGGTCGGTGTTTTCAATCCACAACAGGTGCTAGTAGGCGAGGGTGGCTGTGCACTGAACACTTGATCTGAAAACCACTTCTGATAATGGGAGAAGCGAGAAGCCGGCCTAGCAGGGCCCGCACATCTTTTCGGACGAACTGCATGCCCGATGAGCGTCCGTCAACAGGGTGGACCTGGACGCATCCCGCGCCGTTGATATTGTGGGAAGTTTTCTTGGCGAGGCCCAATTACCGTGAATATCGGGTAGTCCCTGACCGGGTGACCAGGCACCAGTGGGTCCCGGAACGTAACTAAAGCAGCTTCGGTTGGGTAGCACTCGAATAGCCCATGGACGGGTGGAAGCATACCCCCGGTTGGTGACCAGTGTGGTCTTTAGAGTATTTAGAGTCATATGAAGAAAGATACGGGCGAATGAAGGTCCAGAATTGAAAAACGTAGGGTAAGGCGGTCTGCATTGCCCCTAGTAGAGGATAGACGGGAATCAATGTAACAAGAAACATTATTAGGCCGTGAGTCTCTGGGAATAGTTTTATTGTAGAGGGCAGACAGACTGAGAGTTCTTTATCAATTTCATCTGTCTTTGACTGCCGGTGTTTGCCCGATTCAAAAGTAAAAACCCCTTCGTGGGCTTGGGCCTCAGGTATATTTGCTGGAAAAGATCAACGGGCAGTATTCCAATAGGGGCCTAGAACAAGGTTTGTAAAAGGAGAGAATGTAGTCCCAAGGTCGGGAGGGGCGAAATATTTGGCCTAGGCACTTGCTGGCCCGCGCAACTTGGAGGGCCAAATATTCGGGGAAACTTCGTGTGCAGTATTAGCTCACGCCAAGTTCTTGAACGACTTGTTTGCTAGCAGTGGATAAACCAGAAAAGGCTAGAGACCCTGGAGATAGTTAGCACTCATATGTTAGTATCTCACGGTTGTCGGCAGAGAGGTTCATCTGGCAGGTTGAGCTCCATCTTTTGAATGCAAGTTTGTCTTCAGAGACGTTTAAGATAGCCGAGGCGAGACAATCAGACTTAAATGAGTGAACAATAATGTGGTCATCAGAAAAAGTAATGTGGTGCCGTAACTTACCGAGATGAACATGCGTTTATGCACTTGAGGAAAAGCAGAGGGTTTAAGGCGCTACCCTGTATAACACCGCTCGTAACCGATTTGAGCCTGGAACGGTGTCCAGTCGTTGGGATAACCTGAGAGCACTTAGACGGGCAGGAAATGATCCAAGACAGTAAAGGGTCAGTGACTCCAAAGGATCGAATTTCAGCTAAAAGTTTAGGGTGTGGCATGTGGTGTAATGTCTTTGACATATCCAAGTGAAGTACTATAGGAGCCATTCCATTGTCTGTTGTCTCAGCAGTGAGATCCAAAAGATCATTTTGGTATACTGAGCAAGGTCATGACCAAAGGAAACGGTCGTGTCGAGGGTTACCGATATCCAACTTGAAGAGGTACTTCGAAATGGATTCGTTTACGATCTTTCCATCAACAGACGGGAAAAAGATGTGGGTTAATTGGACGATGTTTTTCTACTACTTTGGTGGACCTTTCTTGTGGCCCGGGTTAGTGATTGAGCAGTTCTAGTTTGCTGGCATCGGACTGGAGTTCACTGATAGGCAAATAGATTGAGTGGTAAGTAAGGTGGGTCAGGTCCGCTTTCAATTATCGCAACGGGCGCGAAATCATCAGGTCCTGGGTGAGATGACGGTTTGAAAGTGGTCAATTACTGGGTGGTGGTTGAAGCGTCAAACTTCACTGCCGACAAAGCTGGGGCCGTAAAAGTAAGAAGTGGAGGTGGATCAAAATTGGTCACAGGAGCCATAGCTGGGAAAAAGAATGCGTTTGAGGCCTCAGATAAGGTTGAGGGAATAAAGGCGGATACATTGTCCAGTGAAACCTTGGGAAAGTTATCTATACGATTAACAAAGGTTCTGGCTTTGTGCAAAAATGGCAGCCGAAAAAATGTTTTCGGCTGTAGGACAGCCTCCAGTACCGGGTTACGCATTGTAGATTCTTCAAGCCCTTGAATAATAAGAGAGATTCGAGTAAGCTGAAAAAGAATTACGGCGTTTGGATGAGGTTTTATAAATCTATGAAGTTTGACATACTCCGTTTGCGGAGAGATGTGGGATTTGGCCTTACTTTAGTGCTGCGGGAAGCAGGTTTTCTTGTCAAGACACGTGGAGAACTGTGCATAGAAAAAGTCGTCAGCGTGTTGTGAACCGCCGGAACGAACTCACTGCAATTGTCTTGTCAAATGGTAGTAGGGAAAAGCTTTCCGCCGGAAAGAAAAGAGGGTTTGATGCAATAAGACTACAGAAAAAGCTGTGGATGAGTGGGAAAGCGGCGATGCACCTTATTGTGATCGCTACCAAAGAAACCTTGGGAGATTTAAACAAATATTTGAGGCATGCTGTGGGCGAAAATGAGGTCTCAAATGCTGTTTTTCTCTCTGGAAAGCGGACAAGCTTTACTTATCTTTCTACGGTTTTACTTGTTACGAATGATAAAAGGTTATCGATACAGGTAAAGATAGTCCAGTTGTCTTAGGCGGGTGGAGTCGTCAGCCGAATTTCCTAAGATTGAGAGCAGTAAGGAAAGGTATTCAAACGCATCAGTTGGGCAAGGTTGTTCAGGAAAACGTTTGCTTCGTGGATGGTAAAGCATATCCAATATGAAACCGAAAGCCAGTAAGTGGCCAGTAAGCCAGAGTAAGTCAGGGATGGAGTAAGTTAGAGTGCTTTGAAGTGTTTTGACGGTTAATATCTGCATGGCAAATGCCAAACAGCCCCCGCTGCTCCGGGTTCTCCTATTTACTCTGAAGAAATTATAGCCCGCAAAAGAAATCTGGTCAGTTGTAGTGTAGTCAGTTAACCACATTTCAGTGAGCAAGGTGAAAACATTACTAGAACTAGAGGCCAGATATAGGTGGTGCCACATTTTGGTCATCATGGATCAACCATTAAAAATAATCAACGAGATATTGTTATAAGTATGTGTCATTGGAGAATTCGGTTGGTCAATAAGGTTGTGTATTGTGGAGTAGTTTGATTTCGTGGTCTGACTTGAAGATCAATAGGCTGGTTGCAAGTGAGCTTCGGGGATTGGGAGGTTTTGTCTGTTAGCTGTTTGGTAGTATGGTGCGCCATGGGAAACAGAAGGGCTGGTGATGTTCTGGTGTCAGAGTGCGCCAGATAGCGAAGTAGGTGAAGCCTTTTATTTGGGAGGGATAGTCTTGTGTATCGACTTTTCCATTCTTCCAAGGTGGGGTAACGATGTGAAATTCCACAACACCGCGGTCCTTCAACGGCCTGGGTTTGGAATACGGCCTTGTGCACGAAGGTAGAGGTAAGAAGTGGGTAACCGGCAGTGTCAAGGGGCTGAGTTTTCAAAGGTGGGGCACATAAGGTGGTGGAACGCCCCTAAGGAAACACTGGTAATCACCTAGCGCTCATTTGTCTTGGTGGTTTGGATGATTTTTCCATTGGAGGGGGTCCACAAAATGGTGAGGGTATGTAAAACACTGTCTGCAGTGGGTTTGGCGCCAGTGGATTCGATAGGGGCTGCAGCATGAACGGGGTTTGTGGGCTCACAAGGGACACAGGGTTGTTAGTCAGATGGAGCTCAGGCAAGGTGTGTGTGATGTCGTTGGAGGAACCGATGTCCTCTCTAACTAAACGACTGGTGTCTGAATAGGGAGGTTTGTGAAGTGGCGTAACAAATTTGTGGTCGACTCGAGGGAGGGGCGGTAACCCTTGACAGTGGCTAGGGGTTTAGTTGGTTTCATGCTAGGCGAACGGTGCTGACCGGGCTTGGTTGCCGTAGTCCCAGGTATATGCATCGACTGTATTATTGCGGCCACATCATAAGGTCTCCAGGTGAGCTTACTAGGCAGTAAAAATGGATGCAGAAAGACCATTTGCCTGGTGACTAAAAGGGGAAGGAGAACTGCCGAGTAAGCTTGTGGTTCACCCTGAAAATGTGGGATTGCGGGTTTGACGGAGATTTTTCCCGCCTATGCCGGCAGACTTGGTGGATGGGGAGCCAAGGTACCAACTTTTTTCTTAGTGGTTGGATCGGTAACAAGTACGGCAATATGTTCGAGTCTACGGTCACTGACGGCATCGAATACTTCGATGGTAAAGCCGAGACTTTCGCAACACTCAACCTGCGAACCGGAGCGTTCAACGATGGGTCACAATAACCGGCTCAAAGCCAATGAAAGTTCAAGCAGGGCGGGTTGCAATGCTGTGGGCCTATAGAAGCCCTCTTCAGACTCTGAAGAGGTAGAGGTGTGCTGGCGCCCCTGGCGACTTCAACCAGGAAAGTAAAGAAAATATTGATACTCGGGGACCTCATACCCCTGAGATACATTGACACCTCTTCTGAACACCGGTTGGGCCACCTGGGCAAAGCTTCTAGACCAAGTTAAGGATAAGCTCTAGCATTTCACATTCAACAAAATGCTAGGCAAAATAGGGGACAAATTCCAAGGCTGCTGGTTCTGGTCATCACTCAGTTCGATCACGAAGCAGCTGAGGTAACAATAAAAGCTACTCCGCGAAAAACCGATCACCGGACTATCACGCTCAAGTGTCTCAGCGACAGAGTGGAAATGCCACATAAACTGTGGAGACACTTCAGGAAAAATGGTCGGCGACAGGTTTGTATCGACGGAAGCACCATTGGCGTCACCAGAAAAACAAGATTCGGAGTGTTGTGTTAGACTGTGGTTATTGGACAGGTGATCAGCGATTGCAGCATCGCAGAATGTTTGTGGATATTTTTTCAGGCACATTTTCGGTGTACAAACCATCAAACGTTTTAAGGATTCATGGTATTTATCCCTGTCCGACTGTGGCCTCTAAAGTTTGACTGTTTTTTCTTGATACTACCTAATTTTTCACCTTGTTTCTTTGATTGTTTGGCCAATGAGATCACTGCTGAGGTCGGTTTTCATCTATCTGTAAACCGTACGTTATGCAGTATCGTTTCTCAAACTAAGTAGCGTTTCCGAACTGTATGACTATTTATCGACCCTCGGTTAACGCTAGGGTTGGGTGAGTTCTTGGTTATGATCGCCATATTGTCCCATTGACCAACGAGGCCGATAAAACGAAAACGGCCCTTGAAGTCCTGACCACTGGTGAATCAAGACCGACCTTATACTTTGGAAAAGACTTTCCTCAATAACCCCCCTCTTCCAGTATTTTGGGAGTGAATTTGGTGGTGCCATGTTGACCTGAGCCTCAGTGGACACGGTCCAAATCTACTTCACAAAGGAAACACTTAGGTGCCTTTTCCTTCCTAAACGAAGGAAAATGATCTTCATGTAAATATGAGTGGTTAGCCCACATCATTACTACGGAAGGTCAGTCTCTTCACATTCCTCCAGTTTATAACTTTTATGGTTCCCCTAATATTGGGAAAATGCATTTCGCGGTTACACCGTAGCCTTACAATTTGTGTGCTCTGGTGAGTGGAGTCCCCTTGACTAGTATGCCTCTTTGTCATGCCAGCGGGGCAACTAACTTCAATGTTTACGATAAGCTAACTACCAAGGTCGAAATAGGCAGCTTTAAAGGGGGCATCGATTAGTGTGTGCGAGAACTGCCACTAGAAGAAGAACAGTTCAGGTTGCCCATTAAAAGATTTCAGTTTTTAAAAGGCTTAGTCCATGCTCGAATGGCTCAACCTGATGAGAGGAACTTTGAGTGAGCCGACGAAGTGACCGAAGAAACTAGCCAACAATCAGCAGAAACGTTGCATGGAACGGAGTGGTAGTTTACATCTCTGGTCATGAAAGTGACCTCAACCAAGACTGAAGTCCACTAATTCGATGGTCATCCACAGAACTTCCGAAGGGTTTTCAGCGTTTCGAGGGCATCATAGCTGATGAGCAGACCAACGATAGACAGAAAATGTCTTACCTACGGTGTTACTGCAAGAGACGTGCTGAAGAAGCAATTGGGTACTGTCCTCGTTTGCCCAGAGAACAAGAGAAAAAGGGAGACCAGGTATGTCCTCAAACATAAAATCGGTCAAACCCATGATGTTGCTCGAGCTGTAAAGAAGGACCCATGTTATGGGCCTAAACTCGGCCCGAAAAAGCTGAGGAACCCAGTCGTTTAACTAGGAAAACAAAAAATATTCAGCCATCAGGAAACAAATGAGTGGAGTAGCTGAGGTGAATTGCGCAAATGACCTCGAAAGAATAGAATACAGGCTACCCAAAATGCCCACAAAAGCAGAGACTAACAACGTAGCATTGTTGAAGATGAGGAATAAGCCCTCGGTTGAAGACATGCTGCCGTTTATGGAGCAAAGGGCTCCAGTTGCGAGCAATCTATAAAGTTATCTTGTACACGAAAACCACTGAGGACTCAATGGGTTTCGAGAAGAAAACTACATTGACAGTGTTGATGTGACTCACGGGAATTCGATAAATGTTGATCAGATTTACAATGGCCGAAGCTTTCTCATTTTTTTACTGCTAAATTTGGTTCTCACAGGTCTTTGTAGGGCTACCACTAGTCGTGTGTCCAGATTGTTCTTTTGTCTGCGCATTTCCGTCCTTCCAAACATTGTCTTTTAGAGACAAAATCAGGTGATGGCCTATTCACATACAGGTACTGGTAGAGCTATCGGGAGCCTGTAACGTCAGGTGTTTATTCAGCTTCATTAGCGGGAGTGACCTCAGGGCAATTGCTCTCACTTAAGATGGTAGTGAAAGAAAAACTGCTGTTTGCACTCTGCATCGTGTAAAGACTACTTTGTTCGGGGAGATAATAATGAAAATAATAATAAAAAAATAGTAAAACTTTTCTACTTCGGGTAATCCCGAAGCACGCTGCAATTCAAGATAAAAAGTAAAATTTAGAGCAACATTCGAGCTCCAAAAGGGTTGTATAAGCATGTGCACTCGCAGTAACATGGGGCAAAGATACTTAAGTTATTCTACATAGTAGCGCCTGACAAATTTGAACAAAAGTTCAGGGAGTTATGCCAGCCTAATCCGAGTTGGCCTGGTTGGATGAAGTGAAGTCATACGCACATATTAGGAAAGGAGGACTGCAAGAGTGGAGCGTGAAACACGGTTGATGAAAATTTTGTCCACCTTGAAAGCAACGAAATACCCAAAGACGCGAATAGGCAATAGCGCTTCGCGGTGTGTGAAACGGGTTAGGACTGAAAATTGTACAATTAAAGGAGTGCAGTTGCGGATGCAGAGCAAGAAAAATTGGTGGAAGTTTACAGTTGCAAATTTTAGCCACCGAGTATTGGCTCAATCGGTCATGTACCTAATGAACGACTCAAACGTAAGGAGAAATTGCAAAAGTAACGGTGGGGGAAGTGGCCGGATGGAAACATGTAACCGGTGGGCAGGTTCTTCACCCTCAGGAAAGTGGGATGTTACGTGTCACCAAGAAAGGTGAAATGAGCGACAGATGAAGGTGTGTCGAGTAGCCACGATGGTATCAGAGAGAACTCACAAAGGAGGTGAATAATTAAATGATGGGTGGGAGTTTACCTACTGAAGTTCCCTATCTATGGACTGAATGTGATGACAGGAGAAATGAGAGGGTCGGATTTGTTTGAGACGATCTATCAGAATAAAAGACCAAGGGTAAAAACACAAAGCAGCAGATGAATACAGTTGCGAAATGTGTGCCTGGAAGTGGAGGGAGTCAGTGATAAGCCACATAGACAACACACCTGGAGAGAGGTTGCCAGACTAGTGTTGGAAGAAGTGGCCGGATAGAAACAAGTTAACGGAAAGTATATTTTTTTCTTTTAAAAACGTTGAATGAGTTGCATCAGCCTGGAAATGCAAAACGAGGGACAGATAAATGTTTGACTCCAGTTACGAAGGTGCCAGGGACAAAGCCGGCAGAGATGGTGGTGAAATAATTGACAGTTAAAGCACTGCATGCTTAGGTTTTTCATAGAAAATTGATCACTTGGTGGCGAAAAGGGCAAAACGCCGCGGTACAAGTGGTTCTCAAATGTTCACTTATTGGGAGGACATGAAGCCTTACGGGATGGGGATATTGCAACGCAACGGACCTAAGTGGCCGGACATTGAAACTGGCAGAGGGACCGAGCTAATTCAAAATCATCGGCTTTTGGATACTCTAGGTACATATATTTCGGAGCAAAATATGCGACCGGCCAATCGCCAAATAACCGGGTTGAGGCAGAAATAACCGCAGCTCCAGTAGCGGTAATGAAGAAAAAGTGACCTCATTCTGACCCTGCAAATGAAAATCCTCTCCAGCGGAATTCATTTCGCAACCGGGGACCTACAGTTGTAGCAGGGAACCGGAGCACTGCGCCACTTAAACGAAGCTAAAGAGCCAGCGCAGCTACACAGTGCTCGAGCCTCACACTCATCTTTGTGCACTGAGCAGGTCACCCGTTTGAATAATGGCATCGCTTCACCTCGACTGAAAGATGGGAGACTTCACACTATCTTTGTCAACTTTGTGACTCTCAGTTGGGCCGGCAACCAGTTATCGATCCACTTTGTCACGATTTTTTCACTCGGCCCTATCACAGCTGTCATCAGGGACGTGAAAAGACGTACTTACGCCTAAAACCGTCCTGTCATCTAGGAACTGACAGCCTGCCGTTGGCTTTTTTGCTCCAGGCGGTCCGTAAATCCTCCTACCCATGCTAAAACCACGAAACCTGTCTCTCCGAAACGGAAACCTCCGTAACCAATGGAATAATTCTGTTATCATCTAAAGGAAACAGACAGAGGCAGTGCTTGACATTACCCACTGGGGCCCGATGAGTCATGCTTATGATCTCGAGGGCTCTAGGACAGGTCGATAAGAGCAGCCTAGTTGACTGTGCCTCAGCTCATTAACCCCTCAGTATCAGACAGCACAGGCTTCTCAAATCATGCTCGTGATCAACATAAAAAATCGACCTTCCAAACTCAACCCATACAGCCGCTGACAAGATTAGAGCCTTCCGCACCATCTACCCTTTGATGACAGGAGGCCTTTGGCAGAGTCTGCCGCTTATAATAATAATAATAATAATAATAATAATAATAATAATTTACTTTGGAGAAGCCCGAAGCATGCCCTTCGCGTGATCGAAATTTTACAACCTACAAAAATGACAGACAAAATCCATGAAAAACTTAGAAATACTCGAAGACAAGGGAGGTGGGAGGAAATAGAGGGGAGACGAGAGGGAGATAAATGTATCCACACCAAGGAGTAAGGTAGGTAGTTTAAGTGCTCCCGGAGATGGATTCAAATATAGGCCCGGCGAATTTGAAGGTCAAAGTCAGATGAAGCAGCTGGCTGAGCCAAGTGGGGGAGAACGGAACCTGGAATCTTACTTGAGGAGGACTTAAAACGGCATGAGAAACTATTGCCACGAGAAACGATGAAGTAAAAAGGAAAAAAAGAGGCGAAGAGAGGAAGAACAAAAGTCGGGTTGTATGGTTGAGGAACAGGTAGCCATGAGCTGCGCATTATTGCAACAAACGGACGGTGTCAATTCGAAAACAGGGAGCTGGCAATGCAAGATGTAAAGAGTGAGCCAGATGGCATCAGTGCCGCAGAATGATCGAGATACGGTAAATGTGAGGCACAGTTATGGACAAAATGGACGCGCGTCATGAGAGACGTAAGCATGGTTGAAAGAGAAATGGCCGGCAAAGAAATGGATGAATCAGAGAGTATGTGGATATATATACATCTATATATATATATATGTGTATATATTTATATACGTATATATATCACAGCAGGAGCAGATAGCAGTGGAGAGAATGAAAACGGCGGTAGCAGTGGTTGAACGAGAGAGGTAGGGTTGGGTCAAATGGCACGGAGTTAAATTGGATGAACCTCGATGAATTTAGTCATGACGAGTGAACATTGGTGGTCAACAACAAAAGAGGACCAACCTTGGAAGCACAGAAGTGATGGCTGTGATCAGAAGTCGATAAACGAGGGAAAGTGAATGAAATGATCGACGACGACAGGTAAGAGTGAATCTAACAGTCTGATTATTGAAGATGTGGCATGTGGTGACGGCCGAACATGGGTGAAGCGGTAGTAAGTGGACTTACTTTTTGCAAGGAGAAGATGGCCGTGAAAATGGCTGGAGAACTCTGAGCGAACGGAAGTACGGGGTGGTTGGAGAGGTGTAGAGGATCACTGAGGAAGGATGGCTCGGAGGCCGGAGGAACTGTGGCGCGAAGATGCATCAGTTGTAACAGCGAATAACGTGGAAGAGAAATAAGGAAGTGGAGAATCAGAAATATCAGGTAATGGCAGTTCGTATGGTTTGAAACTGTAGGCGAGAACGACGACGTTACGATGACTTTACACTGGGTGGAACGCGGAAAAGCAGCGCAGCCTGAAAGGCACAATGAGGATGCCTGTAGCGAGCAATGAACAAAGCAGACGAGAGTGTTGATCGAAGAAAAACAGGTAAGGGATGATGAATCGAGTTGTTTCACTGCAGGTGACACAGGATGAAGACCGAGAAGAAGAGAAGAATCCGGACGGGGAGGCCTGTAATGGAACAAAAATGCACGATAAATAGTTGTGCGTCGGAGTTGGAAGAATGGAACTGGAGGATTGCGTGCCACTACACAAATGGATTAAGCCGAAAGTTGCTAATCGGTACACCGCCTGAGAGGAAGACCCACGGAAGAATTACGGATTTGGACATGGAACATATGAGGGTGGTAAAAAGATAATAAATTTGGTCGTAAAAATATGCAAGGGTGGGAACGGCGAGTTCTTATTTGATGATTGGTCATGGTTACGGATGTGTCTGGTGTGTAACAGTGGAGAGTACAAGATGGACAAAAATGAATATCGCAAAATGGTAGCTAGCGAGGTATGCGATCAATGAGCTCTTTAAGTGTATGGAGGTACCAAATGGATACTGAATAGGAGCCGACAGGGGCAAACCGGGTGGAGAAAAACATATTTCAGCCTTCGGCAGAGTAAAATGGATAGGATGCGAGTGGCATCATGCAGTAAGGGTTATCATGTTGAAAAACGATAGGAACAAAAACGGAATAAATAGGAGTGCGTACAGAGGTGGAACAACACGGAGGGGAAGTGGTAAGAATGCTGACAAGAACAATAGATCCGCGAAACGTGGCGGAAGAATGGTAGAAGCATGTGGTCCGAAACGGACAATGATGAATGCGGCAGGGCGAGGAGAGTTGAAGCGTGCAATCCACAACCGGTGCTAGTGGGTGGGGCTGACCGTGCATTGAACACCCAACCTGAAAAACGCTTCGTGAAGTGAACACAGGAGGTGTGATCCACCAGCCTAATTGCGCTCGCACATCGTTTTAGACGGTCTGCACGCCCGATGTGCGCCGGCCAAAGCGGGGAATCTGGCCGTGCCTCGCACCGTTGGGACTGGCGTGAGTGGTCCTTGATGGTTGAACAGAGGGCTGAGACACGCCGATAAAAGTGTATGGTCCAGGACCAACTGGACAGGTTGTGGATACTTTGACAGCAGAGCCAACGGGAACAGCAAGTGGAAGACAGCCACACAGCATTGTTGTCCAGGTGCGCCAGCCAGGGATGTGATCAATAAAGTGCCTGAGGTGGTTGTCCGGCATTGAGGATCACTGAAAAGGGAAGTGAGATAGAGGAAGGCAGTCTGGGTATAGTCTAGCTGAGGGTCAACGATTAACGGAAAGTAGAACGAAAGTGAAGTACAGGCTCATAAATGCAGCGGATAGTGAAGATAAATCAAGGCCATGGAAAGTGAGAATAAAGAAGGAAACACATAAGTTTGGGCCAAAACATTCAATGGGGAAGTTAATATTTCAGTCAGTTTAGTCATTCAGCAGAAGACAAAACAAAATTATGCATGAAGTTATGAAAGAAACTTGGCCGGGTGGAGGGGTGGAGGCGGAATTGGTGAAGTCATGGCTGGATGTTGAGTTCAGTTAGTGATCCATGCTAAGTGAGATGAATGTGACCGGACTTCCCGGTTCGAAATCGCAGAGGTGGTGATGGAAGTATATGTGGTATGACCTGGTGTGGAAAAGAGGTAACGTAATCTGAGAAGCATCGAAGAGCTTCGGGTTGCTCACCATGCTTGTGTTGATAATTACATGACAGTAATGAATATATACATATATATATATACATGTATGCATATGTAGGTGAGTATATATATACACATATATAGTGGACCAGGGCGTAGTTACTGATGCAGTTTCTGTAGCTCTGCTGAGGCTGGTTTCCGGGCCGCGGACGTGATATAACTAAATAAAGGTGATAAATCTTGGGGCGGATGGGGAGTATTGACAATCTGTGAGGAGTATTACGGTGGCCTCTATAAAGGTGCGAACCCATCTGGAAGGACTTATATGAAATTGAAATTGACAGGATACTAGCAGTTGGTATTGTAAAACAATTAGTGAACGCAGACATGCTTTATATAGGTCTATGGCGAGGTCTAAAGAGAAGCAATCAAACAGAGCATTCAGAATTCAAAAGTGGTATAGCTATTTAGGAAGGTAAGGTAAAGTGAGAAAGCAGAGCAATGGCCTAAAAGTCGAGGCCTTTCTCGTAAGCTTCACCTCCGGTTATGGGAAAATTGCATGAGCGCAAAACGGTTGGGACAGAAAGGAATTTATCAATCGCGTACACGAATGCATACTTAGGCTGGGAACACCTGATGTGCAAATGGAGTTTATTCCAGATTCTGAGGCATGTGAACAGAGAGAACTTAGAGCGTAGAACATTCCTCGCGGAAGGTGTGGTAATAGTATACTGTCTATTATGGAGTAGATATCCGGCACCCGGGGGGAAGCACAACTGGTTTGCCGAATAAGATGGTTCAGTCAATAGCTTATACGGAAATACCAAGTTCATCTTGGTGCGAAGAATAAACAATGATTCAATTTTGAGAGATAAACATTGTTCCCTGTAGTTAAGGTTTGACTACCAACCGTGGGTCCTTCTTGTGCGAAGCAAGGTGTCGCTGCGCTACACCGGGCCTCTATTTTACCCAGGTTATGTTTGGTTTTTATGTTTATGAAGCCTTTAACCGTCTGTTGTTCAGCTGGAAAGGCTAATGAATAATACCCAAAATTTTCTACGTAGCATTACACTCTCGAAAAGTTCAGCTTACTGGCCCATTATCTTTCCGCCTTTTTAGCATTATCTCCTGAACTACTTATAGAAGCTCCAAAGGTCCTCCGTAAACATGCCAAGGTCCCGGGCGCAAATCAGGCAGGTTGTACTCTCACGCTCAGAAAAACCAGGAACACTCATCCTCAGTCTGCACACACTCCATGCTCTGTATCTCTGTTTGATATCTGTGACTTGGTCAACAAGAAGATTAAAGAAGTAGATCAACGAGTGGCGGACCTGCATAACCAGATCCAATCCATCGATGATATTCTACTGAAGATATCCCCTATATCTAGCATAACGGAGCCCGCCCCTATAGCTAATCGCCAAAGCCTAGCTATGGCGGGCCGTTTCTTGGACTCGGTTGCAACCGAAGTTCACAAGCGTGTAGCCAAAGCCAAAAAAGCCGCGGTTTTTGACATCCCTGACCGACTGCCCCTACCGTCATCCAAACTCGCCATACTGAATGCTTGCAACATGGCACACCACAGGTGCCATTGCACCCGGCGGCGCAAAAATTCACAGAGCAACGACTGTCCTTTGAAGTTCCAATTCGCTGATGAAGTGGCAACTAGAGGATTCATAAACAGTTGGCAAATCACTGCTAACGCCACCCCATTCAAAAGAATCAGAACAATGCCGGATAAAACGCCCCTCCATAGAGAGGTTTTTCGGCCACTAAAAAGTACCTTAGCTTCAACAAAGCAACCTGTAGCTGAAATACCATTAACCGTTTCGTCCTGCCGCCTATCGAGCCACATTGTAACACCAAAGCCCTCAGTTGCCTGCAATACTCTATTTGACCTAGACCTGACCACCACTCTATCTCCAGCACATACTCCTAGTAAACGGCCCTGCCTCCTACCACCAACCTCCGCTCCCATAAAAGGCAACGATATCCACGAGAAACCCACTATTAGCCCAGGGCCACCTAAGTCCCGCGCATCCAGGCCTGCTGCTGCTGACGTCAACCTACTGCCCACCGTCTCACCACCGAAAAAGACTCTGAGGAAGCCTGTTGCCAACAGCCCGTCCTGCTCTAACTCATGTCCCACCGTCCTGCGGATACAAATCGTTCATAAAAGCCATGATTTACCAGGTAGCCAATCGTCCCATCAGCCGACAGAATTCTGTGTCCCCCCAAAGCTTTTGGCTTCTCCGGCTACTCCCGTAATCCCTCCGTGAATCTTCTCAGAGCCTCATTCGGAACCCTTACCAAGCACTACAAGTATACCCCAAATAACCCATGCTTTTTGGAGAGCAGGAGGCAACCCCGCATCACTCTAAAGCGGCCAACCCCGCTTCGCTGTATTAAAAAGGTGCCTCGGCTAATCGACAAGGTCCTCCCAACTCTATTTTATAACACGGGGGAAAACGACCACGGAGAAAAGCATGGCCATGCATCGGGACCAAACATACAATATTCTCCAAGTGTGCAGAAACAGTTTCCAAATCATCTGGCTCAGCGCCAGCACCTTCCGCCGAACCTCTGTGACCAACTTCCTTCCCCTCCAATGATACAAATAAATAACCCCGAGTTGAGTTATAACCAACTGCCTCGATTATCAAGCTCCATGCTCCTTCTTGAACACTGAATGGGTCAGCCCAACCAACTTTAGTTATTTCGTCAGTCCTGGTCGAGCGATAACTACCCGCCCCCTGCGTATCCCGTTGAACCCAGTCACCACTACTTTCTACCACCTCACTTGCCATTACCCATTACCTCAGCATCCAACCCCCACCTGATTACTTTTGCCACCCCGGAAACCCCGCATCCGGGAACGACCTAGTTTTTCTTGACAGCACCCCAACCCAGCCCCATCCTTTCTTTACACGGCCGGCTCCCCACTTCTAACCCCTGTTTAGACTCCATCGCCTCTATGCATGACCATCCTGACGTTGAGTCCACCTAATGATGTTTACCACCTAGGTAGTGTTAGCCACCAACACCCGCCGATGTTTGTTCCTAATCCACGCCATGAGGATACAGCTGCACTCATCCTGCTCTTCAGTAACGCTCGCTTGTTACTGAATAAAGCCCACACTCTCCATAATGTAGTACTATCTTCCGACTTCGACGTCATTGTCATAACCGAGACCTAGCTAAATGATTCTGTCCCACTGGACCAAATTTCCAGTGCTTGTTATCAAACCCCCATGAAAAATCGTGGTCGTCGCGGAGGAGTCTGTCTTATCTACGTTAAAAACAGCTTGCTTACCGTTCCTCTCTCTGATCCATTACTGGACTCAATTCAGGACTCAATATGGGTAACGGTTCCTCTGGCCAACTCTCCACTCCAAATCGGCTGCTTTTATCGACCACCCAATTCAAACATCACGGACCTCGCCCACGTAGTCAACGCGTTTAATATCCTTGCACTATTACCCTCTTCCTCGAAATTTATTGCTGGCGATTTCAATATACCTAATATCTGCTGGGACACCATGTCATCACCCCAATAATTCGCGAGCTTCGTTTCGGCCATATGCGCAGAGCGCTAGGTCCAGCACGTAATGACACCAACCAAAGGAAAAAGCATACTCGACCCGATATTAAACATTGGCTTATAGGATGTGATAACTACCGCACTCAACCCCTTCTTAGGCAGAGACCATAGAATGGTAACTTGCAGATTCACAGTCGGACCCATAGACCCCAGATGTAGCTAATCTGAACAGACCCTGCACAAGATCAATTGGATAAACCTCAAGCCCAAGCTTCGATCCCTCAACTGGGATGACTACTTCCCACAACACGACCCTCAGCTTGCCATTGACGTACTCTACTATAAGCTACATACGAGCTTGTCAGCAATCACCACCATCGGGTCCAACCGCTCTCAGGCCCGAAGCTTTTACCAGACAAGTCTGCAAAATAAACGTGCAAAACTGCAGAAGATTTATAATAAAACCAGAGGCTTCTCCATATTATTGAAACTTCACTCTCTCTCTGCAACCATCAGACTTCAGACTAATGAACTGCTGAGGAAGCAGAAGCTCTCGGGGTTGAGTCCTCCGACAGATCTTACCGACTGTCCCGACTGCTAATGAGCAGAATTCAGAGAGAGTTTTCAGAGATACCCTATATAATTTTGGGAAACAGCACGCATATCAAATCTGCAGCTGAAATCGCTGAGGCGCTCAATACCTTCTTTTCAGAATCCATGACCACTGACGCCACTGTAAACCCGCCACCCGTACCCCTCATCACGGAGCAAGTTCTCTCTGACAAGGAATTCCGTTTGAACGATGTGGCACAACCACTGCTGCGTGTTAGGCCCTCCTCCCGCCCTGGCTATGACAGCATCCCCCAGCACTCTTTCATCTTGGTGGAACTGACGTCGCCGCTATCTTTATGAATCTCCATAACTAATCCCTTAAACATGGCATTTTCCCATCTCAGTGGAAAACTTCAACGATTATTCCTGTCCACAAAAAAGGTCCAGTGCATGGTCGTTCGAATTATCGTCCTACTGAACATACCCCTTTAGCTGCCAGAATAATGGGGCGTTTGACTAAACAGCAGATGTCCGATTATCTCATTTCCCATAACCTCACTCACAGCGGTCAACGTGGTTTTCTAAAGTCACCTTCTTGTACCACATGCCAGTTTGACTTCTTTAACCTACTGGCCACAACAGCTGACGACGAAAAATCTATGATTATCATCTACCTCGATTTGACCAAGGTATCTGACCGAGTTCCTCACTTTCGGTTGTTAACAAACCTCCGGGCCTACGGTACTCATGATCCACTTCTATCATGGATTATAACAATAATAATAGTATTGGTATATTTCTCGGCCATAGTCGAGAGGCACGCGCTAACGCATGATCATGGTGTAACACGTTACTCAATAAGATGAAATATTCACAAAATTCTAAGTATGAAAGTCGAGAATATCAGAGATGGAAAAACATAGACAGCAACAGTTTGAATGGATCATTCTGATAATGGTTTGCGGGGCAGTTTTGAACCAGTTTCGAATCCGGGCTAGGCAGTGGTGCGCGGTGGAGATGTCAAAGAAATCGTTAACGCAGTGCTAAGGAGGCATTCTGAACAAGAACGATGCAAGCCAAGGTAACCGGAGGCCAACTAAGGTTCTGCAGATGGAGTAAATTTTTAACAAGAAGAAAAGGGGGGGGGGGAAATCGAAGCATGCGAAGAGGATAGCGATCCATGAAGACAATGCAGACCCTGAATGACGGATTTACCGGGGCTCGAAAAACGGAATGAGTTTTGAATCAAGGGGACATGAGGCCAATTTCGTGAAAGTGAACTGGTGGATGTGGGAGAAGCAGCAGTCCATAAAAAGGTAAGTTTAGATTCAAGGTCAATAACATGTACTATTCAGAAATGAGAAGGTGCAACTGGAGGGTTCTCGAGAAGTGGAGAGTCAATTTCCAGCCGGCTACGGTTCGGAGGAAGGATAACCTGTGGTAACGGATAATAAAGTGGGAAAATCTCCGCATGGACTTCAGCGTTATTATGCTGTTTCACTGACAAATATATATGTATGTGTTGATGCATTTGCCCTCAGTGTTATTCAGCGTCATTTCTGCCATGTACGGCTTTGAATGCGTAAGTTTCGTCTGGCAGGGCACAGTATGTGTCGGTCAATCAGCCGAGTGTGGCTGTATATTAGCGGCATGCGCGTGAACTGGAATTCGTGTTCGTTGCGTTAGAAAACGCTGAACGATCTGATAAGCAATTAGGGGTATCTCCTGTTGTGTGTTTTGATTCCAGTCTCAGTTGCCATGGTAGGTTCCACTAAAGTCTCTGTCCGTGCGAGCCAAAGCGGCATCCTTGGTTAGCCAATTTGGCGACTGAGATGGTGAGAGACAACGAACCTGAAATAAAGGGAGATTGCAGTCTGGACGTGGTTCCAGCTGTGGGTTATGATAATATATGAAGACAATAAACAATGGATTGGTTAGGTCTATGTAAGTGGGGCATGGGTAAAATAGACTCGCAGTGGATTTGAGCTATACTGCTGCAGGCCGACGAAGTTGCGTACACTGGCTTGGTAACTGTGTATGCATTTCAAAGGATTTGTGATTTGCCCGTGAGCATGGCATCGCTAGGATACTAATAAAAGACCTAGGGCTTCACGGTTAAGAGTGGTTAGTAATGATAACCCTCGATACCGTTTGCTTACGCAGAAAGCAGTTTGGAAACGAGGCGATAGGATAGGTTTGAAGTGACAGACTGAGCGAGTAGGACTAACATACTGTTTGCGTGGCGCTACGCTGTTACTGTCTTTTTCGGTATAGTGGTTATTCTATACTGAGTAGTTTCTGAGGAGTCAAAGTAGAAGGAACTATTGGGGTGACAGTAGTGATACATTAGAGGTAATTGGTCACTTGTCTTGGAACATTGACGCGAGTTCATCTGTGCTCTTCCTCAATAGTGCTATCGTATGAGATTGAGCCCCAATGTGAGCAAGGAAATCTGATGCGGATATGATTGCATGGTTACCGTGGTAACTTTTCGCCGTTATCGTACTGCAAAGCAGGACTACACCGATGTGAGGACTGGTTTGGGGAACCGTGAGAGGGGGGTCCGAATTTTCGTCAGGGAAGCAAACTCTAACGGTCTACATTTGGTGCTCATGGTAGGCGGCACAAGGGCCAGCTTCAGGTAGGGAGGTAGAACGATACACAACTACTGGCATCCAGCACGTGGCGCTCCAAGAATGATCCACACTTTTTAGACGTTCTTCTTATTCTTTTTTTAATGGTTTTATCACAGTCAGGTATCTGGCTGTCAGAGAAGGCGGAGCTGCTTTTGGTGGGCGACCACAGCGCCCACGCCCCTGCCGAAACATGGACCGCATGTAACAAGCCGCGTTGGGAATAGGTCAACCACACCAGTCAATCCGTAGCGACACTACAACCCAGAGACATGGGTCACATGTGACAAGGCTGGTGCGCCTGGAAGACAAAACAGTGGGGTACTTTTTTCTCTCACTTTTTTGTGCCAATCTCTTACTTTTTGGTGTTTATGTCTTCCTACCTGTCGGAACGAACCCAGGTTGTATATGTTAATGGTCATCTATCGCAACCGGTGCCTGTCGCTAGTGGAGTCACACAAGGAAGTGAACTTGGTAGCCATTTTTCTCACTCTATATTGACGACATTTTTTCCATTGTGCAGCACGGAACACCTTTCCTCTTCGCCGACGACATCAAAATCGTTTATGAGTTCCGCCATCAAGATATGAGCACAGGGCTGTCTGAAATGGATAATGATCTTGAGAATCTTCATCAATGGTGCACTTCATGGCAGATGTGCTTCCCGATATCCAAAAGCTTCCACACAACCTACAGATGTCAAGTCCCTCTCGGAACTCTGTCACTGAACAAAGGGCCCATAGCCCCAAGCTCATCAGTGAAGGATCTTGGGCTTCGATACACTAACAATCTACAATTCTCGGGACATGTCTCATTTCAGACGGCCAGGGCCAGACAGATGATAGTCCTAGTTCTCAGATCATTCAAAATGAAACATAGCATTCTCCTTATATACCAACCCCATGACAGACCTCACCTCGAATATTGCCCTATAATCTTCTCTGGCATGTCTAAATCGGATAGAATACGCCTGGAGAAAGTCCAGCGCATCTTCACAAAGAAGCTAATAGGATATTCTTCTCCAATGAGCTATAAAGAGCGATGCGCTTTACTAAAACTTGACCCCGTATGGCTTAGACATGTCAGACTTAACTTGTGTTTTCTATATAGACCTATTCATCGTTCGGCGCTCACTTCTATCAAATCTATACAGTTTTCGCCACCCTCATCTTACCCTCTGCGCCACAGAGACTTCAGTCTGACCATCCCACGGTCCAGGCTGGCAATGAGAACCAACCGCTTTTTCATTAAATATTCAAAGCTCTGGAATAAGCTACCCCTGACTATTCGCAAATGTGACTCAATAATCCAGCTGAGCCAGTCCCTAAAATCACAACTAACCGTCAGCTATATGTTATCTTCGACTGACGCGAGCATATCTGGGGATCGAGCCTACGAAGAAGGCATCGAGCTTCAGAAACCTAGCTTTCGTCTCCCCCCCCCCGCTCTCTGCTACCCGTCGAACTGGCCTACGAAAACGAGTTCCACTACTAGGACCGTGGCACCATATCCCAAACATACAACTTCCTGCCAAACGTCAGACACTAGGTTTACCGTCTATTATCACTTTTTTTACGTATACCGCACATAACCCACATTGCAGAATGATATCGTTTTTGCCGTTTACAACTATAACTAGCTAGATTCCTGCCGGTTCTTGAAACTCACCCACGTTCACCTACTATCACCTGACCCCTTCACAACCCCGCCTTATTTAATTTACTGGTCGGTCTTTAAAATATGTCTAGATAATTACTGCCTCCCTCGCCATATAGTGCTAGGGCAGCCATGTAAAACAACTTTCCTCTAGCTCAAGGTTTTTAGCCATTAATGTTTTGCCCTATCTTCAAATGGTTCAGTGGTGCTGGATCCTAGGACAATAAGTCCCACCACCCACTACTTCACTCCTTGATCCTTCGAATCTTCTCTTATTTATTCTGGCTTCCGCTCATCTCAGCTTCCTTGCCCGGCCGTAATTAGCTTTCCTTATTCATCCCGGTTGAAGATCTTTCATCCCCTACATCCACCCTCTAACAGCTACCTGTTGGCCTCAATTTCCTCCTTTTATATTTCCCGACATGAATGCTTGTCTGTTTCGCCAAGATTTATGAATCCATCACCTGACTTAGACTGCTAACCTCTCTCCATGTGTGTAATAACACCTACTGGCGCTGCCTAACTCAACCACACCGGAACGGCCTCTGGCAGTTTTAGGCGAGGTCTGGCGCTGTACGAGGCTGAAACATATATTCAGGCACGTACATTACAACACTCGCTTTCCTACTCTATGTGTTTGCTTAGCTTCAGTCCGTATTTTCTCAGCTCATGCAAGCAAAACCCCTGATGTAAACGGCACCTTCACCATAGCTGCGTCCGGATGTGGGGGAAACAGACCACCCACAGCAGTTGCAAAGAAATGACATACGCGGGAAATTACAGTCGGGCTGAGGGGCTATGGAAAGTTCCTTTATGGGCTCAACCACCCATCCGTTAGAAAAAAAGTGGAGAACAAAAAAGACCTAATGGGAGCGATTTGACCTATGTATACCATTAATATCGGGCTGTGAAGGAAATGGGAAAACTCCAATCACGGGTGTCTCCCATCAGCTCAGACCTGACCCTGCGAAAGGGAAAACCCCACACCGCCCTTGTCCACTTGACATGCTTTTGGTTCCTGGTTACTGGGGTGATAGCGAACTGGTCTCTCCATATATGCTCACCCACCCCCCGCTCCAGTTTTCAACCTTGTACCCTCCCATGCACGTCTGGCATGGTTGTTAACGTCAGCTACAAAACCACCGTGGCTCTGGACAACAAGTCGATACAGCAGATGAAAAAACACGTCTCATCAAAGCGCTGACTATATCTATGCAGATATTATTGTATGTATAAACATACGTGTAAGAACGTAGACAAAGGCGCCCGTAATTTTCGCCCACTTATCTATTTTCCTCCTTTATGTAAGAAAGCGGCGTTCCTACTGTCCTAGAATCCGGCCCACTCTCCAGTTTACAGCCTTACTTAACAGCAAACTGCAGCATTAGACCCTTACATACCCCACTAGAGGATTTGTTATACATCCTTTGGATCTATCATTTTAACTCGCCATTTGGGTTCTTAGTGTGTCCCAGCTGCTTCCTTGTGGCCCATAAAGCACTACTGTGGGATTTGTCATATATCCCCCAGACCTAATATGCAAACTTGGCATTCAGGTTCTTCGTGTTGCCCAGCTGCTTTCTCACGTAGCCCTCAGACCCTAGTCCAAATGCACCTCCAAGGCTTCAATAACCCCTAAAGATAAGACTTCTCGGTGAACGGTCGAATCGGCAATCAAAACTTTGCCTAGTAGTGTAGACCCAGTTAGCCTTTACGACCACCGAATCACAATACCAATGACTCCTCATTTTATTAACACCATTTTGCCTCGTTTCCAACCCCCGTACTCTTATCTGTTATGTTACTCAAGCTAACCCTCAAATAGAACATCTCCCAGACTACGATCCTCCATTTTTCAATTTCAGAACCACCCGGCAATCACGTTGCCTGGCTGTAATATATCGTGCACACAGCTTATCCTTTTCTCTGCCCGTCTACAACCGCACCAAAAGCCGGCCACCGGGTTTCGCCCACAAGAAGTCCTGGTATTGCAGCATATGCCCTTCCAAAGCTTGCTGGAGAATTTCCACCACGAAATCCTCCGATGGTGAAGCCACCTTGAGAAGACTCCTAATTAAATACTGATCGGTCCAGATTCGGCGATGCCCTCCTCCTTCCCACGATGGAACAGCGAACAAAATCCGCATCCAGCCCTTGTCCAAAAAGCCCAACACGGACACAAAAGCCACAAGAAGTTCAACACAATCATGTATTCACCAATTTATCAGCATAGCCTGGCCTATTGCAAAGGTTTTCTTCCGAGTAGCACATTGCCCAACGCAACATTCGGGTGACATGCAGCTAACAAGTGGGCAGAGAAATATTCGACATTTTATGAGAACAGTCACATCATTAGTCCTCAAATAGCCCTGTGAGTAATAATATGCGATTTCCACTCATATTTATGTCCATGAATTGCGGTGCAATCATGGGTTTTCGTTTTAGCCAAGTAAGGGCCAAATTTGAATCTTAAAGCGGCTGGGCTTCGCTGCGCGTGTCACATGCTTCCATCGGTAATTGTGAATAGTTGGATTCATTTCCGGCAACTGCTTTACTTTATTCAGTTGCCATGGCTGAAATTGTTAAGCGAAAGGAATATCGTATGGAGAATAAAGAACTCAGCTCTGTGAAGTGTGCTGTTTGTGGAGAGGCCATACTGTGGGAGCACCGCGCGGGTTGCCCCAAGTTGGATTTGCCAGGTGAGAGTAATCGTCGTCTTGTCACTTTCATTCTAGGGACTTCGCTTATGAATGCGACCGCTGGAAGCGGCGCTATGATTCCTAGGAACGTACCGTTCGGCCAACAGTGTGAGGCATGCTTGAAAGAGGACACTATTCCGACGGCCTCCTTGACGCAGCCAGCCTTTATGGTAATTTAATTGTTTGAATACTAATACTGACTCTTTTGTGGGCAACAAGTGAGGCTCCCAATAAAGAAGCCCTTATCTCTAAAAGACAGCCACAAATAACAGGTCTTTGTTTCGTTTATGGCGCACTGGCTTCAGGTAATAGTTATTCCTTTGCACTGTTTACGACATGCACTACAGTCTGCTGACGATAGAAGCTCACTTTTGAACTTCTTGGGAAAGGCTTCTGTTTCTTTTCGACTGCCTCTGGTCCAACAAAGGGGAATCTTGGAAGCAATGAGTGAACATATACCGAATCTTTGTCGGGATCCAAGAACGTTATCGGGTACACCGAGGGGGTGTCCTATCACGAACTTGGATAACGGGCTTTACATTCACGTGAGACTGAACAACTTTCTGACGAGACAGCTAAGGAACAGTACCACAGTCCCTGAAGAGATCAACATTCAGGTGAATTGTGATGGTACTTCAGTTTATCGTTCATCAAATGCGCAGCTGTGGCCAGTCTGCCCGTCTGCCTCCCAGTTGTTACCGTCGGTTTTATTGCGGTGTGAGAAAAACCGTCCAACGTATAACCTTCCATGGGTGAATGCCTGACGGAGTTGAGCAAAGCTTTACACGAAGGAATACCTTTTGGTGACAGGCGCAATAAGTGCCGGCTGTCGTAAGCCACCTGTGAAACTCCGGCCCGGAGTTCCACTAAAAATGTCAAAGGTCCAACCGGTTACTAGGGCTGTGATAAGTGCATCGAATGCGGCCTGCGCTGTGAAAAACGATGGCTTTTCCCAATGTTATTTGCAAGCTTCATGACGACAAGGCATTTCGTACCATGCGGCATCGGAAACATCACATCCCTTGTTTACCTCCCCACTGACATGGTTCAGGCGTTCCCGTTAGATTATATGCACTTTGTCTGTTTGGGTGTGATCAATAAACTCCTCGATCTCTGATTGCATGGTCCTCGCAATTAATTTGGTCGCTTGGATAAAAGTGTCTGTGAGGACCTTGGCAATCGGATAACCCCATTCGCATGCCGCCACTCCTTGTGATTTCCAGCGGTTTAGTTGCCGTGTTCATAATATTGACCGGTGGAAAACCACGGAATTCCGCACATTTTTATTGCATTTAAGACCTGATTGTCTGAAGGGCTTGTTGAGCAAAGATGCGTATAAGAGTTTCATGCTGCTTTCCTTGGCCATCTATATTTTGTGCCATCCAGTTTTGTACATATCAAGCAATGCCTTTGCGGAGTTTATCTTGAGAACATGTGTTCAAAAATTCTCTTCTTCGTACGGTGTTTCGAATATTACGTACAACATTCGCTCATTAATTCACCTACCCAAAGATGTTCTCAATCACGGGAGGCTGGACAAATTGTCCTGTTTCACATTTGAATCTTATCTAAGCAATTTGAAATTTAGTATTCACGGTCCCACAAGTCCTGCCCAGCAGTTGTATCGCCGTTTTTGCAAGCTTATTACTTCAGACAACCCGGATTCCACTGCCCACATACTAGATGACGTCGTACAACCAATTCACCGGTTTCGTTGATGCAAAACTGCTATCCTAGTGAACCACATTATCTTTTCCCCCAGCCCACCAAACAACGTCGCCATCGCCGATGGTAAACCGGTTGAAATTGTCGACATATGTGAGACATCAGTTAGTGTTAAATATCTTAAAACCCGTGTCGTATTTTCAGCAACCCCTTGCGGTCCAACCACCTGTACATATCTTCCGTTGACGGTTTGCACCGTGATGTTGTAAACCTTTCTGCTGTTAGCATTGCGTGAAAGTACCTTACCATAACCCCTGGCAGTCTTCGTGTAATCGTACCCATATTACACACCTTAACTACTGATGTTTCACTTACTGATAAGTATCTGGCACTTGAAATTTATAATGAATAATAACACTGCGTACTGCCAGCTTCTAACTCTTAGATGTACTTAGTAGTTGTTTTCTTATGGGATAAATCTGTGACCATCGGCCACAGTGACTGGCTGGTGGATGACAAAAGAGTACGTTGACCCAAGTCGTCCACCTTCCAGGTTTATCAGAGATTGCTGTTAAAAGATTCAAAATTGGTGGATGGTGTTCCAGATTACGAAATCCATGAGGCATACCACTCAGGTAAATGAGGAGTATACTCTTATGCTGTCAGATAACCTGAAGGATGCGATGGATTTCGAAAGGAAGTCTATCGGGGTAACCGGCAGGCCAGCATCCTCAGATGATACATTAACGATGACGCCCTTTGCCCAGCGCTACTCCTTTGCCGCAGGTAAGATATCACTTCATTCCCTATTCTTCAAGGGCACCTATTACTTTCATATCAGATGAGAGTTCCGAGGAACCCCCTCTACCTCAGAGAATTCGTATGGAATCACCCGTAGTCTTCAACGTTTCCGGGACCAGCTTGGACTAAGCCCACTCCTCACCAAGTTGAAGTAAAAGCAGCTTTCCTCATCACGCCTCTACGTAGTCCACCAAGATTGACAGATGGGGGGAACCGCGGAAGTATGGAGACAGAAGCCGCATTCAACACTCCGAGGTTGGTGATTTTGTAGATCAGGCGATAAGAACAATCCGCATAGCTCGCCCATCCATTAACCACCAGTTAGCCGGCCGGTCAAATGCAGGATTTCCTACAAAGGTGGCAAGGTTATTTGTCTATCAATCCCACTAATGATATTCAGACTATATGGAGGGTATTCTCTTCCTCTTGAACGGTCTGCGGATCGACCGTTATTTGCTAATGGGGAAAATTGACGGTTTCATTAGCCGTGGTGAGGGAGGGGTGACCTCCACCTGCGAGCCGTTCCAGGCTTACGATGAAGCTCAACTGAATAAGTCGGAAAAGAACCTGAAGATAAACAGTGATTTTAACTGCACCGTAAGTTGCATAACTGGTCAGGCTTACAAGTAAGGGTAAACACCCTACAGCACCACTTTGGCACCGATCTGGGATCAACTGTGTGAAGAATGTTGCCTTCGACAGTTGGAGAAGATCTGGCGCTCCGGTGTAATTGGATCGGAACGCCCGGAAAATTACCAATCGTAAACTACCGATTTCCCCAAGCTGTGATAGGTAAAGTTGTTTGATGAATACCACAATTAATTTCACAGAACCCGTCAAAAAGACCACTCGGTTCTAGGAGGTACTACATTTTGGACATGGAGCGCATCATAAAAAGGTGGTTAACGGTTGCCCGGGGTGGAGTTGTGGTCGTTGGGTAGCCAGGTAGGCCCGAATTTCACCGTGAAATGCACCTAAAAAAAGTAATACTTCACTTGTGTACCACGATTCAATAGTTTCCCGCTTTTCGTTTACGTTGAAAGGTATGCGAAGTTTGTAACAATGTATATACATATATGGTACCATCGTTCACATTGCCGAACCATTGTTTCATTTGCACTTTTCCTTCCAGATCTCGCCGGCACACAACATGACTTTGGGAGAATATGTTCAACCTCTTCTTTTTCAATGATTTTCATAAACGTTTATCATTTGCAGTTACTTGTGCATTTTGTACCCATTGGTGCTTTTAAATGAGTTTGCTTCCGATCGCGATGGAGCGCTCAATGAACCAGCTATATATGAGAGGTTAATGATGTACACGAACCATCGATGAAACCGTTATTAGTAGAACGTGAAATTTATTGCGTTTAGCTGATGTTTACTGGCAGTGATTGTACGCACCCTTGGATACCTGCTAACAAAGCGTTATTATCGTAAGAATGGGATTTGGAATCTGACAGTACATGGAGATGGAATATGGGTTTGAGCTCGTTGACTTTTCGCTTTCCCACCGTTTATCATACCGGTACAGGCACGGTACCGGTAGCGTTTCCGGATTATCACAGGCATATTACAGGAAAATCACCGGAAATCTACCGGCACTTCTCCGGAACCGGTCCGGATCAGGTGTGCTATTAGGGCACCCTCGTCTCGCGTTATTTTTGTCCTTGGGATACGGCATTACGGCTGCTGATTAGTCCCTCCTGAAACTTTATCCGTCTTCCACCAGCTGCGACCTGCAGACACTAGATGACACACACCACTTCTCATGGAAATTGTCTCACCCGTTCAGGAGGTACCATATATTTTCATATCCATCAATCTATGACAATTAGTATTACTCTGCGAACCTTCATTAAATTCTTCTTTGCCTCCTTTGTATCAACGCCAATCAACTTTTTAAGTGAACATAAATATGCATTACCGATCATTTTCTTGCATCATTCTTGTGAATATTGTATTTCCTGCATCCTAAGCCAATGTCCGTCTGAACATTCCTACATCCGGCCGATTCATTACTGTTGCCGTAGTTGACTCGAAACCAATTTGCACTCGCCGTGTATTATCTTGTCACTTTGCTCCATTTAAACTCTCCTCAGCCTTGGTCCGTTGTGGCTGCAATGTGCGGATCCCTCTATGAAATTTGTGAATTTTCTATCTCATTCAGTGATGTAAACTCTGATCATGCTTACATGCGTGCCCCTGGAACACGGTCCAGAACTATACCATTATTGTTATTATTGTTATTGTTATTATTATTATTATGATTAATATAAGTTGCTTCGTGAATCTTCATTGAATTCATTCGATAATAATCCTGTCGGATTCTCGCACACTAGGGAAGATCATAGGACAATATTCGAGGAGGGGCCTGGCATGTACTTTGTACACGTAAAGAATGCTCTCCTCTAGCTGGACGGATCTGAACAGAAGACCAAGACACCTTTTAGCCTTCGCCGTTTGGAAGACAGCATGTTTGGAGAAGTTGAAGGAGCAAGAATAAGTTAAGCCATGGTCTCTTACTAATGGCCAGCTGTCAATGGGTGAACCGCCGATGCATAAGGAACCAGGAGAAACCTGGCATTTGTAAGTAAGAAAAACCCACTTACCGGTGGAGAATTTTATCGCCCAGGCTGGGCACCGTTCTTCAAGAGGGGGTAAGTCAGCGGAGGTTTTAGGGATAGTGGTACTGAGTTTGCCAGGCGAAAAAGTGTAGACTATCCTAATGTCGTCCGCGAACTAAAACGGCGCGCCATTAAGTATTGTCGGAAACATCATTTATATATAGGAGGAAAAAAGGGGCCTAAAACACTGTCCTGAATAACACCGCCAGTAACAGGCTTGGGGCTAGATGTGTGCCCGTTAATCAAGAAAACCTGTGAACGGTGAGGTAAGCAGGATGAGAACCAAGAAAGTAGTGGATCGATAATGCCAAATGATCTTGGCCTTGGTAAAAGGTGGGGGTGAGGTACACGGTCAAATGCCTTAGATAAGTCAAGATAAGAAACAGCTAAAGGTCTCTCACTTTCAGCGGAGTCGGTGACGAGATTCGGAAAATCCTGCTGGCAAGTCATGCAGGACTGTGAACGGAGGAATCCATGTTGGCTGTCACTAATAAGGTTGAGGCTCAATAGATAGGTAATAATGTGGTCTTTAACTATTTTCCCCATTATTCTGGATAAAATTGGGGTATGGTTTAAAGGGCAATAATCAGATATCTCATGTAAAGATCTCTTTTTATGAATAAGAAAGATTACCAAGCGCTTCTAGTTAGCAGGTGCGGTGCTACCATTAAGTGAAAGAGTGAAAATGCCAAGCGGCAACAAAGAAGGATCCGGTCCGCCACTGACAAGAGCAACTGGGGGTAAGCCGTCAGGGCCTAACCGAGAGGAGGACTTTCTATTGGATAGTAGCTTAGAAATACTCCTGGCGCCGAAGGGTATGGTAGAAAGGACAGAGTCAGTAAGCGGTGAAGATGGGGGGGGCAATGACAGTAGCTGGAGCATGGCTGAAACAAAAAAAGCATTGAAGGTTTTGGCTATTCAAGGTGGAGAAGTGATAGATGGGCTATTATCCAGAATAAGAAGTTGGAAGTCGACCTTAATATCAGCATTTCTAGACTTATGCAACATAGGAAGAAGTTGCGACTTGTTGGGATGACTCAATGCTTTAGGTTCTTGGTCACGAAGTCGCGCATTATCTTGTCGCCCAATAAGTGTGGAGAGGCGGTTTGGACAAATAAAAATTAAAAAGTCTTTGGAATTATGTAGGTCTTGGGAAGTATATGATACTTCTTGTGGAGTGGCGAGACGGTAGACCTCTTTTTGGGTACAGCCCGGGAAGTACTAGACAATTTTTTCAGACAGTAGGAAAAGAAGGAGTAGAAAATATCTGCAGCGAGCTGGGGGACATGGGTGAGGAAATACTCACTCCAGTCTTTCTGGCGAATAATCGTGAGTAGCAGGGCCCAATTTCTGCATAGGGATGTATTGTTGGAGGGGTGTGCGGGATTAGGTGGGCCACCAAGGGGCAGATGGCAGATAACCATTTTATGGTCACTGAATAAAGATGCTGCGAAAATTCAGAGGTTAGGGAATAGAGAAACTCCCCCCCCCGACTTAGTCGGTATGAATCCTGCCCACAAAACCATCATCAAGTGAGTGCATCAATGGCCAGGTGTCAGCTCCCCACCCGGGGAGCAATAGGGTCATCCAAGCAGGCTTTCTAGGACCACTGCCTTACTTCACGTAAACGACACCTGTGACGACGTCTCCCATGGCAAAATTTTCTTACTTGCCAATGGTGTTTGGATAGACTACGGATTCAAATAGGGTAACCTAAACAGGGCTCTGAGGAACATAACGGTCGGTTTGCCTTCATTAGCATCCCTATGCGACCAGCGTAAAATTGAATTTCCAGCAAGTAACGGCCTTTATCTTGGGCTTAAATTTGATATTTCCTATGGTACTCTTGAGACAAACGGTGTTTTACTTCCCCACTCCCATACTTTTGAGAGTCCTCGGACTGCAGTACGGATGCCCGTTTATTCTCTGTGAACACTTACCATATGACTGCACGGGCAAAAAGTGCATGGGCTTACTGCAGAGGAACATACTACCCATGAGCCGGTAATCACGGATATAAATAAAGCCCACTTTCGTCTTGGTCCAGAGTGTTGTATGCTAGTGTTCTCCAGCATGCACCAACGTGAAATTGTCGGTAACCTAACGTTCATTGTCAACTTTCCAACAAACTAGTTCGGCGCCTACAAGCCCAAGCTACGGGTAAAACTCTACGCCCCTGTGGCTTAACGTCTGTGGCTTAGAATAATGAAACTCAAGGTGGCATTTTGTCCGATTTGTTTCTCGAGAAGGCCCAATTCTCTAGTCAAGCGCACTTCAGCAAAAAACACAACGTCAGCTGCGCAACAGGGAAAATCAGATAACGATCCTTTATTCCCGAATGTCCTTGAGACAAAACTTCTTCCTCCCTAAATGCGCTAACTTTGAAGTCGACTACCCGCAAAACATTTGTTCATTGGCTTACGAACCATAATTAAGCACAGGCTATAAGGTGCCGGGCTCACAAAAATTTCTTTTATATCCACTTGGACTGATACAGCCTACTGAGAAATTACTGGATACTGATCCGAACCATCGATGACCACTGGGCTCCGCCTTATCATTCATCGTCGTTGTCCTAAACTGAGCATAAGCCTATCACGTCCTTGTTTTGACTGCTACTTTTGTGACTGGGTCCAGAACCCCTAAAAGCGTCCTCCAATGTATGCAATGCGACCAGCTGCACGAAAGCTGACCCTCAAAATTTTGAGCCCTAATTTTGGTCCAGTCTCCTCCATCCTGACCCTCGATCAAAATGTCCTGCGCACCAGACTTCTTAACCACCGAATGACAGTCCCGCCTAAACGAATCACTAAGTGCTCGTCGCTCAACTTTCTCCTCCTTACTGTAAGACTCAGCTGTTAATCCCGACCAGACACCGACCTTCAGTCCTTCCAGTATCACCGCGTTCTACGATGACCGGCCACCACGAGACCCGTGATACTTGGTCACTTAAACCGTAATCTTTCTGCATGTTGTCTCACCTCAGGTTGTACCGAAAACAGAAGTTCTGCACATAAAATGAAAGTCACTGGACTTTGTCCTTGTCAGAAGTGAGTGGCAAGGGAAGCTTTGCTCAGGAGCTGAAACGGTTCTTTATGTTTTCTTCCCCAACTTACTTCCGTTGCTCAAAACCGCCGCATCACCGAGGGAAAAACGACACCCAAGCTTTGGTTGCTTCGAAACAAGGGAAAGACAGCCAACCCTAGCATGGGAGCACCACACGGGTTAAGCACAATGAATGGTGGGCGAGGGAGTGATGGGCCGTACTTCTCAGGGGACAGCATGCTTTCTCGCTCCGCTGAAATGAATGGGTTACTCAAAGACACCGTAGAAAGACTACCAAGGTACTGCCGGTATGTGGAGGACATCTTCATTATGATTGACAAACATTTTCACCTAGATGAACTAATGGAAAAGTTTAACCAGACTCACAGTGCGCTCAGTTTCACATCCTAAGTGGAATTAGACGGCAACTTTCACTTTCTGGATGTAAACCTTACGGAAAGGGAAGACGGGAAGCTCGTCCGCCGCGTCTATCGTAAGCCAACATGGACCGGCCAATGCACATATTTCGCCAGTTTTGTGCCTCTGAAACGCAAACAGAACCTAGTCCGATCCCTAGCGTCTCACATACGAAAGATCTGTTCCGAGGAAACAGTGAGTGAGGAATTACATCATATAAGACAAACATTACTAAACAACGGGTATCCGGAACGTTTCATTAAAAAGAACATTTCGGAAGTACCCAAGCGACCATTGATAATCAACGCCAAGAAGAAAAAATTGCATATGCAACTTCCCTTCAAAGGAGATGTTAAATGCGAACTACAAGTTCGGCGCCTAAGGGATGCAATCGCCTGTACATTTCCCGCCGCTACTCTACGCGCCCACTTCAAAAGCCGGTCAATGATTTCTATGAATCTCAAAGACAAAATGCCTGTCCTTTCCTCCTCTTTGTTAACCTATTCATTTGTTTGTTCACGTCCGGCAAGCTATGTAGGCAAAACGACACGGCAACTGTCCCAAAGAATCAAGGAACACAAACCAGCTTGGCTGAGGACAGGAACTAGAAGAACCATAACTAGTAGCGCACCTTGCCGAGACAGGGCACCAGGTAGACAACGAAGCCTTCGGGATAATTTACAAAGTGCCTGTGAATTCTTCGAAGATCGTTCGCCAAATCACTTTGGGAGCAGCGGCAGCAGTACCGATTCGGCTGTTAAATCCATCGCTTTGTTCACACAAGCGATTTGTCAAATCACTGCAGCTACCCTGGCCGCGATCGGAAAATGAGGGACAAAATCATGGTGACCTCAACCGCGACCTTTCAGTCGTGACAGGAAGCAGCCAACCCACCCCAAATGTACTTTCTACACCGAGTTTTCCCAACCACGAACAACCAACTTCCCACCCCGTTTCCGAACTGCAAAATACCTACAATATTGATTAACCAATCTTAATTTGATGATGTAAATACCCTCTATTTTGTTCAAAAAATATGAATTGCCCGTTACAGCCGACACTCGCTGTTAAATATGGAAAGCACGAAACAAAAACGCGTATGAGGTATACTTCAGAGACTCCTGCCTGACATTGGGCAGGATGGGGGAGTGCTGGTCGAGCTCTGCACACATAAATCAATTTTACCTACCCCAGTATAGACCCTTTCGGATTTCTTTTTCCACTTCCGACCAGCTCATTGATGTCAAATGCAGTTTTCCACACAGGCACTCCAAAGTTCAAACGTATGAAGTCAGCTGATCTCAAAAGACTCTGATACACGGTCCGATAACCACCAGCACTTGTTTACGCTCAAAGAGAATAAGGAAAAGTGCAGCCCGCATATCGTTCCGCAACCAGTTTGTCTAGGTTAACCCCATCCCTCGCGCTGCCTACCGTGAGCACTGAATGTGGACCGCAAGAGTTTGCTTCCTTGGCGAGCATCCGGTCCGGTCCCCTTCCCACTCTTTGCTTCCGAATAGGTCCTCACGATAAACGTGTCATGCTCCATTGTGAGCTAATGACAAGGAAAGCTCATACCAACCATAAAATCCTCACCCAATGACGGCACCTCGGAAATACTGAAAATCAATTGTATTATTTAAGCACAACTTAAATCGAATAATAGTCCATCCCGTGTTTGTTCCTCGCTGCGAGCCATATTTTATCCAGTACATCACATCTAATTCCCTTAGTAACCAGACTTGCTAACTAACTCACTCATTCCATCTTTTTGGCCAAGTTAATCGTAATTTATTGCAGTCCCTAGCCGCCAAAATCCGTCATAATCCCCGTTTACTGCTGATACTTTACGACCCTCCTCCCCCCAAATTTCAGCGCGATCCATCACATTTCATCAAATTGCATCCTTCTTGTTCTCACGCTGGCATCTATTATTCAGCTCGTCTCGAATACCGGGACTGTTTTTCTCCAGTTCCATTTAACATGACCGAATTCCATTGGGTTCATAAACTCTCACTGTTACCTTTCACCGCCCATTTCGCTTTATATCGGGTATACTTGATCCATCTTTCTATATCCATTCCTATTTGCAGCTTCACTTGTTTTACGCATGCCCATCATTAAAAAATCCAGCTAGTTGCGGTTCGTGAATAACAAAGTACACCGCCGCAGCACTGATGGCCTGTTTATATCACGTTAGATAGCCTTTGTTCCAAAAAACTGCCCTACTTTTACTGCCATCATCTAAAGCCAGACTGTCGCTTCCCCCCATTCCTAATCCACACTTTGGCGGTTTTTTTGAGCATTCTTGATTTGCCACAAGCATCCAAAATGAGCCGAATCTATACTTCTTTCTTAGCAAGGATGGCTGTTGAATCTTTCTCACCGATAACCATGGATGTTACTTAATTTATCGGAATTTTCCTCCGCTCCAACTGCTTGTATCTAGGTTAATGAATCCCTTCCGCAATATCACAGATAACAATGGTGAACGATTGCTCAACTTTTCCTCAATGATTTCGCAAGTTGATTATTCCGCCGACTTTTCACACCAAACTTTCTCCGGCATCTCCAAAAATGGGAGCGTCTGCATCCCATCATCCATTGGATGATACAATTTATTAACCCTCGTCCACTTGGTAAATCTTTTACGGTTCTTTCCTGACTATCAGCTTCAACGCAACTTGTTTTGCCCTGTAAACCCGAGCAGCCACCTCAGCCACAGTCTGCATCTCCCTTGAACATTTGCGTCTTTAGGACTCTATAACGACTCTGTTCTCAACATTTTCATGTTGCCTCGATTTACGACCGCTCTTCTTCCCCGATTTCGAAACCGATCCTCCACAACCACGCCATTCGACGCCATTACCTTGTTCAAACGCCACCACGATTTACTTCGCTGAGGACGTAAAGTGCGTCTCGTCTGTACAAACTATGCGCTCGCCGATGTGTTCCAGATTACTGCCTTGAAGAGCATGAAGTCTATTAGCGTTGACCAAGTTTTTAAGGTGGGTGCCCTACCTGTACACTACCCGAACAAATCGAACGGCGTCAGCTATGAGTAATGACGTCATTTACCAAGAGTTCCCAATGAAAACATGAAAGGCAACAATTTACTGCTCATCGGCTGTTACATTCCCAGGGCCCACTAGGCCAGGGATCATGGTAGAAGGATGCAAAACCTGTACATAGTTCACGTTTTTCTGAGCGCAGCAATTCTGGACCGACAAGCTGTATGTATAACTAGGTTGGATCAGTGAATTGCTTTTTTGGAACAACTTTCTCTACCAGAACACTTCTGCCTTATACGCCACACGGGAGTCCCGGATGCTTACCTTTAGGAAACGAACCTCTTTTGGAAGACACACAAAATGCTTGGACTACAATAAGGGGACAAACCTGGACGACGGCTTTATCATGATGCCCCTGTCCTGAGGACTGTTGACTCCGCGGGGTTATGGAAGTAAGCAGCTGCCGTGGCACGATCACAAGTATTGCAACTTTGCCCGCACCATGGCGAGGAATTAATTACCACATTTGCCACTACTGTGGAGCGGGTGGTCGCCACTGACCACTCGTCCCCCTTGCCCATCAACAGGTTTAATTATGGCCGTTGGCCACGGTGATATCTACGCCACCACGTGGTGGACAAACCAAAGGATCCTCGAAAACTGCGAATAATACCAGGCTGCACAGCTAAGCGAGGATGAAACTCTGTGAAAGAAGTTTTTGTCAGAGTTCAGACGCCACGGCAGATCTAGCTTACACCTCATCACGATCTCACAAAGAGAAGGACCCGAGAACACCGAAGAGGTGTTCAAGAAGATAGAAGGTACCCGGAGCGATCAACGAGCTTTGAGGTTCTTGTGGAGACGGAGAAAGATCAATCCTGAAAATCGGAGTATCAGATAAAGTTGTACCCACCGGGCCGACTACGCGATTTGTAGGAGAGTAAGTGAGTTTGGAAGCAACCTCGATAGCGCAACAGTTAAAATGTTGGAAACAACTTCTACTCTGATGACTGTTTGGCGTCATTTCCCTCAGAAAAAAGGGCACTGATACTCGCAGAATGTTTATCGGAACTGTTATCACTTAGCGGTTTCAAACTTAGTAGAAATCTAACACCGAACGGGTAAAATCCCTTTTTCGGAGCATACTCCAGGCATTAATATTAGTCACTCACCCCAAGAGCATGGGGTTCAAAAGTGGACACTTGACGGGCAGTGAGACACAGATGAACAAGTTTTTGTCTTCTTTTTTTAACCTGTGGTTAAGCGGACAATTTGAACTTGAATTGCAGTCAGTGCTCCACCTATGTTTGACCCACTGCGCTTGGCGGTACCCATGTACCTCCCGATTGGACGGTTGTTTCGGGAGCTTTGCAAATCTGAGTCAAGATAGAAGCATCCTCTGATACAAGGTGATCATTCTCGGTGAGACGAAAACCTGAAAACTACGAGTCGTCTGGGCGACACAACGATTTGCAGAGGCACACGATGGGGAAGTGGGATGGAAGTTGGTCAGTTTGTTCTTCACAATTTTTGTGATTCTGTCGGGCCTGGATGAGCTGTGGTCACCTGCGCATAAAACCTACGAACAAGCCGGCTTGCAGTAACCCCGAGTGCAGCCAATCAAGCCAGTGGCCACTCCTCGACCAGAACCGTCGGCAGATATTTTGGGGGCGAAGATCTGTGAAGTAGCGAGAATGGGTCTGCACAAACTGCCTAGCAGGAAGCATTGCTAGGGAGACTCCAAGAATGTCCTCTACCGAGTGAGGAATACCAATAATAATAATAATAATAGTGGTTTATTTCGGATAACCCCGATCCATGCTTTAACCCAAGATCAAACGGTACAATTGAATGTAGAGTCCGAATTCCAAGAGGGTGGTTCAGGTATATGCTCTCGATATTGTACAGGAGAAAGTATTTAAGTTGCTCTTCAAGGCGGCGTCCGGCAAATTTGAACTCAAGGTCGGGTGGCCAACCCAGGCCAAGTCAGGGTGGAGCTGGTCGGAGGTGGTAGACGTTTCCTGAAGTAGTACGAAAAGAGGGGCTATGCAACGAGAGAATCAAACAGAATTGACGGAACTTTTGTTAACCTTGAGGAAAAAGAATTTTCCGAAGGAGATGTGAACCAGCTTTAGCGCTCCGCGGAGTATGGCACGGCTTTGGATTGAAATCAGGCGATAAAAGGAATGAATTTGCAGACAATGAACAATCAAAATCTTTCAAAGATTCTCCTTGTAACTTTCAGAGACCAAATATCGGCTGAGTCTGTTAAGTACCCAGTGAAGGACTCATTCGTAGAGAGATTGCCTAGGTGATGATGAGAGAAGTGGCCGGAAGTAAACAAGTAACAGTTGCAAACATCGTTTACTTTCATAAAGGTGGGATATGACGCTCCAAAACGGAAATGGGAACTGGGCGACAAATCAATTTGTGATGTGAAGCCATGATAGCCGCAGATACACGGTTTGCAAAGATGAGTTTTCAAATGACAGGTGAGTGTTTACGTTCGATTATCCTTATCTAAGGGCTGAACATGAAGTCCAGAGAGATGCAAGAATCAAAATTTTCTGAGAGGATTCACCAAGACAGAATACCGGATATGAAAAAAGCACCAACAACTAATGAATACGGTTGCGAAGTTCAGCCGCCGGATGTGGGTGGAGCCCGTGATCAAGTGCTTCAGTACTTCCACAGAAAATCGACTTGCTGCTGTTCATCAGCATACGCCTGAGTCGCACTGGCAAAATTTAAGGTCGACGGATATTGCGGGTCTCATTGAAAAAGGAACACGGTAGGAAGTTGACTTGATGATCTGGTCAACAGTTCCTATATTTCTGGGCACAGTCGAGCGATCAAGTACTACATCTGCCCACCTTGCTGGCCCTCGTCCTGGAGTAGAATCAAAAAAGACCTTGCCTTAGTGGACTCTGGCAAATCTTGTGAGCGCTTCCGTCAACAGCTATCTTATTCATTTTGAGAAAACTACTAGCTGCTGCTGTGCGGAAAAGGAGGTTCTATGGTTTTATATCGAGTACGCACTCAAGGATGAAAAGAACATCCTCGTGAATGGGGAAATTCTCTGAAGTTTCACCAGGTTTAGCGAGGCAAAATAACCGTGGGGCAACGAAGAGTCTACCGTGACCTCAATGAATGCGTGTCCACTGGTTACGAGGTAACTTAACCAGAAAATGCACTGACGCGGCTAAGCCCCACACATGTCCGAATTCTTTTATCGTATGGACAGAATGTCGCATATTAGCGTCACCCGCCTGCTTTCAAGCAAGCTATATTACAGTCAGGCGAAATCCTGGTGACCTAGAACGTGGTCTATCTCTGCAGCTGAATTGACGGGTAGAGTGCTAAGCGCGCGTTTCAGCCGCTATTCAACGAAATGATTGGATAATGTGGGGGAACGACACCTCGCAGATAGCCACTGGTCGATGCGTAGCCAGCCGAAAGCTTAAGTCATCTGCTGGTAAATAAATGATGGTGTCTCTACCTGCCTGCAGCGCACGGGGGGGGTGGTATTATTCATTTGTGGGGGTAGATTACTTTGCTCCTCTCGTCGTCTGCCAAGTTCAGGGCATCGACAAAATACACGGTATTTGTTCGCTTATTTAAGGCCTCGTGTACTGCGCCTGGGGGTCGCCGTCTGCCTTGTACTGGCTCCGCCATCACGGCAATGATGCCTCTCAACAGGGGGCGAGGAGCTTTAAATGAAACATGTAGTGACGATGGGACGAACTTTTAAGGATCAGTCTCCGATTTGAAGAGTGGGTAAACATATGGGATAGGCAAGCGATCCACAAACATAAACTAGCAGTGCATGTAATCGATATACATTTAAAATTGTACCCTCTTTCTACATGCCTCATGTATTTGAATATATCTGACTCCACTTTGCTAATCTCGTCCATACACAACAGTTCTCTACGTTTGCTTGTGTCAGAACCAGTCTAGCCCTAAGCTGTTTTACTTTCATACTAGAACCACAGAACTTTGAACAGTTAGGTTTTACCGTTAGGTCTATTTGGCCGCACACTTCAGGTTTAGCCATACTTTCAGCCACGATTTTAATCTTATTCCTGTAGAAGCTACAAATCAGTGTTGCTCTGGTTCTAAGGTTTGCGTGAAGTGGCTAGGCTTTGCTCTAACTGCCATTCTTTTGACCTACTGCAGGTATCCGGTGGTACTCTAAGCCGCCATCCCGCAATCTTTGGGTGGCTCACCGGAGAGAGAAATCCCGTCTGCTAATGTTCTGATTTTAGGTATGGTCAATTACCGGACAACGAGCGGTGGGGTTCTATCGTCATACTTTGCAAATGCTGAAAAAGTCGCAAACAATCCTCCATTACTGCCTATGATATCGGATAAAATGGAAGGACCGGCACATTCACCGAAAGGACTGCTACAACTGTGCATCCGTGAAGAAATACTGGTGAGCATTAGTCAGCAGGACAAATACTCGCGGCGTTGGCTACAGGGATATCAGTCAGCCGACACCTTTTCGCAAAGACAGCTGACAGAACACTCATCGGCCCTAAACACCCAGCAGAAAAGGACCAGTGAACGTCAGAATTTCAAGGGAGGTGACGTAATTCTGCTTGCAATGGGAAGGGCTAATCGAGGCTGCTCGCTTTTGGGCTTTCTGAAGGGCTACCACTTGGACCCCGACGGTTTGGTCCCATGAGTCAGTGAGCGCACTGTAATTGGAGTCCTGAGAAGAGATGTGCGGAGTATGTGTCAGCCCCGAGGCGCAAACTTAACCCGAATTCCTTTGCTGAGGATGAGTAGACGTATTGCTGTGAGCCCTGTGAACTCCGGTGTTTCGAGTGCTCATGTAATAAGAAAAAGCTTGGGCCGGATCCTATTTGATACCGCCTGGATCACTCAGAGAAATTTCGATGGATGAAGTAATATAGTTTGCAGCTGAAGTTTTCATGCTGTTATTTTATGTGGCGCTGTTTAGGATGAGTAACCCTTTATTTCTAAAGACACTGTTTTCTCGACAGAACCCTTTGTGCCTTGGACAACGTTTTGCCTTCTTTCATCTTTGGGTTGAGTTTTATACCCATTTATTCGTCATTCCACGTAAACACGAATGGGCTCCGCCAGTTCAGACTGTTCTACTGATGCCCGGCTTTGGTTGATGGCTCCCCGACTGTTTTGCTTGCCCTGAAGCCGTTTTCGGCTGCTACTCTCAGGAATTCTGCTTGTTTAGATTCATCACCCGTGCAGAGCCTTTCCCCTCTTCGAAGAACTTACACTGACAGGTATTTGATTGACTATTCTTTGTTTTTATATATAGTAATTCTTTTGTTGACAGGTTTTCTGTCACGTGCTTTTGGAACCTCGGCCGGATACTGACTGTGACTCATTAGTATAGGTAAGATTACCGTATACATTTTGTGGTGATGGAAAAATAGTATCGTAGATTTCTTTGGATTATTCTCTTCTTGATTCTGGAATATGTGGAACCACTGGTTGTTCAGTATTTTTCATCTCCACTGAAATAGGACAAGAACCTTCTCATTGAAGTTTGGCTTCTGCGGTAATCCCGAAGTCAACGTTATATTGTCTCGATTTTGTTTTATCCATTGTTTTTGCGTATATCTGTGTTTATTCTGGTATACGCTGCTCGCGAACCGAAGTTGTGACCTGCTGCAGTAAGCTACCAACACAAACCATGACGAGTCCTTCAGCTGGTAAAGAGAGTTACCATAAACTATCTTTGACATCATTTGCTTCAATTTTTATAATAACATCTTGAACAACATGGGCCAATAAACCCCACCTGATCCTCACGGAGGTAGACCCGGGCCTGTGAGTTTATATCCATTCTCTGAACCCGTCGTTTTTTATCATACTAACTAAGGTTCCACAAGTGCTTTTTTCAAAGCCTTGTGTAAATCCCCCCTCCTGCCTCCTCGTAGGGGACGTCTGCTTCGTGTTTAGGTGATGACCCCCCATCGACCAGCTCAATTCAAAATTGCTCCCCACTGGACAACCCTGTTATCGTAATCAGTGTTTATGACTCGTCTGTGGCCCTACATGGGTCCTTTACTTTGCTTTCTCGAGGCGTGGTCTACCAAAAATTTGTTCTTTATCTACCCGATTCGACAGGGACATTCGAGTGAGGGCACCATTATGCAGTCCTCAATAAAACCATTTCCACCGCCCGATGGAAAGTCGAGGATAGAAATGAGGCCAAAGAGGGCTACAGGTCGTCGAACGGCTAAATTCCGCTTAAAATCTCCAGCCACACCAATAACAACTGCCATCTCCTACCAGGAGCCTGATCTGTCGGTGGTTGATGTTCCTGGTGATACTACTCGCAGCTGATGCCGTTGAACATGACCTTTACATTTTGGGGTCAGTAGCCATCAGTTCATCAAACTGTCCAATCTGGGGCACCTGACTCAAAAGGCTCACCTCATCGCAAGCCCAGTCATTCATGACCTGATCCACGATAGTGGCTTTTTTGACTCCTCAGCCATTGAATAATAGGAGTCAATATTTCTACCAGAGCACCAGTCTTATATGTTCCCGGCCGTGTTCCACCAGATTCAGTGAAACCTAGTATCTTGGATGCTTGCAACTTTGCAAACCACGTCTGCTAACGCAAGAAACAGCAGAAGCGTAGCTAGCTCGCCCCTTCCGTTCCCGTTCCAAGTTAAGCTGACGGCAGGGGACTTCATCGAGGGTCGAAGAATGACGGACTTGGATATCTGATATAATGCTTTTAAATTGCTGCCAACAAAACACCCCAACAGAGGGAAGATCCGACATCCCGGGGCTACATTTTTGCAGTACAAGGGATGGAAAATTGTAATTCTTCGAAGGGCCCTATGAACACTTAGAAGGCAGTATCTCCACTAACCTATATTTAGACATCACCTACAGCTAGCCGAGATAGACTTGAATCTCCCAATCTCGCCTGACTGTATACAACAGTCCTGGAAAATTCCCCATATACACTCAACCTTCAGTACGCTCCTTAGCCCCCCTCCCAGCAGCCCTTGAGTTTTCGATATTTGATGCTATGACGCGGAAAAGGCTACTGAGGATGTACACTTTGTCGGGTCGCTTTAACTACTCAGGTTGCCTGCTAACCCTTGACAGCGAACTTGAGAAATACTCGAGGTACATTCTACTCCCATTGATCCTCGGAGTCCTCCAAAATCAGTAAAACTCCAGCTATTCAAATTCAAGAATCGAAAGAAGCTGATGATAATATGCTCTCGTTTATGGTAAAACATAACGATTTATTCCGAGGGTACTCGAAAACGCTTGGTTGAGGGATCGCTCGTTTCACGTGCTTGCACATGAAAGCGGACGGTGGGGTATATGCCACCCAGCCACAGGGGGCCCACTGCACAGTGAGGGACAATCGAGAAGCGGAGAAGAGAACCACATAAGGTCCCATTGGTTCACGTGTAGTTATGATCCGGACTGTCCATCACAATTTGGGCCACAACAACTTCTCTTCAATAATTAGTAAGATATGCGTGGAAGAAAAGTGTAGAGGTTTTAGTGAGTCCTAAATGAAGGCCCTATAAAATTATGTGCCGGGCTCAGATGATCATACCACCCAACAATGGAGTTTATTGACTAGTCAAATTAGGTTAGCAAGTAGATCGGGGATGGAATTGAAATGATCGGATATTTGGACGGTATCAATTGAAATTAGCAAAGAAGAACATCTTGACGGAAATCTTCAAAAAGATAGAAAAAGAAATTGGGAACTTATCGGTGACGACTGATGCACACTTGAACCAATAGTTCTGCTGACCCCAAAAGAGGATGAGATTTATTCCTACAGGGTTGTGAGGTGTAGCTGGAGAGAAAGAGGGATGCTCAGCGTGCAGCAAAAAATTGCAGAGAATGCACACTCAGTAGATGTAGAGTAGACACCCGATCAAGGAAACTTTTATGGGATAAAGTGGCAGAATTTGACAGCTGAGCAGCGAGGTTCAAGTGATGGATTTGTTGGGGTCGGTGGGCGATTGAGTGATTGAGTGATTGAGGAATGCATACTGATCGTGAGGTGGACGTGGGGGGTGAAGATAGGGTGATCTAATATAATCACGTAGGATTTGTACGTAAATGAAACAGTAAAGAACTACAGACGGCTGCGTAATTGGACATACTGGGGAAAGTCTAGCGTGAGGCATGAGGCAAAAATTCGGGCGGTCGATAACCCGAAGTTTAGTTGATTAGTCACTAGTTCCACTTTTAGCAAATGCAAATGATTGAATAAATGGATATTCAGGAGAGGGATCGGCCCGATACAACAGAGCAGGGGGCTGGTGTCACGCGAACGGAGCTCCAGAAGAAGGACCACAGGATAATTGCTATGTTTCGGCAGGAAGGAAAAACGATATTTACACTATGGCTTTGTTTAGGTAAATCATGCATTGCCATACAAATAGCGCAACCAATGAGTGACCCCAGCTAGAGTTTATCTGCATTAGAGATGTGTATAATAAATTCTTTTGAACACTGAAGATTCTGTATGTTCCAGGGTACAGAAGCCAACAACCCAACGAGGTGGAGTCAAGGTCAATTTTGGGTCTTCTATGATAAGCAAAATACTGATAGAGATAAATAATGATAACAGTGGATAACAGCTTCTTCCTGGGCCTAGAAGAAATGTCTACTTTTCTATTAGGAACATGACCGGATATACGGAAGTTTTTTTCAAAAATTGAAGATGATTTAAGGTTTTTGTAGGGACGCTGGCCGTGCAATTTAAAAGCAGATGAAATTCATGAAGGCAACGAGGAGCAGCTTTACGAAGCTTGATAGTGGTTTTACGTCTCCAACCCGTGCTACCTGTCTGAGCCGACTCTGCGCTGGATAAGCAACCGAAAAGCTGTTTAGGAGACCGCAGGTGCAGTCGGACAGCCTGGTTTCAAAAGCGTATCCATACAAGCGATCAGCGCGTCCGATAGGAGCTTGACATAGCGTTGTTTCTGACAACTCCCCGTACGGTTTGGATTTTCGATGGGAACAAACAGCAGTAAACATCAAGTTGTTAAAATGAGGCTGCGAGACATCAGTGGATCCCGGGGTGTAACAGCCGGAGCATCAGTTGTGCAGCATGGAGTTATCAGATTGCCAGGCGGATGCCTAGGCCAGGCTTGGGAACATTATAGTCTCCGGAGTGCTGAGATGCTCCGTGGTAAAGAAAAGCTCGAGCATAGGCCCGGAAGTAAAAGAAAAGTAGAGCAACGCAGTCTCGGGTGCTCACGGCTGGAAGTCAACTGCGTTTGATATGAAAGGAGATGGTTCCAGTCGGTGAGTTTCTGAAGCCAGTGACTTTGAGGCTGGAAGGTTGAGGTACTCCCCGGAGGTTTTCACTGTTTTGTCGTTATTCACTGAGACATGCACAGTTTGGAAGCCCTGACTTCTGCCGCAGGCTTAATCATCGGATATATTTGCGTTCAACAGCAGTGGGTTTTGGGTGATCGTGTGGAACACTTGCAGTACATTTCCAAACAGATGGCCGGAAAAAAAGCTGAGTATATCTAAAGGCGCTCTTTTCCGTAAGGTACAGTAAGCTGTGACAAGAATGTATAAAAGTAGGCTGATGTTGGTACTGAAGACCTAGAGTGTAGAAACCCGATGGCTTATTGAATATACAAAAACAGTTGGGAGGTGTGGTCAACTGGAAGTATATGGCTGGTTGTGGGGGAAGTATTTCAGGAAGATGAGGAAGATGAGGACACCAGAATAAAAACAAGCGTCGTTGCATATAATTTGGGGGAGGGCTCCATTCAAGCAGCAACTTAGATAGATCCAATGCCAACTCTTTCTGGTTTGTCTCGAGGAATATTGAGGAACATCAAGAATTTGTATTCGGCCCAGCTTCTCGGCAATAAAGCTAGACGGGCATCAAAAGAATGCGGTAGGTTGCCGCTCGTGATTGGACAAAACAGAGCACGTAAAATGTTTGAAGGTTTACTCAGCCGACCTCATGAAGTGGCATAAGCTTTGCTAGAAGGTTCAGTGGAAGGGCTTCCTGCCAGTCGAAATGAGGCAGAGGTGTTATCTAACTAGAAGTTAAAATGGGGTTTTATGACTGGCCTTAGTCGGATGATTTGCAAGGCTAAACTCAACTGATTTTCAAAGCCAGGCCAATAGACGAGGAATTTCCGTACCTGTTACAGAGTAAGTGGGCTGAAAGAGTTGCCAACTGACATCGAACAGCCGCAAACCGACCTTAAGAGAACTGACAGAACTCGTGTCCTTCACAGTAAGGACGGCTCATAGTCGTCCGGGCAGCTAGCCCATCAAAATATAGCAACCAACTGGACGAATTAGGTCACCTGAAGCAAGGAGCCAGCTTCCGTTAGGAGCTATTTCGGCTGGTAGTGAGGGGATCTATGACGGAAGTTAACTGGTTTGAGCTATACATGGGGAAGGTCACTCTGTGACAGTTTGTGCGAGAGATGCGACTCTAGAGTTACCAGCAAGATGGTTAGAGGCGTCAGGGAGGGGACTGTGTTTCATTCATCGGAAGAAGAGCAGAAGAGCAAGCAAACGTGAGCCAAAAATCTTGTGAAAAAGGGCTGCGAAGGCCGTCGTCATCGGTTGCTTCGCTTAAGGGTGTCAGGCAGCCAGATCCTACAAGACCCAAACTACAATAGTCACTGTGGGGCTGCTTTCTTAAAGAGATCAGGCAGAAGATAATGAGAAATGGAATCATTAGGTAGTAAGGAGCGAAATATTAGGCTCAAGCACGTCTTGACCTTTGCAATTTGAAGAGCCAAATATTCGGAGAAAATAAATGCACAAGAATAGTTTTAACCAAGGTTTCCAAAAATTCCCCGGTGGGCAAGTATAAACCACAAGAGGCTATAGGCCCCGGGGGTAGGTTGCATTTATACGTAGGCACCCCTCACTTGTCGGCTAAAACTTCATCCGTCAAGTAGAGCGCCGTCTAGGAAGAGCAGATGTCTGAATAAAAACTTGCAACAGCGGTGGCGAGACAGTCAGACTTGAAGAATTAGGCAATGTTGTTGCCACGAGCAAATAGAAATACAGTTTCACGACTCGCTAAGAATATTTTTTCGTTTATACTCAAGAAAAAGGACAGGAAGCTACAGTGCATAGAGCCGCCTGTCACCAGCCCAGACTAAAACAGAGTGCTTTTGTCAAACAACCTCAGAGTGGTTGGATAGGAAAGAAATGATCCAAAATAGCAAGTGATCATTGACATCAAAAGACCGAATGTTGGTCTGAAAATGTCTGTGACAGGTCCAGATAAAATATTTGACGAACCATCCCACTGTCTGCTGCTTCAGTGATGTGATTTGAGAAATCTCCTCAGCCAGCTGACCAAGATCTTGAAAGGTGGGTGCTTGTGTGGTGAAATTTAAAAGTTTCTTCATGATGTGTTCTTTGAGGGTCTTTAGTCAATCTAGTGCAAAAAGGAATATGGCTTTTGGAGGGGTAGTGATACGAAGAGTAAAATAAGCCCTTCTCAAGGCAGGGGATTATGCCTGGAAGTCTCATGTTCGATGGCATCAAACTAGAGTTCACAGGTAGAGCAAAGTGAATACGTAAGAAGTATGGGGAGTCAGGTCTGGATCTAACCATTGCCATGAGTGGCAAACTATCTGGTCCTGGGTAAGAGCATGGCTTGCAAGCCGTCAATAATTGCAAGATATTTGGAAAGGTAAGTTTCACTATGAAAATGGGTTGAAGAGGGAAAGTGAGGAGGAGAAAGTGGGGCTACTTTGGCAGTAGAGGTTCATAGTCGAAGGAGAGAACGAGTCAAAGGCTTCAGCAAAAGAGGTGAGTAGAATTATACACTGCATGCTGAAAAAGTGCGCGATAAGATTACGAGTACCAAAGGTTCGAACAGTAAACAACGGCTGCAATCAAAGCGACCCATTGGGTTGTTGCAGAGCCTTCAGTTTTGATTACGCAATCTACTTTCTTCAAGTTTCTCAATAGTCAACGAGATGCAAAAATTCAAAAACCGAGCTACAGAGAGTGTGAAACTTGGCTATGCTTTTAATTTTGCAGTATTTTGTTTTCAGATATATGAAATAATTTCCTGTTATGCCCGCCCTGTGGCGGCGGGTAGTCTTCTCAAAATGCCTGGATAACTGCGGATTAAGTTATCAGCAGCCTGCCATCAGCCACCAAGGGAGAAGAAATTGCTTACATGGAGTAGTCGGAAGGTCGCAGGAAAGGGCTTTTGGCTAAGAAAAGGGGTAGGTCTTGACAAAATGTGAACTCAGGGTGGATGGAAGATGGATAAGAATGCAAAAGTTAGCCGTGTTTCGACCTCTACAGGGAATGTTTTGGTGGATTGGGATAAGTATGTTAGTCATGTCTTGGGTAGAAGTCAAACATAAAGGCCTTTTTTCTTCGTACAAAAGTAGGCGCACTTTACCCGTCCTCCCGAGTCAACGCTTAGTGCAAATGGTGAGAAGTTAGGGGTTGCAGACAAAGAAGCCAAGACTATCTCAGGTATGCTAAAGCCACAATCTTTACACGACGGTAGTAAGGAAAAGTGTTCAAACTTACCGGTTAGGTGAGGGAACACGGGGAATTTTTCGCTTCTCGAGCGGTGAACATCCGTAGAAAGCTGAGAGACACGAAAGTAAAAGTAAACCGAAATGGGTCATGATGGGGGTCAAGCAGAAGGAGCTGAAGTGCTGTTCCGGTGAAGGTCTGCCTCACAATTGCAAGCAACCTCCGCTAAGCCAGGTTTCCCTATTCGTTCTGAAGACGTGACACCTTACAAGGCTTGACTGGTTGTCTGGAGTGCGCTGGGTTAACCACTTTTCAACAATCAAGATGACATCATAGCTGGAACTGGTGGCCAGTTCTCGTGTCGCATTTTCTGCAACGAATCGACTAATAAAAGAACCAACCGGATACGGTTATCAGTATTTGGTATTAGTTACATGGGTTGACTAAATAGGTTGTGCTGTGGGGAGTAGTTTAAAGTCATGCTTCGAAGTGAAGACCAATGGGACAGTGGCAAATCAGCAGTCTGAATTAGTTTTATTCTACAATATGAACGGTGTTATTGCGCTCAGAGGACAGCAGAACGGCTGTTGACGTTTTGGCGCCCGGCCATGTTAAAGCACAACCTGCGGGATACTTTAAGTTGGGAGGATAGTCAGGTGACCAAAGGTATTATTACCATCAGCTGGGTGGAAGGGGACATTGCATCGAGTGCTCAGAAAAAGGGGGCCCCATCTACATCAGCAGTTCGGCAGACTGAAGCCTGCTGAGATGTGAATTTAAAGGAAGTGGAGAGACACTGTCAAGAGTGCGAGTTGGAATGTGATAAGTGTTGTTGCTTCAGGGGGTGGGGAAAATAAAATGCGGTCAGGTGGTGAATACGTGTGAAGAAACGATGGAGTGTCATAGTGGAATGGGTGGCCACGCGGAGCTCTGAGAGGACCGTGGTATGGTGGGGTTGCAAAGATGTTAATGCGAGAAGGGAAAGGAAAGTAAAGTGTGGGTAGTATTTAAGACGTCGATACAAAATGTGGAACAAGAGGAGAAAGAAAAACTGTTAGGTATTTATCTGTCAAAGGGGATGGGATGAACTTCCTGCTCGCCTTGCCACAGTAATGCAACGGAGCTACCGGGGCGGATGGCCGAGACGTGCTGTGTCCAGGAGATGAGCGGGTCTTAATGTCAAACGTCACCCTACCTCCATGAACGATGGCTGGATTTTGTCTTCCACGTGATGCTTAGATACGTCTGTCCAGGCTGCAGTCAGTAGACAGTTTACCAGAGACTGGGACAGGTTGGTGAGGCTGAAAAGACTAGAATAAAAGGGGTTTATGGTTCCAGTGGAAGCTACTATGCTTACAAACTAGGCTGACTGTGCTGACTAAATGCACATGCATGGAGACTATCATGTCTTCATAAGGTTGAATCTTAGGAGGTCTAGTAATATGACAGGACTTAGGGACCTGTTAAGGAATGTATATGAGTCATGTTCTTTGGGATTTGGTTTGCGGTCGTTAGCTTGCACATTTTGGTAGGCTGGATTCTCTTACCAGATTTATTGCTAGCAGCTTTTTCTCCGCCGTAATGTTTGATCGCGGAAGTTCCAGAGATAGACTGGGGCTCGAAGGTCCGTTGAAGGTTGGATCTACGGAGGGTTTTTCAAAAAGATTGTACTGGGACAAAGGAGACCGGTGAGCACAGGTCTACTTTGAACGTATGCAACTAAACGTTTGGGCAACCAGTGACCTACTTCACATTTGCCAGGTTTCCTGGAAGGGACCGTGCAAACGTCGATGGCCTTTCTCAAGTGCAGATGAACAGTCAGCTCATGAGCAGAAGAAAACCCCTTTGTAGCGGTTGCCATCTTCATTCGTACTTTTACCACGTTTATTGTTTAACTGAACGCTGCCTGCCAAGCGCGGTGGCCATTTGACCGTTGCTCTTGCGCACGCTCTCACGCACGCTCCCAAATACACGCTAACCACTGTCTCTCCAAATCGTCTTCTCGTTCTTACGGGTCATGGAGAATACTGTTCTGGTTAACATATTTGTGCAGTGCCGCACATTAGAGTAACGTGCAGGTGGTCCACGCAGTACAAAGGACCGAAGCACGCGTTTACTAAGGAAACCGCGAAGTAAGGTCTAATCAACCTTATAATTGGTGAGCCCGACGTGATCCTCAGGTCACGTGAGTTTCCTTGTTTTCTACCGTTTAAGGTCCCGTCTGCGTACGTTTTTGTGTTTTATTGTTTCCCTATCTGTTGATTTTTTTCGGTCGGTTTACCAAATAAATTTTATTTGTCCATACGTATTTTTGGTGTCTAGTTCGTCGTGATTTTTGTTCTTTTTTCGCGAAGATTATAGTGCTCCATTGATCGTTGGTTTCTTTTCCCGTCTGTATTCGATAAAGTAATCGCTATGTCTACTGAACGGAAACCCTGCTCAGACTCCACCGTTGGGGCGATCACGCTGCACATACCAGCATTCACACCTGCTGGTCCAGAACTCTGGTTCGCGCTGGTCCAGTTAGAATTCGAAAACTGCCGTATAACCAGTGGCGCCAGCCGTTTCAGGTGGGTAGCAGGCCGCCTCCCGCCAGAGGTCACAATGCAAGTAAGGGACGTAATAATCTCTTCCCGAAGCTATGAGGCTTTAAAGGAGGCTGTCACTGCCCGCACGACCCCAACGCAAGACCAACGTATGCAACAACTTCAAAACGTTGACCTTGGAAGTAGGAAGCCCTCTCAACTGCTGCGTGAGATGCAGCGCTTGAGAGGACCGACAATAGGCGAGGACCCTTTCTTAAGGGAACTTTGGCTGCAGCGTTCGCCGCATAACATTCCAGTTTTACTAAGTGCCATGCGCAAATGCTCGCTGGAGGAAACCGCAGCGATAGCTGATGACATTATGTCACGATATAACCCGGCTGTCGCCGGAGTAACCATGCCGTCCGTCACAACGAGGCCTGCATTGCCAACATCTAATGACCTCGCGTCAGTTTTGTCTGGAATTGACGCGAGCCTGCAACGCCTAGCAGCTAGAAGTGAGTCACAGGAGCGGCACCGCGCACGCTCACCTACGCTCCATAGTCCGTCATTGCGACGACGTTTTGTCGGTTCTTCAAAAGGAGGGCATTGTAAATACCACTGTCGCTTCGGTGAGGGAGCCAAACGATGCGAACCATGGTGTACGTTTCCCGGTGCTCATCAGAGAAACTAAACCCCCGGCCCGTGGTGGCTACCCACGAAGCCGGGTATCAGACCAATAGTCGTCTTTTGAACGTAAGGGACATCATTTCAAATAACTTATTCCTTGTAAATACCGGTGCCGAATTGAGCGTCCTCCCCCGAGCGAAAGACGACAATAGCACACCACAGGCCCAAACACTACGCGCTGCCAATGGCACGGCCATCCCAACGTTTGGCCAGCGGTCGCTCACCTAAAACTTAGGTTTAGAGCGTAATTTTCGTTGGGTATTCATCATCACCGACGTTCCGTACCCAATTCTGGGCATTGACTTCCTGCAGCACTTTGACTTGTTAGTTGATGCACGGCACCGCAGAGGGGTGGATCGTCAGACCACTCTCGCTGTTGCAGGCCATAATTCGCGAGTGAATCACTACACGCCGTTTTACGTTCAACTACCAGCACACCAACTTTATGGCGAACTCATCGCCGCCTACCCGGCCATGCTTCGGCAGGCCGGGCCTCTCCCAGCAGTGACGACCAGTGTCACTCACCATATCGATACTAAGGGACCCCCAGTGTTCAGTAGGCGCATCGGTTAGCACCAGACAAGCTTCGTGTTGCATAGGCTGAATTCGAACATATGCTAGAACTGGGTATAATACGCCCTTCTAGTAGCCCTTGGACTTCCCCCATTCATATGGTCCCTAAGTCTAGTGGCGACTGGCGACCCTGTGGTGATTACAGAGTGCTTAACAAAGTCACCGTCCCGGACCGATACCCGATTCCCCATATACAGCATCTTACTTCGTCTTTATCAGGTTGCTCCGTCTTCAATCGTATCGATTTGGTTCGTGCGTACAACCAGATCCCGGCAGCAGAGGCCGATATCCCTAAAACTGCCGTCACTACGTCTTTTGGGCTGTTCGAGTTTCTGCAAATGCCGTTTGGACTCAGCAATGCATCCCAGACCTTTCAACGATTCAGGCACGAGGCAACTCGTGGTTTGGAAAGTGTCCGCGTATACCTGGATGATATTTTGGTGGCGAGTTCTTTAGAGCAAGAGCACGTCGCACACTTACGAGCACTTTTCGAACGCCTTAGCCAGCACGGCGTTACGATCAATATCGCGAAATGTGAATTAGGCCGGGCGGATATCACCTTCATAGGACACTCTCTTTCATCCTCGGGTATCCGCCCTCTGTCAGATAAAAATTCCGCTATTCGCGACTACCCTGAACCCTAATCTTTTCGCCAGTTGCATCAAATTGCCGGCCTGGTGAAGTTCTACCGCCGATTTATTCCCCACTGTGCGGAAATGATGCAACCCCTCACCGATCTGTTGCGCGGAGGTAAGCGAAAGTTCGTGTTTCCCGACACGGCACAAGCCGCATTTGCCTTGATCAAAGATGCTGTCGCCAACACAGCACTCCTTACACACCCCGACCCTTTGGCTCCTATTTCGGTAGTGAAGGATGCCTCGGACACAGCGGTTGGAGCAGTACTGCAACAGTTCGTAGACGACTCTTGGCAACCTTTAGCATTCTTCTCCAAGCGCCTACAACCCGCGGAATCTAGGTACAGCACATTTGGTAGGGAGTTATTAGCCATCTACTTAGGAATTCGTCATTTTCTCCATGCACTCAAAGGCCATTCGTTCACGGTGTTTACAGACCAAAAGCCTTTGGTTTACGTACTTAAGTCAGCTTCGGATCGATACTCACCACGCGAGATTCGCCATTTAGACTTGGTCTCACAGTTTACTGTGGACATACGACACGTCTCTGGGGTACTTAATCCCGTCGCCGACGCCTTATCACGCGTACATCAACTAAGTCTGTCACTGACGCCTAACATCAATTTGGACGCAATGGCACAGGCCCAAACTATGGACCCCGACATCGAACGACTTAGACAAAACGGTTCTTTGAGCTTAACCACATTACCTATCCCAGCTTCCCAGAATACCATCGTGTGCGATGTGTCGCAAGGTCACCCTAGGCCGGTAGTTCCTGCTGCCCACCGTTATCCTACGTTCCTGACACTCCATAATCTGGCTCATCCGGGCGTGACTTTCTCAGGGAAACTGATAACCGAGCGTTTTGTTTGGCACAATGTCAAACCAGATGTCCGTCAGTGGGCTCGTGCTTGTCTGCAGTGTCAACGTGTTAAGACCTATAGGCACACTAAGGTGGCATTAGTCAGGTCCCCAGAACCTGAAACACGTTTTCATCATGTGCACGTCGACCTCGTAGGACCGCTTCCACCTTCGCTTGGGTACGTTTACATACCTACATGCGTGGATCGTTTTACTCGCTGGCCGTAGGCCATTCCTATCCCTTATCCCACGTCGGAAGAGGCCGCCAAAGCTTTTCTGACCGGTTGGGTTGGTCAATTCGGTTGTTCGGCAATAGTGACCACCGATCGTGGTCCACACTTTGATGGCGCTTTTGGCAGCCTACTCGTACGCTTGGTTGCCAACACGTTAAGACGACAGCTTACCACCCTTAGGCCAGTGGTATGGTCGAGCGTTTCCACCGGCAATTAAAAGCCGCCCTTCGAGCAAACGGTAACCACCTTTGAAGTGAAACACTACCATTAGCACCCTTAAGCCTGCATAGTACCGTTAAGGAGGAATTACACACAACACCGGCCGTACTAGTATATGGCTGTACACTCCGTCTGCCTGGAGAGTTGATAGCTCCCTCACAAACCGTGACTTTCGACTACGGGGACTATGCTCAACGTCTTCCGCAGCACATGCGAGTACTCAAGGCCAGTCCGCCGCGTGAACAACAGTCTACAAGTTATGTCCCAACTGCGTTAGGAACCGCCACTCACGTATTCCTTCGCGTCGATGGCGTTAGATCACCACTACAAGCGCCATACACTGCTCGTTTCGGGTGATAAAACGTGGGGCAAAAACATTTGTCATAGACATCAACGGACGACACGACACCGTATCTATCGACCGTCTCAAGCCTGCCGTCATGGAGTGCGAGCCGCTCGGCCACTTTACACCTACTCAAGCCGCTCAGTCACCCGCATCGAGCGAGTTATTACTCGAACCACTCCCAAGTTCGCCTAGTGAGGACTCGGCAGCTAGTCCATCAGATTCTCTAACCGTGCCCGCAACGCGAGGTAGCCGTCGCGGTCGCCAACTACGAAATTCCGTCCGCTTCGCCGATTTCGTGACGATTTTTACAACCGACTGTTAGCAATGAATGGGGAATTTCACCATGGATTTATCAACCAACGGGACCGAGAAATTACAATCGGTAGTTCGGATTACATTTTCTTCTGGTTTCCTAGCGACTACAACAACATTGAACATTGTTCGTGTGTTGTTATTACGGTCCAACATCCGCCGGCGCCCTCAGGCGCTATTTTGTTTCAGTTTATCTTGACCTCTCTCAGACGGATCAACACAGTCACATTGGCTTCATCCGTTGCCTCGCTGACTCCCGTGCACGTTCAAGGAGCCAACCACTCATTGAATAATGGGACGATTCGTCAGCCTGGTACTGGAGGCGACAACTGGACGCCCTTTTGGATGCATCTGACACGGAATCTTCCGGCTCGCATGAGTATGAGACCCGTGGGCGCTAAAACACAGTCGGACCAACGCACATCGGACCTCGATAGTGCAGGCACCGTGAAACTCATCAGCAGTCATTCGACGTCACCAACAATATAACGGGCAAGCTACGAGGAGTTCCTGGACAACCAATACCTCCGTTCAGCCATCACTATCGAAGACCAACTCTGTCGGACTTCCAGGAGGAGGCCTTTGTAGCGGTTGCCATCTTCATTCGTACTTTTACCACGTTTATTGTTTAACTGAACGCTGCCTGCCAAGCGCGGTGGCCATTTGACCGTTGCTCTTGCGCACGCTCTCACGCACGCTCCCAAATACACGCTAACCACTGTCTCTCCAAATCGTCTTCTCGTTCTTACGGGTCATGGAGAATACTGTTCTGGTTAACATATTTGTGCAGTGCCGCACATTAGAGTAACGTGCAGGTGGTCCACGCAGTACAAAGGACCGAAGCACGCGTTTACTAAGGAAACCGCGAAGTAAGGTCTAATCAACTTTATACCGTCATACTGATGCTTCGTCAGTGGCATCCTTGATGTCCTTCAATCGGGAATTAAGGGCAACCGTGTTCCGAGTTTATTGAACTTCTGGGCGGTTTGCTGCACAAAGCGTCACTCTTCTCAGCCTAATGAACTGGCATAGAAGACCTGCAATGTTGAGAGCACTCATGAGGTTGTGTCACTGAATCTAGCGCAAAACAAACAGACAAATAAAAAATCACGCGGTCGGTGTTCTTGAATCTTCTCATAGCTCCAGAGGCTATGGAATCAATGAGGCTACCAACAGTTATCAGACACTGGGTGGAGGGATGTTTATTGTGGCCAGTGATTTTTCAGAGCTTTCCAGAAACCGATCGGTTTTTGCCGAGTTTAGCAGTTTCAAGAAAATGTATGAGCGGATTTTGGCAGTATTTTGGTTGGTTGGAACAAGTTTGACTGTCAGTTTATGAGCCGCTTTGTTGGGATTTAAAACCGGGTCTATGAAACAAGGTGTGTGATGTATTATCTCCAGTTGCTTTCTCTGAAACATTTTCCCATTTATTCCCTTATTCTATTTTCACTACGAAATCACTTCATTGATCTCTTTTTGTCCTTCCATCTTAAAGGGCTCAGAAAACAGCTCATCAAATGTAATGGAAACAAAAGTCAGAAAAGAGGTACAAAAATACCCACAAATACTCTCACGGCCGAGGTGGCCTTGTTCTGTCATTTCATTTCCGACCTGCGGATGAACTGAGGGCAGTGTTTACTTGAAATGAACTTTTGAGCACATGTTAAAAAAACACTCTAAAATTGGATAACTGAGCTAAATAAAGATGCTTCTAGCAAATATAAACTACGGCATTCATTGTTTAAGGGGGACCTATTTTACTAGCAACAGAGTGGAAACGGAGGCATATACCCTAATATTATATTATGTGATCTAAAATCACAGCAAAATGGTAACTTTGAACACGGACTTAGTGTTTTACAGAAAACGTTCTAGTTTGTCACAAAGGCTGCTGCAAAAATGCTAGCAAAATACACCACTTTGGCTTTAGTAAGTCATAGGGAACTCAACTTCTCATTCGTTCTCCAAGGCCACTCCTTGATCCTCGGATTTAGAGCCAATATTTTTATTCCCTTTTCCGTGTTAGCGTTTTATAAATCCCTCAACAGTGGACTCCAAAACAACGCGTCTATTTATTTCAGACACCAGTTAAACTTTTGTAGCCCTGAAAATAAGCAGTTGTGCTGCGGACTTTTAGGCTGCACCGCAGGTTCAACGGGGCTTTGCAGCCAAACCACCAGAAATAACTAAAGTCGACCTTTTTCTGACTGGATCACCAGAAATTCCTGCAGTCGGTCCAGAGAGAATAAAAACCTGGAACGTCATCAGCATTAGGAAAATATATTTTGAGGTGTCCGTGACCACTCGAAATTTTAGACCTTTCAGCTTCATTAGGCAATTAAAAAGTACAACCGACATTTACTTTGTGGCGTTATGGCTTGCTGCAGCCACTGCCTAGCTGTCTACTACCCAACACTTAAAAAAGTCAAAGCTGACACGATGCAAATCCCATAGACCAGTTTGGTTATGTATGCAGAGCGGCTCCTAAAATTAGGATTGGCCCATTCTCCAGACCCAGCACTTATCGACTACCCAAATCATCCGTTTTGGTGCACTATCCTCCAGAATTTAAAAGAACTTCCAGCAGGATATCTCATTCAGGCAAATGTCAAACGAACTTTCTTCCCTTTCAATTTACTCTGCTCCTAGAAGCATCCACTCACACAAAAGCGACATCTAGATCATCCCCTTGGAAGCTTATTCGGTCCCTTCCTACATTATTGTAATAACCCCTGGCGCACCGTAGCCCTTTTGAAGTTCCCCCGTAACTGCAATTAGGCATGACACACACTCATTTCTGCCAGTATTCAAATCAAAACAAAATAAAAGTTGGAGCACAGGACTGGCGGCCGAAGCCAATGGCAGCCCAGTTTCTTGCCCCTGCGAGCCCCTGCTTCCCATTGGGCTTTGACTTCTCGGAATCCTTAGCTGTCTGTTGATGGAGGTACAATAACGCGAAACTTGACGGGTCGCCTTCGGAAAGGGCAGTAAAAGCAATATTTCGATAGGGTAAGGCCTTCGCAGAAGACAAGTTCACTCGTCAAGCAAAAGTGAGTCACCTGACGGTCAGCCCTCTTGTAAACAAAGGAAGAAGGAAGGGTCTAAGAGGAATCAGTAAGGCATGGATGAAGGGCAGTGAGAGGGGAAAATGAGTAAAGAAGTAAAGAAAGACCAGTAATGATGATAGTAGCAACAATGGTGAATAATACTGATAACAGTATATCTTTCGATCGTGGTCGGGAGGCATGCATGGGAGCTTGATCAAAATTTCCAGCATCATTTGAACAGATGAAAAGCTCACAAATTTAAAACAGGGAGCCTTACATTACACTACCGGAGGATTGAGGCTGGGAAGAGCTTGAATGAGGTGAACTGACAGCGGAATACGCGGTAAGTATGGTTCATTTTCGAGTCAGCTGGAGCAGTGGCAAGGAATAGATCTGATCTAAGAAGGACGTTGTGTTAGGAAGCCAAAGAGACAGTGTTCACATGGAAGATGCAAGGAATTGGTCAGTGATACATACTTTAGTTCATTTAAAGGGGTATTTGAGGGTGATGCAAGCAGACAGGTAAGAATTTCCTGAAGGTGCGTGGATGAATGCTAATTTTCATATATTTTAGATATGAACAGTAGTAGCACTCCCAGATAAGGCGGTATGATTTCCTTGAGAGATATAATTATCAACTTACTTCGGGAATTCGCAGCTGATGGATAAAAGATGGGGTCCTAAGAAAGACTTATCAGCAAGCGAAACACCGTGTCCACGAAGAGCAAAATAAAACTAAAGAGATAGATAGAAATCTTTGCAGTAGGTAAGATTAAGCTGGTAAAAAGACAAACGTACTTTCTGTTGATTTTTCTATGGCCTTCCTTGGTCTAAATCAGGCTTTTTGGGCAAAGGTTGGCTACGATTTGTGCTCACTATTTCTTCATGGGAAGGAAGAGGGCACCACTGAATCTGGACCGTTTGACATTTCATTAGGAAGGCTTGGATCGAGCCCTAGTTGGTCTTGGCGTCGGGAGAGTCTTGCGGTATGAAGTTCTCAGTAAGCCTCGCCGGGAAAAAATAAGAAGGAAGGAAGAAAGAATTCAGGATTAGAGTTCTATTATTGCTTTTTGCTGTCTCACTGGCACTCCGGAACTACTCGTGTCGACGCGAGGTCCAACTATTTCAAAATCGATGACAGTATCTGCTGCCTCAAATCCGCCAACAGTTTTTTCAGCCATTTATTACTCTGCATGAGAAGAAACGGACTTTAATACTTCTCGTTGGCCTCTGGCCTAACAAGCTTCAGTTTGCGCCCTAGGGGATGGAGTCTCAGTCAGGGACAAGTAAAGGCTGGTTTGATCTGAACCACCCTTCTTGTTCCTTCGTTGTTTCTCTCAGGTCGCCCCACGGGCGTCTACAACTGAGCGGGAAGAAACCTAGCGACTCCAGTCTATCCAAGTACTCTAGTCCCCTCAGACCGGAGAAGGTCCCCGTGAATCTGCTTTGGACACTCCCCAATGTCTGGTTGTCCCTAACTAACTGGGAAGCCAAAGCCTAGACTACATACTCTGGATGGGGTCTTACCGTTGCGGTGTGGAGTGGTAGCAAAACTTTGTGGTCACTTGAGGTCAGTGTTCTTCTCAGTTGAGTCTCGTTAGCCGCTGACAGGCACTGTTCCGATGGCCAAAATTAGCTTATTACGATTATCTTTTAGTTTAGGATCTTCTTCTGGGCCACTGGTTTCGGATTTTCCGGGTTCAGGTAGAGGGTCCCACAGGACCCACCTTCCAGCAGACTATTACGTTTTCCCGGATTCAGAGGTAGATTCCAGACAACTGTCGAGTTATGGATAAAATTTAGGTCTTTGCGAATCTGGATGGACTGAGGAGATCCGACAGTTATTGGGGTGTATGCCATCTGGCCCCGGGGATTTCCTCCGGTATGGTGCCTCCAGTCCCAATAGAACTTCCTCAGTGTAACTCCAAGCTCCTCCGTCTTCTTGGGTCTGGTTCCTCCTATAGGCCGCGGAGGACCGCCTTGGTCTATCCTGTGAACCTCCCAGAAGTACTTACTAAGAAGATAAACCTTTCGCTAGGCGTCCTCCACTGAGTCTCCATTCCCAACCCCCTACACAGCCCACTACGACCCTCATAGCCGTTTTCTCCTTGACGCTGTTGTAAAACACTTTGGGGCTCTTTTCCTCACCCTGGACGTTCTCAATTCGTATGTTAGTTTCTTTGGTCTCTGTTGATCAACCGCCTGCTTGTTTATTCGTTTGTGCTGGATGAAGCTCCCGTGTCCGCCAGTTTTCTGAAATCTCCGCCGTGCATAGAGTTTGCACTTCAGTGAATAGGTCATACAGCTATTCCATCGTAGCGACAAGCCTCTCCTCGGGACCCTGCGCAGCGGATCTACTTTGTCCGTCACACGTAGTGAATTGCCTTTTATAATACCCCACGTTTCTCCCGCCTTGCCTCCGGTATCCCAAGCGAGCTACTCCGCCATCGCTACCAGGCTTCCTTCGCCAAATCTTCTGATGATCCTACGCCACTTATCTGTAAGGGCCTCCCCCTGACCGAAGAACCTGGGCCTGACGGTTCCGTGGTTGATTTTCCCTACGGGGGCAAAAATACGGAGTTCGTCTACTTCCGCACAAGATTTGAACGCAGCTTGATCTAATATCTTTGGCTTCTGACCGTCCCTCAATCTGGTGTGCTGATGGATGTGCTGTATCAGTACCCTGTCCTCAATGTGGTCAAGCAACCTCTGGCCAAAGGACCCGGCCGGTGTCCAATTCACTTGCCAGTCTATCTCAGGGGCGGCAAATTCTTCCCTAACGAAACACTTTTCTGCACCTTTGGATGGTACTCCTTGGCATTCTATCAGGCCCGCATCTTCCTCCGCGTTTGATGATGAGCCCCTGTATACGCACACTACCTCCACCAACCTACTCCGACATTTTATACCAGCCGCCGCCGCCTGTGTGATGTGTGAAATATACTTGGGGCTCTCCTTCCCAGTTGTGTTGATCCACCAGCAACAGTACTTCCCCTCCTATTCTTCCTTCCTCACGGTCAGCTTGGTGCGCACTCAATCCTTCCGGACAAACTAGGTTTGATCTGTCGCCCTCTTGCAGTCACGTTTCAGTGATGGCTAAGCAGTCCAGTCCCTTTGAGTTGACCACGGGTTCCTCCCACTTATTGCCGCTACCGCAAGCAATACACTGAATCACTGCTATTCCTCCTTTTTCCTCGTATTTTCCGGGCACCTACGCGTTTGTTTCGCATCCGGGAGCAGCGCCCAAGTGCCCCTACGTTTTTCGCTTTACTTGGGCTTCTGATCAGACATCCTTCAATAGCCCTATCTACCACTTCGTTCCATGGGACGTTTTCCGACATCTGATTCATTATTGTGGTCTTAGTCCTGTGTGCGACTATGGGTGTGAGGCGCACCATAGGCGACAAAGAATAGGATGGCCGTGTCTTCGGCACTAGTTGGGTTGACGAGGATACTTTTGTTTCGCATGTAGCTGTTGTGACCCTCCAGGATGCTGGGTTGTCCCCTTTGATCCTTATACCTCCCCTGGACTTCATACTTATTCTGTCCTCAGCAGCAGGAAAAGCATCCCAATATTAAGGGACCCTAACTTTACCAGGGAGGGCCGCCCTGTGGATTGCCTGTCGCCGTTGAGTCTCCATCTCCCCAGGGGTATTGCACCCTTGGTAAGAATATGCGATGGTGACCCAACTTGTCTTAGTGAGTCAGTAGCCAGTTTTCTCCAGGGCTGGTTCTTCTGTTGTGTTTCTTTACAAAAAGGTTCTGTTAGATCCTTTATATTTACAGTTCCTACGCATCCCTGTTGTTTTTTTTGCTTGCGTTTAGTCCTTACTAAGTTTTTAATGTAACCCGCCTGGGCTTGAAGCTTTTCCATTTGCGTAGCCTTTCGTTGAATCAGATCCGACAAGCCTTTTTGCCCCTTGAAAGACTACAAAACTTCCTGTTTGGTAGACGTTTTCCCTCCCTTTCGTACTGCGCGTCAGTCTCCTTAGTTGCCAGCCTCAGTAAAGAGGCCTCGGTTATGCCGTCGTGAGATACAAAGCTATCTCTTTCCCCGTACGCCTCTAAGCTTGAAGTGTTTTTCAGCCCTTCTTCTGCCTGGGTTTCCCCACCTTGGGGTGAGTCATGCCTGTTCCCCTTATTGTACACCTTGAGCATACTCAAACAAAATCATCATACATTTTATAGGGCACCGAGGCTTTACTCCTATTTTCTACTTTCCCAATGAAACCAAAATGAGCAAAAATCGCAACATTTGCCTTCGCGTACTTTCAAGGTTCACTGTTTCCAACAGCACGGAAACTCCACCTTGACCTCAGGCTCTGTGGGTTTTGGAGACTTTGTTAATAACTCACTGGTGCCGGATCTGCGTGCATTTGTGCTTTGAGAAATGCCGTTCGACGGGAGCTACTAGTATGGCAGGGCCAACCAAGTATTTGGTCAAAGAACTACAGATGAGGTAGAAGTGCGAGAAAAGATTCCACGAAATTTATATAAGAGCTCCCAACGGTAGACTAAAAACTTAAAATAGCGCAAATTGGATAGCACGTTGGCCCATTCTTCTCTAGTGTCACAGGTCACTTTTTACTTGCCCACTGGTGGACTAGCAGTAAAGGTCCTCAATTTCTTTTGTTCCTTGTGTTGAACTTAGTAGTTAAATTTGGTCCCTTATTCGAGCACGAGTTGAAGTTCTCGATAGTGCAGATGAACAAAGAATATGTCGACTCGATGTCTGCAGCATCAAGCTTTTGCTTTGCAACTGGAAAGATTCTTATTACTGATCGAATTGATATATGTATTTGTTATTCTGTCGCTGGACACAATCCTTCATAATTGCCTGTTCGTTTTTTGTCTCTTGGTAGTTCGATTTCCACATATCTCCCGAATTAGTGCGCTTTTACCTCTTCCCGTCCTTCAAGCAGCTTAAAGTCGTGGTGTAGAGTAGGAGCCTCAACCACAGTCTTTTTTTTCCACTGATCACCCGCAAAAACACTCCGGACACACTAATTCGTGCCCTTATCAACATATCCATATCCCCTTTCTTTCAGCTCCCCCCTGGTTTCAGCTTCCAAGAGCCCTGAAGACTGGAGGAGCGCTATTTGGCGCGTGTCGGTCACACTTCCTCCGGTACCACGCTCTTATTCACACACAACCCTGAAGTCCTTGCTAAAAACCCCGCCATGGCCCATGTTCTCAATCGTTCTTCTTGCCACATTGTACCTTCTCAATCCTTGTAACGTGAACCACAGGTTCAGCAATTCCCTCTTCAGCGGCGGTCTCTTTTCCCCTAGTAAAAGGAGCTCAGTAACCACTGATAACCCTAGACCAAACCGCCGGCACAGACAAAATCTCAGTTTCCAGGATATGGTTGTGTTAGCAGTCTCACCTAGATCACGTAAGTATTGCTGGTCAGCATAGCCTCTCTAGCCTTCGCCAAGCCAGATGAGGTGATGGATGTCTACTCTGCGTTCTTCATGTTGTCTCAGCGACTATCCTACAGCACCCCACCTTTGTTTAAGTAAATGGCTCGCTTTGGTTACCAAATGACTCCAGTAACCTTGCCGCCTCAGCTTCTGTCCATTGTTCTAGTAGAAAAATAACAACTACAACTAAAACCACTGATGGAGTTTTTATTCCGTCCTAGCCCACCTAGCGAGCCTCAAGCTCATTCTGGATGAATTATTATTAGTAATAATAACACCCGTTTATTTCGAAGACGCGCAAAGCATGCCTTACAGGTTAACTGTTATCAAGCAAGGACTTCCTTCTTTCATACGAATTTCTTTCGCTTGTTCTTGACGGAAGTTGGACCTAGCTTCAAACCCCTCTCTAAGGGGGAGAATATCGTGGACTCAGAATTCAGGATGAACCAGTGTAACGTCAAAATCAATAGACGTTTCTATTCTCCGGTACTGGATGTAGAGCTACCGAAGTGACACACAATTTCAATGACCAGCGGCTTTGTTTGGATGAGCAATTTTCGAATTCGGCGACTCCACTTGCACAGCCTGTGTGCTTCGTCAGCAATCCGTTGGGTTCCTTCAGTACACACGCTACCCCACCCCAGTGATTCGCGTTCTGCTCGTTTGAGCTCTGCCGCGTATAATTGTCATTGTGCCGTGCCAATATCCTCCCTTCAGCCACCATTATTATCACTGGCGCGGGTTCTTATTCCCAGATGATAAGAACCAGTAGGCCAGCTGACCTCGGGTCAACCAATGGCTGACTTATACAAGATTAGTGTACGGGAGGAAAGGTGGGAGTTACCGCTGGATGCCATCAGATGCAAGCACTTGCTGTCAGGCGAGGAGAGCATAGAAGACAGGTAAGTAGAGCTGTCCGTCCCAGCAAGCCTAGGTTTGCCGCGTGGAGGAAGGCTCAGGTGTGCTTTTGCACGAGATCCTCCAGCCAACGGAGCACTGTGCGTTAGCAGCGGTTGGGGAAAACAAGGAGCTTTTCAACCTGAGGAGATAAATGGTGTCCATGAAGGCCGGCTTGCTTCTTCCCATATACAAGGTAACTGTAAGGCACCACCTAGAGACTCTCGTACAAGCATGGGCACCGAACCCAGTGAAGGGCAAAATGTAGTGAAGACTTTTAAAGGAGATTCACTAGAGTGATGGGCGGGACGCAAGGGAAGTTGCCACAGGAAAGACCAAATATATCCGAAACTGTTCTCGCTCGAACTTCGGGGCTAATGCAAGACCTGACAATGAGTTGGAAGTTATATAAGGGAGTCACAGCAACTAGAGGACCATTGCTGACTCGTTGTCACAACCTTGCTCCCCGGGGACACTAGCAAAATGTGGACGAACCATGAGAAAGCAAAAGCACAAAAGCTTGTTTCTCCCTCATTGTCCTGTAAAACAGGGACAGATTGTTTGCACACGTGGGGACAACAACCTCGGTCGTTGCTACCAAGGAAAACTAAAGGCGCACTGGGAGTAGGTACTCCCAGACCATGGCAAAACTTTTTAGCAGTCCTCTTATTATTTCCTTTTCGTTATTTTCTCCCCTCCCTTGCCAGCGACTTTACTGTTTGCCACATCTTACGACCCCGACGTTTTCCCCATGTACCTACCATTTTCATATCCCCACATCACCCTTCTCCCCATCATTCAGCACCTACATTTTTACATTGATGAACGACTCAGAAACGTTCTACGTAGGAACAGTAGTGAGTTGTGGCGCGAAACCTGTATTAAAGTGAGGTTGCCATTTTTGAGGGCGAGCCAGCTCCATTCTTTTATTGCTGGGCTACTGAAAAATACCGAATTATGTTGGATACCTGGAAGTTGCTGCACTGGGGAACTCCTTGATCTTGCGGAGCAAGAAACTGGACGTTTGTTGACTCAAGCCGCAAGTACTGTGGTCTGATCTGACCTGAATTGAACCGCCTACGAGCCATATTACACCTGAATTGCGGTGGCTTTCCTGGGTGAGTCTCACCCTTCCGGAAATCTTAGATTTTTAAAACACACTGCTTCTACCCCCAATTTCATGTGAACTTCAATCTGTATCGCTTTAGTCCTGATTATTGTCAACTTCCTCCATAATGGACACAAAGACTTCATCGTAGAAGTCAGATATGGCTTCTTCCCCTTGGGACAAGGTGGACCTCTCGAATCCAGACGAGAGTATCCTTCACAATGCTCTGTTAGTGGAAGCACTGGGAAGTGGTGTCCAAAGATGAGTTTTAGAAAAAGGAGATTTGAGGATCATCGTCTGCACTCCTAGGACAGAAGTAACCCACCTAGAAGCTTGGTTATCAAGTCTCTTCTAACATCACAGGTAGTTGACCAGGGGTGTAATTTATCCTGCTTTAAATTGTTGGTGTCGCCAAGATTTTGCAAAGCACTGAGAGTTGCACAAGGACAGTCATTCTTCGGGGTTACTTTCCCAATGCGGACCGCCCTCACAAGGCTTGTGTCAAAGATTCTAACAGCCTCAAGCTTCCTCTCCCATTTGAATACCAATCTACTTGGCTGGTAACTAAGCGGACCAACCTGTCTCGCGGCATATTAATCGAAATTCTTGCGAAATTTACAACCCGACGGCTAATATGGTATGAAGTCAAAACTGCCGGTGCCCACGGTTTCTGTTGCCAAACCAAATAGCTTCTTAGACCATATTTCCTATCAGCAATACCTCAGCTCCACGAACTTTCACACCGATAAAGTCCGAAATCCACAGTCATTTTTCAATAACGGCTCAGTCAAACGAATCATTTCCTAACCTTCCAGTGCTCCCACAGTCCATCCCGCTAGCTTCGTTAGCGTAGCAAAATTTCCCATTCCTCCCGCGCTTGTCTGTCCAACTACAGCTTTTTTGCCTGCAGGATACTTTCACTAACCCACTTCGTGCAAATTTCCATCACCAAGCAGCCTTCAACCCCACAATCGTTCCTTTGTTCCCACCTTATTAAACTATATTTCAAGCCCAGCGTCTTGTCAGCCGTTTTTTATCCAATAGCACATTGAACTCTGCACGCCAACTAGGCAACGTTGCGTGCTCCAATCACTTCCTTCCAGGGTAATCTTGATGTGCCCACTGTGTCAACCACCGAGGTCTGCCCTAGACTGCCTGATCAATCTGCACCAGCGTGAGGCGAAATCACCCAACACCCTTCCAGTTCCCAACTTCTGAGGTCCGCTTTCTTCAAGTCGTAACAACCACTACCAAGGTAGCTACGGAGGGGAAGCCAACGCACTCGTCATCGCCATGTTCCTTCATAATACCCCCAGCGTGATCACACTACCAGATACTAGCACGTACGCGCTGCTCCATGCAAACTCCCGTTCACTTTGGGATGAGGCTGACTATATGAGATCAGGAGCTGCCTTACTGAATTCTGATGTTGTTGCCCTAACCGAAGCAGGGCTCACTGAGAACACCTCACTCGAGGGTGATTCCATTGCTTGGTTCGACATATTCTCAGACTCACTTCGAAATGGGCATGCTGGGGGCTGCCAGTTAAACTTCCGGAAAGGCACCCTAATGACTGTCATCAATCTCCCTTGACTGGCTCATACCTGCCACTCTCTATTTTTATTGCTGCGTTTTGGTCGGCAAGCGCATTCGTAGGATATCTCCACCTTCCCCTGACCGGGACTTGCCTCAAATCGACACTGTTACTAAAGCTTTCAATTAGGCGTCCCACCTTCCTTGTAGAGCAAGAATCCTCACAAATGGCTTCAATGCCCCTCAAAATATGTTGATCTTCAATCTCTGGACCCACCGGCCCCTTCGGATTACTCTCTAGTATCCGTCTTGGGCAATGAGCCCAAAACGTAACGGCTCCCAACGAAGGATTGAATATTCTGGACCTTCACTTCACCCACAGTCTCTCGGTTGTTTTACTTAGGTCCCAGGCCACGTTTCCAGGTAGTGACCACAAAACGGTCACCTGTAGGTTCAAGCTTTCAGAGTACATCACGAACCCCACTCCATCTGATAGTCTCTTTCCTCGGGCAAACTGGTCACCTGCTCCAGGCCCCATTCGACTTCTCTACTTGGATGATTTCTTTCTCAAATCCCTTCCACAGACGGCAGCTAACTCTGCAATAAAGTTTCCGTGTCTCACCAGCCTTGATACCTCTTCCGACTAGCCTTCTCCGAGGCAGGAATCCATATAGCCCGTGTCCAACAGGGGACTCCTGATATGCAACGTAAGTACTCTGCTTCTCGTGACTTCCCTCTTAGCCTATATGTAGGCCACCTCCACAACATTCCCTCGCCTGCAAGGGAAAACAACTCATAAACAATGAGACTAGAGAGCTAAACGATCCCAGCAGATCAGGACAAGTGTCAAGGCAACATAGCTAAGCTCTTCTTGTTCACTCCATAAAGTTCCGAATGAATCACTTCTGGGTCATCCACTGCTGTATCACCTGGAGCCATCGCCAGGGTGCTTAGAGGTCAGTTTTCTTCTTCCTCGTTATATTCAACTCAGATCCTCTCCCTTCACTTTCCCTATCCGCCAATGCAAGACGTACTCTCATCACTTTCGATTCTAGAGACATCGGCAGACTAACTAGGGCCAGAGCTTCTTCCAAACTAGACCTGGATGGCGTCCTCCCCAGCACGTTTCCGCCTAGAAAGTATTGATATTGACTCCTTTCTTCCTAACTTCTTTACGCCTCTCGCGATGAACAACACCTTTCCAAAACAAATAAAGTTCTCGGTGACTATTCCATCTCTTAAAAATGGCTCTCTTTAAAATGGGGACGGTTACCGACCAATAAACCATGTATCAAATGTGAGCAAACCCATGGAGCGCCTAGTTCAAACTCGAATCCAGGATTTCCTAACTGTAAGACGCTTTTGAGCAATACGCAGCCAAATTCGAAATGGATCCCGAAATCAGAGCGCGATTATCCGCGAAATTCTACGAGGCCAGACTAATAAATGGACTATGACATAAAACAGATACGAACATCAATTATCCGATAACATGGACTCAGACAACAAGAACCAAATTGCGGCATGCGAGAAAGGGCACGTGCGTCACGCAAGTCCAAGATAGGATGACAGAGTAGCGCGTTGAACCCGAACAAACAAAACGTTGATTCATGAAAACATCCAATGCATAAAAACACGCAAACAGTGTATATGAGCGAGTGATGTCGAGGAAGCATGGAATTGCAGTGTTTCGGGGGGATCTTCCACAGCTGGCCTTTACGCAGCCCATCAAAATCCCCCTGAATCTAAGCAGAGCCAAAGGTTTGGAATAAGGGCACGAATTCTCCCTACCAATTCACACTCTGATGTCAGTGTGCATACCTGATACTTCTGACGTCAACATTCTACTCACGGTTGCGCTTGATCCGGCAGCCACAAGGACGCCGTGGTACTTTTCATCGTCCATAAGAAAGGCTCACCGGCGGCAGAAGTAAAAGAGAAACAGGAGCGCTGTCCTAGGGAGAGCCTCCATGCACTGGCTGCATGTGCTTGTATGAGTGTGCTTGCGAGTGGGTATCAAAGGTGAGGTTGCACCCTGGTATATGGGCAAATAGCAACAGCTATCACCTACGGGGAGAGATCTTCCATGATGTCAGTGATAAACGACGAACAATCAGCACTGCGGCTTGTTTGATGGGAGTCATGGAGCATAGAGGTGTATCATGAACGTGTTTGATTAAGTGTGTCTGGGGCATGATCGAATCGCAACTAAAGCCATGTATGCGAAAAGCCCTCTGTAACGTCAACGAAGAAGAGTGGGCACTGCGTAGCCGTCCATGGAGATCATGAAGCATAAACGCGTTTCATGTAAGTCAATATGTTTTAAATGCATCCACAAACGAAGGTGCCTTTAGCCACGTCAAAGATGAACGAGGAACAGTCTATCGGGGTTCCGTGTTATCAGCTTTCCCGTCCCCAATCTGGAGGAGGCTGGTACTTCGTACGTCGTGGATAAGCATTTCGTTGGCAGTCTTCACCTCGACGGTTCTTATCATTTCGTCCCTGCATTTCGTAGCTCCCATAAAGACGCCCAAAGGCTGACTGCTGAAATGAGCATGTTTTCGGCGATCATCACTATATCTCCAACCCTGAACGGTCTTGCTTTGATCAGCCACTTCTGTCGAGCACGCAGAGCCGGTAGGTACTCCCGCAGCCATCGCCTCCAAGAATACTAAGTAAGATAATTTGCCCGTTTCCATCCATGAAAGTAGCTTCCACGAAGGCTTTTCTGTCCTTGGAAACCCTCGCTTGACCTTAACGTCAGAAGGTCGTTTTTGGGGGGAGCGCCAGATGGGTCGGGTTGCCGTTGGCTACTGGAACCAGTAGGCGGCGGCGCGGAATTCTGTCGACCTCGGTCATGGTGGCGCTCAACGTTTGGTTGTCGGGCGGCTGTTGCTAAATGATCCACAGCTATATTCGCCTGGTGGACCTGATCAGGCATTCCCAGGCCCCACCGTGATGAGTGACCTGTGGGGAAATGAAGTGCCATGGTATGCCATAAGCTAAGGTTCGATTCTGCAGTTCGTCCCTGTTCATGTTCTGTTGACAAAGCTGCGATCCTTGTTGGGAGCCCTCAAAGTTCGACCCATTTTTAGAGTGTATATCCGTTGGTATGTCTCTTCACTTGGTAAATTTTTGCACGGCCTGCAGGAAGGAGTCATTTGTCATCAGATGAGTAACTTCCAAGTGCACCACGCGTGACTCCATAAACGTCATGATAAACCTGCATCGTTTTTCTGACCTCCTTCCACACCTGATCCACAAGGGCCAGAAGTAATCCAGCCCGGTGTCACTGAACGGCCACTAACCCGGAGTCACTATACATTCTGGCAGCGGAGCTATGCACTATTTGCCCGCTGCGGCGAAGCCTCTCCTACAATGTACAAAACGTTGGGTTAAGCGTTTTACAGTCGCTCTACCTCTCAGTAACCGAGCTCGCTCTCCGATTATGCTTGTCACATGGCTCTCCCGGGCATATCCCTCTACGGCGGCGAAGCGTTGAATCCTTTGCTCTACCAGAGGTTGTCGAGCCGGTAGCAATATGGGATATATCGAGTCAAATCTCAGGCGCGAGTTGGTCAGCCTACCACCTACCCGTAGTAATCCATTATAGAGTTTGGGGTTTAAATGCTTCCAGTAGCCTTTCGGAGCGTCTTCATCAAGGAAGAAAACCTGAGAAATCGCAACAAAATAAAAGTCGCTTTGAAGACAGCGGTTGTTTTCACTACGCCTTTGATCTCCAGTTCCAATTCCAGAGAGGTTTTCGATTCGTACACGGGTCAGTTCTGTTGAGGCTCTAGCAGGAATTTCGACCCTCCCGTCCACGTGTCGAGTTGCCGGAAGTTAGCCGCAGCTTGGGAGCACAGATTGGCTAGGTTATCGCTGGGCTTGACGTGTTTTCACTGTTTCATGGCAGCTTAGTCGTGGATGATCGTGAGCCGGTTAGCGATGAAGGTGCTAAAAGGGCTCCGGACATTGAAAACTGAGTACAGTGCCATCGTCGAGTCCGTCCAAAATCTGGCCGACCATATGTAGAAGTCGAAACAACTTTCTGTCCCTTGAACCGCCGTTACTGCTAACACGGCTGCGCTAAGTCCAAGGCTCGGGATGGAAATTGAATTCAGTGGGACATCGCGGGCTTTGGCGAACGGGATCCCAGTAGCATTTTGCCCACCTCCAGTGCACCATCACCTGTATACCGCGGCTCCGTAACCAGCCCTGGATGCGTCAGAAAAGGTGTGCAGTTCTCCCATTTGCGTTGTGTGATCAGGAGACAAGCATCGTTGAACCCGTATATACTCCAGTTTCTGTAAAGTGTTCAGAAATGCTTCCAAGTCCAGCCGGTATTCTCGATTCGGTAGGGGTTCCAATCGAATTACTCACGACAGAGCCGCTGCAGAAGGATCTTTCCGGGTAACAGCCAGGGAGTGACGAAACAAAGCGGATCAAACAAGCTAGAGGAAGCTAACAGTAAACCAAAACGAGTTACTGGTCGGTCGAGAAAGTTTCAGTAAAGAATAAAGTCTTCCTTTTCCGCATTCCACCGCTTTTCTAGGGTGCCTTTGGTAAGGAGTGAAGAGCCGTCTAGATCTCGAACCCTCTTCCGCTCTCTCGTGGTACGGAATTACTTCCAGCACACACAAAGCGTTCGAAATCTACCTCTCTAGATAGAAGCCGCTCTCTTCTTGTAAACTTGGTAGACATCTGAAATGCGCCAGGACGGAGTCTACATCATCAAATGACTCAAGATAGTCGTCGAGGTAAAAGGTTTCTGTTCGCCCCATCTACTACAAACGGGTGGACCAGAGCTCCATATTTGTTGGCTGTTTCTCGAAAGGGGTAGTTTGCACAAAATGGAGAAGATATCGGTCCATGTTACGGTTGTATTGAGAGTGGGTAATGCGTAGCCAATTCAAACGCATCCCAAAACCAGAACAAGATTGATTCGTATTTTCGACGGTACTGGATTAACAAACTATGCGCATATAAATATGTACAAACCTCAACTGTTTGGCCACAACGTCGAGCAACGTAGACCAGAGTTCAACGAAGGTCAATGTCAGGTGCCACCGTCACGGTAGTCCGAGTTCGAATCAAAATTGTGCCACTTCACGTGAGCAAAATATAAACGAATGTTGAAGTGTAGTGATTGATGCGTGCTGTACTTGTTCGAGGGTCAATAAGACAAATAGCTAGTCTCAACAACACAAGTATGTGACAACGGCTAGGGAGGACTTCCACTCATGCACGTTACACCGCCTACCAAATCCTCCCATGAAACGGTCAACATCCAAGGAGTAAATAGGGGCACTGATTCGCACTAACTTACCTAGACCCTAAAGTCAGTGCATACGTGGGTCGCCATGGGTTTCATCTATTTTTCGTCAGTAGCAAGCAAGCTTGCAGGTTTTCCTGAGGTTATGCTTCATACCTCGATGTCTTACAGTTTCGTCTGAGGACGATACGACATTATCCGCATAGGAAAAGAGGGCTTCGGTGTGATCAGGACGCGTGGACAAATTACGGAATGTAGAGGAAAAGGGCTTCCTGAATAAGAGTTAAGTACGTGACGAGATGAGGAGCGGGATATCTTGATGAAGAATCGAGATGGCTACAGAGTACTCGAACATCAGGGTCTCAACTGGTGGTGTTATCACAGTATAAGTTGTTTGACTCACAACTTAAATCTACTTGAACACAGGTTGAATAATAATACAAATAGGAGATCTCAGAAATAGGGGTATTTTCACAAACGGTCAACAGGTGCTTATCCAGGAGTTCCCGCTACTCCACAAACAACGTTGTGTCGTGTGATAAACTGGGGTCTCGACAACTAACTCCATCGTTAATCGTGAACACCGCACGAAATTAGGAACAAATATACTCCAAAGACTGTGTGAAGGGTTGTGACCTACAGAAGAATGCACGAGGGATGAACAATAAATTGAGCTTCACTTGGTATCAGCAGGCTTGGTTTTCGCTTGTTTTGTAGAGTTGACTTCGCCCTCGCCACTGTCACCTTCAAGCAAACATATCTCACGGATATCTCGCAATACGTCTCCTTTGTTCGTTCTCACTACCACCGTGCGCACGAGTCCATCGATTTCTGTACGGCAGTCCTTGATCTCTCCAATCAGCCATTCGTCTCCATGTAAGTGGCTCTCCACGAGGGTGACGACATCGCCACGTCTAGGAAACTTCCCTTTGGAGATTCACTTTTGCCGAAGCTGGAGGGTCGGTAAGTTCTCACTCGTCCAAAGTTTCCAGAAAGTCTGTGCCAGTTGGTTCACTTGTTCCCATTTTATGATACACGTTTCACGTAGGGTCTCCAGTGTGATCGCTCCTACTTTTGACCGAAATATTAACAGGTCGTTGGGAGTGAGAGCCGGTTCGCTTTCCGAGTCTAAGGCGATCGGCACCAGGGTGGTAATGTTTTTTTATGTAATGTTGTAACGTGGCTGAGTTCTTCAAAATGTTTGGTTCCCAGTTTATCCGATCGAAGCACCTTCTAATCAGCGTCGCGGCTTTCACGGACAGTACTGCTGCCGTCAAATCCAGTCTCGGAATGGCTATCGTCTTTAGTGGAGCCACTCTCGCCTCTGCCAACACTGCCTGACTGTGCTGCCCACCATTTTCGTCTACCCAGCAGCCGTAAGTCACTAGCCTGTAGCCTATTTCTGATGCGTCTGAAAACAAACAGAGTTGGGTATCGTTTGTACACTTGATTCTTCTCAAGCATCTTCGTATCTTGATCTCGCTAAGTTGATCTAGGTTGTGCAACCAGCCGCGCCATTACTTGTCGTCATCATCCTGGAGAGGTTCGTCCCAACCCGTCCCTCCCTGGCACAGCCATTGCAGCAAGCACGTTCCCGGTAACAACCATGGCAAACGAAACCTAGGGAATCATAGAGGCTTGAGGTTGATGATAGGATTCCTCTCCGTGTGGCTGGCCGTTTGGGTAGGTCCAGGGTGAATATGAACTCGTCACTATCGGGTTTCCAATAAAGTCCAAGCGTGCGCTCCGTTTGTGAAAAGGATCCCAAAAGCTCTCTCGCGCATTCCATTTTCTCGGACTTCGGGATAGCATTGAGCACCTCGTGGCTGTCTGAAGTTCATTCGGTGAGGTTAAGTCCTCCGGCCTTTGGGGAGGCGGTCAGTTTGGTCATATATAAAATGGCAGTATTTGGGCCATCAAAGAAACACAGAAATTCGTTCACGTAGAAGTGGCCTATTGCTCTTTCTAAAAGATTGCTGGTGTCGCCAAAACGCACGAGAGTCCCTTCGAGGGTAAAATTAGCACGGAAGAGGAGTGAAACCGTCCCAAAGGGATGCGCGGTCAGCCTTCACTCGTTTGGTGCGCGATTGACGCCGCTTTCAGGCCACCAGAGAAGGCGAAAGGCGTCCCCATCTTCAACGGGCATCTTCACTTGTAGAAACATTTCACGTCCGTCCGCAGAGACAACCACGTTTTTAGCCGAGGACGACATAAAATCTCGACTATTGGTGTTGTCCAGTCTGGGCCTTGTAGTATATGGTCGTTGAGTGACACACCCTGACATTTCGCGGCACAGTCGAAAACCACCCTGACCTTCCTCGGTTTATTTTGGCTTACGACCGGGTGATGAGGTGGGTACCACCTCAAATTTGCGCTGATTATCGCTGTATCCACTCTTTCTATGTAACCCAAGTCGTTGTCACTTTACATGGCTCGCGTGTATTCTATCCTCAATTATGGTTCTCGAATTAGCCTGATTTTGAGGGAGCATAATCTTTTCAGAGCCACTTCTCGGCTGTTTGACATAGGGTCCATGTTGGGTCTCCACGGGACAGGAACATCGAAACGATCTACTACATATTTAACGTTCTTGGCCACCATTTTCGAAGCCGACCTATCCTCTCGTGATGGGGCATCTCTATCAATGGCCAGGTCTGCCAATTCGGCGTTATACGGCTGTTGGAATACCTGTTCAATGTTCGCCTTTTCCACCGAATTGCAGTTGATTTGGGTCCGTTTGCCGCATTTTCCATCTGTACTACCATGTAAAGTTCGGCCAAATACGGTGCTCACTGCATAGGATACTTTGCGGCTCCCTATTGTTTGACCTAGGGACTAGTGCGCTTCCGATATACCACAACCGATCAGCAGATCAGTTTCGTTATTCGACCACTCCCCAATCGTTACCCCATCGAGATGCGGCCACTGAGTCAAAATCGATTGCACTGACTGAGGTGCTCTCATCGGCAGACCTTTTATGGCGAATGCTTTCGGAGTTTCTGCTCTATTGTTGTTGGCCAAGGAAACAAGTTGTAGGTGCAGTTTGGTCGACTGGATGACCTGAGAGCCACTCACTGTGCTCGCCGCTAATGAAGATTTCTTCCCTCTTATCCCATATCCCTCTGCAAACTCCTTTCTTGCCGGAATGGTATCCCTGCTATTGTCTACGAATGCCACCACCATTATAACCCCATTTGAGGTTTCTACATCGACTGATTTTACTCCCAGGCCAATGAGTTTATTACGAAAGCGATATACTGAGCAGAACACAATTGGTTTCGGGATTTCTTCGGCATTCAAGTTCATGGGTTTGTGTGGTAGGTAATGGTGTTTCCTATGGCATCCACCCTGACTGCATATGGTTTTATTTCGCAAGAACCGCTGCTCGATGTGAATCCTCGAGACGGACAAAGCACGCGCTCAGTCTATCGGCCATTGCCCATCGTTCGCCAACGTCTACGTTGCGGAAGCGATGGCATACCACTAGGCAATGAAGCGCCCCATAAACCTTACACACCGGTAAGTTTTCGCCTTCGCGGAATAGTGCTTGTGTGTTTGCCCATGGTTGGCCTCTACCTTGTCCCTCGGTCCAGCTCTGCGTCATCGTAATCCCAGATAACTTGCTCGCCTCGTGCACAAGTTGACCGAAACGACTGTTTTCCATCCGGGAAAGACGGTCTTTAAACTGTGTCAGTCCTCCAAACGTAGTTTTGCGCTCAAATCTACTGATCCCTTTGGATTCCTTGGCCCATCTACCCCGTAGTTCTGTGGATAAACTGCGCACTGTAGTCTCCAATGTGTGCAGTGCGTTCAGGTCCGATCGGTTATCAAGGTGATTCAATGCGACGCTGTAGTTCTGCATTTTTATCACCAGACTAACTATAGAGCCCGACTCGCTTTTGGAACGTTTTGCTTCTGACAGTACACCATAAATCAAATTTCGGGCGGCCTGAAATGGTTGCCCAAACAGGTCCTTCATGATTTCACCTGCCCGAGTGTAACTCTCTTCGGGATCCAGACTCGAGCACCCGTCGATTGCTTCCCTTCCACTACAGTAATATAAAAGATACAGAAATCTCCGTCGTGGATCGGATACTCTCCTTTCTACAAAGTTCTCGTATTGTTCATTGAACTTGTAGTACTTTTCTGCGCTCCCGTCAAAGGGGGGCAATTCCACCCTTGGTAAGTCAATAGCTTGTGTTGCGCTGGCCCAATTCGGCTTCAATCGTTCCACGGAATTGCTGGGCCAAACGGCCGCATGCTCCGTGGTCTCCAAGATCACCTTTCGCTCCCGTCTTCGAAGTTGTTCTTTCCTTGCTAATTTGGCTTCTTCTCTAGCCTGCCCAAGCCGGGTTCCAATTCTACTATCCTTATTTTATAGATATCATCATTGGCTGAAATACATGAAGTTGCGCTGACAGGACTATTAGACCTAGCAATATCTAAGAGATCAGTATCACCCAAAAATACACCAGGGACTTGCCGGGTTACTTCCTTTCCAGATTCGGTTTGCCTTTGTTCTCCCCCTGGCACTTATAATTGAATAGCTCGTGAAGATTCCAAGTTGAGCGTTGTTACAGTTGTTCCGATCGTGAGTAATGCGTAGCCAATTCAAACGCATCCCAAAACCAGAACAAGATTGATTCGTATTTTCGACGGTACTGGATTAACAAACTATGCGCATATAAATATGTACAAACCTCAACTGTTTGGCCACAACGTCGAGCAACGTAGACCAGAGTTCAACGAAGGTCAATGTCAGGTGCCACCGTCACGGTAGTCCGAGTTCGAATCAAAATTGTGCCACTTCACGTGAGCAAAATATAAACGAATGTTGAAGTGTAGTGATTGATGCGTGCTGTACTTGTTCGAGGGTCAATAAGACAAATAGCTAGTCTCAACAATACAAGTATGTGACAACGGCTAGGGAGGATTTCCACACGTGTAGGTTTCACTCTAAATAGTTGGACGGTGATTCTATAATTTATCATGACTTCGTTCCGATTCTTCTCTTCCTACCACGGGAAACGCAGCGCTACCCGCTCTTCTACAGCTTTTTTACCTGGAGGAATGTGTACCTGATGTCGGCGGTCAAGGCCACTCTACTCACCCTGAAGCGGCACAAAACTTCAACCGATAGCTCGGTCCGTTCAGGCTTCTGTAGCCGACGCTCGTTTAACTACTTGCTCCGGTACCTGGCGGCGCAGTCGAAAACGCCCACAGCTTTCCGGGTGCCTTGGAGTGGAGAACCTGGTGGTGAGATAGATACCAGCTCCCGTTTCGGCCGTCGGTGGTTGCAGACACCTTTTCAACGTAGCCGAGAGCTTCGTTTCGCTTAACCTCTGCGCGTCTTTCCCACAGATTCTGGTCTTGGTTGGAGAGTTCTTTTATTCGTAGTAGTCTTTGCAGGGCACAGTTTCTGTTGTCAACCCAAGGGTCAGCTGGTGAGTGCCATGGAGGGGAACCTCGAGCTGTTTTTGGGGCATCTGGTTCCATGCCGCACTGTCTGCAGGGCAAAGTGGTCCTCTTGAGACAGTGATAATTTTTCGTCTCCGATGTCGTGAAATTCTTTTTCACACAGCCGTTGCAGTTGATAAGCTACTTAATCCGTTTTGGCTGATACGTAATTCACGGAACCACGTCCCCCGGCTGGACCATATAATATCCATCCTAGTGCTTTGCGAACGGCATAAGGTGCCTGGCGGTAGCCTACTCTCTGGTCCATTGCCCAACGTGCCTCTGGCACATCGCGGCCGACGAGGAAATCCACTTTGTCCTTCTCCCAGTTTACAACGATTACATCATGCAGGTGGGGCCACCTAGTTGAAATAACATTCACCGACCTTGGGGCTCGCATGGGGATATCAGCTAATGAAAATGCCTCCGTTGATTCCATTTGCTCATTAGTGTCTAAGGATATGAGCTGAAGTCTCAATCGGCCTGCAACCATTACTTATAATCCGCCCACCGTGCTCACCGCCAACGACGTCCTGCTTTCCGCGAGCCGGTATTTGTCGGCAAACCGCTCCTCCACCAGGGTAGTGACCGATCCACTGTCAACGAAGGCCAACGCTTTGACCACCCCAGTTGGCGTCATTACTCCCACGGCAACTACTCCTAAACGTATTGGTTTAATGGTAGACCGCGACGTTGAACAAATAACACTGGGCTTGGCGTTTGTCTCTGGTGTAGCTTCTCTCGACTGGTGTAACAATCGATGGTGTTTGCCCGCGCATCCTTCGTGACTACATCTGGTCCTTGTTTGAAAAGCTTCCGACTGGTGTGTGGTGTTCAGACACATGAGGCACGCTTCTGTCGTCCTCGCCATTCCTCAGCTTTCGTCTTTGTGGCTGTGATGAACTTCAGGCATTCTAGTAGCCCATGGCCAGCGTCACGGGATCTGCAACTTGGATGCGCTATAGCCTCGCGTGAAATGGCGTATGAGTTGGTCCAAGGCTGATATTCCGGATGTTCCCGTGAAGTGGTTTGAACCTGGGTGGTGCTAAGTTTGTTAACCTCATTACTGTCCCGGATGAGTCGGCCAAACCTACAGTCGGCTACCTTGGTTGTCCTGTCCAAGTATTCGGTCAAGACTTCAAAGTTAACCTCACGGTCGCTCCAGCTTATACTTTCCATCTCTTCAGCCCACCGGCCCTGTAGTTCGGGAGGGCGGTAACAGGCTATGCCCTCCAGTGTATGAATTGCACTGAGGTCAGCCCTTTGAACAAAATGGTCGAGGGCCGTGGAACAGTTCTGCATTTTGATCACTAGGCCGGCCATCGTATAGACTTCGCCCTTGGTTCTCCTGGCTCCTTACATCACGCCCTCCATTAGATTAGGCGCCACGTTGAAAGGCTGCGCCAACAGATCCCTCATAACCTTCCCGGCCCATGTGCAGCCACGTTCCGGGTCGAGCATGGTACACTCAATGATAGCTTGTCTTACTCAGCCTCGACAGTAATGAATGAGACGTAGAGGCATTTGCCCGGGGTCAGCTATCTTGATTTAGATGAAAGTTTTGTACTGCTTGATGAGGTTGCAGTGGCGTTCCGATATTCCTCCGAAAACTGCCAGTTTCAACCTTGGCAGAACAATCGTTGGTTGCTTCGATGTTTTATATTCGACCGCTGGCGTAGTGTTCTCTATTTTACTTTGTCCTGATCTGTCTAGTGGATGGTAGTTGTTGGCCTTCTACTCACGCCCGTTCTGTCTATACATCTCTTCTGCTTCCCGGGCCTGCTGTCTGGCTGATAACATTCGCTGTTCCAGGTCTGATATTCCTGACTTGAATTGATCAACATTCTCGCAATCCATATCACCCTCAGTAATACGTGAGCCAGCACCGACAGGAATAGGTGACTTGAAATTAACTAGCAAATCAAAAGTACCCAAAACCGCCCCAGTGGTTTGCCGTATTACTTCCTACTCGGCTTCCCATTGTTTCCATCTTATCCTTGGCGTTTTGCTTACGTCCTTGCTCAAAGTTATTCAGCTGAGCATTGTAGGACGCCTTTGAGCAATACGCAGCCAAATTCAAAATGGATCCCGAAATCAGAGCGCGATTATCCGCGAAATTCTACGAGGCCAGACTAATAAATGGACAATGACATAAAACAGATACGAACATCAATTATCCGATAACATGGACTCAGACGACAAGAACCAAATTGCGGCATGCGAGAAAGGGCACGTGCGTCACGCAAGTCCAAGATAGGATGACAGAGTAGCGCGTTGAACCCGAACAAACAAAACGTTGATTCATGAAAACATCCAATGCATAAAAACACGCAAACAGTGTATATGAGCGAGTGATGTCGAGGAAGCATGGAATTGCAGTGTTTCGCGGAGATTTTCCACAGCCGGTATTCTCACAGGATGCTCAAAAAACTTTGAAGATGTTTCGAAGACCTCGGTGTATAGGGCCTTGTAATTACGACCCAAGCACTGACATGGACAAGTATTATGAAAGGGTGGAGGAATAATAGACGGTGTTCGGAACCAAAATTCTGTTGCCGACAGAACCCTTTGCCCCAGCTCGCAGGATCCGCTGGAAAGGCAAGGCACCGGGGCGGACCGGTAGATCAGCTAGAGCCAAAAGCGAGAAACCCAGGGTATGGTTTCAGTGCCAGCAGACAGGAGCCACAGGAGATATACACGACTTGGAATGACTCAATAAGTAGCCATCACGACTCACAAGTAATATGGTCTATCTTATGAGAGCACTTAGATAGAAGTCCTAAGCAGTGCCCAGAAGCCTGCTGAAACCACCTCCAGTCAAAATCAGCCACTCGAGTAGCTGTGAGTTCCTTCAGGGACGAGAATATCAACCATGCCCCTAGCTGTAGAGCCAAGGCCGAAATGATGCGACGGCACTTCGGGGCAGTGCTCCAGCGAAAAAATTGACTTAACCCGGCATGTAAACCCCATACCGGACCGCAGGATGTGCTGCCAGTCCTTGCTTCAGCAGACGAAGTAAAAATATTATTAATAATGGCATATTTTGGATGAGCCCAAAGCACGCTACAAGGCGCGATCAGATGATCCAGGTGATGTCAGATAATGAGCGTTCGAAATAGTAGAACTTATGTACACAGATGGTTGAGGGAGATTATTTACGTGGACCATTGCTAGGATAATATCCGGCAAATTTGAAGGCCAAGGTCGAATGTTCACTTCGGCTTATGGCTGTTTAATTTGGTTGAAAAAGGGGATCATCTACTTGGATTATACCACTGCGAATTCGAGCCGAGTCCATGGATTTCCGCTAAGCTTTCCTGGAAAGAGAATTTTATCGAAGGCGGTTCGAAGAGTCATTGCACGCTGCGGTGTATGAAACGCAAATAGATAGAAAACTGAAAGTTGTACCAGAATGGATTTTTGAAGATAAATTGCGATGACTCAATCGGTCATTCGATGGTACAACTTAATGGCGAGGTGCCAACGGAGGAAATCAAAAGAACACTATGCAACGGATCTGAATAAGAGAGGCAACCGGTCCAGACGGTCCCGGTTCTACGCCCCCTTGCCCTGGTAGTATCGGCCCCTCTTGCACGGCTGCACATCAGGTCGATGAAGGGAGCGCAGTTATCTGGGGATTGGCTGAAGGCCGAAGTTGTTCCAATACAAAAAGGGGGGATTGAAGAGAAAGGCGCAAATCTATCGACCGGCTGGACGGCTACCTGCGCCACTCAGAACAATTGAAGGACTGATAAGAAATAGCATAGCCAATCACCTGACTGAAAATGGGATAGTTTCCAGCAGAAAACACGAATTTGTCAAAAATAGGTCGTGCTTGTCTAAATTGCTGCTTTCTTTGGACGAGATAACGGCCAAGTTGGACAGGGGTGAAGGAGTTGAGGTCTACTTTGTTGACTTTCAAAAGTCTTTCAACTCCACAAATCAGAGGCTTCTATTGCGGGAAACGGAAGAGCTGAGTATAGCTCCCCAGGCGTTGGAATTAAACCGGGTTTTTCTCGCAAACCAAAGGTATTACTTCAGGGCGGAATGGAGCAAGTGCGCGAGGAATACGACCACCAGTGCGGTCTCTTATGGGGCAGTCCTGGGTCCTCTCCTTTTTTATCTACATCAGCCACCTATAACGGGGTACATAAAACCTAGGCTACCACTTCGCGGGCGATCTAAAGCTGGTGAGTGGACCCAGAACCGCGTCACCTGGGAGGACTTGAATAACGTTCACGACTGGACCACTCAATGGCAACGGCCGCTCGATATAGGACAGTTTAAGCATCTAACCCAGGACATCAGGAGAGACTCAAAATATCTAGACCTATAGAACACATAAGCAGTAGCGAAGGGTACTGTCATCACTAACCTTGGAGTCCTGGTGTAGATAGCTACCAGCTATCTCCACAGTGTGTGGCTGGCGCGGCTGAGAAGCACCGGGCGCTGTGCCAACAAATGCCAACCGTAGCTTCCAGAGAAGCTTTTGTTATGTTGCCTTTCTACATAACACTAGTTGGGCCACACTCGGAATATTGTGTTGTGTGATGGGTTTCACGTTCATGGATGCATTAGCTTACGCAGGGTTTGAGTGCTTTTTCACCGTAAACCACTGTGGTTGACACTTGATAACAAAGCCAGAAAACGATTAGAACTGAGGGCCATTTTCGGAAATAGTGTGGGTAGTTTTTGTATTCTAACGTAGATGCTGGTTAGTGCTTGCATTTAGATGCTTAGTTATGTTACGCTGGAACCGGCGGAGGGGGTAGGAGCGACCTTAGTTATCTTGAAGTCTGTTCCAGATCTTGCCATCTGCAACAGTAACAGCAGCTCTAACCGATGGCCTGGCACGTGAGACGGAAAAACGGATGGCTCTGTGCCTAAGTGGATAGATGCGACTTGGAGGGAAGTTTACTTGGGGGGAAAGATTTGCATGGTAGTGCAAAAGCTTGTACATGGAGGATAAGTTTAATTCTATAAGGTGTAACCACAGCGGGTCAAGTTGAAGGAAGTCCCATCTCTGTCGGCGCGAGAGGATGGCGGATCTACCCATCGGTGGCCTGGTAAATGACCTTTGGATATTTTATGTGACGCCAACCACGGAGTTTGACACTTCAGAAGGAGTAAGAAGGCGGTGTTCCCAAAGGAGTCTAGATTGGGTGGGGAAGGGGAGAAGTGGGCTCTGACTGAAATGAAGACGTCGAAGTGTAAGAACAGTAACGCGCCCGGTTTTGGAAATTCCTTAAGAATCACGTTCAGAGAAGCTTGTTGAGCGTGAGTAGTGCAGTTCTAGATCTCAAACAGAGGGGCGGACGAAAAATGACATATTGCTGGTGACCAGGGTATCAACGGGAAGATGGCACTTGTAAGGAAGTATGGCGCTTTTCACAAGACGAAATTTCATATGCAAGGTGAAACAACGGCGACTTACAGAATTTAGACCGTCTTGGGTTTCGTCTGAGGCGGCGAGGGGGTTCTCGCATGAAAGACACCAAAGTTTGACGCTGGCTGCAAAAAGAAATGCGGTCCCACGGCGAATCATAAAAAAGATATATAGTGATTCGATTGTCACCACAAGCTGCCTAGTGCTCTGTAGATTCATTTACAGTATCTATCCAGTCCAGTGGAGCCGGACCGTAACTGTTTGATCGCATAGATACAGCTAAGTCCACTCGTAATCAGTCAGAACTTTATCTGCTGATAAGCACCTGCCTGTTTTTGTACATGTGCGAGTGAGCACCAACCAAATGTGACGGAATACGTCTTCTCTCTTTTTGTCTGGTCCCGCGGTTCTTCCAGTGCGTATGGTACGCGTCCAGGTTATTTCTTCATGTACGATTAGCCGGCTAGAATAGATTTTCACAATATATCACTCCCGTAATGGGGTAATAGGGGCGAAAATCCGACAGGATTATTATCGAATGTATTCAGAGGAGATTCACAAAGCAGCTTGTTGGTTGGTCGTCAAATTCAAACTACAGGAAACTATGTTAATCATTCCAAGTCAAAAAATTGTGGCTTCATTGCATCAAGCTGAACCTGTATATTGACTATTGACTGAACAATCTTATTCATCCAACCAGCTGTGATTCTCCCAGGGTACTAGATATTCATTCCGTAATAAACAGTATACCTTTTCCACATACACCGCAAGGACTGCTCTACGCTCTAAATTCTCTCTGCTCACATACCCCAGAATCTGGAATAAACTCCGTTTGCACATCTGATCTTCCCAGTCTAAGTATGCATTCGTGCATGCTATTGATAAATTCCTTTCTGCCCCGATCGTTTTGCGCTCATTCAATTTTCACATAACCGAAAGTGAAGCTTACGAGAAAGACCTCGACTTTTAGGCCATTGCTCTGCTTTCTCACTTTACCTTACCTTCCTAAATAGCTCCACCGCTTTTGAATTCTGATTGCTCTGTTCGACCGCTTCTCCTTAGACCTCGCCATAGACCTATATAAAGCATGTCTGCGTTCACTAATTGTTTTTTGTACCAAATTCTATGTTCTTGTCAGTTTCACTTTGATATAAGTCTTTCCAGATGAATTCGCATTTTTAGAGAGGCCACCATAATACTCCTCACAGATTGTCAGTATGCCCCATGCGCCCCAAGATCTATCGCCTCAATTTAGTTATACCACGTCTGCGGCCCGGAAACCAACCTCAGCAAAGCTACAGAAACTGCATCAGTACCTACGCCCTGGTCCGCTATATATATGTATATGTATACACATATATACATTCGTATGTGCACATGTATATATATATATATATTCATTACTGTCCTGTAATTATCAACACAAGCATGGTAAGCAACCCATTGCTCTTCGATACTTCTCAGCTTACGTTACCTCTTCTCTACACCAGGTCATACCACATATTTTTCCATCACCACCTCTGCTATTTCGGACTGGGAAATCTAGTCTCATTCCTCTCAGTTGACGTGGCTCATTAACTGAACTCAACATCCAGCAATGACGTCACCAATTCTGCCCTCACCCAATCTCTCAGCTAAGTTTCTGCCACAATTTCATAAAGAACCGTTTTTTCTTCTGCTGAATGATTACCCTAGGTGGAATATTATTCCACATTGTTTTTCCAGCTCCTACTTACGTGTTTCCTTTTTAAGTCCCACTTGCCATGGCCCTGATTTATCTTCACTATCCGCTGCATTTATGAGCCTGTACTTCACTTTCGTTCTACTTTCCGTTAACCGTTGACCCTCAGCTAGACTATACCCAGACTGCCTTCCTCTATCTCACTTCCCTTTTCAGTGATCCTCAATGCCGGACAACCACCTCAGGCACTTTATTGATCACATCCCTGGCTGGCGCACCTGGACAACAATGCTGGGTGGCTGTCTTCCACTTGCTGTTCCCGTTGGCTCTGCTGTCAAAGTATCCACAACCTGTCCAGTTGGTCCTGGACCATACACTTTTATCGGCGTGTCTCAGCCCTCTGTTCAACCATCAAGGACCACTCACGCCAGTCCCAACGGTGCGAGGCACGGCCAGATTCCCCGCTTTGGCCGGCGCACATCGGGCGTGCAGACCGTCTAAAACGATGTGCGAGCGCAATTAGGCTGGTGGATCACACCTTTTGTGTTCACTTCACGAAGCGTTTTTCGGGTTGGGTGTTCAATGCACGGTCAGCCCCACCCACTAGCACCGGTTGTGGATTGCACGCTTCAACTCTCCTCGCCCTGCCGCATTCATCATTGTCCGTTTCGGACCACATGCTTCTACCATTCTTCCGCCACGTTTCGCTGATCTATTGTTCTTGTCAGCACTCTTACTACTTCCCCTCCGTGTTGTTCCACCTCTGTACGCACTCCTATTTATTCCGTTTTTGTTCCTATCGTTTTTCAACATGATAACCCTTACTGCATGATGCCACTCGCATCCTATCCATTTTACTCTGCCGAAGGCTGAAATATGTTTTTCTCCACCCGTTTTGCCCCTGTCGGCTCCTATTCAGTATCCATTTGGTACCTCCATACACTTAAAGAGCTCATTGATCGCATACCTCGCTAGCTACCATTTTGCGATATTCATTTTTGTCCATCTTGTACTCTCCACTGTTACACACCAGACACATCCGTAACCATGATCAATCATCAAATAAGAACTCGCCGTTCCCACCCTTGCATATTTTTACGACCAAATTTATTATCTTTTTACCACCCTCATATGTTCCATGTCCGAATCCGTAATTCTTCCGTAGATCTTCCTCTCAGGCAATGTACCGATCAGCAACTTCCGGCTTAATCCATTTGTGTAGTGGCACGCAATCCTCCAGTTCCATTCTTCCAACTCCGACGCACAACTATTTATCGTGCATTTTTGTTCCGTTACAGGCCTCTCCGCCCGGATTCTTTACAGGCTTTTGGAGGTCAGTGTCACAGCCGGTTGTGGAAAATCCCCCCGAAACACTGCAATTCCATGCTTCCTCGACATCACTCGCTCATATACACTGTTTGCGTGTTTTTATGCATTGGATGTTTTCATGAATCAACGTTTTGTTTGTTCGGGTTCAACGCGCTACTCTGTCATCCTATCTTGGACTTGCGTGACGCACGTGCCCTTTCTCGCATGCCGCAATTTGGTTCTTGTCGTCTGAGTCCATGTTATCGGATAATTGATGTTCGTATCTGTTTTATGTCATTGTCCATTTATTAGTCTGGCCTCGTAGAATTTCGCGGATAATCGCGCTCTGATTTCGGGATCCATTTTGAATTTGGCTGCGTATTGCTCAAAGGCGTCCTACAATGCTCAGCTGAATAACTTTGAGCAAGGACGTAAGCAAAACGCCAAGGATAAGATGGAAACAATGGGAAGCCGAGTAGGAAGTAATACGGCAAACCACTGGGGCGGTTTTGGGTACTTTTGATTTGCTAGTTAATTTCAAGTCACCTATTCCTGTCGGTGCTGGCTCACGTATTACTGAGGGTGATATGGATTGCGAGAATGTTGATCAATTCAAGTCAGGAATATCAGACCTGGAACAGCGAATGTTATCAGCCAGACAGCAGGCCCGGGAAGCAGAAGAGATGTATAGACAGAACGGGCGTGAGTAGAAGGCCAACAACTACCATCCACTAGACAGATCAGGACAAAGTAAAATAGAGAACACTACGCCAGCGGTCGAATATAAAACATCGAAGCAACCAACGATTGTTCTGCCAAGGTTGAAACTGGCAGTTTTCGGAGGAATATCGGAACGCCACTGCAACCTCATCAAGCAGTACAAAACTTTCATCTAAATCAAGATAGCTGACCCCGGGCAAATGCCTCTACGTCTCATTCATTACTGTCGAGGCTGAGTAAGACAAGCTATCATTGAGTGTACCATGCTCGACCCGGAACGTGGCTGCACATGGGCCGGGAAGGTTATGAGGGATCTGTTGGCGCAGCCTTTCAACGTGGCGCCTAATCTAATGGAGGGCGTGATGTAAGGAGCCAGGAGAACCAAGGGCGAAGTCTATACGATGGCCGGCCTAGTGATCAAAATGCAGAACTGTTCCACGGCCCTCGACCATTTTGTTCAAAGGGCTGACCTCAGTGCAATTCATACACTGGAGGGCATAGCCTGTTACCGCCCTCCCGAACTACAGGGCCGGTGGGCTGAAGAGATGGAAAGTATAAGCTGGAGCGACCGTGAGGTTAACTTTGAAGTCTTGACCGAATACTTGGACAGGACAACCAAGGTAGCCGACTGTAGGTTTGGCCGACTCATCCGGGACAGTAATGAGGTTAACAAACTTAGCACCACCCAGGTTCAAACCACTTCACGGGAACATCCGGAATATCAGCCTTGGACCAACTCATACGCCATTTCACGCGAGGCTATAGCGCATCCAAGTTGCAGATCCCGTGACGCTGGCCATGGGCTACTAGAATGCCTGAAGTTCATCACAGCCACAAAGACGAAAGCTGAGGAATGGCGAGGACGACAGAAGCGTGCCTCATGTGTCTGAACACCACACACCAGTCGGAAGCTTTTCAAACAAGGACCAGATGTAGTCACGAAGGATGCGCGGGCAAACACCATCGATTGTTACACCAGTCGAGAGAAGCTACACCAGAGACAAACGCCAAGCCCAGTGTTATTTGTTCAACGTCGCGGTCTACCATTAAACCAATACGTTTAGGAGTAGTTGCCGTGGGAGTAATGACGCCAACTGGGGTGGTCAAAGCGTTGGCCTTCGTTGACAGTGGATCGGTCACTACCCTGGTGGAGGAGCGGTTTGCCGACAAATACCGGCTCGCGGAAAGCAGGACGTCGTTGGCGGTGAGCACGGTGGGCGGATTATAAGTAATGGTTGCAGGCCGATTGAGACTTCAGCTCATATCCTTAGACACTAATGAGCAAATGGAATCAACGGAGGCATTTTCATTAGCTGATATCCCCATGCGAGCCCCAAGGTCGGTGAATGTTATTTCAACTAGGTGGCCCCACCTGCATGATGTAATCGTTGTAAACTGGGAGAAGGACAAAGTGGATTTCCTCGTCGGCCGCGATGTGCCAGAGGCACGTTGGGCAATGGACCAGAGAGTAGGCTACCGCCAGGCACCTTATGCCGTTCGCAAAGCACTAGGATGGATATTATATGGTCCAGCCGGGGGACGTGGTTCCGTGAATTACGTATCAGCCAAAACGGATTAAGTAGCTTATCAACTGCAACGGCTGTGTGAAAAAGAATTTCACGACATCGGAGACGAAAAATTATCACTGTCTCAAGAGGACCACTTTGCCCTGCAGACAGTGCGGCATGGAACCAGATGCCCCAAAAACAGCTCGAGGTTCCCCTCCATGGCACTCACCAGCTGACCCTTGGGTTGACAACAGAAACTGTGCCCTGCAAAGACTACTACGAATAAAAGAACTCTCCAACCAAGACCAGAATCTGTGGGAAAGACGCGCAGAGGTTAAGCGAAACGAAGCTCTCGGCTACGTTGAAAAGGTGTCTGCAACCACCGACGACCGAAACGGGAGCTGGTATCTATCTCACCACCAGGTTCTCCACTCCAAGGCACCCGGAAAGCTGTGGGCGTTTTCGACTGCGCCGCCAGGTACCGGAGCAAGTAGTTAAACGAGCGTCGGCTACAGAAGCCTGAACGGACCGAGCTATCGGTTGAAGTTTTGTGCCGCTTCAGGGTGAGTAGAGTGGCCTTGACCGCCGACATCAGGTACACATTCCTCCAGGTAAAAAAGCTGTAGAAGAGCGGGTAGCGCTGCGTTTCCCGTGGTAGGAAGAGAAGAATCGGAACGAAGTCATGATAAATTATAGAATCACCGTCCAACTATTTAGAGTGAAACCTACACGTGTGGAAATCCTCCCTAGCCGTTGTCACATACTTGTATTGTTGAGACTAGCTATTTGTCTTATTGACCCTCGAACAAGTACAGCACGCATCAATCACTACACTTCAACATTCGTTTATATTTTGCTCACGTGAAGTGGCACAATTTTGATTCGAACTCGGACTACCGTGACGGTGGCACCTGACATTGACCTTCGTTGAACTCTGGTCTACGTTGCTCGACGTTGTGGCCAAACAGTTGAGGTTTGTACATATTTATATGCGCATAGTTTGTTAATCCAGTACCGTCGAAAATACGAATCAATCTTGTTCTGGTTTTGGGATGCGTTTGAATTGGCTACGCATTACTCACGATCGGAACAACTGTAACAACGCTCAACTTGGAATCTTCACGAGCTATTCAATTATAAGTGCCAGGGGGAGAACAAAGGCAAACCGAATCTGGAAAGGAAGTAACCCGGCAAGTCTCTGGTGTATTTTTGGGTGATACTGATCTCTTAGATATTGCTAGGTCTAATAGTCCTGTCAGCGCAACTTCATGTATTTCAGCCAATGATGATATCTATAAAATAAGGATAGTAGAATTGGAACCCGGCTTGGGCAGGCTAGAGAAGAAGCCAAATTAGCAAGGAAAGAACAACTTCGAAGACGGGAGCGAAAGGTGATCTTGGAGACCACGGAGCATGCGGCCGTTTGGCCCAGCAATTCCGTGGAACGATTGAAGCCGAATTGGGCCAGCGCAACACAAGCTATTGACTTACCAAGGGTGGAATTGCCCCCCTTTGACGGGAGCGCAGAAAAGTACTACAAGTTCAATGAACAATACGAGAACTTTGTAGAAAGGAGAGTATCCGATCCACGACGGAGATTTCTGTATCTTTTATATTACTGTAGTGGAAGGGAAGCAATCGACGGGTGCTCGAGTCTGGATCCCGAAGAGAGTTACACTCGGGCAGGTGAAATCATGAAGGACCTGTTTGGGCAACCATTTCAGGCCGCCCGAAATTTGATTTATGGTGTACTGTCAGAAGCAAAACGTTCCAAAAGCGAGTCGGGCTCTATAGTTAGTCTGGTGATAAAAATGCAGAACTACAGCGTCGCATTGAATCACCTTGATAACCGATCGGACCTGAACGCACTGCACACATTGGAGACTACAGTGCGCAGTTTATCCACAGAACTACGGGGTAGATGGGCCAAGGAATCCAAAGGGATCAGTAGATTTGAGCGCAAAACTACGTTTGGAGGACTGACACAGTTTAAAGACCGTCTTTCCCGGATGGAAAACAGTCGTTTCGGTCAACTTGTGCACGAGGCGAGCAAGTTATCTGGGATTACGATGACGCAGAGCTGGACCGAGGGACAAGGTAGAGGCCAACCATGGGCAAACACACAAGCACTATTCCGCGAAGGCGAAAACTTACCGGTGTGTAAGGTTTATGGGGCGCTTCATTGCCTAGTGGTATGCCATCGCTTCCGCAACGTAGACGTTGGCGAACGATGGGCAATGGCCGATAGACTGAGCGCGTGCTTTGTCCGTCTCGAGGATTCACATCGAGCAGCGGTTCTTGCGAAATAAAACCATATGCAGTCAGGGTGGATGCCATAGGAAACACCATTACCTACCACACAAACCCATGAACTTGAATGCCGAAGAAATCCCGAAACCAATTGTGTTCTGCTCAGTATATCGCTTTCGTAATAAACTCATTGGCCTGGGAGTAAAATCAGTCGATGTAGAAACCTCAAATGGGGTTATAATGGTGGTGGCATTCGTAGACAATAGCAGGGATACCATTCCGGCAAGAAAGGAGTTTGCAGAGGGATATGGGATAAGAGGGAAGAAATCTTCATTAGCGGCGAGCACAGTGAGTGGCTCTCAGGTCATCCAGTCGACCAAACTGCACCTACAACTTGTTTCCTTGGCCAACAACAATAGAGCAGAAACTCCGAAAGCATTCGCCATAAAAGGTCTGCCGATGAGAGCACCTCAGTCAGTGCAATCGATTTTGACTCAGTGGCCGCATCTCGATGGGGTAACGATTGGGGAGTGGTCGAATAACGAAACTGATCTGCTGATCGGTTGTGGTATATCGGAAGCGCACTAGTCCCTAGGTCAAACAATAAGGAGCCGCAAAGTATCCTATGCAGTGAGCACCGTATTCGGCCGAACTTTACATGGTAGTACAGATGGAAAATGCGGCAAACGGACCCAAATCAACTGCAATTCGGTGGAAAAGGCGAACATTGAACAGGTATTCCAACAGCCGTATAACGCCGAATTGGCAGACCTGGCCATTGATAGAGATGCCCCATCACGAGAGGATAGGTCGGCTTCGAAAATGGTGGCCAAGAACGTTAAATATGTAGTAGATCGTTTCGATGTTCCTGTCCCGTGGAGACCCAACATGGACCCTATGTCAAACAGCCGAGAAGTGGCTCTGAAAAGATTATGCTCCCTCAAAATCAGGCTAATTCGAGAACCATAATTGAGGATAGAATACACGCGAGCCATGTAAAGTGACAACGACTTGGGTTACATAGAAAGAGTGGATACAGCGATAATCAGCGCAAATTTGAGGTGGTACCCACCTCATCACCCGGTCGTAAGCCAAAATAAACCGAGGAAGGTCAGGGTGGTTTTCGACTGTGCCGCGAAATGTCAGGGTGTGTCACTCAACGACCATATACTACAAGGCCCAGACTGGACAACACCAATAGTCGAGATTTTATGTCGTCCTCGGCTAAAAACGTGGTTGTCTCTGCGGACGGACGTGAAATGTTTCTACAAGTGAAGATGCCCGTTGAAGATGGGGACGCCTTTCGCCTTCTCTGGTGGCCTGAAAGCGGCGTCAATCGCGCACCAAACGAGTGAAGGCTGACCGCGCATCCCTTTGGGACGGTTCCACTCCTCTTCCGTGCTAATTTTACCCTCGAAGAGACTCTCGTGCGTTTTGGCGACACCAGCAATCTTTTAGAAAGAGCAATAGGCCACTTCTACGTGAACGAATTTCTGTGTTTCTTTGATGGCCCAAATACTGCCATTTTATATATGACCAAACTGACCGCCTCCCCAAAGGCCGGAGGACTTAACCTCACCGAATGAACTTCAGACAGCCACGAGGTGCTCAATGCTATCCCGAAGTCCGAGAAAATGGAATGCGCGAGAGAGCTTTTGGGATCCTTTTCACAAACGGAGCGCACGCTTGGACTTTATTGGAAACCCGATAGTGACGAGTTCATATTCACCCTGGACCTACCCAAACGGCCAGCCACACGGAGAGGAATCCTATCATCAACCTCAAGCCTCTATGATTCCCTAGGTTTCGTTTGCCATGGTTGTTACCGGGAACGTGCTTGCTGCAATGGCTGTGCCAGGGAGGGACGGGTTGGGACGAACCTCTCCAGGATGATGACGACAAGTAATGGCGCGGCTGGTTGCACAACCTAGATCAACTTAGCGAGATCAAGATACGAAGATGCTTGAGAAGAATCAAGTGTACAAACGATACCCAACTCTGTTTGTTTTCAGACGCATCAGAAATAGGCTACAGGCTAGTGACTTACGGCTGCTGGGTAGACGAAAATGGTGGGCAGCACAGTCAGGCAGTGTTGGCAGAGGCGAGAGTGGCTCCACTAAAGACGATAGCCATTCCGAGACTGGATTTGACGGCAGCAGTACTGTCCGTGAAAGCCGCGACGCTGATTAGAAGGTGCTTCGATCGGATAAACTGGGAACCAAACATTTTGAAGAACTCAGCCACGTTACAACATTACATAAAAAAACATTACCACCCTGGTGCCGATCGCCTTAGACTCGGAAAGCGAACCGGCCCTCACTCCCAACGACCTGTTAATATTTCGGTCAAAAGTAGGAGCGATCACACTGGAGACCCTACGTGAAACGTGTATCATAAAATGGGAACAAGTGAACCAACTGGCACAGACTTTCTGGAAACTTTGGACGAGTGAGAACTTACCGACCCTCCAGCTTCGGCAAAAGTGAATCTCCAAAGGGAAGTTTCCCAGACGTGGCGATGTCGTCACCCTCGTGGAGAGCCACTTACATGGAGACGAATGGCTGATTGGAGAGATCAAGGACTGCCGTATGGAAATCGATGGCCCCGTGCACACTTTGAGACAGGTGCACTTACCCATTTTGTGGCATACCGCACTGCCACTACCGGACTGCTATTCACGGCATGACTTCACCGACTGGCACAGGACGTTTGGTCGAGCGTGAACTTAACATTTTGCTGTGTGCAAATTTATCGTTCGTCCTCCTCACGGCTCGTGGGCTTCACCTCTACACGTGGTCGTATAAAGATGGCACTAGTGGGTGATCATGTAGCGGCTATGGCGCCCTGAACTCCGTTGCCCCTTACTACAGCCGTCCTAATCACCGCATACAAGACACCACGGTATCACTTTACGGCTCGACTGTACTTTCTGAGACAGATTTGGTAACAAAGTGTCTCAACTTATGGTGTCCGCTGAAGACTCCCGGAAAATCGCTGACACTGCTCCCTCTGGTCCGCAGGAGTTCCTACTTATGCATTATGGTTTGCGAAATGCTGCTTGGACATTCTACAGGTTTATCGATAGCATCACACGAGACTTGGAATTTCTTCACGTCTACATCGATGACCTGCTAATCGCATCGCCGCGCGTAGACGAGCACTTCCAACATCTGACACAACTGTTTCAGCTTTTTTCCGAACACCGAATAGCAGTCAATCCCGATAAATGTTATCATGGCAAACCGTAACTCGTGATCCTAGGTCAACAGGTCATCCTTTACTATGTTAAATCTTTCAAAAATAAAATGCGCTATTTTCTGCATTGCGCCTTTTCATCCCCAACGAAAGAGCTCGAAGCAGTCATGGGTTAAGTAAACTCCTGTGACCGTTTTACATCCCATGCCGTGGAGGGCTGGACTCCAGTAACTGACCTAATTCGTGGCAACCCACATAATTTGTCGCTTACGCATGCCGCACGAGTAGCACTCTCAGAGGTTGAGGCGACATTAGCTGAGACCAAGCACCGAGTTTACCCAGTTCCGTCCACAACCCTAAGCAAAGCGGTGGATGCATCCGACTTTGCCATCGAAGCGGCTCTGCAGAGGTTATTTAGGGATTTGTCAACCTTGAAAATTTTTCTCTCAACATCTAAGTCCCACGGAAACGGAAAATTGTGCTTTCAGTAGCGAACAGCTGATAGCACAATTCTATCCAACCTTTCTTCCACGCAATGAAAGGTCGATATTTGATCCCCTGTACCGACCGCTAGCCTCCGACATATGCATCACCTACTAAGTCTGACCGCTGCTCCCCACAAGAAGTCAGACAACCGGACCACATTTCTCAGTTCATTGCCGACCTAAGACACGGCAACTGTAACACCTTGGGTTTTTAGCACCCGAGCATTGCCGTGCCAATGCGGCATACATACTCCGTTGCCTACCCGGTGTACGCGACTATGCTAGCCCGAAGCAGTATAACCCACGCCCCTGCAAACCTACATTAGTCGCTCTTTTGAACTGAGACCAGGATCTGAATGTGGAATACATGCCAACGAATGCTTAAGTGAAAGTTCATCTTCATTCCGTTCACACAAACTTCACCGGTACATTATTAACTGTCGCCATTTATTATCATAACCCACAGCTGGAACCGAGTCAAGGATGCAAACCCCATTTATTTCAGGTTCGCCGTCGTCCACTATGGCAGTCCTAAAAATGGATGACTAGCAATTACACTAGGACCCGTACGGACAGAGACCGAAATGGAAACTACCTTGGCAACCGCGACTACAGTCAAGCCACACGACATAAAATACCTCTAGCTGCCCAGCAGTAGATCGATTAGCACCTTCTAAAGCAAAGCCCATCCGGCTGATACCACTGTTGGAGCCTGCACAAATAACAGCCCACGTTCAACCTGCTACTTCGCCAGCCGATAGCGGTCATCAGTTTCACACCTCGAGGATCAATAGACACATGTCCTTCACCCCGCCAAATGATCCAATCCCGCAAGATGATGCACATTACCGAAGACGGTTGCTCCCTGATTATTCCTGAATCCTATCAAGAACAACCCGATATCACAGCTGGAATACGTATCACAGATGTTTTTTAATCACAAATTTCTAAGCTCCATCCGAACTTGAGACTACTCATCCTACCCATCAGAGGTTCTCAGTAATGACGCAGAATAACAGTGAATCCCAATAAGTCAGTGTATATTTGTCAGGGTATCAACATATTAGTGATCGATCCTTCTCGGAGATTTTCCACTCTAGTACCTGTTACGAGAGTGCATTTTTTCGGCTTTATCCGGCTTGAAACTGATTTTTCACTAATCCACGATCCCCCGGTTACGCTTCGTATTTTCTGAATGATACAGGTTACTGATCATGAAATTAAACTCACTTGTTTATGGATTGTTGCTCCTTCCACCTTTGCCAATGTTCCTGAGTGAATTTTCAAACAATTTTTTCCATATCTCCCTGGTTCACAAATCCGGGGTTTACGTCACTTCCAATGGTTTCTTTTCTTTTCATGTTCATCGAAGCTCCCGAAAGTACTACCATATGGTTTTTGCATTTACCCCATTCAGATCTTACTACGTTCAATGAACCCCAGTAAACTTGCGTTATCCATGGCTTGCACCATTTTGGTTCACAATGCATTGACGGTCCTCTTGGCATCCACATGGGGGGCTATCGCCCAACTCAAACTTGAAACAGGTCCGTGTTTGCCGAGCATATCATTATTAGTTTAGTCGATTCAAAATGTTGCTAGCTATGTTTTCCTGTGGTTGACATTTTTACCGCTACTCTTAGAGTTCGTGTATAGTTCATTGTATTGAGTAATGTTGTACACCATGAACGCGGGTCTGTGCGTGCTTCTCGACCACGGTTGAGAAATACACCATTATTACAACTGTTATTGTTAGTATCGTTATTAAAGAGGTGAATCAAGCTGTGTCGCAGATGCATTGTCGCTTATCCAGCATAATGCTACAAAGACAGTTGTTTTAGACGTTTTGCCAGGGCTGCGTCACAGGAGCAGGATACTCTGTGCATGGAGGCCGTTCAGTAATCATCGCTACAATGGCGTTCCATATCACTGGTCATCGGTTCTGAAACTATACTCGGTGGAAATTCCACCGGCCTAGCTCGACAAATAATACTTTCTCCATACCAGCGTCTCGTATTCGGCACCCGAATTGAACTTCCAAGTTATATGGATACTTGGATGTCACAGCACGAAGGGACTTTCTTGGGCTCGCCGTGCGGGAAACCGGAAGCTTATTTGCAGAAGCAGCAGGAACCGTGACCACACCTGACCTGACGGGATGGTACGAACCTCCACCATGAACTATTTAAGTTCACCTGTCCACGAAGCCCTCAATCCATCGGCCTAATATGCCACGGCAGCCAGCTAGGCTAAATGGGTTTCTCTATCAAATTCGAAGGGCACTTGATGCCAGAAATCTCCGGGTCATATTCTTTATATACACAGCCGTTGTTTAGTTCCATCTAAGAATCACTGCGCACTTGTGGACTCCCTCGTTAGTTAGGGACCATGCCATGGAAGTTTACAATAGCCATTCCAGAACCTTGGAACCTACCGCGTGCAGAGATATTGGCAACCTGGAGACTTTTCTCTTCAGAGGGGACGGATAATAATGGACTTAGTTGAAACCTTCAAGCAGCTAAAACGGATATCGATGACCGACTTAGCTATCTTTGAATCAACGAGAACTCGGCCCGAATAAAGCTGTCTAAAACTGAAAAAGCGGAACACTGCAACATATCCGGTCAAAGTTATTCCTAATTAGAGTAGTTATTGCACATTAAAAATTTCCGGAGGAAGCAGTTTCCTCACACACCGTCGTGGAGTCCAAGGCAGTTTGGGCAAGGGTAGGTCATCAGTTTTTCCCACCCCCCCCCACCGCCACCCCTTGAAAACTGAATTACCAACGTCTCTTTTTTGCACCTTTTGCAGTTCATTTCACACCTCCGCACCTCTTTAACAGCTTCTAACTATTGTGCATCTGCGCGTTTATTTGTTTCCTCTTTTCCGAATTACGCAAGTACCCTAGTGTAACATCGTAGATTCTAATTTCAATCGAATGAAGCTTGCATGGACAGAGAGTCCATTTGGAAGGCTCACAAGATGGTTCTTCCAAATGGACCTCCCGTCCATGCGAGCTCCATTCAGTTCAACTGAGATTACAACTGCCAGCCAACTGTGGAGTGCTCAAGTAAAAGGATAATTGGACGGAAGAGTACCGGGTACGCATACTTGATGAGCGGCAATAACAGCAAAACCGGTAGTGTGCTTCGTGGAAAGTTTGTCCCGTCATCCAGGTACAATGCCATACCACTCATATTAAAAGTAAGATCTTGGATAGATAAACGTTCCTCATCTTCTGCCTTTATTTATTTTCTTCACGGAGTTAGGACTACTTTTTCCTACCTTAATCTTTCTGATATCGTTTTTTGGTGGTCGCCCTCTCTTCAATTCAGGCATTTACATTTTTTAATAATATTACTAATATTGATTTATCTCGAAGATGCCCAAAGCATGCCGAGTGCATGATCAATTTTTTTAAAGTGATGGAATTGAAAAAACACAATTCATGAAAGCGCGGAAATTTGCATGAAAAAGTGGAACAAAAAGCTCAGAAGGGGGAATAAAGTGGGTTGAAAGTATGGTAAGTCCAAGCACACCGAAGAAAGTGTAGGAAGTTAAAATGAGCACAAAGGCGGATTTAAATGGACGTAAAATGAGCTTGAAAGTCAAGTTCGAATGGAGCTTATGACTGGTGCGGGTGGAGATATCTGAAGGCCGACCTATATATATGAGGGAGACTAGAAATCGGTATGAAAAACTGCAGTAGCAGAAGGCGATAGAGAAAAAAGTGAAACGCACTGCGCTCGTGCCCTGCAATGGATGGTCAGCGGACAGGGCACGCAACTCATTGTAAAACAGACAGCGAGCAGTGCAAGACGTAAAGGGTGGATCAGGTGGCATATTTGATTCAGGAAGATTGGATAAGGTAGGTGTGAGGCGCAATTAAAACGAACGGATGCACATCATGGCGGTCTGCGAGACAATAGCAAGAGAAATGGCCGGTGAGGAACTGCAGGATGCAGAGCGAATGCATATGTGTGTACAAGTATACATATATATAATGGTCTATACACATAAGGGGAGTAGAAGCAATAACAATGTTTTCCTAGAAGGAAATTATTGATCATTGAAAAGGGCAGGTATGGTTAGACCAAATGGCTTACCAATTAACTTTGCACTATCGTGCAGAATTATCTTCATGACAGGTGAACATGGCGGCTTAAGAGAGGGAGAGAAAAAAAGAATGCGGAAGCCAAGAGGTGATGATGACTGTGAGGAGCAGTCCATAGAGGAGGAAAGACGAAGGATAGGATCGGAAAGAACAGGTAAGAATGGGACTAATTATTTGGTCAATGCAGGTGCGACACTTGGCTATAGACCAGAGGCATTGGGTAGTGGCATATCAAACGATTTGGAACTGTAAGTGGGCATCATGACGTAACGTCGTCTTTGCCATTGGTGGAACACGGAAGAGAGGACAAAACTGAAGGGCACACAGGAAATGCCTGTGGTCCAAATGGGGATATCTAGAAATTGACAGGTACCGAGGAAAGGGGCTAGAAATTGGCATGAGAAACGGGAGTAGCGGAAGACAGTGGGAGAAAAAAGCGGGATCTATTGCGACGGATTAAATAGTAATAAGGCCTTGCTACACCGCAGTAGATGGTAAGCGGACAGGGCACAAGACTCATCGCGGAACAGGTGGCAAGCGTTGGAAGAAGTGAAGGGTGGTACAAGTGGCAAAAATGATTTGGAGGGATGGGATATGGTAAATAGATAAAAGAATGGACGCACATTATGAGGTCGAACGGCATGGTAGCATGAGAAACGGCCGGAAAAAAAGTGCGAGAAGCAGAGCGAATGTGTAAGTATATATATGCATATGTATATGAATAGGTATGCGAAGAGCAAGAGCAAAGGACAGTGGAGTACTGGGAGAAAAGAAGTATCACTGATTGGAAAAGGCAGGTAAGGTTAGATCGAAATATGTAGGACTGACATGGGCAATAACATGGTGGATCGACAGGTGGAGAAGACTGAAGAAGCACAGTTGTGATGCTGAATGCGAAGAGAAGAGCGTAAACGAAGGAAAATTAGGGATTGGATTGAAGAGAACAGGTAATAATGGGGCTAATCATTTGATCAGTGCAGGTACGACATGTGGCAATAGGCCACAGGCATTGGGTAGTGGCAGATCGAACGACTTGGAACAGTAAGTGAGAATCATGACGTAACGTTGTCTTTACAATCGGTGGAACATGGTAAAGCAGACCAAGCTGGAGGGCGCACAGAAAATGCCTGCGGCAAGCAATGTACGGAACAGGATATGAGAGCGAATACCGAAGGGACACGGGTAAGACATGACCAACCAGATCATTTTGCTGCAGATGAAACACGAAGGAGGCCGAGAAGAAAGAAGCAGGAAGCACCAGGATAGGTAAACCAGTAATGGAACAAAAGGCCCAAGAGTTGAATGCGCGACGGATTTGGAGCAAAGGAGATGAAGAGCTGCGCGCCAGCAGTCACTTGAACAGGTTTATCAGGCAGGAGGACGCTAATCGGAACACTGCCAGCATATGGGAAGAACCAACAAGGAATGGCGGAGCCAAGAAGGAAAATATGGTGGTGGTGATCAGATAATAAGTGCGACTGTGAAAAATGCAAAGTTTAGAGCGGCGAGTTCTTGTGTGAGGACTGGCCATGGGTGGGGATGTGACTGCAGCGTGATGGCATTGGGCATGAGGAGGTAGAGCAAGGAGGGATTTAACCAAACGACATGCAGTGAGGTATAAGAATGCTATCAATGGGGATTATGAGCATGGAGTAATAATAAGTGAATAGAGAATAGAGGCCGGCAATGACGGCAGGTGGAAAAAGGAAATACTGGCAGGCATCAGCAGAGGAGAGTAGTTAGGACAATAGCGACTTCATGCAGTGAGAGGTGATATGGTGAGAGGCGATAGGAGCAAGGACAGAATGGGTAGATGTGCATGCCGCGGTAGAGTGACAAAAGTGGAAGGTGGTAACAGAGGATAAGGATTGAAGGTAAGCGTACCTTGTCGGAAAAGGATGAGCAGCAGGCAATTTTCAACCGGCCGTATTGGATGCGGTGGTCCGAGGATAGTTAGAGCGTGTGGTCTGCAACCGGCGCTAGTGGGTGGAACTGACCGTACGTTGAACACCCAACCTGAAAAAAACACTTCGTGAAGTGAACACACAATCTGTGAATCATCAGCCTAATTGCGCTCGCAAATTGCTGCAGACGGCCTGCAGGCCTGATGTGCGCCAGCCATATGGTTGGATCTGACCGCGCCCAGCACCGTTGGGAGTGGCATGAGTGGTCACTGTCAGTTGTAGGGAGGGCAAAGCGACCGCGAAAGGAGCGTGTGATCCAGGATCAATTGGCCAAGACGTGAGACCATGGACAGCGAAGCAAACGGGAACAACGAGTGGTAGACGACCGTGTAGCAGTATCATCCAGGTTCAGCTGCCAGGGCGATGGTCAGCACGGAGCCCGAATCGGTTGACCGTTATCGAGGATCATCGGAAATGGAAAAGGGATGGAGAAGAGCCGTCTGGGTGTGCTTTCTTTGTGAAGCAACTTTGTGGGCACTCCGCATAGTAACGAGTCGCAGTGGCTCAAGGCAGTTTGTTTTATACTGGTTCGGATTCATTTTTCCACGCATGTCGACGGACGTTAGACGTTATTCTCGTTTACCATAAACTTTCAGGCTCCAAGCCCAGGAAATATTTCTTAGTGCTTCATTCAGCGTGGAGAATTTATTCTGCTTGTTTGAACTGCATAACAGGTACGTTTAACTTATTCTTTTTAATCAGCTGTTCTCTCTACAGATTTTGTCGAGATTTTTAAGTACCTTTGGGCTGGATAGTGGCTAAGGCTCACTTTCAAAGGTATGCTAATTAGGTAATCATAATTTAATTCAAAAAATAGTTCCCTAGAATTTGCACAGTAGTCTTGCCTTGGTTTGTTGTCCTCATCTCCTTGGGCTACGCGTTGCACTGAGGTTCCGCGGTGCTATCTAGAAGGCGCAAAATTAACTATTCCCTGAATCGACCAGTGAATTTTTGGACAGACTTTGCCCTCACCAGGACTGGCAAGGTTTGAACAATTAACCTGGCAACAAATCTGTTCCGGGCCGGACCCGGACCAAGGCCGGTAGCCTGCAAGTGCAAGAACGAAAGAATAACGGGAAGAAGCCCGCAGGGTGCCGCTAGTTTTCCGGAAACTTTACCCGCGGGGTTCCGGTACCTAAACGGCACACCAAAAGCGATCCAAAACCCGCCCATAATTTTGTGCCTTTTTTAATTTTAAATCAAAATTACAAGGTCGCGCATGTATCTCTGGGGTTCAGGTAATTCTAGCTTGTCAAAGGTTCAAGCAAGTTCGTAAAAAGTCAGCTTATTGGCCGAGTTACCTACTTGAAAGCTCTTATCCCCACTTATGTTGCAAAAGGAATTTTCGAGCAGGTGGCTACTGCACTCCGAGAGAAACTTCACGCTCTACTCTCCTGACACATTCCTACGGCGAAGCCCACTCCAGGTCTCAGTCATCTATAGCTTTTTATGACAAGCCGCACAACCAAAAAAGACTCACATCAAACCACCAATTCATCGAAATTTGCGCAAGAACAACCTCTCCGAAATAAAAGTTCAATGAAATGGTTATATTTAAAATCCGCTTCTGCTGAACAAACCCGTCCCCGTCAAATTGTTTCTGGACCAGTGCTCCAAAAAACCAGAAATAGGACTTATGGAGTCATCATGAATAGAAGAAAGAATATTTTTATATACCAACTATCAACCACGAACTTGTTTATCATAAGCAGGCCAAATGCCGCTAAAAATGACCACCAAGTCATTCGAGTCAAACATAACGACCAAGTACATCTACGAATGTTAAGTTCTTCGGTTGTAACTTGAAGTACTGAGGGAAAATCAAAAATGCGCCTTAGAAGAGGGCAGTTTTACTCTTTGTAGCTATGTAATGTGGGTATCAAAACGTCATTACTTGCGAGGGAAACGCTGAAGCAATAACATAAAAACGTTTTACCAGAAATGCCGAAAGTTCTTCCATACATCCCGTCAATGGAAAATATGCACAAGTGATTGGAGTTCTCCAAAGTAGGAGGAAATCCTGTGGGCTCAAAAAACACCGAACACTCACTAGATCTTTGTAAACATTCTCCACTTTGGCTGGATCCCGCCGGCAGTAACAATGTTATTTTGTGGTGAGCAGGATGGAACCATTCCGTGTAACACCGTGGCAGCCTTGCTTACCCGCAAAAGGTGGGCCGAATTTCCACAGCCATTGTGGATGGCCCCAAGCGAGTTGTTGTTATCCGGAAGTGCCTGCTTACCCAAAAGCCGATACATTTGTTGAGCATGATTTCTGGGACCCCGAACCAAAATTCTTACCGACACTAATTCCCTTAACAAGCTGTTATCCCTTTGACGATAGGTGAAAACCTTCACTTAATTCTCTTGTCCCAGGCTATAATTCAGCGGTATCATCGTCCTCTTTCCTTCACCCATCCGTTAACTCGAGTCCTACCACACAGATGACCATCCTTCAATAACCAATACTCACCGATCAGCGTATTTGCTCACGGTATGTTAGGACCCCATTTCACCCAGCAAGCGTGTATCTCATTACGCATGACCCCATGGAAAACCAGCACATTCGCATCCACATAAAAAGACCTCGCCTTAGCTTCGATCATTTCCTTTTCTTTTTACAATTTCTCCGCCCTCACCTACAGCCAGGTCAACAACCCGACTGATGTCTTCCCTTTCCCCATTCCTATTTCTGACCCCACCTCCTTCTTCTGTTTTATTTTTGATCATCAGCTGGGCATCTTCACTATTCTACCACCTATCAGTCTAATCATTTTGCACTCTGGCTAGGCATGCGCCTAATATCTCCATCATCAACCAACTGCCCTAGAAAACTACCATTCTCTGCCGTTAACCCCTGGTAGATCGGCCCAATGGCCGTCAAGTAGCATTATCTCTCTAATTTTCGTTAGGCCGTCAATCATAACCCCCAGCTGGAACATCCTACAGACTGCCGCATTCCTCCCCTCTTCCAGAACAGACTGGTTACCTGGGTAACCCGTCAACCAAATCGACGTTACACCTGGATTAACTAACGGACTAAACGATTTGATCGATCGGATTGACCATGGTTAAACCTATATTCACACCTGATGACGCTTTATATGGAGCACTTTACATGGCTGACCAGTGATCACAATCCCATAACCAGGATTACAACCATTCATGATAGTCTCACTGGACCGCCGGACGGATTCCTGACATCATCCATCACCTCACACCCCATCAGCATCCATTTCCCGTACTCCACAAGAACAGTTCAATTCATTCTGTGTGCAGTATGGAAAAAAATGACCGGAATCTGGCCCTCGCCGTTGCGTTTCGTACCTACTCTCCCTATTCCGTCAGTCGAGCCCTTTTTGACTGCTACCCTCATCATGCACTACCCGCCATCAACAGCAACCAATATCTTTATGAAACAAAATACTAACCACTTGGTTATTCAGTTTTTTATCACGTATGCAGAAAATCTCACTTTTACACTCAACTTCCTCTGTTTCTTCAGGTCTGGCCTCTTCCAGTCACTGCTGTCTCCCTTCCTTTTCACCTCCCGTGCATATCTGCTTGGTTGCATCAGCAGCGTTTGTCTCCAACAGAGTGTTTCCTCGACGGCTTCTTGTTGAAATTCCCCATTATGTGTTCATTAACCATTCACGCTCCTTAAAATCACGCTGCATTCATGGTGAATTTTTCTGCCTCTAGGTGGTTTTCCACATAGTATTGGAATCACCTATACAGAGAGGCCAATCCGATTATACCATTCGACTCACTTGCATTTGTATCACAGGCTCCCTCTACAGTGAGTTATCCAATGGAGGACCAATCTTCTCTACATCCTGCAGGCATCTTCGACTGCACTTTCATTACACCATGTTAACTCTATTTTTAATTTCATTTTGGTAACGTTCAACCAGTTTCTCGATACTGATTCCTCAAACATCCAGCTGGTTCTGCCCCAAGTTTCCTTCTACACTTCCCGACAATTCTTTGATTCACTTTCACTCCATTACTCTCTCTCTGATTTCCACGACTGCACATCAAGTTCTGTAAATCGCCGTGATCCATTATGGACAACGGATCGGTTGTAGACAGTTATCGGCACCCATAAGGTAAGTTGTGTATTATTCCTGCCTCAAATCTCGGTTCACGTGGTGATGTCCGACACCAGCTGCTTCCTGGGTCCTTGTAAACACTTCACTTTTACCCTTCTTCAGTATCGCTTTATCTGCATGCCTATGTCCATCCCGCTAACCATATCCTCCTCAACTCGAATTCGAGACCCATTCACAATGGCCACGCTGACCCTCTCTGCCTTAGTTCACTTAAACACCGTCCAACTTATCGTTCTATTACAGCAAATGTGTTAGCCATGAACTTCAAAATTGTGGTTACCCCATATTACCGTGAATTTATGTGTTCTCTGATCATGCCTTGTGCATGTGTCTTGACTACGATCAAAAAATATGCCATTATTATCATTATTACTCATCCGTTATAAGAGGTCAGATGAAGCAAGAAGGAGTCAGGTGTACCATAGTCAAAAATGTCTGCCGATAAACGAATTAAGGAATGAACACTACAAAAAAGGTAAGAATTACCAAAAGGGGAACTTAATTTCGTGGAAGTACCAGTAGGGAAGTTTCTGCGAAATCTTTACAAGCTTTGTGAAAGAAGGGTGACAAAGCAGGTAAACCGTAATAGTTGGGAAGAAGAAATGATCATAAGCGTCGTCCGACAAAAACCCTTTCAGAAAATCCGGCCCCGAATGCGAAGGGAACCCACCTCCCATGGTTCAATTTTACGTATATTTTGACAATGTCGCCCAAAATTACACGGCATCGGGGCCTGACTGAGTTATACGACCACCAAGTTTTGCAGAAGCTGCTTTGTCCAAGCGGCTAGATGCCTCACGAAGCCCAAACAACCACACGACAATCAATCTCATCATCACTACCAAGTATGAAAGATGCGTGATCCAAAGGGAGAGGAATAAAAGGACTCAAGCCAACATGAAGCTTGTGGAGTAGGTTTGATCGAGAAGCTCTGTTATTGCCTAACTCCCGATTCACAAAGGGGACCATCGACTTCTTGTCGTGGTGATGCCCATGCTGAATGCCTTTGACGCAGCCGAGGTTGCACGTAGGATCTTTCACTTGCCTGACGAAAGTCCGTGCCGGGGTATCACAAACGATGGATAACAAATGATATAAGCGAAACTTTTCCCGGCCTTGATGCATTATACCAGCAAGTTTTGCAGCTCTTTGATCGAATAATTTATAATGGAGGAAGCATTTGATGGTTTAACACGACCACAACAAAAACCCGCAATTGGCGCAGGCAAGCAATAAGACTCTACACTTCGACAAAAAGAGGCTATGGCCGCAGGTTTGATGAAGGAAAGATGGAAGCAAAATCAAAATTCAACTGAAAAACGTCTTCAGGTACATCGGTGACGTTTCTCAGCTACACCCGGGAGCCTCCGGTTAGTCCTGTTTGCATGCGCCCTTCTTTTTTCAACTTCGTGATAAAAGTCCCGCGATGAGTGCAACAATGTCCATGGGTTTAGCCGAACGTTAGGCTTGTGTTTGCTTACAGCCTCCAATACGACCTTTTGTTGAAACAGTGTTAGTCGACATCGACAGAAGGCCTTCGATAGTGACGTTAACAGCAAGCAACCATCATTATCAGGTTGCTGAGCTGGTCAAAGACGTAACTAATACAAATATGATCACAGAATTTGGGTTCACCTGATACTTTCGACCGTTCTCCAGATGTAACCTAGGGTCCATACACTGCCACAGTCGCTGACAATATTTGATAGGTGACACCATGGTTCCAGAGTAATTTGCCCATTATTGTTGGTCGTGACGTGGAAAATCACTGCTTGAGGCACGGATCTCTTGCAATGGCATCTTGCTGTCACTGATAGAACACATCTTCGGAAGTCACCGGGCTGCATTTACCTGTACCCTTATTGGTGTCGACTAGAAGGGAAGGTGAAACTGCCACTAGATAACGTCACCTGGCAAATTCCACTAAGGGCAATCCAATCGACGAACTCATAGTGTGGCTTTACCACAAATAGCTCATATCAGTGAGCTAAATTCTCTCTGTGTCAGAAGTTATCTCTTTTTTTTCTTATCGGCCACTGTCCGTGAATGATAAGTAACAAGGTCCCACGATGACTGTTAACTGTCAACCGTAGAAATAATGAAACGGTAACATAAGGTGGTGCAAAATCGTACCAGAGCTTTCGTATTATAGCGAGGCATTCAATATTCTTGAAGTCTAGAAGTAGTACTCGGGTGCCGGACTGAAGTAAAGACTGTCCTGGATCTTGAGAATAACTGTTTACCTAGAAGCCACCGTTGAGTTAGAAGGTAGTTTGCTAGGCATTGTGGTACTGGTAAAAGTGAGAGGGTTCAAAATACAACCCTTGACAGCATCTCACATCTGGTATTGCCGGCAAGCTGGAAAAAAGACTTCTTGACAGGGCGAGCCGGTTTAAGTCTTGAAGTAATTAACGGGTACGAGGCTTGAGCCCAAAATATTCCCGGATCTTGCATTTATCTTCTTTTGGTTAGGGTACATAACTGGAGGGAACTAGACAAAACAGGATGAAAATAAGAGCAAAACAGAGAAGCCATTGATTAGAAAATGGGGGGACGAAAAAATACACATCCATTCATGAACGGTATTTAAACTGTTTTTTAAGTTGTTTGCACGTTTTTCTCTAGGACTGGTAGGAAGAAAAGAAGAAAAAACCAAAAGTGCCACTCATTAGGGGGTAGATTAATTTGGGATTGGGCCAGTACCTAACCCTAACAGAAGATCCAAAAAAGCCCTAAAGTTTGCTTTGGATGATGCCTTTATTATCTCTTGTGAAATAATATTCCACAAAGATATAATCCTTCAGGCGAAGTAAGTTTTGTTTACCAATGTGCGGGAACGGGGCCCACCTAGCTTCTTACCATTCCCACGTAGAGTTTCTGGGCTTAGAAGTGTAAAACATCGGTCCAATAAATCTGCAAGTAATAAATTGTACGTAGAGAAAAAACTTTTTGTATACGTCCTAAGTTTAAGGGATAAAGATTCAGTTCAGTCAGACGAGCTAGGTAGGAGGCATGTTGCAAGACACGTATCTTCTTCGGTGCCTTTCTCTGGGCTCATTCCGGCAGGTCTCGACCCTTGATTGAAGCTGTAAACACTACCTGACTGCCTTATTCTAGCACAGGAAGGAAATGCTTTCAGTAGAGGAGATGGAAGCCCCATATATTTGGAAACAAGAGCTTAATCATGCGGAGAACTCAAAAACCAGATTTGCTGGTTTTTTCTTGGTGGGAAGAAGAAGAGAGGCTTTTACAAAACCAAAATCCTTGTAATTTGTGCTGGTCCACTTTTCGGCTTTCAGTGCTACTACTGGTTCAGAAAGGATGATCGGGAGCTCTGCCAAATGTCGTTGAGACACACTTGTCGCCATTGATTTGCAGGCCCCATTCAGAAGACCGGCGATTTGCTGCTATCATGGCCACTTGCACTTCTATTGGATCGGACCCCCGTATTGCCATATCGTCCAAGTACATAGCTATATTGACGGGGGTGACATCAGGCAGGTCATCAGCATAAGTAAGAAAAAGAAGGGGTCCAAGTGCCAGCCCCTGGTGCACTCCGATAGAGACTGGAGACGAAGAGTAAGAAGGCCTTCATCTAACCGCGAAGGATAGACCTGTGAGAAAGCACTGGGTAGCCGAGTGCTTTTGACCTGAAAAGCCATATCTTTTTAACTTTGACAAACAGAGGCCATGGGGCACCCAGTCAAAGGTTTATGCAAAGTGGATGAAGATAAAATGAGATATCCGCCCATTATCAAAGGTTGTTTTAGGCTGTCCGTCACAGTCAGCATGTTGGCCGTGCAAGATCTATGAAGTACGAAGCGGTGCCGAGAGGGCGCAAGTTGTCCAAGTCCCTTAAGGTGATCTCGAATGGCAGTTTCCAGAATACGTTCAAAGATTCTGCCAGGTATGGTGACTAATTTGTCTGTAACTGTCAGGAAGATGAAGGCTCTCTTTTATGAAGATACGAGTCATTGCTGCCTTCTTGCGACTATCAGGGAAAACACCTGCGTCTAGATATTTCCAGAAAAGCAGGCTACAGGAAACGGACATTACCCCGGATTTTTCTCAACAATTCGAAGGTAGATCATGTCCGGACCCATGAAACTGTAGGGATTAAGCAGACAGCTTTTTGTATACATCCGTGAGAGATATTTAAGTGGGTTCCAGTGGTGGTTGAGCCATGGGGTTTTGAATCGCTGGATGCAAGATCGTAGAAAAAGCGCCGAGGATGGAGCCGAGGTAGGACCAAAAGTGTTTTGACACTTGTTCTGAAGAAGTTGTTGGAGAAACTTCTGGTAGCTGTAAGGCAAGAGGAGGAGGCGAGGTCTGCCGGGCAAGCCAAAGGTGTTGGTAAAAGATGGACTTGCTTCAATGACTCGAACAAGGAGCACTATTTACTGGCTGCAAAAGTATCGCCTGATCTTAGATTAGCACAGATTCCTGATTGCTATGAAGTTGTTTGCATCAGCCATTGGATCTACGGGTGGTCGAGCTTGTTCTTCTAGTACTCGACGTATTCTTCTGCGAAGTAAGCTTTTCTTTCCATTGATTCTGCAGTTATCGGTACATGCAGATGGTCAGCTGCACCAAAATACTGCTCGATTAGCCCACCGACCACGTCGACTTCTAGTTCCCGGACGATACTCTCAAGTTTTGGCTGTAGGTACTTCCTGATTTGTTGAAAATCAGCCTAGTTGAAGGATTTAACACCCAAGTTCAGGAAATCACACTTGGGCTATCTACCTGCGAAGTTGAATTCCAGTACTATGTGGCCACTCTTTCCAAGTGGAGGGGGAGAAAAGACCAAGTATAAGGACTGACCCCCACTGATGACGACAAAATCTGAAAAAGAAATGGGCCTTGTCCTAATCTGTATCTGGCAATAAATGGGACTCACTGGGTCCAAATACACTGTTATATCAGTCTAATTAGAGACCGCAAGGTAGCTATCTGAGTAGTGAAGTCTAACTGAGTCCACTCCAGGGGCGCTACAGTCATCTTGTAATGAAAGATGCTCAAGCGCGTGTTGGGTCTTAACTTCATCCATCTGTTTTATGAGTGCATTGCTGGCCTTGGTGGTGCAAGCCGGAGGCCCGTAAATTACCCATAATAAGAGGACCTCACTAGAAGATGCGATGGTTCTGGCTCGCAAACTGTCCACACAGTGAATGGGATCCAAGTGTGGGACCGTGGCTGGAGGTAACAGGGAAATGAGTAGAAGGATTACCCCACCGACTCGACCCCTCATTGCGTCCTTACTGACCAATATGTGACAACTGACGGATATTTCACTGTCCCGTTGTAATAATAGTGATATTAATAGTTTATTTCGGAGAAGTCCGAAGCATGCCCTGGACATAATCAAAATTTTACAAGCGACAAAACTAACAGACAAAGTTCATGAGAAAATTAGAAATACGCAACATAAAGAGGGTAGGAAGAAATAGAATGAGAATGAGGGGGAGATATATGTATGCACACCAAGGAATAATGGGGAGAGTTTTAGTGAACCCGAGATAAATTCACGTTTAGGCCCGGCAAATTCGAAGGTCAAAGTCAGATGAAGCAGCTGGCTGAGCCAAGTGGAGGAGAACGGAACCTGGAGTCTTACTTGAGGAGGACTTAAAACGGCATGAGAAACTATTGCCACGAGAAACGATGAAGTAAAAAGAAAAAAAAAGAGGCGAAGAGAGGAAGAACAAAAGTCGGGTTGTATGGTTGAGGAACAGGTAGCCATGAGCTGCGCATTATTGCAACAAACGGACGGTGTCAATTCGAAAACAGGGAGCTGGCAATGCAAGATGTAAAGAGTGAGTCAGATGGCATCAGTGCCGCAGAATGATCGAGATACGGTAAATGTGAGGCACAGTTATGGACAAAATGGACGCGCGTCATGAGAGACGTAAGCATGGTTGAAAGAGAAATGGCCGGCAAAGAAATGGATGAATCAGAGAGTATGTGGATATATATACATCTATATATATATATATGTGTATATATTTATATACGTATATATATCACAGCAGGAGCAGATAGCAGTGGAGAGAATGAAAACGGTGGTAGCAGTGGTTGAACGAGAGAGGTAGGGTTGGGTCAAATGGCACGGAATTAAATTGGATGAACCTCGATGAATTTAGTCATGACGAGTGAACATTGGTGGTCAACAACAAAAGAGGACCAACCTTGGAAGCACAGAAGTGATGGCTGTGATCAGAAGTCGATAAACGAGGGAAAGTGAATGAAATGATCGACGACGACAGGTAAGAGTGAATCTAACAGTCTGATTATTGAAGATGTGGCATGTGGTGACGGCCGAACATGGGTGAAGCGGTAGTAAGTGGACTTACTTTTTGCAAGGAGAAGATGGCCGTGAAAATGGCTGGAGAACTCTGAGCGAACGGAAGTACGGGGTGGTTGGAGAGGTGTAGAGGATCACTGAGGAAGGATGGCTCGGAGGCCGGAGGAACTGTGGCGCGAAGATGCATCAGTTGTAACAGCGAATAACGTGGAAGAGAAATAAGGAAGTGGAGAATCAGAAGTATCAGGTAATGGCAGATCGCATGGTTTGAAACTGTAGGTGAGAACGATGACGTTACGATGACTTTACACTGAGTGGAACGCGGAAAAGCAGCACAGTCTGAAAGGCACAATGAGGATGCCTGTAGCGAGCAATGTGCAAAGCAGACGAGAGTGTTGATCAAAGGAAACAGGTAAGGGATGATGAATCGAGTTGTTTCACTGCAGGTGACACAGGATGAAGACCGAGAAGAAGAGAAGAATCCGGACGGGGAGGCCTGTAATGGAACAAAAATGCACGATAAACAGTTGTGCGTCGGAGTTGAAAGAATGGAACTGGAGGATTGCGTGCCACTACACAAATGGATTAGGCCGGAAGTTGCTAATCGGTACATTGCCTGAGAGGAAGATCCACGGAAGAATTACGGATTCGGACATGGAACATATGAGGGTCGTAAAAAGATAATAAATTTGGTCGCAAAAATATGCAAGGGTGGGAACGGCGAGTTCTTATTTGATGATTGGTCATGGTTACGGATGTGTCTGGTGTGTAACAGTGGAGAGTACAAGATGGACAAAAATGAATATCGCAAAATGGTAGCTAGCGAGGTATGCGATCAATGAGCTCTTTAAGTGTATGGAGGTACCAAATGGATACTGAATAGGAGCCGACAGGGGCAAAACGGGTGGAGAAAAACATATTTCAGCCTTCGGCAGAGTAAAATGGATAGGATGCGAGTGGCATCATGCAGTAAGGGTTATCATGTTGAAAAACGATAGGAACAAAAACGGAATAAATAGGAGTGCGTACAGAGGTGGAACAACACGGAGGGGAAGTGGTAAGAATGCTGACAAGAACAATAGATCCGCGAAACGTGGCGGAAGAATGGTAGAAGCATGTGGTCCGAAACGGACAATGATGAATGCGGCAGGGCGAGGAGAGTTGAAGCGTGCAATCCACAACCGGTGCTAGTGGGTGGGGCTGACCGTGCATTGAACACCCAACCTGAGAAACGCTTCGTGAAGTGAACACAGGAGGTGTGATCCACCAGCCTAATTGCGCTCGCACATCGTTTTAGACGGTCTGCACGCCCGATGTGCGCCGGCCAAAGCGGGGAATCTGGCCGTGCCTCGCACCGTTGGGACTGGCGTGAGTGGTCCTTGATGGTTGAACAGAGGGCTGAGACACGCCGATAAAAGTGTATGGTCCAGGACCAACTGGACAGGTTGTGGATACTTTGACAGCAGAGCCAACGGGAACAGCAAGTGGAAGACAGCCACCCAGCATTGTTGTCCAGGTGCGCCAGCCAGGGATGTGATCAATAAAGTGCCTGAGGTGGTTGCCCGGCATTGAGGATCACTGAAAAGGGAAGTGAGATAGAGGAGGGCAGTCTGGGTATAGCCTAGCTGAGAATCAACGGTTAACGGAAACAGAAACAGAGGTGAAATACAGGCTCATCGATGTAGTGGATCCCCAAGACAAACTAGGGCCATGGCAAGTGGGACTAAAAAGGAAACACGTAAGTAGAAGCTAGAAAAACAGTGGGGATTAATATTTCCGCGGGAAAAAATGTTTTTCATGAAATTGTGGCAGAAACTTAGCTGAGAGATTGGGTGAGGTCAGAACTGGTGACGTCATTGCTGGATGTTGAAATCAGTTTGTGAGCCACGTCAACTGAGAGGAATGAGACTAGATTTCCCAGTTCGAAATCGCACAGGTGGTGATGGAATTATATTTGGTGTGACATGGTGTGGAAAAGAGGTAACGTAAGCTGAGAAGTATCGAAGAGCAATGGGTTGCTTACCATGCTTGTGTTGATAATTACAGGACAGTAATGAATATATACATTTATATATATATATATATATATATATATATGCATATATATATATATGTATATATGTGTATACATATACATATATATAGCGGACCAGGGCGTAGGTACTGATGCAGTTTCTGTAGCTTTGCTGAGGTTGGTTTCCGGGCCGCAGACGTGGTATAACTAAATTGAGGCGATAGATCTTGGGGCGCATGGGGCATACTGACAATCTGTGAGGAGTATTATGGTGGCCTCTCTAAAAATGCGAATTCATCTGGAAAGACTTATATCAAAGTGAAACTGACAAGAACATAGAATTTGGTACAAAAAACAATTAGTGAACGCAGACATGCTTTATATAGGTCTATGGCGAGGTCTAAGGAGAAGCGGTCGAACAGAGCAATCAGAATTCAAAAGCGGTGGAGCTATTTAGGAAGGTAAGGTAAAGTGAGAAAGCAGAGCAATGGCCTAAAAGTCGAGGTCTTTCTCGTAAGCTTCACTTTCGGTTATGTGAAAATTGAATGAGCGCAAAACGATCGGGGCAGAAAGGAATTTATCAATAGCATGCACGAATGCATACTTAGACTGGGAAGATCAGATGTGCAAACGGAGTTTATTCCAGATTCTGGGGTATGTGAGCAGAGAGAATTTAGAGCGTAGAGCAGTCCTTGCGGTGTATGTGGAAAAGGTATACTGTTTATTACGGAATGAATATCTAGTACCCTGGGAGAATCACAGCTGGTTGGATGAATAAGATTGTTCAGTCAATAGCTTATACAGAAATACCAGGTTCAGGTTAATTCGGCGAAGCCACAATGGTTGATTTTGAGAGATAGGCATCGTTCAATTTAGTTTAGTTTTAGTGACCAACCAATATGCTGCTTTGTGAATCTCTCAATACGTTCGATAATGATCCTATTGGATTTTTTCATACTAGTAAATATTAAGGGGAAATATTCGAGGAGGAACCTGGCATGTCTTCTGTGCATGTAAAGAATGCTCTCCTCTAGCTGGACGGATCTGAACAGAAGACCAAGACACCTTTTAGCCTTCGCCGTTTGGAAGACAGCGTGTTTGGAGAAGTTGAAGGAGCAAGAATAAGTTAAGCCATGGTCTCTTACTAATGGCCAGCTGTCAGTGGGTGAACCGCCGATGCATAAGGAACCAGGAGAAACCTGGCATTTGTAAGTAAGAAAAACCCACTTACCGGTGGAGAATTTTATCGCCCAGGCTGGGCACCGTTCTTCAAGAGGGGGTAAGTCAGCGGAGGTTTTAGGGATAGTGGTACTGAGTTTGCCAGGCGAAAAAGTGTAGACTATCCTAATGTCGTCCGCGAACTAAAACGGCGCGCCATTAAGTATTGTCGGAAACATCATTTATATGTAGGAGGATAAAAGGGGGCCTGAAACACTGTCCTGAATAACACCGCCAGTAACGGGCTTAGGGCTAGATGTGTGCCCGTTAATCAAGAAAACCTGTGAACGGTGAGGTAAGCAGGATGAGAACCAAGAAAGTAGTGGATCGATAATGCCAAATGATCTTGGCCTTGGTAAAAGGTGGGGGTGAGGTACACGGTCAAATGCCTTGGATAAGTCAAGATAAGGAACAGCTAAAGGTCTCCCACTTTCAGCGGAGTCGGTGACGAGATTCGGAAAATTCTACTGGCAAGTCATGCAGGACTGTGAACGGAGGAATCCATGTTGGCTGTCACTAATAAGGTCGAGGCTTAATAGATAGGTAATAATGTGGTCTTTAACTATTTTCCCCATTATTCTGGATAAAATTGGGGTATGGTTTAAAGGGCAATAATCGGATATCTCATGTAAAGATCTCTTTTTATGAATGAGAAAGATTACCAAGCGCTTCTAGTTAGCAGGTGCGGTGCTACCATTAAGTGAAAGAGTGAAAATGCCAAGCGGCAACAAAGAAGGATCCGGTCCGCCACTGACAAGAGCAACTGGGGGTAAGCCGTCAGGGCCTAACCGGAGGAGGATTTTCTATTGTATAGTAGCTTAGAAATACTCCTGGCGCCGAAGGGTATGGTAGAAAGGACAGAGTCAGTAAGCGGTGAAGATGGGGGGGGGGGCAATGACAGTAGCTGGAGCATGGCTGAAACAAAAAAAGCATTGAAGGTTTTGGCTATTCAAGGTGGAGAAGTGATAGATGGGCTATTATCCAGAATAAGAAGTTGGAAGTCGACCTTAATATCAGCATTTCTAGACTTATGCAACATAGGAAGAAGTTGCGACTTGTTGGGATGACTCAATGCTTTAGCTTCTTGGTCACGAAGTCGCGCATTATCTTGTCGTCCAATAAGTGTGGAGAGGCGGTTTGGACAAATAAAAATTAAAAAGTCTTTGGAATTATGTAGGTCTTGGGAAGTATATGATACTTCTTGTGGAGTGGCGAGACGGTAGACCTCTTTTTGGGTACAGCCCGGGAAGTACTAGACAATTTTTTCAGACAGTAGGAAAAGAAGGAGTAGAAAATATCTGCAGCGAGCTGGGGGACATGGGTGAGGAAATACTCACTCCAGTCTTTCTGGCGAATAATCGTGAGTAGCAGGGCCCAATTTCTGCATAGGGATGTATTGTTGGAGGGGTGTGCGGGATTAGGTGGGCCACTAAGGGGCAGATGGTAGATAACCGTTTTATGGCCACTGCAGGCGAAATTTCGTGTTACGGACACGTCGATCAGAGGAATGTTATGAGTAAATACCAGATCTAGTATGTTCCCGTTTCTGGTAGGTTCGACATGTTGAGTCCAGCCATCAAGATGAATACTAGTAATCAGGTCCATAAGATTGGTAGGAGCCTAGAGGGTAGGCCAACAAAGTTGAGGAAAAACAAAGTCACCAGCCATAAGCTTGGTCCCAGAATAAGGGAAAGAGGGGTATTTGAAAGACCTAATAAGAAGTGGAAACGAGGAACTTGGAGAGTTCGGCGAGCGATACACGCAGCAAAAGTGAAGAACAGTGCTTTGGAGATCGATAGTGAACCAGAGAAAATCTGGAATAGAATCGAGCGCCGTATGTAAAAGAGGGGTTGCGGTGTAGATTTCCTTGATGTAGGCCAAGAACCCACCACCACGCCGGTTCGGTCTGTTGGTCCTTAGGAGACTGTAACCTATCAAAGATATTTGATCGTTGGGAGTGTTCTCAGACAGCCAGAATTCCGTTATTAAGATGTTATCGTAATCATTTGTGGGAACGGGTTTTTTAAGTGCGGAAGTTTGCCAAGAATAGAACAGTTGAATGAAGCTAAAGATATACCATTCGCGGAAGGTGGTATAGGCACTTCAGGGGGGTAGCGCAAGTTGTAGGGAGGCAGGCTATCTCGATTGGAAGGAGCTCATATCAGTGTCAAAGGGGAATATGTAGATGTTGAGGCTAGTGGAGGTTCAGGTGGGGTAGCACCCGGCCGAGCTGGAATAAATGTCTCAGTGAGATGGACTGCTGAGGAGTAGAAAAACTGGGCATCGACGGAGGGGGAGAAGTCGGAACAAAGGGGAAAACCTGTTGGGTCTGGCGGATCGATATCAAACAGTGGTGATTAGGAGCAGTTGAGGAACACAGGTCAGTCGGAATTGAGTAGTGGCTGAAGGGGAGTGCAGAAGGCAGGGTTGAAAATGTGTGATGAATAGGGATGTAGTGTGGTAGATTAAGCTGAACGTTGCGGGAGGGGTAACTCAAGTTGGATGGAACACCAAATATGGGGCACTTAGTATCGGGAGCAGCAGAGGTAGTTGTCAGATGAGGAGTACGACCTGAGGCAGAGTGGACGGCGTGTGGATGCCGTATTTTGGTATTGACAGGCAGTGAGCAAGGTGAATTTGTAGGGACCAGCGATGAGTGGGATCAGAGGATATTTTCCATGGTCGAAACTCTTTTCGGTGAGCTGAAGCTGGTTGGTTCAACAGGAGACAGTTGAATGAAGGAGGGAGTTGTGAGAAGGGTGGGAAGATTGATAGACCTATTCCTCTGGACTGCAAGTAGTTTATCACCCGAGGGGACAGCGGGCGAATCAGAGTTGGGGTGCACCCAACAGGCGATGAAGGGGAAGAGCGAGGCAAAAGTTGGCGCCTTCTACTGGGTGGCAGTAGGAAGGGAGAAGCGAAAATGTCTAGATCAAGTGTATTGGGATCAGATTTTAATAGTTCGGTGCGGGAGCAGATGAGGAGGCAGTGAGCGATTGTGAAGAAGCAGGAGGCATGTGTGAAGATAAATCAGTAGGAATTTGAGAAGCGATGGAGCAATCGGCTGTCTGTGTTGAAGGCTCAGAACTATCAGACGTCTTTCTAGCGGGGAAAGTAAAGGGAAATCTAGTAAATTCCCTTTGAAGAGGGGTTTTAGCTTCGGCTATTTTTATGTTTTTATGGGGGGAATTAGGAGCTGTAGTGCTACACATTTATTGAATTCTTTGGCAGATAGGTCATCTGCAAATCGCATATGGATTGGACAGTTGAAGCCCTGAACGCGCCTATGCAGCCTCGATATTTGACAAGAAAGAGGGGCCATACCACATGCATTCTACAATATATGCCTGACATGCTCGAGGGGTACTCTCTCTGGGACAATAAACACAGTTGCATTAAGGGAGTTCCTCACTCTTATGAGAACTTCGGAAGCAACAGGTTCGATAAAGCGACCAGCAGCTCTCAGGTTTTGTAAGGTAGAATGATCGATGCTTTCAGTGATGCACAGTGGGGGGGGAAGTTTAGATACCTTTTCTTCCAGCTTCAGAAGCTGAGACGCTTTGGTCTCAAACGGCTGTTCTTTCCGTCGCCAAGCCTACAAAGTCACAGAGGTTAACCGAACATTGTTTCAAGGCCACGGAAGTTTGAATAAGACTATTGTTCCTAGTAACCGGAGTATGAGTGGACTGGGTATTATTGGAAGTCTTTTTCACTACAAGTGGAGTTTTCAAATACCAAAAGGACGCCGTGAGTGAGGCGGAAAAGTGACGCTAAACTGGAGCCAGATTGGAATTTACCGCTGAGAAAAAATCCCCTGAATTTCTCTGGGTCACTGGAATGCCCGAGAAAGCTGTAGTTGTAAGTATTTCTTAGGATGGCTGAATGAAAACTATATCGATAACAGCAGGCAAAAAGACCTGGTGTAGCGCAGCGTTCTATGTGAGCCATGTGGTGGCAAGGAATGAGGTTCCTCGTCGGCTATCAGCTGTTTCAGTTTCAGAACCTTGTTTTGGATGGTGAGACTGTAGGTGAAGAGACACTTTACTGGTCATTCATGGGAGACTGAGGAAACATTAGATTCAGCAGCTGCTGGGGATGTGGTGGCTGAACTATAGGGGGTGATGGGAAGGTTTGCAGAGCCAGAAAGGGATAAAACGATGGGGAAATTCTCGGTCGACACTGGGCTCCCAGAGGAGCCGTGTAAAACACTGGTGTTGAGGTAGAATCCCGTTCATATTTCCTGGCTTCTACTGACCTGGAGGTTTTGAGACCGTGGGGTGGGAAAGTCGGGTAAGCTAGGTTTTGGTGGCTCATATAATCCTATCGGGGTGCCGGACTGGGGATGCCCATGGCTTGACGGATAACCTGCGGCTTCTAACCTTGCTTCGTTCTGAGGACCAGAAGAAAAGTTTCCGGGCTTCGGATCACCCAGTAAACCTGCCTCAACTCATTTAATCGTCTGGGTGGAAGAGGGCCTCGTTGGCTCCTTCTAAGGAGGCTTAGATTTCTTCTTGTGGCCTGCACTGATTCAAATATGTTCACTCAATATGACACAGGAGAGAGTATTGGGGTTACTCTTCATGGTGGCGCCCGGAAAATTTGAACTTCAGGTCGGGTGGCAAAGCCGGCCGAGCCAGGGTGGAGCTGGTCGGAAGCAAAAAGAGGGACTGCGCAGCGAAAGATTCAAACAAAATTAAAGGAAGTTTTGTTCACCTCGAGGACGAAGAAGTCTTCCAGGGAGAAGTGAACCAGCCATAGCTCTCCGCGGAGTATGGAACGGCTAAGGATTGAAAATCAGACGATGAAAGGAATGAATTCGCGGACAAAGAACAAGAAAAATCCTTCGAAGATTACCTTTGTAATGTTCAATGACCAAATATCGGCTGAATCAGTTAAATATCCAGAAAAGGACTCATTTGTAGAGAGATCACCTAGGTGATGAAGAAAGACATGGCTGGATGTGAACATGTAATCGTTGAGCAGATTGTTCTGTTTCAGAAATGTGGAATGTGATGCGCCAACATGGAAATGGGAACTGGGCAACAAATCAATTTGTGATGCTTAGCAGATACACGGTTTGCAGAGATGAGTATTTAAATGACAAGTATTTATGTAATAACTATCGTTATTTAAGGCTGAACATGATGACCAGAAACTTCAAAGGGCCAAAATTGTCTGACAGGAGTTACCAAGATAGAATGCCGAATATGAAAGAGCACCAAACAACCGATAAATACGTTTGCAAAGTTGGGCGGTGAAGTACTTGACAGGCAGAATTTTATCTGCTGATATTCTTTGTAAAAGGTGGATCATGTGATGGCGAAGATCAAAACGCCGCGATACAGGGGTCACTCAGATGTGAATGAATGGGGAAGGTATGAATCTTCGCGAGGTGAAGATATTGCAATGCTACAGCTGTGTGGGCGAACAGAAAAACTGATGGGGAGAGCGAACTGTCTCAATATCGTCCACTGTTGGGATGCTTTGTAGACAAATATTCCTCATTGATATATACCGTTTGGACATTAGGGGACTGAAGTGTACGGCAAATTTAAATGTGACCTTTTCCAAATATATCGATAAATGTGATAAAAAGGGGCGAGTTTTGTCTTGGGGATTGGTTAAGTTTGAGATTGGGACAAATGGATTTTTGGCACGAATCCCCGGGAAAAACGATCATGAACGGCAAGCCGAGTAAATTATCGGTCTTTCAACCCCATGATAATTATATGCCACGGAAAGTAGATTTTCGGGCGTAAGAAGCGGTTCGATAAGATGGTGAAGATGGAGACGAGTACGATGAAAATTGAGCGATCACTGGGGGAGATGGTGGCCTATTTTCAGTATTTCTGGTGTATAAATGGTGTTTGTTTTGCCGCAACCGGTGCTGGTGGGAGGGGCTGACCGTGCGCTGGACTCCCTACCTGAAAACCACTTTGGTGACAGGAGGTGCTATCCGCCATCCTAGCTGCGCTCGCACACCACTGCAGGCGTCCTGCACGCCCGATGCACGCCGGCCAAAGCGGTGGATCTGATCGCGCCCCGCTCCGGCGGGTTTCGCTTGAGTGATATTGGCGTTGTTACATAGCCGTAGAGATCGGATAGTCCAGGGGCTTGCGCCAAGGTTGCGAGAGATCCTGGAGAGCAGGGCCAATGTTGTAGTGATAAAATGACGGGCAGGCATCGAACGTTCAGCCGGAAATGTTGGCCAGGTATTACGCCGAGCCGTTGAAGGGGGGATACATATCGGCGGTTGTCTGGAAAGATGAAAATAGAAAAACCCAGTCTGGGATGCTCCCAGCTAGGGATCAACGATCAGCGGTAAAGAGAAACCTATAGTATCTAGAAATTGGAACTACTTGGTAGATGGTTCGACTTTGAAAAACACAGGGTTTTACACGAAAGAATATTGAAACGTTAGTGAAATATACAGCAGCTTGTGAAGTATGTAAGTCTCGTGGTCCCTGACTCAGACCTGCTTGTCAGTAACCAAAACCAACTTCGAAAGCTCGCTCCTCCCAAGCTTATGGATCAGTGTTCGATACGAGTGTCAGGACATCAAGCCTTTTGTTTAATTCCTCTTTAGCTCTCGGTACTTGGCCTACTGCGCGGATATTTGGTGGAAGTTTATTCTACATTTGTGAATATTTGCCAACGAGGAAATATGACGGTATGCTGATTCTCGAGGGCGGCATAGTGACCGAATGACTGCTGTATCGTAACGAATACCTTAAGCCTAATGGGTCGCGACCTGCAGGGGGGCTTTCAGGATCTATATTTTATTAGTGAGAGGAAAAGGACACGTTTTTCCTTATTCTTCGGAGCCAAAGAGCTCCGAGGTGAAGTAGGTCACAGAGCTGTTTATAGCCCGGTGTGGACGCATAGACAACTATTTGTTTAGTGAGGGTAGGCTGAGCATTTTCAATGGCAATCCTGTCAATCTGGCACATGTTAGAGCCAACTATTGAACTTTACTCCAGCAATGGTCTAACGAGTGTTGTATAGATACTGAGTTTACTTTCACGCAAACGGGATATTTTGTTTACCAGTCCTATTAACCTGTGGGACCTAGCGATTTGAGTGGCTGTTTGCTCCGAGAAGTTGAAAGAACAGGAGCTTTATATGCCCAGGCCACGTACTGGTGATTTGTTGGGGATCAGATGACCACATATACTAAACGTTTCGGGAGAGACATGACAGTTGCATGCAAGGATGCAGCTTTTGCTCGCTGAAATCTTCATTGCCCAGTTGGTACACCACGAATTGAGCACCCGTAAGTCCTCTGAAATTTTCGCTGTAGTATTACCCAATAAACTGTGGTCGAAGATGTACAACAACTTTACATCACCAGCAAATAGAAATGCGGTTCCGTGGCAAACCACGGTACGTATACTATTTATTTACATGAGGAACAACAACGGGCCCAGTACACTACTTTGGATCACACCGCTGTTTACAGGGCTGGGTGTGGAAATTGTACAGTCAACGTTTAACACATGACTACCCGAGGACAAGTACGATTCTAGCCAGGCATATAACGGATCAACGATGCCGTATGTCTTGACCTTTGACAACAAACGAATATGAGACACCCGGTCGAAGGCTCCAGACATGTCTAAGAAGACTGAAACCACTGCCCCACCATCACTGGCAGCTATTGTAATAGGGTTCAGAAAGTCAGCCATACAAGTTGTGCAGGATCGATGTTTTAGGAAACCGTGCCGACCTTCACTTATAAGGTAATTTTTCAGGAGGTGATTTGTTAGTTTGACTTTTATTAATCCTTTCATAATCCTCGATACTACCGGGGTATGGTTCACAGGCTAGTATCTGGTCGGGTCCTTCTGTGTTCCCTCCTTGTGAATTGGAATAATAACCGAAGTTCTCCACTGTGTAGGGCTTCAACTGAACCGCATAGACAAATTGAATAAATTTGATGAAAGAATTGGGATACCTGGGCCGCCCAACGTACAGATGGCCGATGTTAACTAGTCCGATTCAAGGTGGAAAGACATTTTGGTGTTTGAAGTTAACGGCTTGATTTTGGAGTACAGGAGTGCTACAGAGAAAAGCGGCTCATATGAGGGTACTGGTGAATTTTAGAAAAATGAAGCTGTCACCAGTTGAGGAAGAAGCAGAAAACGTGTTAAGAGCTTTTGCTGTGTCCAGCGGTTTGTCAAGGTATGTGTTATTAAAAGAGATGGAAAAAATGGTTGTTTTAAGGTTCCTCGACGTCATCAGTTTTGCAGGAATCTCGACTTTCTTGGAATCACGTAAGGCCCTGTGTTCCTGTCGCATATTTTACTCTCGGAATACAGTTTTATCGTTCCAGCTAAAGGATTTAATTGTATAAGCAGCGAAAAGTCCCCTGTTTAAAGATAAACGCGTTGGAGTCTACTTAACTTCAAGTTGAGACGAAACAATCTATTGTCTTCAGGGCGGACTGACAATCCTTTTGACAGAGTCATTCGATTGAAGCATTGTCCAAAGATAGAGTAGAGTTGATCTGCCACCAGCTGAGGATCTGCACTTAAAAACAAGGTGTCCCAACTTTGACTGTGAATCAGAGAAGACAGTGTGTTCCACGTAGCCTTATGATATGGTTTATGCAGGCGTGTCGGCTGTTTATACTGTATGGGCTCTGTGAAGCAGCAGTGGACAGTTGCGTGATCGCTTTGGGGTAGGTTACCTTGAACTGTTGTCACAACCTGGGTTAATCCTGGCGAAAAGATTAAGTCAAGAGTGTGGTCGCGTCTGGTTTAGGACGTGACGGTCTGCTTCCATCTTCCTAGATGAATTGCATTCAAGACAGGTAGTGAGTGGCGAGGTGCTATGAGTGATGTCCAGCATGTTTTTGGTGCAGCAAAGTCACAGCTATCAATTTTGGGCCCATTGTATTATTACCAATTAAGTTGAGTGCCTCGATAATTTGCAGGAAGCCGTCAGAATTAAATCTGGGCGGACGGTACATGCAACGTAGTAGCAGCTCTTGACGTTCAACTTCAAAGCTCAACCACAGGGATCCGACAATGCCTTCTGGGATAGGATGCTGATAGCTTGTCGCCCTGAGAGTTTCCTTTATATACACTGGACAGCGCCCACCACGTTGATGTGTTCTGCCTTTGTTGAAGGATTTTTAGCCGAGTAACTTAATGTCCTCTAATAGATGGGAGTCCGGTAACCAAGATTCCGTCACTGAAACAAATTTATAGTCGTCTGTTGATGCAGCTGATCGTATGTATTGGATTTTGTTCCTAATAGAGCGTGCATCGACCAATAACAGTGTGAAAATTCGAGTGCCTCTGGAGTCCTCATTGATACTAGGACCTAAAGTTCGCTGACCGCTGCATTAAACCGGAAAAGAATCATCAGCACAGGACGCAAGCCTTCTTAAGTTATCATTAGCAAGGGAAGGACTTGAGTCTGCATGTTGAATAATAAATGACAGGGTATTAGGTATTACACTACCATACGGCTGATTAGAAAGGTTCGTATGAGGCATGTCTAGGTTATGGATCCATGCTAAGCCCACGGTCCGCATGGAAAAAATAGGCACTGTGGCTAGAGATGGGGTACCCGCTGGTAGAAGGGAGGATACGCAACGCGCTCGGATAGTGTAACTGAGGGGAAGGTAGGAAAGATGGAAATAGTGGGAGATAAGGCTGACGGGGAGGTTCCATTAGTCAAGAGTTAGGTATGAACGTAGTTCGCTCATCATACCACCTATTTTATTACGAGTAGGGTCCCATTGTTGTTGTATCATCGTCTTGGAAGTGCTGTTTTGTTATATATGCTGAGAGATACGAGGGTATCTTCGGTGGAGGAAGTCGTCTGGTGACGAATTCGGTCTGGAGAAGGAACTATCATGGTACTTGTTCACGCATCCATATATCGTTTGCCCTCACGAAGACTTAGCCTTGGCAGATAATCTCACGTTGACCCTACCTTGGAAGGCCACTTATTGTCAGCGACCTACTTGACGTATAGGTGGCACGTCTGGGTTTTTCGGTGGGTTTTAGAAGGGGGCCCATGGGGACAGATATTAGTGCTGCAGGTTTAATTGCATTGAGAACCTGAAGTCCCGCGGAAAGATCGTCCGGAGCTGGAGGCGTAATGTGAGGACCCTTCTGGGATGAGCCTGTAGTTGTTGTTGATATATGTTGTCGTTTCGGCTGGGGTAGCTGTGGGGAGGTGGGGGGATTCGTCTAGGTAAACTAACCGTGTGAATCTTCTAGGGATAGAAGTATGAGGGGTTTTGTCGACCCTTGATAACCTTCTTGGGGAAGAGGGTGACTTCTGGATCTTAACGTTAGTGTGGTTGGAAATTTTGGCGGTTCATTTTATCACTTCTCTCTGCAGTGGCGTTCTGTCAGCTTGTATTTTGATAGCTTTAAACAGCGAAGCAGTTGCGACTATACGCCGTTTAGTGATGAATTCTCTAGCTATTTTTTCCCTTAGGAAATTGGAACAGAAGGGAACAAGAGTGCTTTTGTGACCTTCTTTTAGTCTTCTGCAGTGACATTAAAAGTGAGCCATGCCAGCTGCTTGAATGATAGTAGATTGAGCCAAAGTAATGTCTAGCCGATCAGAGATGTTAAAGACAACTACATTTTTTGCACTGTCCAGCAGTCGCAGGATTTCCGATGCCACTGAACCAAGAAACTGACTAGCTGCTATTGGGTTCCGGGGACCAATGAGTGCCGAGTGTTCAAGAATGTGGTTAGCGGTGCAAGTTTTGATAATAGTCTATCAACCGACGCGATCTTGGTAGACATACTTGCCAAGCTACTTTCAAAGGCACTGGCTATTCTACTGGCTTCTCTAAATATTTCTATCATACTGGGGCATATTAGTGTTTGGGTCGTTTGGGTTTCCGAAGCACTGTAGGGCGAGAAGCCATTGGCTGAGTCCGTTTGCTCGTTGACCTTGCCATTTCTTTTTACAGAATATTGGTGGTAGGCGACATGATCTGTGATGATGACTAACGGATAGACAACCCAAGGAAGGGTAAGTATAGCTACAGCTGTTTTATTCTGTGGCTAACTTTGGGTTGCTCACACGAGTTACGAAGGACTAATAGTTTGGATAAGGGGAGGATTTCCTAAATATGGCAATAGTGAAAATTTTTAAGTAGGTTGCTGGTGAAATATCCATAAAATAACTAATATGAAAATTGACGAAATATACAAAAACCTAGCCACGGTGTAGCGCGTAGGAAGCGTCGCTCATCAGCCGCAATAACGACGCGCCTTTCTAAGATCTTCAGGGCTTTATGAGCCAAAGCTTGCTCCGGGCAAAGATGAAGCATGGTTAACTCTGTGTGCTCTATCTGGTGTTTTTGCAAATAAGAATCTCCGTCCTGTGATTACTGAGCACTTTCAACGGACGGTCTGCGGCCGGGGTGAGATCGCTGTTAGACGGTCCCGAGTCCACTGATGTCTCTCTACCCCGTTTCACAGAGAGTGGATATCGGTCTATTATTTCAGGATACATCTTTAGCTGATATTTCCTTGAAACTTAAGGTAAAGGGGCCTTTGAAATACGTCATAACCCAGGTTGATAGTGCTGGCACAACGACAATAAGCAGTTTCCTTTAGGGGGAATTGGTAAGGAACCAGAATTTACAGATGACAAAAAACTAAATTTTTATCGTCAAAAAGCGGAGCAGCAAGACTCAAACCGATTTTGAAGGTACCACCATGTTCCAGTACAAATCAAGTTATTAGTCTTGAAGGCATTTTGCGTCTCTTTCTTCCGGCGAGCCGGAGGATAGATCTCTCGACATCGGAAGAGGGCGCTCCGCAAACAATTCCACTTGTGAAATTCCATCAGAAGTCAGTCAGAGGGGCCTCTGGACGGCCCAGCCTTGAACGTATGAGAGCATCGAAGCCTTATGAATATGGTAAAAGTAACTGAGCATCACTTGCAGCTACTTGAAACTTGCTTCATCCACGGATCCCCTCCATCATGTTATGAATACAGTTACCATGATACTGTGGTTTTACCACTCAGATCATCGTTCTCCAGTTAATTAGTGATAACCTGATATGTTGCTTACACCTTTTAGCAGACAGGGAACATCGACGCCACAAACTGAAGAAGCTAGGCACGTGATTCAGCGAAAGGAACACGACCAAAAGGATAGCAGCCTGGTGACCTTCCGTTAATCAAAGCAGTTGCTGCTGAGTTTGTCACACAACCAACCAGCCCAAACATCCATGAATAAGGGACATTAGTAACCTATACAGTAAATCAGGATGAACTACGTGAGTCCTCTTTTGAAGTTTCAGTAGTTTCTCTGTCCGTCTGTTACCGGCAGGTTACGGTATCCTGGCAGAGGGTTATACGCCGCTGGGGTAATGTTCATCACCCCGGCTATTTTCATGAGTCATGCTCCGAGGAACACAATAATCCGCACCATCTCAAGATGTCATCCTCTCCAAAGCTGCGTGGTCACTCCCTGAGGCTCAAGCAGCAACGTCCACGACTGAGAGCCAATAAACACAGTTTCTCTGTACGTGTCGGCCACCAGAACAAGCAGTTGGGGCGACTTGACACTAGTCATGCAAGAGGCATCTTGACTAGCATGGAGCAGAGCAGTACCCAGGTGCCCCATTCGAAACCCTGAGTGCAGCACTTGGATTAATACCCTCCATACAGAGTTCCGGTGGAGATTAGAGGGAGCTCGGTTTGGTATGCTAATGGCATGCGTAAGCTTCTTCTGGAGCCTATATGAGAATCGGGTGTTCTAGTGTGGAGTAAACTTCGGGTGCAGTTGTCATGTTTTACATATTTCCTATTTAATCGCTTTCTGACTGGTAACAAGCGGTCGTATACTGCCCTTTAGACTGGGAACCAGACGGGAGGGACTCCACAGCACACCACAGATGCCCATCACTCGTCAAGTTTTAAACCCCATTGAGCACGGCAGCTGAGCACTGTGCTTCTTGTCTTCGGTGAAGTCCACCTGACCAGATCGAAAAAAAAGTTCAGTATGGTGAGTTTTGGTCTGCTAGGTGCACAAAAACTGAAACCGGAGGAGAACGGGGGAGAGGAAAGTGAGCCAAACAGAAATACGAAGGTGACGGAAAATAAAAAGATGAGAAAAATGAAAGAAATTTGCCAAAAATAATGATGACGGAAACACTTTCTGGGATACATGGAAGAAAAAAGAGTAAACTGTGGAAGGAAATAGAAAAAATGTAGAAGAAGGGGAAAGAGTTCGTGAAGTGTAAAACATTTAGACGGGGAAAACACATACGTGAGAAAAAAGACCGGACAACTGTATATAACGCTTAAGCTGACGATGAAGATGAGCGAGAAAAAGGAGAATCGTCAGCTGCATATCTCGTAAACCGGTCAAACAAAAAAAGGAACAAAAATGCGTTAAGGATCACTAGGCAGGGGGATTTTACCTCCCCCGCTTTGTTCGACGAGCAACCATTCACAAACACGTACGAATGTCGACAACATACAACTCTCACATGGTTTTGGCTCCCAACTTGATGGTTTAGGGCGGATGACATAGTAGAGGACAAGCTGTGTAATGCGGAGCAGGTAGGACTCTGTCCTATTTCCCCTATTTTAATGGATTCCACGGATGGATTGAGTGCAAAGAGTTGTGTCGCATGGAATAAAAAGCGTCCCGGGTAAGCTGTAAAGCTAGTGCTAGCGAGAGACCCATCAGTGGCTCGGGGAGCTGACAACAGTCACTCCATTTGTATCTGGGTGTGGTCTCCACTCACGAGTGGAGCTAGAATTGGATAGAGTTCCAGGTTATAAGACTGTGTTGTATAGTATATGCCAGAAAGTGGAGCCCCCACTAAGTTTCCTAATCCTGTCTCTTTTATTGACTTCCACGAACACAACAGAAAACATAAGTTTCCGGCGAACTTGGATACTAGACCGTATCAACACTGGCTTCAGAAATCAAGAATACTTAGCAAATTCCGGGGAACCTTGTCCAACAATGAGCAATCATCCTGACCACAGAACCCAAGCCATTCGAAAACTATGGCTGCCAGGCCCGTCGATCCCAAAGAAACCTCGAAAAACACGTTCAGCTGGCCTGACTTACTGTGTATTCGTGCAGTGCTCTAGCTTTCAGCCTGTTCAAGTTGTGAGCCCCTGCTTCTTCCGGGAGGGAATCTGACTTTAAGCCCTGGGGTTTAACCCGATGATCCTAAAGTGCCAGGGAAATGCTTGTGGAGTCGAGGCGTGGTGAGATACTGAGGCGCACACACGCAACAGTCTAGACTCTTGTTGGCCAAGCGCCAAGTCCTGTGATCAAACCTTGTGAGTTGCCGCGCAGTTTGAATTTTTGAAGTGCTCCGTTCTGTTATCATTTTTTGCCCTGGTAGTGGAGTAACAACAGTCATTTCACAAAAACTGCCTGCTGCAGCTTTCACTGAGGCAAGCTATTTATTTGGGGAATATTTCACTCCTATTGGTTCTTTTTTCGTAAAATGCTGTCTTTTTGGTAAAGCGTTTTATCCGTCATGCGCTTGCCAACTGTATTTATTCACACAACTATCAAGACCGTCTTCAGTAGTTGCCAAAAGCCTTTTACTTATTTTTCTGGTTTACACTCTTTCGGTCCCTCCGACAGCACGACGATCATTAGCAGCGAAAGTTCATGTGGGGTTAGTAGTAGCAAAGAGTGTGTAGGGACAGGTATACAGTGCGATAGGTGCAATGAGTGGTACGACTAGTGCTGCTCTGCCTTCTCCAAGAAAAACTATGAGCTGCTTAGGGAACACAAATCTCTGCAATGGATGTGTTTGCTGTGTCGCTCTGGCAGAGGAATCTCATGCATACTGCATGGATGGCTAGGCAGGAAAAACGGGGCCAGAGCAGGAAGCTTAGGGAAGGGGTCACAACACAGCCTGGAAATAGCAACGCGCTTAGTTACTGGGGAAAACGAGCGGCAGGCGAAGGAGGGCAAGCCGGACGGTACCAAGACAAAGACCGTACCTAGGGAAACGGTAGAGATGGAGTTGTCTAAACAGAGGACAGAGAGGCTTGAAGAAGAGCTCAAAAAGATGAAGGTAATCACCGAGGGAATTGCTGGGAAGAGCAGGCGTCTTCTCCTGCATAGATGTGCAGAACCGGTGACTAACGAGGCGCGGATCAGAAAAGAAGCCGAACATAGGCACGTTGTCAAGGTCCTGAGAATGGCAGGACTACCCATAGACTCGACATACGCTAAGTGCCTTAGAGTGGGGCCTTGGGAGACAAACAACGCGCTCAAGCCGGGGCCTCTGCTTGTCGTCTTTGCCAGCACGTGCAGCAGAGGCCTACTGCCAGGCCCAGCATCAGGTGTGAGGCGTGCCACATGGGGGTACATAAGGGTCACGCCTGACGCTCCTTCCAGAGTAAAGGTGGCACCGGCACAAAATTCGCCACGTCCATCAAAACCGGAACTCAAGCAACCAATTATCATGACAGCTAAAGCTGATATCACACCCTTAGGCAAATCTACATCCGACGCCGCAATGATCAGCTGTAGCCAAGATGGACAACTGTAGTGACCTCGATCGTTTTGAGAAAATGACTACCTTCTGGACACTATTTTGGATCTATTTTCTCCACCATCTTTTCTGACGTTTGACATTGACCTCAGTGTTCTCCGGTTGCGTACGTTTTACTGGACCGACTTTTCCGAGGTTTCCGTCAACCTCGTTTCAAATCACTTTCACTTTCGGTCGCTCGCCGATTGTGCACGCTCGCGGTTCGCTTTCTGCATAGCCGTTGCGTTTCCTTTCGTTTTCCGTTCGGTGTATCTCTCGTATCGGTACTGTTTCGGTGCCACGATATATAGAATACACCTTGCATCTGTAAACCGACTTGCGTCTTCTCTATTCGTCCGATAGAGGGGATATCGCTGGCATTTCGCATTTAGACCCAATAGAAGACACGTTCACCAGCGGCTCTCAAACGTCTTCAATATTGGTGAGCCCGAAACTTCCAGAACCTCCTGGATTATTCGCGTGCTAGGTGAATCTGTGATTTTTCGTTGTTTCACGTCCTCTTTTTCTGCGAGATATACATTTTTTCACGACATATTGTTGCAACGTAACCATGTCAGAGGATAAGATGCAGCTCAACACAGGTCTCACTTTGTCTGCAATTGCTTTAAAACCTGTGGCATTTATCCCACACGATCCTGAGGTTTGGTTTGCAGCCTCAGAGCTGCAATTTGAGGCAAGTAACATTATCGGCCAAAGCCAACGACTTTCCTATGCTTTAGAGGCAATCCCGGGCGATGATGTCGCCTCAGTGGAAGATTTAGTATAAAAACCTCCTCAAGAGCAGCCGTACGATCGGCTTAAGGAGGTCATGCTGCAGCATTTCCTTCCCTCTCGGGGGAAACATTTACGTCAGCTACTGACACGGAACCCCATAGGGGATGCGAAACCCAGCCACCACCTAGCTCACCTCCGGTCCTTGGCAGGGCTCGCCGATAAGGATTCGAAGATAGTTAAGGAACTGTGGTTGGACTCTTTATCTTTCCATGTTCAGACCACCGTGAGTGCTCTCCTCCAGGACTCGTCCTTGGAACGAGCAGCCGCCGTGGCTGACAAGATTGCCGCACGTGTAGGCAGTAAGGCTAATCCCCTCATCGCCACGACATCGCTCAATCCTCGGGGTGTTGACCTGGATGAATCGCCGGAGAGGCCTCGGCACTCTCGATCCAACCAGCGCCGCCTGTCCTTCAAGGACAGAGTCAAAATGCCGACCCCTCGCAGTAGCCCACGTAAACAACGGCACGGACGGGCGCCCTCCACTGTCCACGTCCGCCGTGATTCCACCCCACCTGCCTCGTCCAAACCAGATCATCCTACCAGCGGCTTTTGTTGGTTCCACCGCGTTTTCGGACCAGCCGCACGTAGGTGCAGACAGCCGTGATCATACGCGGCGGGAAACGCCACTGCCGGCGAGTAGAAGCGGCCGCACTCGCCGGCAATCAGCCTCAGGATGGCCGTTTGTTTCATGAGCATGATTCGTGCACCAACGCTAGGTTCCTAATCGATAGTGGGGCCCAAATTTCTGTCTCGCCGGTCGGTGAAGACAAGCGACGAGCTTCTTTGCTCCGGCTGTCAGCGGCGAATGGTTCCTCCATTCCTACCTACGGCACGAGACAGCTTGCGTTCAACCTAGGACCACGACGACGGTATCTGTGGACGTCCATCCTCCCGGATGTCCCATAAGCATACTGGGAACCGATTTTCTGCAGCACTATGAATAACTTGTTGATTCACGTAGGCTGCAGCTTATCGATCCTTCGTCGACCACTAAATTTACGGGTCTTGCAGCTCGAACAGATGCTCACCGAATCACAGGATTGTTTTCTAACATTCCTCACGATTTTCAGTCTCCATTTATTAAATTCCCCATATCGACCAAACCATTTGAAGAGATAGAGACAGTGACCGATCGTGTGGCACACCACACTGTCACTAACGGACCACCAGTCACGGCACGACCCCGCCGACTGGCACCGGACAAATTGGCTTTCGCCAAACGTGAGTTCGACACTTCACTTTCTGAAGGTATTGTTCGTCCTTCTCACAGTCCATGGACCTCACCTCTGCACATGGTTCTTAAGAAAGATGGCGTTATCTGGCGACCATGTGGCGACTATCGAGCACTAAATTCGGGTACCTGTTACGATAGTTATCCGATACCCCACATACACGACATGACGGCATCACTTCACGGCACGACTGCACTTTCTAAGATCGATTTGGTTCGAGCCTATCACCAGATCCCAGTCGCCGCTGAAGATGTCGAGAAAACCGCTGTCACGACTCCCTTCGGTTTGTTTAAGTTCCCACGTATGCCTTTCGGTTCGCGAAATGCTGCTCAGACATTCCAGAGGTTTATCGATGGCATTATGCGAGACTTGGGATCTGTTCACGTCTATATGGTTGACTTGCTAATCGCATCGTCGAGCGTAGATGAACATTTCCAAAACTTGACGTTACTATTTCAACGTTTTTCCGAACACCGAATATTAGTCAATCCTGATAAACGTGAACCTGGCAAACCGGAACTTTTGTTCCTCGGCCACAAGATCACTCGAGAGGGTAGTAAGCCTTGCGCGGATAAAGTGCGAGCTGTTCTAGATTACACCTTACCGCCCTCAATCAAGGAGCTCAAGGCATTTTTGGGGTTAGCTAACTTTTATCGTCGTTTCATACCCCATGCTGATGAACGTTTGCTTCCACCAACTGACCTACCTCGTGGCAATCCACGTAAGTTGTCGCTTACGGATGCCGCACGAGTGGCGTTTTCGGAGATTGAAGCGATATTAGCTCAGTCCACGCTCCTCATGCACCCAGTTCCGTCCGCCACGCTAAGCATAGCGGTGGATGCATCCGACTTTGCCATCGGAGCGGTCCCGCAACAGCCTGTTTCTGGGATATGGCAGCCATTAGAGTTCTTCTCTCGACGCCTCAATCCCACGGAAACCAAATATAGTGCTTCTGGTCGCAAACTGCTGGCTGCATATAATGCCGTTAAGCACTTTCGCTATGCAGTCGAGGGTCGACAACTCATCCTCTATACAGACCATAAGCCTTTGACGTATGCATTGCATACTAAGTCTGACCGTTACACCCCACGAGAAGTGAGACATCTAGACTATATTTCTCAGTTTACGACCGACCTACGACACGTTAAAGGTGAGTCGAACTGCGTTGCAGATGCTTTGTCGCGCATTCCGCCTAATGCCATTAAATCTCCGGTCCTAGACATCTCTGCCATGGCTGCAGCACAGGCACTGGATTCTTCATGTATGGAAGCCGCTCAGTCATCGTCACTACAGCGTCAGTCCGTACCTCTGGCCACCAGTGCCTGGACTATACTCTGCGACATGTATACTGGCATACCTGGACCAGTCGTACCCTCGACGTATCGAAGTCTCGTGTTCGATACCCTACTTGGACTGTCACATCCAGGCATCGCAGCCAGCCTCCGATTAGTAGCTGCACGATACGTCTGGCCCTGTCCTTGTCGTTCCTTGCCATTTACGAACCTACCGATTTGGCTTCCGGATATCATATTGGTTAACGGTTACCCGACGCTGAACTTTATTGGTGTGGAACACCCGGATGAGGATTCATACAACCGATGTCATTGGCAACGAATCTGGTTTACGCTCGACCATCATCCTACGGCTCTTGCATACCACGGATTTTGCCCGTCAGCATCCTACAGCACAGCTACATTCAAGTATTCTGCAAGCATCCACGCGCACGAATATCGTTTGTATGCCTTCTCCTCCTTGACAATTTTCGAAAGCTTCCCGTGATTTCTAGCTGGGGACTGCTGTAGTGACCTCGATCGTTTTGAGAAAATGACTACCTTCTGGACACTATTTTGGATCTATTTTCTCCACCATCTTTTCTGACGTTTGACATTGACCTCAGTGTTCTCCGGTTGCGTACGTTTTACTGGACCGACTTTTCCGAGGCTTCCGTCAACCTCGTTTCAAATCACTTTCACTTTCGGTCGCTCGCCGATTGTGCACGCTCGCGGTTCGCTTTCTGCATAGCCGTTGCGTTTCCTTTCGTTTTCCGTTCGGTGTATCTCTCGTATCGGTACTGTTTCGGTGCCACGATATATAGAATACACCTTGCATCTGTAAACCGACTTGCGTCTTCTCTATTCGTCCGATAGAGGGGATATCGCTGGCATTTCGCATTTAGACCCAATAGAAGACACGTTCACCAGCCGCTCTCGAAAGTCTTCTGTATAACCAAAGGTGAACTTACCAGCTGAATGTTAGGGCGATTAGGGCAGTTGGTACAAAAGCATACACAGGAGTTTTAGGGCAAGTGGATGCTCATAGACTGCGTACCATCAAGACAGGGGGTGTGACCGAAATAGAAAGGGAAGTGGCGGCGGCTCCAATCCAGATAAAACTGAAATTTACTAATACGGGTGAAACCTGGGCAACAGTCCTTGCAGGAACACCCACAACTTAGAGCAAGTGTAGATTCCGCCACTCGAGGAACAACATAAGGTCAGGTTATAAGGCAGGGTAAGCCTCAGGATTTTCCTTCGAAATAATTACAATTACTACGCACGCTGTGGCCTTGGAGGTTCAGCAAAATACGTGCCTAGTGACAGTTAATGCAGAAACGGGGTGTCCCCTGGGAGTTGTCCTGAAGTCTTGAAGTACTGCACCAGTTCGAGGCTTTCAGCCCAACTGTCCCGGTTCTCGAGGAAATCTTTGATCTTCTGTCGGATTCACCGAGCTGAAACGAGAGTAAAAGGAAGCGGGGGCGGCAACTAAAACAAATATATATAACATCATGCAGTGTCCCACTGTGGACAGTGCCTTAAGCGGAATGGGAGTGTCACAATCGTAAATATAAAGCGGAATGGAAATGCAATAAAAGACAATCATTTCAATTTTTGGACAAGGAATTGCTGGGAGACCCAGGTAGAGGTCTAGCTTTTTCTTGAAGATAGTTTTGTTCTGCGAGAGAACAATATCTTCCGGAAGTGCATTCCACATAGTAATAACCCTACAGCTAAAAAAGTTAGAGACCATCACGACGAGACTGCACCTTGACGTGGTGTGATGGCTTGCGCGCCTCTATGACCCAAAGAGCTATACAGGATGGCTTCCTTAAGCCGGAGATGCAATCATACCTGACAGGTCAATGGGTAGAGGTCAGACGAAGTCCAGTCTCCTGGTCCTCCAGGTTGGGGGTTGATTTGAGCTGGCAACTCAGTCGTAAAAACCAGTGGAAGAATAATTGATCCAAGCAAATGGGCTTCCACTAAGCCATCCCGCTGCCTTGCGGATAGGTTCTTGTTAGAACTAAAGGCTTTGGATGAGGACCCTAATCGTTCTCCTGCTTTGTGACTGGACACCCTAGCAGTACCCGTCCAACATCTCCCATGAACTGCACGACTACAAAGAATTCCATACTGCATCGGTCGTCGCGCAGGCTAATCAGGACCGCGCTGCCCATTGCATCGAGCGGGGTGGGTAGTGATAAGTGTGCTACTGCTCAGAGTTCCCTCTCTGTTATTCAACTTTTGTCTTCTGTCCCTAACCATCCCTCTTTGCCCCATCTATCCACCCATAATGCTCCCATTGATAACACGGTCGATACTCGCAACGATTCATTGTCAAATAGTGTCGGGAATAATCCTCTGACTGGTAACTCACATTTTCTCAAGCCCCGTCAGCCTCTGAATCTCGGCTCCTTCAACGTGCGTACACTCATGCAGGCCGGTCAGCAGGCGTGCCTAGCCCTCACAATGAACTCTCTGAAGATTGATGTTTGCTGCTTAAGCGAAACGCGTATCCAGGATTCGAGCAGTGTGATTCAACTAACTGCTCCAGGTATCTCATCGAGGTATATTCTGCGCACCTCAGGAGACGAAGCAGCCAGAGCTGTGGGTCAACGTGGTGTAGGAATTGTCTTGACTGACAAGGCTGAGGCTGCCCTGTTAGACTGGATCCCTGTTAACAGTCGTTTATGTGCTGTGAGACTCCAAGGGTCCGTCGGCGTTCGAAAGGATAGTTGTGTTAAACGCAACTTGTTTGTGATCTCGGCGTACGCCCCAACGGACTGCAGCTCAGACTTGCAGAAAGATGAGTTCTATGATGCCCTCGCCACTCTCGTTCGCAGCAGTAAAGGTTCCGACATTGTAGTGCTAGCTGGTGACTTCAATGCACAAGTTGGCAAACTCAGTGTGTCCGAAGCCTGTTTAGGTGGGCGCTGTGCTTTACCCGCTGAGCGCACAGATAACGGGGATAGGCTTCTCCAATTTTGTGCAGACAATCGATTGTTCTTGTCTAGCACCAATTTCCGACACAATTCGCGTCGCACAGCGACATGGCGCTCTAACTCTACAGGTACTTTTAGTCAAATTGACCATATCGCCGTAAGCTACCGATGGCGCAGTTCTGTTCAGAACTGTAGATCTTACTGGTCCACGTACGTAGAGTCGGACCATGCATTAGTTTTAATGCGATTATCTCTCCAGCTCCATGGCCATCGTCGCAAACCGCAAACCGGATTAGCCGTGCAACGTTTGTGTGATCCAGACGTTTGCACCCGTTATGAGCAGAAGTTAGCACATGAGCTAGGATCCACGGAGAACAGTAATGTAGATGAGCATTGGTCTCATATCAAACAGGCGATGCACGTTGCAGCAGGTTTTGCCTGTGGTCCTGGATCCGTTGTCCATCACAGACACTGGATCTCGCAAGAGTCGCTGAGTATAATGGAGCAAAAGCGTCAGCTTTCGAACCGTAAAGAGATGAATAAGATGCGGAGAAAGCTGCAGAGACAAGTTACGCGAAGCCTTAAGAAGGATCGCGAAAATTGGTGGGTCAATGTAGCCGAAGAAATGGAAGTGGCAGCTGCTTCAGGTAACAGTCAAAGACTGTTCAAACTTATTCGTGACACCAGTGGACGGCGAACTCAGGTCAGTGAAGCGATTTGCAATAGGAATGGAGAACCCATCCATAACAAACAGCAAAGGCTTGACCGATGGGCCGAGTACTTCAAGGAACAGTTTAGCTGGCCGCACGCTAGTGTAGTTACTCCCGTGTCAACAACTGTGACTCCTTGGGTGGTATCACTTGAGCCCCCATCAGAAGTAGAAGTAGAGTCATGTATTCGATTACTAAGGCGGGGGAAAGCGGCAGGTCCCGACGAACTTCCCCCAGTTCTTTTCAAACTGGGTGGTGAGGCATTGATAAAATCACTAACCGCCTTGCTCCGTGACATTTGGAAGGAGGAGCGTATTCCGTTAATATGGAGCGAGTCATTGATTGTTCCCATCTTCAAGAAGGGAATACGCAATGACTGCAGTAATCATCGTGGGATTAGCTTAATTCCGATAGTCACCAAAGTATTAGCTTCGATTTTGCTGCACCGTCTTACACCGGCTCGCGAGAGGAATGTCCGCGAACAGCAGGCTGGATTCCGCCCAGGTCGAGGATGCACCGACCAGATTTTTACTCTTCGCCGACTACTTGAAACGCGTCACACGCACCGCCGACCAACGATAATGCTTTTCTTAGACCTGAAAGGCGCCTTCGATTCAGTTGATCGAACATCGCTTTTCAGCACTCTTCATCGAAAAGGTATGCCCCAGAAGTTCGTGAACCTAATGAGATCATTGTATTCTCATACTTCTGGCCGCGTAAGGGTTTACGGCGAACTATCCGGTCGGTTCGAAACGACCAGTGGTGTTCGACAGGGATGCCCTTTGTCTCCATTCCTTTTTAACTTCGTCATGGACGAAATAATGGAGAGTGCGCTGCAAAATCTTCAGGATGTAGGGGTCGAACTAGGAGATAGTGAAAAGCTATGTGACTTAGATTACGCAGACGACGTTGTCTGCTTGTTCGAATCCACGGAACATGCTCAGCGTGCACTAGATAATCTCGCAAGAGCTGTAGCTTCATTCGGCATGCGCTTTGCACCTTCAAAGTGCAAGGTGATGTTACAAGACTGGACGTCAACGATTCCGAGCTTGATGCTCGATGGGGAGGTGCTGTCAGTTGTCGACCACTTCACCTACCTCGGTAGCTGCGTGACGACGGATGGGAGCACAGTAGTAGAGGTGAGTACGCGGATATCCAAAGCTCGAGCGGCGTACGCTGGACTGAAGCACTTGTGGCGCCGATCCGATATTTCACTGAAGTTGAAAGGTCGTGTATACTGTGCCACTGTGCGTTCAGTTTTGTTGTACGGTTGCGAAACTTGGAGTCTGCGTGCTGAAGATATTCGTCGTCTTGAGGTTTTCGACCATCGATGTTTACGTAGTATCGCTAGGATTGGGTGGAATAGCCGAGTAAGCAACGATGAGGTAAGAAAGCAAGTATTGGGTACTAATTCAGAGAACGTTTTGTCACAGCGTATCCAGCTTAGTAGACTTCGTTGGTTGGGACACGTGTTACGTATGGCAAACACACGTCTACCGTACCGTGTCCTATTCTCCGCCCCTCCTAGGGAGTGGAAGAGACCACGTGGAGGTCAACAGATGACGTGGCAGCGAGGAATGAGAAAATGTACAGCAGACTTAGGAAAAGTAGGTGCTTCACGTCTTCGTGGTTGGGGTCCAAAAGATCCGTCTACCAGTTGGCTGGAGACACTGAAGGATATGGCTGCGAACCGCGAACAGTGGAGATCGTGTTGTCACTTTTTATCGAATCAGAATGACTGATCGATGTGTGTTTGTACAGTTAGACTGTGTATTCCGTGTGTTGGCTACTAGGGCATTCTTTTCTTTTCCCACCCATGTAGGTCCACTCCCTGTCCATCTTGTATATTCATACTTTTTAATTCAACGTGCAACATGATGAGAAAGGCAGTGGTCAGTAGGGCTTGCCCTACTGTTTAACGCTGTACGATGATGATGATGATGATGAGAGAAGTGCGTGGCCTCAGTTTGAAAACTTTTCTGCTGTGACCACGGAGAGAAGAGGCTGGACAAACGAAGAAGAAACAATCGCTTTGACCTGGTTCAAAAAGGTGAAACATCAAAAACAGATCATTTCTTACACGTCTTAAGTCAAGAGGATAGAGATTGAGGAGTAAGGGGCGGACGGGATAAGGTAGGTGGGATAGACTCCTTATTGCCTTGGTGGAAGCCCGCTGAACTCTTTCTAGGACCTCACGGTCTCGGACAAGAACAGAGTGCACTATCTGACTACCGTACTCCAGCAGAGGTCGGATATACGTGCCGAAAATTATGGGGAAATCATCCTTAGATATGCGCGGGAAGGACCTTCGAATCATGTTTAGGACTCGAAAGGCAGACTTGCTCGCAAGTTGGTGATGATGAGAGAAGGATAAGTTCCAATCTAACCAGAAACCACGCACCTTGTGTCGGCCAACCCTAGGCAGTATGGTTGCTTCCTTAGTGGAGAACGTGTGACCAGTCTCTCTGCCGAAAGACATGCTCACGCATTTGTCAGCATTAAATGGGAGGTTCCAATCCTCGGACCAGCGTTTTGTTTCATCAACTGCAATTTGCAGGTTTTCAATGCTTGAACTCCAGAGGGTTACATCGTCCGCATACATTTCAATGTTCACAGGAAGGACTGTCGGAAGATCGCTTATGTAGATCAGGAAAAGAGGACCTGAGACCGGCCCTTGTGGGACTCCAGTTGTTATTGGGGGGGTTGAGACAAAATATTCCCCACCTAAACCACAAAGGAGCGGTCGGTAAGAAAGCTGTATCAGATGTCCAACACGGAGCCTGTTATCCCGCATGTTTGTAGCTTGTAAAGAAGAGGGCCATGTGCGACCTTATTGAAGGCCTTGGCAAAATCGATGAATACAGCGTGTAACAGCTGGCCATCATCGTAGGCTTTTGTCAGACTATCCATGACTGTAACACACTTTTGAGCAATGCGTAGCCAAATTCACAACGGATCCCGAAAGCAAAAGGAGTTTATCCGTGATGTTCTACGATACTGGATTATTGAGTGAACAATGACACCAAAAAGATACAAACCTCAATAATAAAATCACAAGGACTCAACAAGCTAGAAACGGAATTTCAGTGTGCGAGCAAGGTTTACGTGCGTCACGCAGGTCCAGAACAAGGATAAGACAAAGAAGCTCTCTGGGCTCGAACAAACAACAATTGGTCCATAAAAACAACCAGTTCGTAAAGACACGCCAATAGTGTAAGCAAGTGAGTGATGTTAAGAAAAACACTGAATCGCAAGGGTTTCAGGGGGATTTTTCACTACCGGTCTTTACGCTGCCCACCTAAATCCTCCCAAATCCTTAGGAGAGTCAACGGTTTGGTATAAAGGTACTGATTCTTCTCATTTACCTGAGCCCTGCTGTCAGTGCGCGCGCCTAATGCTTGTCGTCAACGTTCTACTCATGGTCGCACCTAATCCGTTGGCCACGTAGACGCGAGGCTATTTTACATCTTCCACGAGAACAGCTAACCGATGTCCGGCGTGAAGGGGGAACATAGATACTGTCCTTGGAAGGGCCGTCCTGCCCTGGCTGTATATGCCTGCATGAGAGTGTGTGTGTATGATGTAATCGCCGCTACTTCCACATATGCAAAAGACATTTCAGTAACGTCAACAAAAGCAAATTGCGAACACCGTCATATGTTTGATGGGGGTTGTGGGACATAGAGTGCATCGGGTATGTGTGTGTGTCTGGATGTACAATGGAAACGCATTTATCACTACGTATTGGGAAAAACCTTCTGTAACGTCGACGAAAGACTGTGAGCACTGTAACGTGTTTGACGGAGACCATGTGGTATAACGAGTACAATGTAGGTGAGTGTGCGTCGGGGTGTGTGACGGATCGATACCTCAGTGTCGTGATTGCTTCCATATATAGGGTTTCTTCACCGACCTCAAAGACGAGTGCAAAACAGTCTACTGGGCCTCAGTGTTATCAGCTCTTCCGCCTTCACTATTGAGTAGGCTAGTACTGCGTATGTCACGAACGAGCGCTCCGTTAGCTGTCCTCACCACCGTTCTTATCATTCCGTCAGTGCTTTCAATGGTTTCTATAACTACTCCCAAGGATCAGGTGCTGAAATGCTCGCGTTTGTCTGCGATCATCACCACATTCCCAACCTTGAATGGTCATGTTTTGACCTGCCACTTCTGTCGAGTCTGCAAAGCCGGTAGGTAATCCCGCAGCCGGCTCCTCCAGAAAATCTGGGCAAGATAATCCGCCAGCTTTCCTCCACGGAGCCAGCTCCCACAAAGGTTTACCGGTCCTTGAAAACCCTCGTTCGACCTTAACGTCAATAAGTCGTGCGGGGTGAGCGCCAGGTGGGTGGTTCATTACTGGAACCAGGGGGCGGTTGTTAAGAATTCTCTTGACCTCAGTCATGAAGGTTTTCAGCGTCTCGTCGTCGAGCGGCTGTTGCTCCACGATTGACAGCAATATCCGTTTGGCGGACCGGATCATGCGTTCCCATACGCCGTCGCGGTGATGGCCTGCGGGGTTTGAACTGTCATTGTATGCCGTAGGCCACGGTTTGATCCTGCATTTCATCCCCGTTTGTGTTCTTGTGCCAAAGCTGCAATTCCCGGTGGGCGCCCACAAAGTTCGATCCATCATCTGAGTATTTATCGGCCGGTACGCCTCTTTGGTTGATAAATCTCTGCAAGGCCCGAAGAAACGAATCGGTCGTCATCGAATGTGCGACTCCTAGGTGTACCGCACGTGACTTCATGCACGTCATGGTTCATCCATATCGCTTTTCTAATCTTTTCCCGCACTTGATCCACAAGGCCCGAAATAGTCCAACCCAGTGTCGCTGAACGGCCATTAGCCCGCAGTCACCCTGCATTCTGGTAGTGGGGCCATGTGTTGCTTGCCCGCCGTGGCATTGCGCCTTCTACATTGTGCACACCGTCGGATTACGCGTTTTACAGTCTCTCGTCCTCTCAACAACCAAAGGCGCTTTCGGATGGCGCTCGTCACGTGACTTTCCCCGGCATGTCCCTCCACGGCGTAGACGTGTTTTATCATTAGCTCTACTACAGGTTGTCTCGCAGGCAGCAGTATAGGATACTTTGTGTCGAAGCTCAGGTGGGAGTTGGTCAGCCTACCATCCACTCGCAGCAGTTCATCAATGAGTTTGTGATTGAAGAGCTTCAATTTGCCTCTTGAAGATGATATTTCTTTGTTGATTGGTCCCGCTTCTTCCGCCCTCTCGAGTTCTCGGGTGAAAGACTCCCGTTGTATCATTTTGAAAATATCGTATTATGCAGCTCGTAGCTCATCGGGATTTATCGGGCCGACCCGTATCCGGCCCGAGAGGAGTGACCCTTTCACGACTAATAAATTTCTCTTGAACCTGGCTAACCAAACTAACGTACGAAATGTTTTCGTTTAGAAAGAAAACCTGACCAGTCGTGATAGAATGGATGTCACTTCGACGACGTTGGCCGCTATCACTACGCCTTTGATCTCCAGCTCTACTTCCGAAGGGGGTATTAATTCGAACACTGGCCAGTCCTGTTTGGGCAAGTGCAGGAAGTTTGGCCCTCTCGTCCACGTGTCTAGTTGCCTGAAGTTAGTCGCACCTCGGGAGCACAGATCGGCTGGATTAGCGCCAGACCTGACACGCTTCCACTGGTTCAACGCGGATTCATTGTGAATAATCGTGAGTCGGTTAGCAACAAAAGTACTAAACCGGCTCCAAACGTTGTTAATATAGTAAAGTACTATCGTTGTGTCCGTCCAGAAGCTCACCGACCAAATGCACAGATCGAAACATCTCTTCACCGCCTGTACCGCCCTGGCTGCTGACACGGCTGCGCCGAGCTCAGGGCGTGGGATCAAGACCGACTTCAGTGGAGCGACGCGGGCTTTAGCGAACAGGATCCTCATAGTATATTGTTCATCTCCTGTGCACCATCGTCCGTACACCACAGCCGCATAACCGACTTCAGATGCATCGGAAAAGGCATGTTGTTCTCCAGTCCGCGTTGTATGGCCAGGAGTCAAACATCGTGGAATCCTTATTTCCCCTAATTTCTTCAAGGTGTTCAAAAATTCTTCCCAGTCCAACCGGTCCCCTCGGTCCTGTGACTGGTCCCAATCAACCTTCTTACGGCACAGCCGCTGCAGCAAGATCTTTCCGGGTAGCAGCCATGGTGAGACGAAACCGAGCGGGTCGAACAGACTAGAGACAGCGGATAGTATGCCTCGACGGGTTACTGGCAGCTCGGGAACGTTTAGCTCGAAACCAAAGTCGCCCGTTTCCGCGTCCCATTGTATTCCCAAAGTGCTTTTGATAGGGACTGGAGAGCCGTCCAAATCTCCAACCCCTTCGGCCTTCTCGTGGTACGGAATGACCTCGAGCACTTCTGGAGCTTTCGGCATCCATTTTGTTAGATGGAAACCGTCCTCTTTTAGAAATCTCGTCAGGTCTGAACTGCGCTAAAGGTGATTCTTTATCATCGAATGACCCAAGACAGTCTTTGACGTAGAAATTTCTGATGGCGCTATCTACCACTAACCGGTGGACCAAATCTCCATGTTCGTTCGCTTATTTTTGGAGGGCTTAGTTCGCAAAGAACGGTGACGATATGGCTCCGAAGGGGTGGACGGTCATCCTATAATTCACCACTGCTTTGTCCCGGTCGTCTTCTTCCCACCACAGGAAACGCAGCGCATCTCGTTCTCCTACCGGTATTTTCATCTGATGAAACATTTCCCCAATGTCGGCGGACAAGGCCACTTTACCCAATCTGAAATGGCACAAAACTTCGGTCAGTGGTGTGGTCCAATCAGGCCCTTGTATTAAGCGATCGTTTAACGACTTGCCCTGGAACTTGGCCGTACAGTCGAGAATCACCCGCAGTTTTTGGGTTTCTTGGGGTTGATAACCGGGTGGTGAGGTAGATACCGGATACCCTTCCGTCCGTCGGTGTTGGCAGGCACTTTTTCAACATAGCCGAGAGCTTCGTTTCGCTTCGTCAATTATGCGTATCGTTCCCACAGATCCTGGTCTAGTATGAAGCGTTCTTTCAGTCGTAGCAGTCGCTGGAGAACATAATTTCTGTTGTCAGTCCACGGGTTGACAGATGTGCGCCATGAGAGGGGAACCTCGAGCTATTTTTCAAGGCCTTCAGTGTCTTGCCGCACCGTTTGTAAAGCGAAGTAATCCTCTAGAGACAACGATGGTCCTTCGTCTCCGATGTCATGAAACTCCTTTTCATACAGCCGCTGCAGGTGATATTCTATGCGGCCCGTTTTGGCAGATAAATAATTCACGGAACCACGTCTCCCTACTGGACAGTATAAAATCCATCCCAGAGCCGTGCGTACGGCACAAGGTGCCTGGAGGTCGCCCACTCTCTGGCCGAGTACCCAATGTGCCTCTGGCACGTAGCAGCCGATGAGGGGATTCACTTTGTCTTCTTTTCAGTCCGAAACGGTTACATCATGCAGGTGGGGCCAACCAGTCAAGGTTGCGTTGACCGATCTTGAAGCTAGCATGGGGAGATCAGCTAAAGTGAGTAAATCGGTTGGTTTGATTTGATCGTTAGTGTGTAACGTACACGACCGGAAATCCCCTCTAGCCGTCGTCATATACTTGTATTGTTCAGACTACGCTCCTTATTTTATTGACCCTGGAATAATTACAACAGGCAGCAATCACTACACTTCAACATTCGTTCATATTTTTCTCACGTGAAGTGGCATAATTTTGATTCTAACTTGGACTGGCGTGCCGGTGGTGTCTGATATTGGCCTTTGTTGAACTCCTGTCCTCTTTGTTAGACGTTGTAGCCGTGCAGTTGAGGTTTGTACATATTTATACGCGTATAACTTGTCAATTTAGCACCGTAGAAACTATGAATCAATCTTGTTCCGGTTTTGGGATTCGTTTTGAATCGGCTACGCCTTGCTCACCGTAGCAATAACCATTACTTGGTCTACAGAGATGAGTTGTAACCTCAACCGGCCGGCAGTCATCACTTGTGTTCCGCCCACCGTGCTCACCACCAACGACGTCGCAACTTTAGCAAGCGGGTTTTTTCGGCAAACCGCTCTTCCACCAGGGTAGTGTCAGGTCCACTCTCGACGAATGCCAACGCTTCGACCACCCCCGTTGAGGTCACTACTCCCACGACCACCACTCCTAAAAGTGCCGGTTTACTGGCAGAGGGCGACTTTGAAAAATTACACTGGGCTTGGTGCTCGCCTCGAGCAAAGCTTCTTTAGCCTGGGGCTTGGTGTTGAGACAAATAAAGCACGCTCCTCCAATCCTCGCCATTCCCCACCGCTCGTCTATCGTTGCTTTGACGAACTTGGGGCATTCTGGTAGCCCATGGCTAGCATCGCATGACCTGCAACTTGGTTGCCCTGTGGCATCAAGTGAAATGGCGTGTCCATTAATCCAAGGCTGATATTTCGGCTGCTCCCGAGGAGTGGCTTGAGCCCGGCTAGTACTAGGCTTGTATGCTCGGCTGCTGTCTCGGATAAGTCGGCAAATCTACAGTTGGCTATCTTCGTTTACCTGTCCAAGTATTCGGTCAGGTCTTCGAAGTCAGCTTCCCTGTCGCTTCGGCTTACCCGTTCTGCTTCTTTCGCCCACCGACCCTGTGGTTCGGGAAAGAGGTGACGGACTATGCCCTCCAAAGTGTGCATTGCATCTAGGTCAGCCCTTTAACCTAAATGGTCGAGGGCTATTGAGCAGTTTTGCATCCTTATCACCAGATCGGTCATTGTGTAGACGTCGCCCTTGGTTCTCTTTGCCTCTACCATCACGCCCTCTATCAGGTCACGGGCTACTTTGAACGGTTGGCTAAACAAGTCCCTTAGAATCTTCCTTGCTCTTGTGTAGCCTTGTTCCGGGTCGAGCATGGTACACCCGTCGATAGCTTCTCTTGCTCGGCCTCGACAGTAGTGAGTAAGTTAGAGAAGCCTTTGTCCATGGTCAGTTACCTTATTTTCGACGAACGTTTCGAACTGCTGGACGAACTTGCAGTAGTGTTCAGATCGCCATTAGAGAACCGTCAGTTCTACTCTTGGCAAATCGATCGTTGGTGTTTTATAATCGGAGACCGGCGTGAAGATTCCTATTTTGTTGTGCCCTGATCTATCGGAAGTGTCGCAGTCATTGGTCTCATGCTCATTCTCTTTTTTCTTCTACACTTCTGTTCTGCTTCGTGGGCCTGTTGTCTAGCCGACAACAGTTGTTGTTCTAGACCTGATATCCTCAGCCTATATAGATCTGTGTACACTTCTTTTCTGCTTACTGTGCCTGTAGTCTAGTCGATAGTAACTGTTGTTCTAGGTCTAGTATTCTCAGCCTATATAAATCATCATCCTTACGATCCATATTGCCCTCCGTAACACATGAACTAGCACTGACAGGACTAGGCGATGTAACAATAACTAAAGAATCAAAGGTACCCAAAACCACCCCAGTGACTTGCCGTATTACTTCCTGTCCAGATTCCAATGTCTTTTATCCTTTTCTGGGCATCTTGTGTGTTTTCTTGTTCCAAATTGATCTACTGAGTATTGCAACACACGTTTGAGCAATGCGTAGCCAAATTCACAACGGATCCCGAAAGCAAAAGGAGTTTATCCGTGATGTTCTACGATACTGGATTATTGAGTGAACAATGACACCAAAAAGATACAAACCTCAATAATAAAATCACAAGGACTCAACAAGCTAGAAACGGAATTTCAGTGTGCGAGCAAGGTTTACGTGCGTCACGCAGGTCCAGAACAAGGATAAGACAAAGAAGCTCTCTGGGCTCGAACAAACAACAATTGGTCCATAAAATCAAACAGTTCGTAAAGGCACTTCAGTAGTGTAAGCAAGTGAGTGATGTTAAGAAAAACACTGAATCGCAAGGGTTTCAGGGGTATTTTCCACGACCGGTCGTTACAATGACAGTAAGCATATTGGTGATGCATGATCTGCCAAGAAGAAACCCATGTTGGGACAAGGAGAGGATCTTATTTCTATGAAGATGGGAAAGAACCGCACTCCTAAGAGTTAGCTCGGAAGAGTTTATGATGATGCTAGTTAGACTAGAAGCAAGATGTCTACTACTTTTCTTACGGATGGATGCGATGACTGCTTTTCTCCAGCTGTTGGGGAAAACTCCATCGTCAACACATCAATGAAGAATAGATGCATGAGGAGCAGCTAATGTGTCTGCCGTTTCATTGAGAATGCGGGAGTGGATTAAGTCAGGACCCATAGAGCAATATTGGTTGAGCCGTCGGAAACCTTGAGCGACTGCACCAATGGAAATAGTGACGCGGTTAAGGGTGGTGACCAGAGATAACGGGTGCATGGTAGGGTGGGATGATATGTGTATGGAGCTAAAAATTGTACGGAAGTAGGAGCTGAACGCCTCGGCTACTTGGGTAGGGGAAGTGATTGGGGATCCGGCACTATCTGTGAGAGCTAATGGCGTCGGAGCTGTACCCCTTAGACGGCGCATGTACTGAAATAAAAATGCCTTATTGGTCCGTGCTCGATCAAGTACAGATCGTTGGACTGCATTCTGATAGGACCTAATCTTGTCTTTGCATATGTTCCGAATGATCCTGAAGTCTTCCGCATCACGGGCAAGATCTGTGGCTTTATATCTGGCAAAGAGGCGTGCGCGTTTGTCTAGAATGCGTCTAATGGGACGAGGGAGGGGTCGCTTACAGGTCTGTGGAAGACGAATTCTGGGGACAAATAGCCTATCAGCTAAGGAGAATAAGTCTCTGAAATTCTCCGCCACCTCATCAGCAGAGATGCTTAGGTTAGCTGATTTTAGCTGGGAGCGAAAAAATGCACAGACTTGGTCAAAATTGGTCCTTCTGAAGGATCTCAAAATTTTGGTTTCTGAGGGAAGAGGAGGCCATTTCACGATATAATCGAATCCAATGAGAATGTGATCACTTTTGCCCAGGGGCGGCAAGTAGTGCACCACGTCTGTTTGGTGATGACCAAGTCTAATAGGGACGGGGCATGTCCCGTGCGATATCTGGTTAGATCTCTTACGTTCTGCACCCATGAGTTTTTCAGTGCGAGATCTAGGAGGGGTTTACCAAAGGTGACATCAGAAACATCAGCTCTTGGCCAGTTGATAAAGGGTGAGTTGAAGTCACCAGTGACTAACAGATGGGTGAAGTCTGTGTAGCTTTTCAGAGATCCTGACAAGTCTGTGAGACCCAGGCTATGGGTTGAATTGCATACGGGAGGGCGATAGACTACACCAAGCAGTATAGAGTGTAAACACAACCCCCAAGCAATCAATACATGAAAGGGTAGGGGTTGTCAGTAAAGTGGGAGGAGGAATCGAATTATCGTAGTATATGATGACCCCGCCGGCACGACCTCTACTGGAGTCCTGCCTTACTGTGAAGTATCCCGGAATGGATATTTCGGCATCAAGTATATCAGGAGTGAGCCAGGTTTCTGTGAGGGCTATGATCTGAGGCTGCTTATCCACTGCAAGCTGCTGAAGCTCCGGCATCTTATTCAACACACTCAGGCAATTGCTGTAAAAATACCTTAGCACATGCTCAGGAGTTGTTGCAAAATCGCCAGAGACAATTGATTTTGGGTTTGAGGAGTGGGAAAGAGGGGGATTTGGGGATGGAAATGAGGTCCTGGGGGAGTCGGGGACTGAAGATATTGGGGGGCTAGAGAGTAAGCAGACTGCTGGGGGACCGGTAGTAACCTGGGGGGTATCATACCCGGTGGACGGTCTACATCCTTCGGTCTCCGAAAAGAGTGAGCTTCTTTTTGTGGTTTGCCCTTCTGCGCACTGCGTGATGCCCTGTTCTGAGTTTTCTTGTTGGTGAGCTTGTTTTTCATGACAGCCCCAGATATATTTTCTGGTGCGTTAACTTCCTCACTGCAGCGTTCAGCAGAAACAGGTTGCAGGTTTGTGTATGGCTTCGAGGATGGATGAGTCTCGTCCGTTTACACGGTCTTATTACCAATGTAGGGATCTGGTATACGTTTTGTAGGCGTCAGGTCCTTGGTAGCACTAGGTCCACTACTGGGGGTACTTTCCGCGACAGGAGACAGAGTGAGTAGGGAAGCGAGTGATGGTGGACATGCAGCTCGGTCCTCACGGCGAGTTACCTGAACAACTGGCAGCACTCTGAGCTTAGGATCGGCTTTTTGTGGAATTTCTGGTTTAGCCTTCTCACTGTGGAGCCTCAGATCAAGTGGCTTATCAATGGATATTCCCCTGAGCCCTTTTATTTCCTTCTTCAGTTTTGCGTCCGAGAAAACAATTCGTTTGGCTGCATATGTGGAGCCCACTTCAATTAAAATGCCGTGTGCCCGGTTGGTGCGTTTGGTTACCAACCAAGTGGACCGAGGTTCAAATGGGAGAGGAAGCTTAAGGCGGTTAAATACCTGGGCAAAGGTGTCATGAGGGTGATCCGAGTTGAGAAGGCGACCCCAAAGGATGACTCGTTTTGAGCAATTCTCGGTGTCTCGCAAAATCTTGGTGGCATCAAGAATCTGCTGCTCAGATACTCTACACACCTGACTGGCTTCATGGGACACCAGGAGGGATTCGATAACAAGCTCCACAGGCTGGTCAACTCATCCTTAAGGGTGCGGACATTGGCCTTTAGCTCAATTATCTGTGCAGCCTGACTTCGGACTGCACATTTTGGTGCATCCGTTGACAGCGCATTATGAAGGACCGTCTCGTCCGGATTGAGGAATGAGACATTGGCCACACAGGGGAATCACATTGCCTCATGGGGAAAGTAGCCTCGTCTGAGAAGGTGGTTATATCAATGGTGGGAGAAGTTGATATCATTCAGGATCAAATCAGTACAGACAAAGGTTAACTTAAAAGTGGGGATGTGATGCGTGTTCTAATTATTTCAAAAACAGCTATACTCACGGAAGGCGACGACCGCACCGAGCCCGAGAGTTCAACTGTAACGTACAGGTGTGGAAGCCTTCCCTAGCCGTTATCACATACTTGTATTGTTGAGACTACGCTCTGTTTTATTGACCCTCGAACAAGTACAGCATGCATCAACCACTAACTTGAGAGTTTGTTTATACTTTCTCATGTGCCAAGGCATATTTTTGGTTCAAACTCGGACTGCCATGGTGGTAGTACTTGACATTGGCCTTTATTGAACTCTGGTTCTCGTTGTCAGACGTTGTGTCCGTAAAGTTGATTTTTGTACATATTTACGTGCGCATAATTTACCAAATCAGTACCGTAGAATCAGCTAATCAACCTTGCTCTGACTTTGGGAATCGTTACCTGGGCTGCGTTTCACTCACGATCGGAATGACCGTTACATCACCGGCCCAAAAGGGAAAGGGAATAATCAAGCAGATGACCTGTCGGAAGGTGCTCCATATGGTACATAAATGCCTGTAGCTTGGGAGGTGTGTGGGGGAACTACTGACTAAAACGAACGGGTAGGTGATTATAGCTATCACGGAGACATGGCTGAAAAAGGACTAGAGTGCCGTGCAACCTCGTGGCTGCGCTGCCTACGGAAAAGATGGAATAGAAGGCAGGCTGGGTGGAGGGGTACTACTTCTCGTGAAGGCTGATTATAATCAGTGAGAGCTCCCGTTTACACTTTACCCACCCAACATACAAGCCACTGCATGCCGCGTTCGCCTAGGCCGGTAGGGATAGTCTGCGTTCATAAAGTCCTTCCTGCGATGTTCATTGTAAGGCATGACAAACCAGGATCTAGGTTGGTCCGGAACTACTCTAGAATGGATGAGGATCAAATGCGGGTAGGGGGTCGGGGCATACGTTGATACCCGGAAGTCCCGGAGCCACCTGTGGAGGATAGATAGAGGGCGATAAGAGCCGGGCTAATAAGCTTGCCAGACGAGTCTGCTCCTTTAACAATGCAAAGAGATGGGGGCCGGCTGCCTTGATGGAAGCCCGGGATTGCGTTAGCATCTACTGTTCGCGGAGGGCTGTGGGCTCACTACAAACTTCATAGCACGCACTACACATGGGCCGCTTACAAGACGGCCAGACACAGTGCACTAGCCTTTTAGCGAGAAGCAAAGTAGGGGTATGGGAAGAAACCGGCTGACAATGTGAAGGCAGACCCAAAGAAGCTCTTCGCCTATGTGCAGTCCAGAAAGACGATGCGTGAGAGAGCAACGACCTTGGAGACGTCCGACGGAAACATCGCCCCCGATGATAAAGACAGAGCAGAAACCTTACCTGGATTCGTTAAGAGCGTGTATCGTCAAGACCGTATGCATAAAGCAACGGAATCAGATACAGGGATTAAGCCAGTGATTCAGGAGCTTACTGTAAGTGAGTACGAGGTCCTCCACGAACTCAGATCTTTGTGCAAGCACAAGGCAGCTGAACAGGATACAATCCATCCGGCAACTGCTCATCCTCTTTACGATATCTTATCAGGGACTACCACCCAGTTGTACGAAGCATCTCCAAGGGAGGGTGAGGTGCCAGAGGTTTTGCGTAAAAGCCATTGTCGTAGCACTACGTGATACAGGATCTTGGCAGGGGGCGGACGAACAAAGGCCGGTCAGCCTAACATCAGTGTTGTGCATGTGCTTTAAAATTACAGTCAGAAAGCAATTGTGCCCGCATCTGGTTAATAACGACCTGCTTACACCTGCACAACATGGAGTCGTAAAATAAAGTGTTTGACAAAACTACTGATGTTCTTAGACGACACCACAAGACGAATAGATGGAGGTACGACAGTGGAGGTTTGTTATTTGGATTTCAGTAAGGCTTTCGACTCTGTGAGTCATCGCCTGCTCTACTATAAATCGCAAACCCTTGGGATGAGCCAGAAAGCAAGAGATGGAGCAGCTCACTTTCTAAGGAATCGTAGCTTCTGTGTCAAGTGGGTGATTATCTTTCCGGACCGGAGAGGGTTACCAGTGGTGTGCCGCAAGGTTCAGAGCCGGGGCCTTTGCTCTTCCTCTTGTATATAACTGGCCTAGAGGGTTGCTCGAGCAACCCGTGTTTCATCTCTGCGGATGATGTGAAGACGGCGGGGAGCGATTTAGCTCAGGATATAAACGCGGTGCCCAGATGGGCAGAACGATGAGATTACCCGCTGAATCTCGCCAAATGTCAAGTTCCGTCCACTAACATAGACGAAAAGAGCAGTATTCCGTTTCAAAGAGTGTCGGAGGTGAAAGACCGGGATGTGATGGTCACACAGGACCTCAAGCCTTCAAGGCAGTGCCACGCAGCTGCACATGTGGCCAGAGGGGTAATAACTAGGGTGTGCAATACTGTCACAGGCAAAAAGCAGAAGTGTTCATCCCGTTTTACAAAGTTTCTGTGGGACTTCCCCTTTGGTATTGTGTGCAAGCATGGGATCCCTAATATCGCGAGGATAAGAAGTGCTTTAAGGGGATGCAGCGACTTGCAAAGAGAATAATCACCGGTCAGAAAGGACAGCCTCAAGCCCGGGGTCTAGGAGATATCATTCTCTTCTCTTTAGTGCGGCATGGGAGGCAAGGTGGCTCAATAGGAAAGTTCAAGATCATAAACGGTCTGCTGGGTATAGAAATGGGTGACTTTTTCGTTTCTGCCCCTGTGAGCGGCACCAGGGGACACCGTCTCGAGCTACAAAGGGCATGCTGAAGGCTGTACATAGGGGCGGTATTTTCTACAGATAGGGTAATAAACATGTGTGATTTAGACCGTCAGAGGGTGCTGTTGGATGCAGAAATGTACCAACTTTCAAGAAGGCCCTAGGTTTGCTCAGGAACACAGCACTCCCAGAGCAAGCTGTGTGGATGAGGGGCGAGGTAATGAGCCGCAAGTGGAACAAGGCACAGCGAAAATCTCGCTGACTGGTGTCTGACAGATTTTTATGATGGAATCTTTCGTGTCACTCAGGCTGCGTGGGGTGCAGCAAAGATGAACTTACCCTACGGTCCAAAGGCCTATCTTTTAGATCCCAGGCAGTTCAAGACGCGAAATGCAGTGAAGACCAGTGTCCTGAACCCTGTCGCATTGTCCAGTGGCCTAGCTTCCAGTTCTCCGGCAATAACAGATGCAAGACACTGTCAAGGTTTGCGTTTTGAACACTTCCGCCTTTCCCATTGCCACATTTTCCCGTGAATTATCTTTCAGCTCACTCGTGACATTCAGATAAAAAAGATAATCACAAGATCCGAGGACATTTGGGCTTTAGGCTCGTACCCGTGTATTACTTCAAGTCTCAAGACTTTTCCGTCAATTTACTTATGTCTCCGAAAGTGATACTGCGTCGTTATTTCTCCCTTTCAGACAAAACCTTCGGAGCGCAGAGTTGGGAGCCAACGAAACCCGCGGGCAACACAACCATTTGGAAGCTTGATTGGTCTCGGCCACGTTTGTCCTGTGGAGTAGCAATCCTCATTAGTTCAGTTACAAACCACCTTGAGTCTCAGACCAAGATGTGCACTCGCAACGTCCAGTTGCGCGCCTTTACGATCATCCTCCCGGGCAGAAGGGTTAACGTTGTCGGTTTCCACAGGGCACCAAGCACTAACCACGAAGAATGCGTATGTTTACTGCGGACTTTGACGGAACTAGTTGGGGAGGCACAAAAGACCCTCATAGTGGGTGACTTCAATCTTCCGCACATCGACTGGATGGCTGAGATCTGCTTGCTGGGGCTGGAGGAGGAAACCAACCTAGAATGGCTGCATACCAAAGCGCTTCACCAACATATTGGGCACAATACCAGATACAGGACTTTCTGCTTTTCATCCTTGCCGGCTCTGGCAACAACAAACCTCTCCAACGACATGTCTGGACTGCATTACTGTGCACTGCTGGGCAAGAGTGACCGCGTGTGTGACAAAATCGCCCTATGCATGCGGCAACCCAAGGTAACCTCAAGGCTGCTCAGACATTTCGGTAGTATGGACATTGATAGGCTTCGTAATAGGGCGATGGGTTTGACATGGGACACTATAGAGGGGGCTACCGTCGAGGAGCGCTTGCAGACCATAAAGGGATCCCTGGTTTGCCCTACAAGAAGATTTCGCACCCTTAAAACAAAGGAGTGGGGGGGGGCAAACCCATGTGGTGGAAGGCTTCAATAGCCAAGGCCATCAGACGTAGAAACCGCAGCTGGAACCAGTACAAAGCTTCATGCAGTCGGCTAGCCTGGAACCGCTACACAAAGCTGAGAAACGAAACAGTGAGTCTTCTGAGAACTTACGAGCGGGAATTGGAATACTAATTGGCCCAGTCTGTAATACAACAGCCGAAAACATTCTACAGTTATGTGCAGTCGAAAGGTTCAACAAAGAATGCAGGTGGTCCACTATCCACTAGAGACCACAGTACAGTCACTGATGACCAGAACAAAGCAAAAGCCCTAAGGGAATACTTCAGTAGAGAAGATTGGACAGATAGTAGGGTGCGAGTAGATCTGGCTCTGGTGCTTCCTGATTCCCAGTTAAACGAGCTGAATCTCTCTGGGGAAAGCGTGCCTACGCACCTACAGGAGTTAAACGGCCACAAGTCAGCGGGCCCAGATGGCATTCATCCAGCTATCATCAAGCCGTTGGTGGATATCGTAGCTCTGCCGGTATGAAGGCTGCAGAAGTCCACGTTGGACCGGAGTGAGCTGCCTCAGGACTGGGAAATGGCGGCAGTCGTGGCAATACGTAAAAGTGGACCTAAGTCGACTGTCCAGATCTACAGGCCGGTAAGCCTAACTAGCATCCTATGCAGGGTCCTTGAGAAGCTCATCCATGCCCACATCTGCCGGCACCTACTGGAGCGCTCCAAGCTTAGTCCGGCCCAGCATGGATTCCAGAAAAAAAATCCTGTCTGACCAATCTCCTGTGCTTCTTAGATAAAGTAACTCGACGACTCGGCTAAAGTAAGCAAGTTAAGGTACGCTACCTTGACTTTAGCAAGGCGTTCGACTACGTTAGTCAGCGTCTTTTGCCATGCAAGATGGAGACGTTCGGCATAGGTGGGCCAATATTAAGTTGGCTAGAGGACTTTTTCGCCCATGGGACGTTTTACTTCAAAGAGGGAGACAGGTGCTCCAGGTTGGTGAACGTCACCGGTGGTGTACCTCAGAGACCAGTCCTGGGCCCGGTCCTGTTCTTGTTGTTTATTATTGATCTGGCATCCGCTCTTAAATCGCCCAGCTTTATTTTTTGCGGATGATGTGAGGATTGTTGGATCTGAGGCAGGGCTGATCTGGACAGGGAAATAGGCACAGTCCTGGACTGGACATACAAATGGGACTTACCTCTGGACGCTGAAAAAAGCCGTTTGATTTCAAGAACAAAATAAAGTTTACCTGTCGCTCATGATCAAGGACTGTTCACCATAGAGGCAGTCAGTAAGATTAAAGACCTTGGGGTCATCGTGAGCACTGACTTCAAATGGTCGGAGCAGTGCAAAGCTGCTACGCAAAAGGCTCGTGGTAAGGTTATAGAAGACGTTCGAAAGCGGCTAGTGAACGTGTCTCCTATTGGGTCTAACAGCGAAATACCAACGATGTCCCCTCTATCGGAAGAATAGAGAAGACGCAAGTCGGTTTACAGATGCAAGGTGTATTCTATATATCGTGGCACGGAAACAGTATCGATACGAGAGATACACCGAACGGAAAACGAAAGGAAACGCAACGGCTATGCAGAAAGCGAACCGCGAGCGTGCACAATCGTCGAGCGATTGAAAGTGAAAGTGATTCGAAACGGGGTCGACGGGAACCTCGGAAAAATCAGTCCAGTAAAACGTAAGCAACCGGAGAACACTATGAGGTGGATGTCAAACGTCAGAAAAGATGGTGGAGAAAATAGATCCAAAATGGTGTCCAGAAGGTAGTCATTTTCTCAAAACTATCGAGGTCACTGCAAGCTCTTCGGACTGCGATCAGCTTTATCTTGCCGGAAGCCGGAGGTATTCGTGCTTATTTACATGGCTGTAATACTACCTCACATAGAAGGTGGCGTGCAGGCTTGGTCACCCTTCTACAAACAGGACGCCGCCCGCGTAGAGAAAGTCCAAAGTCTCGCCACGCGAACGTTTGAAGGGCAGAGGGGTAAGACGTATCAGCAGAGACTCTGTGACCTGAATCTCTTCTCGTTGGAAAGGAGGAGAAATCGAGGTTATCTCATAGAGACTTTCAAGTTAATGAAGGGCTTTTCTGGCCTTATACCAGATATTCTATCCCAAGTGGCCGTAGATTCCAGAAAAAGGGGACATGAAAAGAAGCTGATAAAGCCCGAGCTAGGTTGATGGCTAGATCGCACTTCTTCAGCAAAAGGGATGTGAACAGTTGGAACGGTCTGCCTAGTGGAAAGATAGATCTGCAGGCCGTCCAATCCTTTAAAGTCCCCCTATATCGCAAGCGGTACGAGTTATTTTCCTGTAGTGAGCCTTGAGAATATCAACCTGATGGATGACGGTAAGCACGGTGGTCCTTCTGGGGTATGTTTTGATAGAGTTTTTCGCTCAATGAATACAGCCCCAATGAATGCCCACAAAGCATAATTTCTGTCGCAGCTGACGTGCGATGAGGTTTTCCGTTTCCCTCCCCTTTTTAAAGGGGATTCGACGAAATACATTCGACAGTGGTGGGTGCATAACTGGTGTGCACACCATCGAAGGAACCCTGGAAGCTCGATTGGCCGTGGCCATTACCTGTCCTGTGCAAACTGAACTGAACTGCGCTGGCCCGCACTGAACTGACCTTGTGAGTTGCCGCGTGGTTTGAATTTTCGAATTGCTCTCAACGATAAGCATTTTGCATTGTTTGGTGAAATAACACACGTTATTTCGCCCAAACTAACGTATCGTAATCAGTACTTCGGTAAGCATACTTTCTGAAAAGTTCACCCTCTTCAGAACAGTTTACTCTCTTCAGAAACTGGGTATACTTTTTGGTGTCTTTTTGGTGTTTTTTGTTGGTGTCAGTGCAACTGATACCGGATAACAACTTTTTGTGGCGCTTTTTTATTGTACCGTTTTGTGGAACTTTTATAGTGTGCGGGTTTGCTGCACTTTCCTGAGTGTACCGTTTGTGTCTGTTTGAAAGGTTGTGTTATTGTCCCACTGGTATTCGAGACGGTATTTTCAAACAAACTCGACCATCACCGCTGAGATGAATGGGACAGAGGTTGATCCCACTGGTCAGGCAGTAAGCTGTGGGAACATGGAATGCACGGACCTGGTGCAAGATGAGGTAATTCAATGCGACCAGTGTTGCATTTGGGATCATCAAAAGTGCTCCAAGCTGGAAGAGAAAGACTTCGAGCTGCACATCAAGTACCCATCGCTCAAGTGGATATGCGCCCATTGCTTTGCGTTTGCAAGGGAGTGCTCGCGTATAATTCGAGGCGAGCTGGGAAAAGAGGACACGAACGTGGAGCTGGAACCAAGACTAGAGAGAACCGTTTCGATTCATAGCCTAGAGGGAAAGCAAAACCGGGTGCCAGAGCACAAAAATAAAAAAAGGCTACCCAAGCCAAAGGGCAAAGAAGGAAAAGAGGTAGCAGGATTCACCAACGTGGGGAAAAGCCTCCTGACGGAAGTGGAAGCCCTCAAGGAGCAGGTCAAACGCCTAGATGCTGAGGTGCAGCGCATGAAGCGTGACACTGAGGTCATGGCAGACAGGGGTAGAAGACTGCTACTTCATGATCTTAGGAAGAACATCGTAAAAGACGGTAGAATCAGGAAGGAGGAAAACCGCCGGCATGTGACTGAGGTTCTTAGGATGGCTGGCCTACCTCCTACGACACCAATAATCAAGTGCCATCGAATGGGACTATAGAGTGGAACACAACCAGCGCCGCCAAGACCCCTGTTAGTTGTGTTCCACAGTGTCTACTGGAGTGATACGCTGCTGTCCAGGGCGGGAGCAGTTGACGGCAGCACGCGGGGAATAGTTAGGGTTACACCTGACAGCCCAGCATTTGTCAAACCAGGTAATGCCATAGTCTCGCTGAGAACGGGCACAGTTGATCTTAAGAGGCCGAAGCTACATATAGCGAAACTGGAGATGACCTCTCTTGGGAAGTCAACACCTAAGGCCCAAGGAGTAATTCAGGTACCAAAGGTGGCTTCAGGCGCCGGTAAACAAAAAGCCAAAGATCGGAAATTTCGAAAGACCAAAAAGAAGGGGACTCACAGAGCATTCAGTCCGGTTGGGGTTGAGAACGTGCAGCCAGCCAGCCCGATTCTAAAGAAGAGTCCCAAAAATTCCTCTCTGGTGCAACCAGCGAAGCTGGAGGTATCAGAGGGAAAAGCCGAGGAAACCAGTTGGGCTGAGGTGGTCGCAAGACCATCCCGAGCCATCGGTATGGCGACTCAAAAGGAGTTAACGTCCTTCGTGCATATTGAGCCTGAACCGGGTCGACGGGCGGAAAAGAAAAAGACACTAAACTCAGTGTCACGTGATATCCAAGATGCTGCTCCGTCGACGCCTTTAGAGGCAAAAAACGGGGCTTCACCTCGGAGATTGCGCCCAAGGGTACCCTAGCCGTAAAATTCGCAATGAAGCCAGTAGCGAGGACCAGGGAACCGTCAACATGGTACACCAACACCTGCAGTCTCCCGGGAAAAGAGTGGAGTTTACGACCAGCATCGCAGAGTCTGATGTCGTTGCATTGACTGAAACTTGGATAAAGCCATATACTGACATGCCGTTTCAGGGATACGCTGCCTACAGGGAGGATAGAACATATGGAAGGCAGAGGGGCAGAGTAGCACTTCTCATACGGACCGACATAGGCCATTGGGAGGCTCCGTTCAGCTTGGTCTCCGGTAACGTACAGGCCACATCCTGCTTTATCAGGATCGAGGCGCGAAAGGTATGCATTATCTGTATCTACAGGGCACCGCTAGCGACAGATGGGGAAGACGTTGAGTTTTTGCAAATGCTGGATGCGGTGCTGGAATAAACAAAGGAATTCACCTTATTAGGGGATCTCAGCCTACCCGAAATTAACTGGGAAAGAGGGCTCGCACCAAGGGGATCAACGGGCGACAAGTTTCTGCAGTGGGTCCAGTTACAAGCTCTTACGCAGCATGTGACACAGGCCACTAGACACAAAGGTGGACGGCACTCTTCTCTCTTCGACTTAATCATAACGCGGCACCATCAGGACGTTAAGGAAATTAAGTGGGAAGAGCCACTTGGAAAAAGTGATCATGTAGTCTTAAGGGTCACACTAAGACTAAGCAGGGCGCCGAAGGAAATCGTGTTACGTCGGCGCTATGGGAGAATCAATATGGGACAACTAAAGAGGGCGGCGGAGGAAATTCAGTGGACACCGAGACACACAATCGCCCCCGTAGAGGAACTTCGGGAGACCATCAAGATGGGGTTACTCGAACTTACAGATGAGTTCGCACCCGTGAGGGTGGCTAGCAGTAGAAATCTACCCCCATGGTGGAAGTCAAAAGTCCGCAAGGCCATAGTTATTCGTAGGCAACGATGGGCGGCGTACTAGCTGTACAAAACTCAGGGGGCATGGAATAGCTATAAAATGCCTAGGAACAGAGCTCAAGAGATCCAAAGAGTGGAGAAATATGCATTTGAGCGTCGGTTAGCTGCGTCGGTCCGCACAAACCCAAAGCGATTCTAAGCTTACGCGCAATCCCACAAACGTATGAGAGTGAAGCAACTTTGGAAGGAGCACAATGACGACTAGCTCTAGACGACGAGGACAAGGCTGACATGCTCTTGACACTCTTCAAGAGCATATATCAACCGGAAACTAGTTTGGAGGAAAGAATGGAGGGCCACCAGGCGCCTCCAATACACGAACTTACTGCAAGAGGAGAAAACGTTTACGCGGAGTTTCAAATCTTGAATAGAAATAAAGCAGCGGGTCCAGACGGGATTCATCCAGCAATCGTTCAGCACCTGGCCAGGGTCCTTGAGGCCCCGGCTGAAACAACCGGTAGTGGAAAATCCCCCTTTAACCATCGCGATTCAGTGCTTTTCCTAACGTCACTCATTTGCCTACACTATTGACTTTTCTTTACGAACTGGTTGTTATTGTGGACCAATTGTTGTTTGTTCGCGCCCAGAGCGCTACTTTGGCACATCCTTGTTCAGGACCCGCGTGACGCACGTGCTGTTTGCTCACAAGCTACTATTCGGTTTCTCGTTGTTGAGTCCTTGTGATCGTATTATTGGGGTTTGTATTCCTTTTGATGTCATTGTTCATGTAATAATATAGTATTGTAGAATATCGCGGATAAGCGTCTTTTGACATCGGGATCCGTTGGGAATTTGGCTACGCATTGCTCAAAAGTTCGTTACGCCGGTGACGAAGCTGTATGAAACGTCACTTAGAGAGGGAATTGTGCCGGGAGACTGGAGAAGAGCATTAGTGGTATGAATTTACAAGAGTGGACCCCGGCAAAAGGCCGAAAATTACCGGCCGGTTAGCTCGACTTCAGTACTGCATGAGTGCCTGGAGCGAATAGTCAGGAGACAGATCTCTAGGAATTTGGTTCAACACAACCTCATATCAAAAGCTCAGCATAGATTTGTGGCAGGACGATCTTGTCTAACGAATTTCTTGCTGTTCCTCGATGAAGTAACCAAGCGTCCGGACGAAGGGTAATCGACTGCGGTCTGCTACTTGGACTTCAGCAAGGCGTTTGATTCTGTGAACCACAGATTTCCGGACGTCAAACGGCAGTCTATAGGAATTGCTGGAAAGGCAAGACAACGGATCAATAGTTTTTTTAGCAGGGCGAACCTTTACTGGTAAGGTGGGGAGTCACGTTTCAAAACCGGAAGGTGTAACAAGTGGGGTGCCACAGGGCTCGGTGCTCGGCCCTCTGCTCTTCCTCATCTTCATCAACGACCTAGCACGTGGGCTTACAAACCCCACCTTTATGTTTGCCGATGACGTCAAGATAGCTGGAGCAGATATAGAACTTGACGTGTTAGCAGTACAAAACTGGGCACGCAAATGGGACCTTCCACTAAACCTCACCAAGTGTCAATGCTTGACCACAAATACAGGGGCTAGGGAGAATAGTGTGGGTTCGTTGCAAGTGGTCTCGCAGGTCAAAGACTTGGGCGTTATAATGGACAACAGCTTTAAGCCGTCAAAGCAGTGCACCTCAGCAGCCAATACGGCCAGGAGAGAACTCTTTCGAGTTAGATCCATTATGTCTTGTAGAGATCCGGAGATATTCGTTCCGATATATCAGGCCATAGTTAGGCCCCATGTGGAGCACTGCGTGCAGGCCTGGGCACCGTACTACCAGAAAGATATCGACTGTCTGGAGAAAGTGCAGGGGCTAGCCACTAGAATGTTGGCTGGGCAAAAGGGGTTTAACTACACAGAGCGTCTCCGTGCCCTAGACCTATTCTCGATGGAAAGACGGCGCATTCGCGGGGATTTGATAGAAACCTTCAAGATAATGAAAGGACTGTCAGGAATAAGTCGAGAAGACCTTTTTCTCTGATCCCCGAGAGAGGTACAATGGGGCATAGCCTTATATTACAAAGGAAGCATTCGAGGCTCCAAATTAGGGCGAAGTACTTCTCAAATAGAGTGGTACCGTATTGGAATAAGCTCCCGGAAGAGGTCATAAATACCACAACAGTGAAGGCCTTTAAGAAAGCAGTAGACCTATGTTGGGTGGCAGTATACCCCGAGTTATGTTAAGCAGCTTTTAGGGTCAGATGCAATTTACTTATTGTTTCCACCTCACTCTGCCAGGGCTGATACTGCACAAAATTTCTGCCTTTCAGAAAAAAAAATCACGCATTGTTGGGAGCTACGGAAACGCGCCGACAACACAACTATCTGGACACACGATTGGCTCTAGCCACACCAAGTCCTGTGCAAACTGAACTGGATAAGGAGCCTCAGATCATAGCCCTCACAGAAACCTGGCTCACCCCTGACATACTTGATGCCGAAATATCCATTCCGGGATACTTCACAGTAAGGCGGGACTCCAGTAGAGGTCATGCCGGCGGGGTAATCATATACTACGATAATTCGATCCCTCCTCCCACCTTAGTGACAACACCAACCTTTTCATGTATTGATTGTCTGTGGGTTGTGTTTAACCTCTCTAGGACAGATACCCTATTGCTCGGTGTTGTCTACCGTCTTCCCGCATGCAATTCAACTGACAGCATAGGTCTCATAGACTTACTAGGCTCCCTGAAAAGCTATACAGACTTCACCCATCTGTTAGTCACTGGTGACTTCAACTCTCCCAGTACAAACTGGCAAAGAGCTGATGCCCCGGATATCACTTTCGGTAAACCCCTCCTTGATCTCGTACTGAAAAACTCATGGGTGCAGAACGTAAGAGATCCGACTAGATATCGCACAGGCCACGCCCCGTCCCTACTAGACCTGGTCATCACCAATGATCGGTTCGTAATAGATGTGGTGCATTACTTGCCGCCCCTGGGCAAAAGTGATCACATTCTCATTGGATTCGATTATATCGTGAAATGGCCTCCTCTTCCCTCAGAAACTAAGATTTTGAGATCCTTCAAAAGGACCAATTTTGACCAAGTCTGTGCATTTCTTCGCTCCCAGCTAAATTTAACCAACCCAGGTAACTCTGCGGATGAAATGGCAGAGAATCTCAGAGAGTTAATCTCCTTAGCTGATATGCTTTTTGTCCCCAGAATTCGTCGCCCACAGACCGCTAAGCGACCACTCCCTCGCCCCATTAGGCGCATTCTAGACGAACGCGCACGCCTCTTTGCTAGATATAAAGCCACAGATCTTGCCCGTGATGCAGAAGACTTCAGGATCATGAGGAACATATGCAAAGACAAGATTAGGTCCTATCAGAATGCAGTCCAGCGATCTGTACTTGATCGAGCACGGACCAATAAGGCATTTTTATTTCAGTACATGCGCCGTCTAAGGGGCACAGCTCCGACGCCATTAGCTCTCAAAGATAGTGCCGGATCTCCAATCACTTCCCCTACCCAAGTAGCCGAGGCATTCAGCTCCTACTTCCGTACAATTTTTAGCTCCTTTCCCATATCATCCCACCCTACTATGCACCCGTTATCTCTGACCACTACCCTTAACCGCGTAACTATTCCCATTGGTGCAGCCGCAAAAGGTTTCCGACGGCTCAACCAATATTGCTCCATGGGTCCTGACCTAATCCATCCCCGTATTCTGAAGGAAGCCGCGGATACATTAGCTGCTCCTTATGCCTCGCTTTTTCAGCGATGTGTTGACGATGGAGTTTTCCCCCGTAACTGGAAAAAAGCAGTGATCGCACCCATCTATAAGAAGGGTAGTAGACACCTTGCTTCTAGTTACAGACCCATAAGCCTCACTAGCATCCCTAGCAAAATTTTTGAGGGAATTCGTAAGAGTGAGGTTCTTTCCCATCTTCATAGAAATAAGATCCTCTCCCCGTCCCAACATGGGTTTCTTCCTGGCAGGTCATGCATCACCAATATGCTTACTGTCATGGATAGTCTAACGAAAGCCTATGATGATGGCCAGCTCTCACACGCTGTATTCATCGATTTTGCTAAGGCCTTCGATAAGGTCCCACATGCCCCTCTTCTTTATAAGCTGCAGACGTACGGGATCACAGGCTCCATGTTGGCCATCCTACGTAGCCCCCTTACCGACCGCACCTTTGTGGTTAAAGTCGGGAATGTTTTGTCTCAACCCTCCCCAGTAACAACTGGGGTCCCCCAAGGGTCGGTCTTAGGTCCTCTTCTTTTCTTGATCTATATAAACGATCTACCGACAGCCCTTCCTGCGAACATTGCCATGTACGCAGATGATGTAACCCTCTGGGGTTCAAGCGTTGAAGACCTGCAAATTGCAGTTGATGAAACAAAACGCTGGTCCGAGGATTGGAACCTCCCATTTAATGCTGACAAATGCGTGAGCATGTCTTTCGGCAGAGAGACTGGTCACACGTTTTCCATTAATGGAGCAGCCACACTGCCAAGGGTTGACCGACACAAGGTGCTCGGTTTCTGGTTAGATTGTAACTTATCCTTCTCTCATCATCACGAACTTGCGAGCAAGTCTGCCTTTCGAGTTCTAAACATGATTCGAAGGTCCTTCCCGCGCATATTTAAGGATGATTTCCCCATAATTTTCGGCACTTATATCCGACCTCTGCTGGAGTACGGTAGTCAGATAGTGCACTCTGTTCTTGTCCGAGACCGTGAGATCCTAGAAAGGGTTCAGCGGGCCTCCACCAAGGCAGTAAGTGGTCTATCCCATCTACCTTATCCCGTCCGCCTCTCACTCCTCAACCTCTATCCCCTTGACGTAAGACGCGTAAGAGGTGATCTGTTTTTGATGTTTCACCTTTTTGAAACAGGTCAAAGCGATTGTTTCTTCTTCGTTTGTCCAGCCTCCTCTCTCCGTGGTCACAGCAGGAAAGTTTTCAAACCGAGGCCACGCACTTCACTAAGGATTAACTTTTTTAGCTGTAGGGTTATTACCATGTGGAATGCACTTCCGGAAGATATTGTTCTGTCGCAGGACAAAACTATCTTCAAGAAAAAGCTAGACATCTACCTGGGTCTCTCCCAATAATTCCCTTTGTCAAACAAAACAAACAAAATAGTTGTCTTTTATCGCATATATGTTCATGAATGCCGCACCCCCACTCAGCTTAAGGCACTGTCCACAGTGTGACACTGAATGAGGTTATATGTATCTTGTTTTCGCTGCCACCCCCGCCCCCCCCCCGCTTCTTTTTACTCTCGTTTCAGCTCGGTGAATCCGACAGAAGATCAAAGATTTCCTAAAGAACCGGGACAATTGGGCTTAAAGCCTCGAACCCGTGTAGTACTTCAAGACTTCAAGACAACTGAATTGAACCATCGAAAGAACTGCGGTACACCAGCGGTGCGATCGACTTCCTCGGTGAGTGTAGCTGTTTTTGAAATTTTTAGAACACACCGCTCGTCCCACTCCATTTAAGTTTATCTTTATCTGTGCTGACTGGATCCTGTATAGTGTCAATGCTCCCTACCACTGATATAACCGATTGCGCAGATGAGGCTACTTTCCCCATGATGCAGTGTGATTCCCCCTCTGTGGCCAATGTCTCATTCCTCGGTCCGGACGAGACGGTCCTTCATAATGCGCTGTCAACGGATGCACTTAAATGTGCAGTCCAAAGTCAGGCTGCAGAGATAGCTGAGCTAAGGGCCATCGTCCGCACCCTTAAGGATGAGCTGACCAACCTGAGGAGTTTGGTTATCAAATTCCTCCCGGTGTCCCAGGCAGCCGATCAGGCGTGTAGAGTATCTGAGCAGCAGATTCTTGATGCCACCAAGATTTTGCGAGACACCGAGAATTGCTCAAAACGAGTCATCCTTTGGGGTCGCCTTCTCAACTCGGATCACCCTCATGACACCTTTGCCCAGGTATTTAACCGCCTTAAGCTTCCTCTCCCATTTGAACCTCGGTCCACTTGGTTGGTAACCAAACGCACCAACCGGGTTCACGGTATTCTCATCGTAGTGGGCTCCACATATGCAGCCAAACGAATTGTTTCCTCGGCCGCAAAGCTGAAGGAGGAAATTAAAGAGCTGAAGGGCGTATCCATTGATAAGCCACTTCATCTGAGGCTCCGCAGTGAAAAGGCTAAGCCAGAAATTCCACAAAAAGCCGATCCTGAGCTCAGAGTGCTGCCAGTTGTCCAGGTAACTCGCCGTGAGGACCGAGCTGCATGCCCACCATCCCTCGCTTTCCTATTGACATCATTTCCCGTTGCCGAAAGTACTCCCAGTAGTAGGCCTAGTGCCACTAAACATCTGTCACTTACGAGAAGTATCCCAGGCCCCAACATAGACAATAAGACTATTTCAACGGACGAGACTCACTCATCCTTGAGCCCAGACATGCACCTGCAACCTGTTTCTGCTGAAAGATGCAGTGAGGAGGTTAACGCACCAGAAAATATATCTGGGGCTGTCATGAAAAGCAAGCTCACCAACAAGAAAACTCAGAACAGGGCATCACGCAGTGCGCAGGAGGGCAAACCACAAAAAGAAGCTCACTCTTTTCGGAGACCGAAGGATGTAGACCGTCCACCGGGTATGATACCCCCCAGGTTACTAGACATCATAACCTACCGGTCCCCCAGAAGTCTGCTTACTCTCTAGCCCCCCAATATCTTCAGTCCCCGACTCCCCCAGGACCTCATTTCCATCCCCAAATCCCCCTCTTTCCCACTCCTCAAACCCAAAATCAATTGTCTCTGGCGATTTTGCAACAACTCCTGAGCATGTGCTAAGGTATTTTTACAGCAATTGCCTGAGTGTGTTGAATAAGATGCCGGAGCTTCAGCAGCTTGCAGTGGATAAGCAGCCTCAGATCATAGCCCTCACAGAAACCTGGCTCACTCCTGATATACTTGATGCCGAAATATCCATTCCGGGATACTTCACAGTAAGGCAGGACTCCAGTAGAGGTCGTGCCGGCGGGGTCATCATATACTACGATAATTCGATTCCTCCTCCCACTTTACTGACAACCCCTACCCTTTCATGTATTGATTGCTTGGGGGTTGTGTTTACACTCTATACTGCTTGGTGTAGTCTATCGCCCTCCCGTATGCAATTCAACCCATAGCCTGGGTCTCACAGACTTGTCAGGATCTCTGAAAAGCTACACAGACTTCACCCATCTGTTAGTCACTGGTGACTTCAACTCACCCTTTATCAACTGGCCAAGAGCTGATGTTTCTGATGTCACCTTTGGTAAACCCCTCCTAGATCTCGCACTGAAAAACTCATGGGTGCAGAACGTAAGAGATCTAACCAGATATCGCACGGGACATGCCCCGTCCCTATTAGACTTGGTCATCACCAAACAGACGTGGTGCACTACTTGCCGCCCCTGGGCAAAAGTGATCACATTCTCATTGGATTCGATTATATCGTGAAATGGCCTCCTCTTCCCTCAGAAACCAAAATTTTGAGATCCTTCAGAAGGACCAATTTTGACCAAGTCTGTGCATTTTTTCGCTCCCAGCTAAAATCAGCTAACCTAAGCATCTCTGCTGATGAGGTGGCGGAGAATTTCAGAGAGTTATTCTCCTTAGCTGATAGGCTATTTGTCCCCAGAATTCGTCTTCCACAGACCTGTAAGCGACCCCTCCCTCGTCCCATTAGACGCATTCTAGACAAACGCGCACGCCTCTTTGCCAGATATAAAGCCACAGATCTTGCCCGTGATGCGGAAGACTTCAGGATCATTCGGAACATATGCAAAGACAAGATTAGGTCCTATCAGAATGCAGTCCAACGATCTGTACTTGATCGAGCACGGACCAATAAGGCATTTTTATTTCAGTACATGCGCCGTCTAAGGGGTACAGCTCCGACGCCATTAGCTCTCACAGATAGTGCCGGATCCCCAATCACTTCCCCTACCCAAGTAGCCGAGGCGTTCAGCTCCTACTTCCGTACAATTTTTAGCTCCATACACATATCATCCCACCCTACCATGCACCCGTTATCTCTGGTCACCACCCTTAACCGCGTCACTATTTCCATTGGTGCAGTCGCTCAAGGTTTCCGACGGCTCAACCAATATTGCTCTATGGGTCCTGACTTAATCCACCCCCGTATTCTGAAGGAAGCCGCGGACACATTAGCTGCTCCTTATGCCTCACTTTTTCAGCGATGTGTTGACGATGAAGCTTTCTCCAGTAGCATGAAAAAAGCAGTGATCGCACCCATCTATAAGAAGGGTAGTAGACATCTTGCTTCTAGTTACAGACTTATAAGCCTCACCAGCATCACCAGCAAAATTTTTGAGGGAATTCGTAAGAGTGAGGTTCTTTCCCATCTTCATAGAAATAAGATCCTCTCCCCGTCCCAACATGGGTTTCTTCCTGGCAGATCATGCATCACCAATATGCTTACTGTCATGGATAGTCTAACGAAAGCCTATGATGATGGCCAGCTCTCACACGCTGTATTCATCGATTTTGCTAAAGCCTTCGATAAGGTCCCCCCATGCCCTTCTTCTTTATAAGCTGCAGACATACGGGATCACAGGCTCCATGTTGGCCATCCTACGTAGCCCCCTTACCGACCGCACCTTTGTGGTTAAAGTCGGGAATGTTTTGTCGCAACCCTCCCCAATAACAACTGGGGTCCCCAAGGGTCGGTCTTAGGTCCTCTTCTTTTCTTGATCTATATAAACGATCTACCGACAGCCCTTCCTGCGAACATTGCCATGTACGCAGATGATGTAACCCTCTGGGGTTCAAGCGTTGAAGACCTGCAAATTGCAGTTGATGAAACAAAACGCTGGTCCGAGGATTGGAACCTCCCATTTAATGCTGACAAATGCGTGAGCATGTCTTTCGGCAGAGAGACTGGTCACACGTTCTCCACTAAGGAAGCAACCATACTGCCTGGGGTTGGCCGACACAAGGTGCGTGGTTTCTGGTTAGATTGGAACTTATCCTTCTCTCATCATCACCAACTTGCGAGCAAGTCTGCCTTTCGAGTCCTAAACATGATTCGAAGGTCCTTCCCGCGCATATCTAAGGATGATTTCCCCATAATTTTCGGCACGTATATCCGACCTCTGCTGGAGTACGGTAGTCAGATAGTGCACTCTGTTCTTGTCCGAGACCGTGAGGTCCTAGAAAGAGTTCAGCGGGCTTCCACCAAGGCAATAAGGAGTCTATCCCACCTACCTTATCCCGTCCGCCCCTTACTCCTCAATCTCTATCCTCTTGACTTAAGACGTGTAAGAAATGATCTGTTTTTGATGTTTCACCTTTTTGAACCAGGTCAAAGCGATTGTTTCTTCTTCGTTTGTCCAGCCTCTTCTCTCCGTGGTCACAGCAGAAAAGTTTTCAAACTGAGGCCACGCACTTCTCTACGAACTAACTTTTTTAGCTGTAGGGTTATTACTATGTGGAATGCACTTCCGGAAGATATTGTTCTCTCGCAGAACAAAACTATCTTCAAGAAAAAGCTAGACCTCTACCTGGGTCTCCCAGCAATTCCTTGTCCAAAAATTGAAATGATTGTCTTTTATTGCATTTCCATTCCGCTTTATATTTACGATTGTGACACTCCCATTCCGCTTAAGGCACTGTCCACAGTGGGACACTGCATGATGTTATATATATTTGTTTTAGTTGCCGCCCCCGCTTCCTTTTACTCTCGTTTCAGCTCGGTGAATCCGACAGAAGATCAAAGATTTCCTCGAGAACCGGGACAATTGAGCTCAAAGCCTCGAACCCGCGCAACACTCCAAGACTTCAAGACCCGACCTGACCTGACATCCATGCATAATGTCTCTCGCAGTTGATGTGCGATGAGGTTTTCCGTTTCTCTCTCATTTTTAGCATGGATTCGACAAAATACACTGTGCAATGGTGGATGCAAAACTGGTGTGCATATCATTGAAAGAATTCTGGGCGCGGTTGCCATAACCTGTCCTGCACAGAACGATAGACATCTATAATGCTATAGCTTTATGTGGTTGTCCTTCCACAGTCACTACCGATTAAGGGCAACAGTTTGAGTCCGATCTGTTCTCTTCGTTAACTCACAAGCTGGATACGGGACGCATTCGCACTACCACATACCATCCGGTATCGAATGGTTTAGTTGAAAGTTTTTATCACCAACTAAGAGCGGCTCTTAAAGCATACGTGAACCCCTATTGTTACGGAATGCTGCCGTTAGTTCTGTTTGGTATCAGGACTAGCTTAGAGGCAGATATCCAGTGTTCTACCACAGAACTTGTCTACGGCGTGATATCACGACTGCCAGGGGAATTCTTCTTGCCAAGGAGTACAGATTCACTTGCCGTTCATCGTTTGTCTACTTACATGCAGAATCTCGCTCCGACGCAGACTCGAATGCAGCGACGATAGGTTTTTGTTTCTACCAAACGCGAAGCTTGTTCGCATGTATTCATTCGTGTTGATTCGGTACGCGAACCATTACAAAAGCCTTGCAAAGGTCCATTTCGCGTGACTTCTCGTCATGATAAAATCTTTAAGGTTAATCGATGCGGTCGCATCGATCGTCTCAAAGCCACGCACGTTGATGATGGCGTCTCGCCCGCTGACATGAGATTCGATGTTATCCCTGCACTATATGTTGACGACACTTCCGTGTCACTTCAGGGCCTGCAGTTGGCGTTGCCTGCTACGACTTCGAATGAGGCCATCGTCTCACGTTCAGGACAGCACCCAGTTGGTACTGCTATGTCATCGAATGAGAATACTGTCTCACATTCTAGTCAGCAGCCCACGCCCATAAACCGGTTCGCGAATGAGGCTCCCGTCTCATGATCCGGTCGGAAGATCGTTTGCCCGGCACGTTTTCGCGACTAGGTCAAACACAATCGTAATCATTGCACTTCGCGGTAATAACGTTGGTGTTTATCGTTTCAAAACCATTTAACATACATCGTTATTTAATACTGTATACTAGCCCCGTCCATTGCGATTTCTACACCAGTTTCCCGTCTCTTTTCGTTTCATAGTGCCTCGCCATATGGCACGCTTTGCCGGTCCCATGAAATCCGGATAATTTTGGCACTAACGTTTGCATTCTGGTTCCGCCCTATCACTTTCGTTTCTTGTCACTGACGCACCTACCGATTTGGCTTCCGGATATCCTATTAGTTAACGGTTACCCGACCCTGGACGTTATTGGTGTGGCATCTCTAAATGATGATTCACACAACCGATGTCATTGACAACGAATCTTGTTTCCGCTCGACTATCATTCTATGACTCCTGCCCGTCAGCGTCCTATAGCACAGCTACATTCACGTATCTGGCACACATTCACGCGCACGAATATCGTTTGTATGCTTGCATCTACCTAACATTGTTAGAAAGCTTCCTACGCTTTCTAGCGGGGGCTGTTGTAGTGAATTCGATCGCGCTGAGAAAATGACCGTTTTTTGAACACCATTTTGGATTCATCTTCTCTACGATCTTTTCTGGCGCTTGGTTTTGACCTCACCGCTTTGTTCGGCTGCGTACGTTCAACTGAACTGATCTTCCGTCGGCCTCGTTTTTGAGTCACTTTTACCTTCGGTTTCTCACCGACTGTCATCATCATCGTACAGCGTTAGACAGTAGGACAAGCCCCACTGACCACTGCCTTTCTCACCATTCTGCACGTTGAATTAGAAAGTATAAATATACAAGATGGACAGGGAGTGGGCCCACAGGGGTGGGAAGAGGAAAGAATGCCGTAGTAGCCAATACACGGAATACACAGTCTAACTGTATAAACGTACATCGATCAATTATTCTGATTCGTCAGAAAGTGACAACACGATCGTCACTGTACACACACTCGGTTTGTTTTCTGCTTCGCCGTAGCGTTCGTTTGCATTTCGTGTATTTCTCGTATCGGTACTGTTTCGATACCACAACATATTCGTTCGGCAGAGGGGATTTCGTTGGTAATTCTCGGTGGGACCGAATAGAAGACACGTTCATAAGCTGCACTCGAACGTCTTCTATAGACCCCGGGGTCCATGTTACTTCTACGGAACGGCAAACGAGCTCCTACAGAGCCACCACCAACCATGCACCAATATCACTAGGACGCGTTGGGCATCCGGGATTGGTAGACCACCATCCAAAAGGCGTACGAACTGCTCGTTCGTCACCGGCTCCCAACACAAAACTCTGTTTCCCCACGGGTGGCACTTGGCCGTGCGCGGGCTAGAGCTGCTACCTCGAATAAAATGCCGAGTGCGCTGGGGACACCACTTCATACCAGATTCTCAAGACTCTTCGTGAAAAATTCCTTTGCCTTCGAGACATGCATGAGGCCGGCTCATCCTCTTACGGGAGTTAGCCGTGTAAAAGTAAAAAGTAAAGTATTGTGTAACCTTACTGCTGTTCGCATTGATCCGCTACCTCTGTTTCACAACTTATTACCCAACTGCATCCCGATCGCCACCAAATCACGACGGCATTCCGCCGCAGATGAAGACTTCATAAAGATTGAAATCAAATATCTACTAAAAGACTAAATCAAAGGGTCTTCCAAGTCACCGTGGCGCTTTCAGTACTGGTCGCTACTAACGAACGACAGAAAAGCAGAGTGGTAATTGATTACAGCCAGACAGTCAACCGGTTCACGCCCCACTCCCAAAAATCTGTTGAATGGTCGAAAAAATCCCGAGCTGTTGTTTTTAGTACCCTAGATTTGAAACCTGCCTACCATCAAATACCGATCCAGGAGGAAGACAAGGATTTCACTGCATTTGAAGCTCGTGGAAATCTGTGCCAGTTCCGTCGGATTCTTTTTGGTGTCACCAACGGTGTTCCGTGCTTTCAAGGGGTCATCAATCAGATTATCAATGCGAAATCCCTTTTGCAATTTCGCATACTCGGACAATATTACTATTTATGGTGAGGAGGAAGAACAGCACTAGAAAATCCCACCGTGATTCTACACTGCTGCCGAGAAATGCGGACTGACATAACGACAATAAAAGCACAATCAGAGTAAAGTTGTTTAGGCTTTTGGGATACGAAATTTCCCACAGATCGAATTTCATCATCATCATCATCGTACAGCGTTAAACAGTAGGGCAAGCCCCACTGACCACTGCCTTTCTCACCATGTTGCACGTTGAATTAAAAAGTATGAATATACAAGATGGACATGGAGTGGACCTATATGGGTGGGAAAAGAAAAGAATGCCCTAGTAGCCAACACACGGAATACACAGTCTAACTGTACAAACGTACACCGATCAAACATTCTGATTCGATAGAAAGTGACAACACGATCTCCACTGTTCGCGGTTCGCAGCCATATCCTTCAGTGTCTCCAGCCAACTGGTGGACGGATCTTTTGGACCCCAACCACGAAGACGTGAAGCACCTACTTTTCCTAAGTCTGCTGTACATTTTCTCATTCCTCGCTGCCACGTCATCTGTTGACCTCCACGTGGTCTCTTCCACTCCCTAGGAGGGGCGGAGAATAGGACACGGTACGGTAGACGTGTGTTTGCCATACGTAACACGTGTCCCAACCAACGAAGTCTACTAAGTTGGATACGCTGTGACAAAACGTTCTCTGAATTAGTACCCAATACTCGCTTTCTTACCTCATCGTTGCTTACTCGGTTATTCCACCCAATCCTAGCGATACTACGTAGACATCGATGGTCGAAAACCTCAAGACGACGAATATCTTCTGCACGCAGACTCCAAGTTTCGCAACCATACAACAAAACTGAACGCACAGTGGCACAGTATACACGACCTTTCAACTTCAGTGAAATATCGGATCGGCGCCACAAGTGCTTCAGTCCAGCGTACGCCGCTCGAGCTTTGGATATCCGCGTACTCACCTCTACTACTGTGCTCCCATCCGTCGTCACGCAGCTACCGAGGTAGGTGAAGTGATCGACAACTGCCAGCACCTCCCCGTCGAGCATCAAGCTCGGAATCGTTGACGTCCAGTCTTGTAACATCATCTTGCACTTTGAAGGTGCAAAACGCATGCCGAATGGAGCTACAGCTCTTGCGAGATTATCTAGTGCACGCTGAGCATGTTCCGTGGATTCGAACAAGCAGACAACGTCGTCTGCGTAATCCAGGTCACATAGCTTTTCACTATCTCCTAGTTCGACGCCTACATCCTGAAGATTTTGCAGCGCACTCTCCATTATTTCGTCCATGACGAAGTTAAAAAGGAATGGAGACAAAGGGCATCCCTGCCGAACACCACTGGTCGTTTCGAACCGACCGGATAGTTCACCGTAAACTCTTACGCGGCCAGAAGTATGAGAATACAATGATCTCATTAGGTTCACGAACTTCTGGGGCATACCTTTTCGATGAAGAGTACTGAAAAGCGATGTTCGATCAACTGAATCGAAGGCGCCTTTCAGGTCTAAGAAAATCATTATTGTTGGTCGGCGTTGCGTGTGACGCGTTTCAAGTAGTCGGCGAAGAGTAAAAATCTGGTCGATGCATCCTCGACCTGGGCGGAATCCAGCCTGCTGTTCGCGGACATTCCTCTCACGAGCCGGTGTAAGACGGTACAGCAAAATCGAAGCTAATACTTTGGTGACTATCGGGATTAAGCTAATCCCACGATGATTACTGCAGTCATTGCGTATTCCCTTCTTGAAGATGGGAACAATCAATGACTCGCTCCATATTAACGGAATACGCTCCTCCTTCCAAATGTCACGGAGCAAGGCGGTCAGTGATTTTATCAACGCCTCACCACCCAGTTTGAAAAGAACTGGAGGAAGTTCGTCGGGACCTGCCGCTTTCCCCCGCCTTAGTAATCGAATACATGACTCTACTTCTACTTCTGATGGGGGCTCAAGTGATACCACCCAAGAAGTCACAGTTGTTGACACGGGAGTAACTACACTAGCGTGCGGCCAGCTAAACTGTTCCTTGAAGTACTCGGCCCATCGGTCAAGCCTTTGCTGTTTGTTATGGATGGGTTCTCCATTCCTACTGCAAATCGCTTCACTGACCTGAGTTCGCCGTCCACTGGTGTCACGAATAAGTTTGAACAGTCTTTGACTGTTACCTGAAGCAGCTGCCACTTCCATTTCTTCGGCTACATTGACCCACCAATTTTCGCGATCCTTCTTAAGGCTTCGCGTAACTTGTCTTTGCAGCTTTCTCCGCATCTTATTCATCTCCTTACGGTTCGAAAGCTGACGCTTTTGCTCCATTATACTCAGCGACTCTTGCGAGATCCAGTGTCTTTGATGGACAACGGATCCAGGACCACAGGCAAAACCTGCTGCAACGTGCATCGCCTGTTTGATATGAGACCAATGCTCATCTACATTACTGTTCTCCGTGGATCCTAGCTCATGTGCTAACTTCTGCTCATAACGGGTGCAAACGTCTGGATCACACAAACGTTGCACGGCTAATCGGGTTTGCGGTTTGCGACGATGGCCATGGAGCTGGAGAGATAATCGCATTAAAACTAATGCATGGTCCGACTCTACGTACGTGGACCAGTAAGATCTACAGTTCTGAACAGAACTGCGCCATCGGTAGCTTACGGCGATATGGTCAATTTGACTAAAAGTACCTGTAGAGTTAGAGCGCCATGTCGCTGTGCGACGCGAGCTGTGTCGGAAATTTGTGCTAGACAAGAACAATCGATTGTCTGCACAAAATTGGAGAAGCCTATCCCCGTTATCGGTACGCTCAGCGGGTAAAGCACAACGCCCACCTAAACAGGCTTCTGACACACTGAGTTTTCCAACTTGTGCATTGAAGTCACCAGCTAGCACTACAATGTCGGAACCTTTACTGCTGCGAACGAGAGTGGCGAGGGCATCATAGAACTCATCTTTCTGCAAGTCTGAGCTGCAGTCCGTTGGGGCGTACGCCGAGATCACGAACAAATTGCGTTTAACACAACTATCCTTTCGAACGCCGACTGACCCTTGGAGTCTCACAGCACATAAACGACTGTTAACAGGGATCCAGTCTAATAGGGCAGCCTCAGCCTTGTCAGTCAAGACAATTCCTACACCACGTTGACCCACAGCTCTAGCTGCTTCGTCTCCTGAGGTGCGCAGAATATACCTCGATGAGATACCAGGAGCAGTTAGCTGAATTACATTGCTCGAATCCTGGATACGCGTTTCGCTTAAGCAGCAAACATCAATCTTCAGAGAGTTCATTGTGAGGGCTAGGCACGCCTGCTGACCGGCCTGCATGAGTGTACGCACGTTGAAGGAGCCGAGATTCAGAGGCTGACGGGGCTTGAGAAAATGTGAGTTACCAGACAGAGGATTATTCCCGACACTATTTGACAGTGAATCGTTGCGAGTATCGGCCGTGTTATCAATGGGAGAATTATGGGTGGATAGATGGGGCAAAGAGGGATGGTTAGGGACAGAAGACAAAGGTTGAATAGAAGAGAGGGAACTCTCGAATTTACCTAATCCTGATAGACTTGAACCTCTTCAAAACGTACCGCCTCCGAAAGATTTAGTCTCAACAGCTCGTCTTGGGCTCTTTGCGTATTATTCACAATTGGTATCATTATCCGGATGAAATTCGACCTGTAGTTAACGGCCGAGTATTTCCCTTACCTGATGAAATTGCAGCGTCCTACAAGTCCATAAAGGACGAACTGTCGAGATTCGTAATGTCAACAGTGGATCCCAAGTCACTCTTCGTGGTCGAGACTGACGCTTCTGAAATCGTTATCGCTGCAGTACTAACATAGAGCGGTAGACCGGTTACTTTCTTTTCTAGGTAAGTGACAGCTAGTGAGCGACATCATTCGTCGGTGGAAAAGCAGGCGTATGTCATCGTCGAAGCCATCCGGAAGTGGCGACTTGGTTTACATTTCCAATTAGTTGCGGACCAGAGGTCGGCCGCTTTTATGTAGGACATAAATCGTCGGGGAACGTAAAGAATGGTAAGATACAGTGTTGGCACATCGGACAACTGTGTTACAACTTCGACGTGGTTTACCGTCGCGGCGAGGGCAACAAGGCAGCCGATTAACAATTTCGTGGGTATTGTGGCTTCGCATGTGATATTACTCTGAAAGATTTACATGATTCTCTGCCATCCCGGAATAGTTCGCTCGATACAGTTCGTGTGATCCACGAATTTCCCCTTCTCAGTGGAGGATGTAAAGAAAACGGTATCCAGTTGTCCTGTTTGCACTGAATTAAAATCGAGAATTTGCAAAATACCTACTGGAAGCAAGATCAAAGCCACATCTCCATTCGAACGTTTAAATGTTGACTTCAAAGGTCCACTGCCTTCGGCTACTTGTAATAGGTGCCTACTTACGATAACTAACGAGTACTCTAGATTTCCATCCCCGTTTCCTTGCTAGGACATGACAGTATCAACTATCATTGGTGGATTCTGCCAGTTGTTCTCTATGTTTGGCATGCCTTCGTACATCCACTCAGACCGCGGTCTTTCGTTCATGTCCGAACAACTGAAAGATTTCTTACATGCTAAAGGGAATGTGACCAGCAGAACGACGGCGTACAATCCACAGTTTAATAAGCAAGTAGAGTGCTTAAATGGCCCCAAATAGCGTTGCATCCTTCTCGCCGCTAAATCTAGGTCTGCCTGTCACCGAGTGAGATGCACTCCGTTTCATTAGCTTTCTGTTGTTCACTGTCACGTACGCCACCCCACATGAACGTTTGCTACAATGCAACAGGAAATCCGCATCGGGAGTCGTTACCGAGCTGGCTTACTGTTCCCGGACCAGTCTTCATGATGCGCTATGCCCGTTCGTCGAAGTATGAGCCTGCTGTCGACGAAGTCGAACTCGTTGAATGCAACCCAAGGTATGCTCATGTGCGTCTACCAGATGGGCTCGAGGAAACGGTTTCTTTTCACAACCCCGCTTCAAAAGAGCCGCAAAAGCGTAATCTTGATGACCCACATTTTTTTGCGCCAGACACAGATAGCATATCAGACCACCACACAAACACTGATAACTACGTTCACACAGAATTGTTAGGTCAACATATTCCAAATAACACACCACAGTCATCGCTCGCAGATAAACGACGAAGAGTACGGCCGTACTATCTCCGAAATCGTGAGGTGTAAGCATCCGTAACTGCTGTAATCTTAATTGTAATACTCAGGGAAGAATGTGGTGTACTAGCTTCTTCTTATTGCTGTCCGCCCATAATGCGCATTTCTATATTTTTGCATTTTCTACTTCAGCATATACGGTCAATCTGTTGAACGAACAAAGCCTATATTCTGGGCCTTTAGTCTTCCGATTATAACGTGATGATTGTTTGATCGAAACAAGGTCTACAATAACTACTCGCGGTGCACAAAAAGGGGTAAAATTCATAATCAAAAGACACTGCAAAAGTGGGTTGTAGAGGAACATTCACGGAAGAACCAGCTTATTCATCCTGCCTCTAAAAAAGGAGGTTGTAAGTGGGTGGTGAAGCAATAAGGGGAAGCGTTTCATAGTTTAACGGTGCGAGGGAAAAAGACTGGAAGACAGAAGTACGACGTCAAGTAACAATCATAATAAGGATGACTTATTACCTGATGGATAATTTGAAGTTTTGTATATCAGTTCTCCTGCGTTGAGATGTTAAGAGCTCCGCTTATCACTTTAGTAATCTATGGCACTAGTCAGAAGTTTGCTTCCTCTTGTGGGGAAAAAGCGACGGTGTTGACAAGTTCGTTTCAGTTAATTCAACTATCAAATCTGCAGTTATGTTCTCTGGTTTTGGGTGCTACCCCACAGTATTGTCGAGTTGAGGGTAAGATGAACGGCATGAAATAAAGAGTCGAAAACAGTAACAAGCAAAAATGACTTAACTGAAGGAAAATCGCGAATGCAACTACGACACTGACTGCGAACCCTAACCATGTCATCTAATGGACGGGTTCCGTGGACCGCAACTTCAAATTCCAAATATGCTGGTCAAGGTTTTCATGCCTTTCAGCCATGTCGTGAACTGATCACCTTGACCCACCTTCCAAACACTACCTGCCTCGGAGAACAGCGTACGCCGAGGAAGTTTATCGGTGAACATTTGCAACACACGCCCCAGCCATCTTAACTAGTTTCGATTTAACATTTGTTCTACTGACTGATTTCTAGTTCCCAAAACCATACGCCGAACCTCAGCATTTCTGGTGCGGTGTTCCCACCATATTTGGGCAGTATTACGGAGACATCTACGCGCAAACACCGACAGTGTTCGTCCATCTTCTATCATTGCCAGTCACGTTTCTGAGTCGCATAAAGGAAAGGATCAAACCGCCACAGTGTATCCTTGACCCTTAGTAGACAATCGGATGTTACGCTGACGCCACGGATGACTTAGGTTGGCAAAAGTCAAACGCGCCTTCTGCATGTGCGACGACACTTCCTGGGTTATCTGACAACATGGTTAGACGTAACTGTCTAGGTTAGAGACCGTATCTAGTTCAGCTAGGGTTTCCTCTGTAAGAGAAAGATTTGGTGTAGAACCAACACGGTCCTGCAGCAGCATTTTACACTTCGAAGATGCAAAATATATCCCAAGGATTGGTGCACTCTTGTTTTGGTAATCTGGAAGAACTTGAGACTTACTCGTACCTTCAGTCAGAAGAACAATATAGTCCGTGTATTCTAAGTCAGACAGTTTATTCCCTTAGCACAGATCGGTGCCGCTATTCTCATACGACGATATGGTTATCTCAAGAACCATTTCAACTAAAAAATTGAAGCGGAAGGGCGACAGAGGGCAACCGTGGTAAACACCACTTGTCGTGCTGAACTCAGGTGGAAGATCGTGGTAAGCTCGAACTTGACTTCGGCTATTTGCGTATAAGCGCCGGAAAAGAGAAATGAAGCTCTCTGGCACACCCTTTAATGAGAGGTAACGCCAGAGAGCTGTGTGGTCGACTGAGTCGAATGCCGCCTTCAGTTCAAGGAAGACGTAGAATATGGGCATACGAAAGGTGTACCTGTGGGATAAAGTTGGCCGGAGTGTGAAAACCTGGTCTTCAAAACCTTGACTGGTTCTGAAACTGGCTTGATTTCCATGCGTACACCTTTCACGGGCGTTGGATAATCGATAAAGTATAATCCTGGAGTGTAGTTCGGGTGCGATTCTCGCCAAACTGATTCCACTGCTTTTCACATGAAGACCGGTCACCTATTTTGTAAATATGCGTAATCAGGGATCCACACAATTCCGTAAGAGTCTGCTCATTATTCCAGATCACCCGGAGTTTTGGTAGTCAAAGCTTTTCCCTCTTTTTCACGGATGGAGGCAATCCGCACGGTGCAGCAGCTTTGCAACTTTTCAAGCAATCTGTCTCTCGGATAACCTTCGTTTTGATGCACTGATATCCACTTGTATCATTTCTCTTTCAGATATATTCGGAAGGTTCACTGAACTGTTCCAAACGGTAAAGGTTGCGAGTATTGCCAATAGATGCAGCCTTCCCCACTTTCCTGTATTTTGCAGTCCATCACTGCTCCCGTTCATTTCTCAAACTCCTAGTCAGTTGGCATCTTTTGGATTTGCGCACCTCATTGAATATAGCATCCGAAGGGACGGATGTGCGAGCATCTAACAGATCAGCTGGTGTCGAAGATATTCGTCGTTTGTAAGATCTACATAAACCGGAGTCTCGTGTGGCATTGCAGGCGGCTTGCAAGGCTTCCTTGAGCTGCTGCCAGGGTTCATTGGCATCTTGGACATGCGACTGCATCGATAACCATGTAGACAGCTCTAGCTGAAAAGCAGGTAGTGGGTTATCGTCTGGAAGCAACTGCGTGGGACGGGGGACTTATCTTTGATGCAGTCGCAGACGAGATGTAGACAGAAGCGAGCACGAACCGAAACGTGATTTTAGTGCGAAAGCGTGGACCAGACTTAACAGCAATCTTCAGTTGATCCACACCGGCGGTGACCAATCACAATATGGCCAATCTGAGTCAAACGTTGTGAAGACGTAGGAAGACGCTGTGTCAGTTTATGCCATCCTATAGCAAAACTCCGTACGTGCCAGAAACAGTCTGTGATCAGAGCACAGCTAGATGAGACAATCGCTGTTATCAGTGTGATCGATAGGGATAGCAAACGGGGCACCAATGTAGCTTTTTGAATCCCCAAAGGCCAACTTGAGTGTTAAAATCCCCAGCAGTGACCGTTACATCTGCTGAGTGCACGCTTCGAAGCAGCTGAGATAAATCCTGATAGAATTCATTCTTGGTTTCAGAGGAACTGCAGTCAGTGGGCGCATACACAGACAGGGTGAATAAGCATTGACCCTTCCGTTTGTTGCTGTTGACACGCACAGAACCATCTAACCGAACTGCACACAAACGACTGCTGATTAAGTCCAGTCTAGCAGTGCACGCTCAGCTCCTACACTCAAAGATATCCCAACACCAGCTTGACCATGAGCGCTAGAAACCGGATCACCGAACAAACGAAGAGTAAAACAAGGAACTGGGGTTGTATCTGGGGTGCAAAGCGTGATCACAGAAGTGGGATCTTGTGTGCGTCTTTCGGAGGCACAGCATACATCTAGTTTGAATGTATGAAGAGATCTAGCGCGGGCAGCCTGTTGCCCTATCTGACATAGTGTGCTGACGTTGAAGGTAGCTAAGTGAAGTAAACACATAGACTTAAGAAGTGTGTTCAATTCATTCCCGACTCCTGAACTGTTGCTTTCTTCAGAGCGTCAATTAATAGTGGCGTTTTATATCAATCTTGAATTAAAGGATGGAAAAGTTCGTAAGGCCCTTTACATGAAGGGTCCTGGAGACTTCACGGCGAATCATACTTCGCAGCTTCTCACACCGCAGAAGGGGGTTTTCTTTGGGAACCCTAACGGTGCTTTTGACTCAAAAGTCCGACCCACAAGGCAGTGGGGCGTTGACCCAACACGGGAACATGACCGAGGAACCCGTAAAAGAATTTCTTCTGGTCTGTCACGCGAGTTCTGAATATTGCATGCGTTCTGTCTTGTCTTCCCTGGTGCATTGTTATCGATCCACCTTTCGGATTCAGTCCTCAGCCCCACGCTCTCAATGGAGCAAGTGGAATGTAGACGGGGCGGTATCCTTTGGGCTGGGGACTGCCTAGCTTAGGCGTCCGATAGCCGCACAATGAAGTGCGATGATTTCTCCAACCGTCGAGAGAAATCCCAAGCACTCCATTCCTACATTCATCTAGTGGAGGTTCTCAGACCGGTAAACTGCTTCTCCCCGTGTTTATTCGTTAGAATGTCCTCTCCAGGGGCACAGCGGTTGGAACCAGGTCTTGTCCAGCCACTGGTTCAGAGGGTGGACCTCGTCTGGCTTCTACCCATCAACCTGTCAGGCATGACTGCATTTCCGGCTCAAGGAAGCCATCCTGAATAGCTCTTTGGGTCATGGAGGCACGCAAGCCATCACACCACGTCAAGATACATTTGCGTTGTGATGCCTTCACGCGTATGCAGACAACCATTCTGGTGATGAGACGGAATCTTTCATTAGGGTTTACTCGAATTAGGACGCTCTCAGTGGTAACTGACCACCACTTGTTCCTGACCTTTTCACGACATTCAAGACTCTAAGGGAGGGAACTTCATCATCTAGTTCGCTGTCCCCTCTTCTCGTGTTTCTAACAAGTTCGAACTATTGTCTACTGTTGCCGGTCTTATTTTCCCACTTTTTAGCGTCAAGAGACTCCATTCTATCATGTCGCCTGGGCACCTTACCAACGTATTACTTGCTACTGTGAGTTTCTGTGGTTTGATGAATCATGGGAAAATTTTAGATGAAGAAGCATGTTCCCCTCATAAAATTCCGCAGTCAGTTGAAGGTCGATCCAGGTATTTGAATCACGAATCACTCGCTAAGGATTCCACAGGACAAGCAACCTCCAAGGCGCAAGCAGCAGGCACAGCTTCCACATACGTGGTGAAGTGTTCCATACCCCCTGACCAAGCTGTTGAGTCATGGCAGATTAATCCCAAATACAGAATGAAGCCTATAACCGAAGAGGAAGTTGCTTTTTACGAGGTATATATTCTTTCATATTTATTTCAGTTGCACATAATTTCTTTAGACATTCGGTCGCTGAGAGTCAACTGATTGGAAATTCCTGAGGCGGTCAATGGCTTGTTTTTTAGCTAGATTTTACCGAGAACTGTCAGTGTCCTGTAGCTTTTATGAGAAAATTACACTTTTCTTTTTTGAAAACTTTGAAAAGCTGTTGGAGTTTTTCATCTTGTCATATTCAGAGGTCGTAGTTAAATGTAAGAACGTTTTGTAATATTTCGGCGAAGAATTATCTGTATTTCATCCGTTAGGTAGTACTTGCACTGGCTTGATCGGTGAATTGCGTGATGGTAAGGCGTGTGCGTATCAACCAATAGCTCATTGATATTGATCTCTTACGGATCCGTCAACATGTTCTCCAATTGCACTTCACCTTAGCAGTATTGTTCTTCAGCTTCTGCTATCACTCACAATAATGAAAAAGGATTTGTGGTACGTATGGTGTTGACAGTTGTGCGCTTACTAGCAGCCAGCGATGGTTCGATGATCGCAAGAGTAATTGCATTCCATAGCTGTGAAGGATCCGCGTCTCCGTATGAGGTTAAAAAAGTCATACTCTTCTTTAGTCAACGCAAATACCGTCATGAGTCATTATCTGGAGATAGTATGTTTCAGTTTTAGTCTCCAGGATAGCATCCTTTTGTACGGCAGCGTTAATCTGATGCGGTGCAATTTTACTTATAGGTTCTGATATAGAGTGCAGTATTTGTTTCGCTTTCTTCCAAACAATATACATGGGTAGTGTGCGTCGATATACAGTTGGTTGTATTGTTATAACACGGGTCGAGTTAGGGCGTGTGGATAACTTTCACCACTTTTCCCCTTATACCTTATGTTTATTTCTCTGTCCAGCTTTGCTACTGAGCATGTGCTAAAAGTCGCTTAGTTTCGTCTGTTTGTCTATCAAACATTGGAATTGAACTCGTTCCAGGAAACAGAATCAGCAAGCTGATTTTTTATATATCTGTTCCTCAACCTATTCCCCGTTTTATAGTATGTCTTTACTCTCCAAGATTTGTCTCATCTATCGAAACTCATGTTTGTCATGTATTAGAAAGGGTTTCTGACTTGCAATGAGCAGATGACATCACCCTGCTGAATGATACTACTCAGTCTGCACAGTGTGCGTTTAACGACTTGGTGGTTTAAGTATCGAAGTGTGTTATTTGCTATACTCCCCCGGAACTAAAGAGGGCCAAGATACTGTGCTTGCAACTACTTTTAGGGGTCGGCAGCTAAAACTATTCGATATTTTCACTTATTACGGGAGTTGTTATACAGCTGCAGGTAAGTACTGAAGAGATCAAATCACAAAAAGCGAATGTGCGACTGAATTTCGTCACACTCGATTCCTCAGGGGACGGGTATGCAGTGTCACGGAGTGCAGTATTTCGCTCTACGTTTGTGAAATTTCTCACTAAGGGCGCTAATCAGTTACTATTGACTGGCTTCTGCTGTCTCAAAATATCAGTTGCCTTCAATGGTAACAGTACGTGAGCACAAATGAGGTTCGTCATGAGCGCGGATGGTCATCCTCTGAACGATATAGTCACTCCGCATCGCTCCCAGTGGCTCAAAAATGTCTATCGTTTACCTTTCCGTTTGCTATTTGCACGCTCCTGCTCTCGCTGAAGTAACACAGCGACCAGCCTATGGCCTGGCATAAAAGGTTATCATTCGTTGGAGAAATTGAAGAATATAAGTAACAACCGAAGGTGATGACACACTTAGTCTTCCAAAGTCCCATAAAACGTGGTGGAAATTCAAAGGAATAGGAAAGACTGCGTAAAAAATGTGTAATTTTGATACCGTTTTGCAATGCGAGCACCATGCTCATTTGGGCACGCAGACAGTTTCGATAGGCCCGAAAGTTCGATATTTTCTACGAAATCGCCGGGCTCTCAGTCACCGGTTAAATGCAAATAAACACTGCAGTATAGCACTCATCCATCGTAACATGTGTGTGTTGCCCAACGTCACTCATGCACCATGATCGACATTAAGATGAAGGATACCCCAGTCTGGGGCTTTCTGCGACCGCAAAATTGCTATCATCTTCCGTGATTTGCAAAAGGGTTCCGTCTGTGTGGACGCTTTCCGCACTCTTGAGAATCATTGGAAGCACGCCATGGCTGCTTCTGAATCATTTTCACATTGAATTGAGTTCAGTGATTGTTATAGTTATCCCACCGATGCTCTCTGGATCATAGAGGGACAGCGAACAACGGAGTGGCATTGTGTCAGCTGTAGCTGTTAAAGATTGTACAGGAAATGTGGTTATAATCAGGAAGCACTGGTAATTCGGAAGAATTCATTCTCGATGTCCTACACCCGATATTTATGGGCGAAATTTACCTCGCTGAGACCTCAATAAACTCTCACTAGGCTAGATACCCTCTTGCTGGAAATCAGATCGGACCCGTACTGAATTGCAGTTTTTTGTTTCATGTATGGTTTACATAATCCAGACGTACAAGGGAATGCGGTGGGACCGATAGATGGGAGTGAAAGCCGATCGGGATTCGGATGAAAATATCGATTTGTGATCAAGAACCTATCAGTGTCACGTCAAGCCTACTCACAACACAGTCGGTTTGCAATCGTAAATAAAACAAGGGTCGATAAACAGAACCCGAACGAATGGGTCAGTAATGAGAAAAATAAATAACAAAACGATGCCGAATACACAAAACTAAGAAAATTGCATGACTTTGTGTTCTTCCATCGGTCGAATGGAATTTATCACACTTCATTCTCCCCCATTGAAAGAGTGCACTACAAGGAATTTCTTGTACTTTATTTTGATCGAGCCGTGAGAACCTGTGCAGTGTAGTTTCCACATCCGCCTGTTTGTTCTCCATCGTTCTCAAGCTTCACTTCGGGTTCTTTCAATCGGATTTTATCTAGGTATCCTCCGTAGACCGTCCCACCAGCGAGGGCTGTCGTTGCTACGAGTTATGAACCGAATTGTCTTACTAAATACAGCACCAACCGACAGTCGTAGATCGTTTGGGGAAAATATGAATCGAGGGATTACAGGAGAATGCGGGTTTTGTCTCTCGAACAACATTGATGCAGTAATTTCACTCAGAATACACAGCATTACGTCAGTGCAACGGGAAGTTATTGACGATATGTAGAGAACAAAGAACGATTTCAGTCTCAATGAACTCGCTACTGCTTTCCATGACGGGATCAGATTTTCTGCCTGTCCACTTAAGTGTTGAGGATGAAATCGTAACTAACGAAGTTTCGAGGTCCTCCGAACAAAATCGAGGCCAGTTTTTAGTTATGACAACTTAGGGTATTCCTTCCATCAGGACACCGCACCTTGACGTGGTGTGATAGCTTGCGTGCCTCCATGACCCAAAGAGCTATTCAGGATGGCTTCCTTGAGCCGGAAATGCAGTCATGCCTGACAGGTTGATGGGTAGAAGCCAGACGAGGTCCACCCTCTGAACCAGTGGCTGGACAAGACCTGGTTCCAACCGCTGTGCCCCTGGAGAGGACATTCTAACGAATAAACACGGGGAGAAGCAGTTTACCGGTCTGAGAACCTCCACTAGATGAATGTAGGAATGGAGTGCTTGGGATTTCTCTCGACGGTTGGAGAAATCATCGCACTTCATTGTGCGGCTATCGGACGCCTAAGCTAGGCAGTCCCCAGCCCAAAGGATACCGCCCCGTCTACATTCCACTTGCTCCATTGAGAGCGTGGGGCTGAGGACTGAATCCGAAAGGTGGATCGATAACAATGCACCAGGGAAGACAAGACAGAACGCATGCAATATTCAGAACTCGCGTGACAGACCAGAAGAAATTCTTTTACGGGTTCCTCGGTCATGTTCCCGTGTTGGGTCAACGCCCCACTGCCTTGTGGGTCGGACTTTTGAGTCAAAAGCACCGTTAGGGTTCCCAAAGAAAACCCCCTTCTGCGGTTTGGACAGGCGCGAAATGTAGTGCCCAGAAATCTCTAGTGTTCCCTGGGGAAACATTTCTAATCTTTCTGCTCTTCATCCTTTATGTCCCAATTCCAATTGGATATGAGATGCCACAATGAGTTGTGACCGTGGACCGCGAATTCTCGGTGGGGATAGCTACTTGCAGAGAGGGGTGAAAAGGGAATCGATCCTCCAACTCAGCATTGTCTTCACTTAGTTGCTTTCAGCGTCCGCACACTGCCAAATGGAGCTACGAGCTGTCCTAGCTATGATCGTTGAAACCTATAAACCAGATGTGTGTTGTGTCTCCGAAAGACGCATACAAGACCGAAGTTCTGTGTTAGCACTTCGATCCCCAAACACGCTCGGCTTCTCGTCTCACTCTTCCCCTGTCGAGTGATCCGGTTTCTTGTGCTCGTTGTCCGGCTGGCGTTGGTATTTCTCAGAGCATGAAAGCTAAGTGTGCACTGCTCGACTGAACCCCCGTCAGCAATGTACTGTATACTGTTCGATTGAATGGTTCTGTGCATGTCGACAGCCATAAACCGAAGCGTCAATGCCTGTTTGTCGTTTTTGTATTTGCCCCAACTGAACGTAGCTCTCCTAAAGTCGATGATTAATTTTACCAAGATTTGTCTCATCTTCTCCGCAGCGTGCGCTCTGCGGACTTATTGGTTGGTAATGGTGATTTCGATGCTCAAGTTGTAAGCCTAGACGAGAGTGGGAGATATAAAGGAGGCCGATTTGACGTCCCAGCCGCCTGAACCGATAATGGTGGTCGACTTATTCAACTATGTTTCGACCATGGACTGTTTCTTTCGAGTACAGATTCCTCGTGCAAAAGCGGCACCGACTAACCAGGTGTCCTTCTGCGCCTTCACAGCGTTGGACTCAGATCAACCATATTGCTGTCGGTTACCACTGGCGTGGATCGATTCAAAATTGTCGAATTATTTGTTCCACGTCTATAGACCCTGATCACGCTTTTGTTCGCACACATTTCAGCCTACGTCTCGTCGGTGGCCGAAATAACACCAAGACCAACCGTTCCATGCAGCTGCTACTGTACAATAACCATTGATCTACTTTCCAAACAGAATTATTCACCAGGTTGCGGATGCAGTCAAATGTTCAGGAGCTAGAAGAGCGATGGACAGAGATCAAGCAGGCCGTACATGAGACTACTAATGCTGCCCAGGATCCAACAACCAGACACACAGAAACGATGGATATTTGTATCCTCAGTTGCACTGTTGGGTACGCGCAGATCGACACTTCCGGATTCCAGATACGATGAGGCATGGAGATGCCTTGAACGCCAACTGATTCGTAGCCTGAGAAGCAACCGTGAGCAGTGATGGACCGCGAAGTGTAGGGAGATGGAAAAAGCTGCGACGATTGGCAACAGCCACAGCCTTGTCCGTATGATTAGAAAACCTAGTCCACATAAAACAGGTTCTCACGAATTGATCAAAGAGAAGAACGGCCGACTGATTCAAACTCAGGAGCGTCGTCTAATTTGCTGGGCGGAGCATTTCGAGATGCAGTTTAATTGGCTTTTATCGTCTTCAGGTTTGCTCACTAGCGCAATAGGCACAGCTCTTGTTGTAGATACCAATTTTCCATCAGAAGCGGAGGTTCTCCGTGAAATAAACTGTCTTAAACGACGTAAGGCTGCTGGACCGGATGTCTAGCCTTCATCTGTTTTCAAAGAGGGCGACTCTGCGCTTTTGCTGAAGTTGACAGAACTCTTTGCTCTGGCATGGGAAAAGGAAAAAGTTCCAAAGAGTTGGTGTGGATTGGTGATCGTGTCGATTTACTAAAAGGGTGTCAGGTCCTCTTGTGAAAACCACGGGGGAATGGATCTGGGTAATATCGCATCCAAACTGCTTTCTGGTATTATTCTCCACCGTTTATCTAACGCTCGCGAACTGCTCGCGGGAGAATCAAGGTGGGTTTGGCCCTGGTCGAGCTATTGATCGCATCTTCACTCTTGGACAAATTTTAGAACATAAACACTCCTTTCGTAGGCCCGCTGTCCTCGTTTTTCTTGATCTTAAAGTGACCTTTGACTCAGCCGACCGCACTGTTCTTTGGCGCTGCCTCTTTTTGAAGGATGTGTCAGGTAAATTCATTTCCATCATAAATTCCGTTTACATGAATGGCCGAAGCCGAGTTCGGGCTCGCGGTGCTCTTTTATCCGAATTTACCATGAGAAGTGGTGTACACCAGGGTGACCCACTTTCTCCTCTCCATAACTTTGTGATTGATATGGTTCTAAAGACTGCGCTTTTGTCAGGTGAGGCTAGTGGCATTGACCTTTCCCTAATGGAGAAGTGTTAGAACCTGAATATGTGAACGAGATGGTTCCTCTAAGTGGAGACCCAGGCAAGTTGCAAGCTTTTCTGGACAGCTTGATGGACTGCGTAGCAATGTTCGGTATGTGTTTTGCACCTTCAAAGTGCAAGATACTGTTGCAAGACTGGGTTCATCCAATACCAAACCTTTCAGTGTCTCGGGAAACTATAGAATAAAGACAAGTTCTTTTTTAGTACACATAAAGTGAATAACAGCATAAGGAGTAAACCCCATGATCAGAAGACACTGTAAAAGTGGGTTGAGGGGATACATTCACATTAGAACCAGTTTATTGATCCTGCTTCCAAAGAGGGAAAGGTTGTAAGTAGGTGGGAAGACGGGAAGAGGAAGAGTGTTCCATAACGACCCGGGGAAAGAAAGAGGATTGAAAGATAGAAGTGTGACATCTAGTGACAAAAACTTGATAGGGATGACTAGTTGCCTGGGTACGTGATGGTCGGGAAAACGTTTTGGGAACAGGAACTGCGGAAGCAAGCTCAGAAGAACAAAATCCAAAATAACCGATCGAAGAGAGACAACGAAGCAACAGCCCGACGATGGGCTAGTGACTACACGGTGGAGGTTAAAGAGGGGTCGTCAGTCAGCCGTATGACCTTAAGTTGAACCCGATCAACAAGAAAAGGAGAAGTAGACGAAGCTTCACCCCACACGTGACTGCAGTATTCAAGTGCGAGGCGAATTTGAGCTTTGTACAGCACAAGAAGATGAGCCGGTGTGAAGAAGCGTCTGGCGCGAAACACAAATTTTGCGTACAGCACGAGAGGCGAGCTGAGATATGGAAACGGATCAACATAGGAAGGAAGTTATAGATAAACCAAGAAAAGAGAATCTGTGAAATCCAGTACAGTTGAATCAAAGGATAAATGTGGGGAGAATGAATTGTGTTTCAAAGAGATTGGGAGGAGAGGGGTTTGGAAGCATTAAATGCAGCAGGATTGGGGGATCCCAGGAGGACGTGTTCAAGGTCGGACTCCCAAGATATACTGATGCACTGCGATCATGATCGATGTTGATGTTGGCATGGCGAGGAGTGCGGTAAGAAAGGGAAGAATGAAGGGTGGCGTCATTGGCAAAGGAATGGATTGGGTTGGACGTAGAAGATGAAAAATCATTAACGAATAAACGGAATAGGGCGGACGCAAGTATTGAACATTGGGGAACACCAGCATTCACAGGAAATGGCTGGGACAGAACCCCATCAACTCATCATCATTCATCTTCGTACAGCGTTAAACAGTAGGGCAAGCCCCACTGACCACTGCCTTTCTCGCCATGTTGCACGCTGAATTAGAACGTATGAATATACAAGATAAAACAGGGACTGGACCTACATGGGTGGGAAAAGGAAAGAATGCCCTAATAGCCAACACACGGAATACACAGTCTAACTGTACAAACGCACATCCATCAGTCATTCTGATTCGATAGAAAGTGACAACACGATCGTCAATATTCGCGGTTTGCAGCCATGTACTTCAGTGCCTCCAGCCAACTGGTAGACGGATCTTTTGGATTACAACCACGAAGACGTGAAGCACCTACTTCTCCCAAGTCTGCTGTACATTTTCTCACTCCTCGCTGCCACGTCATTTGTTGATCCCCACGTGGTTTTTTCCACTCCTTAGGAGGAACGGAGAATAGGACGCGATACGATAGACGTGTGTTTGACATACGTAACACATGCCTTAACTAACGAAGTCTACTAAGTTGGTTACGCTGTGACAAAACGTCTTCTGAATTAGTACCCAATACTCGCTTTCTGACCTCATCGTTGCTTACTCGGTTATTCTATCCAATCCTAGCGATACTACGTAAACATCGATGGTCGAAAACCTCAAGACGACGAATATCTTCAGCACGCAGACTCCTAGTCTCGCAACCATACAACAAAACTGAACGCACTGCAGCACAGCATACACGATCTTCCAACTTCAGTGAAATATCAAGTCGGCGCCTCAGTCCAGGTTACGCCGCTCGAGCCTTGGATATACGCGTGCTCACCTCTACTAAAGTGCTCCCATCCGTCGTCACGCTGCTGCCGAGGTAGATGAAGTGGTCGACAAGTGACAGCACCCCCTCATCAAGCATCAAGCTTGGAATCGTTGACGTCTAGTCTTGTAACATCACTTTACACTTTGAAAGTGCAAAGCACATATCGAATGGAGCTACAGCTCTTGAGAGTCTATCTAGTGTACGTTGAACATGTTCCGTGATTTGGAACAAGCATACAACGTCGTCCGCGTAATCTAGGTTTCACAGCTTTCCACTATTTCCTAGTTCGACGCCTACATCCTGAAGATTTTGCTGTGCACTCTCCATTATTTCGTCCATGACGAAGTTGAACAGGAATAGAGACATGAGACATCCCTGTCGAACACCACTGGTCGTTTCGAACCGACCGGATAGTTCACCGTAAACTCTAACGCGGTTAGAAGTATGAGAATAAAATGATCTCAGTAGGTTCACGAACTTCTGGGGCATACCTTTTCCATGAAGAGTACTGAAAAGCGCTGTTCGATCAACTGAATCGAAGGTGCCTTTCAAGTCTAAGGAAACCATTATTGCCGGTTCGCTGTGCGTGTGACGTGTTTCAAGTAGTTGGCGAAGAGTAAAAACCTGGTCGATGCATCCTCGACCCGGGTGTAATCCAGCCTGTTGTTCGCGGGCATTCCTTTCGCGAGCGGGTGTAAGACGGTGCGGTAGAATTGAGGCTAATACTTTGGTGACTATCGGAATTAAGCTAATCCCACGATGGTTACTACGGTCATTGTGTATTTCCTTCTTGAAGATGGGAACAATCAACGACTCACTCCATATTAACGGAATACACTCCATGTTCCAAATGTCACGGAGCAAAGCGGTAAGTGGTTTCATCAAAACACTTCCACCCAGTTTGAAAAAAACTGGGGAAGTTCGTCGGGACCTGCCGCTTTCCCTCGCTTTAGTGATCGAATGCAGGACTCTACTTCCATTTCCGATGGGGGCTCAAGTGATACCACCCAAGGAGTAACAGTTGTTGATACAGGAGTAACTACACTAGCGTGCGGCCAGCTGAACTGTCCCTTGAAGTACTCGGCCCAACGGCCAAGCCTTTTTTTGTTTGTTATGGATGGGTTCTCCATTTCTATCGCAAATCGTTTCACTAACCTGGATGCGCCGTCCACCGGTGTCACGAATAAGTTTGAACAGTCTTTGACTGTTACCTGAAGCAGCTGCTATTTCCATTTCTTCGGCTACCTTCACCCACCAATTTTCGCGATCATTGGTAAGGCTTTTCGTAACTTGCCTTTGTAGCTTTCTCCGCATCTTATTTATCTCCTTACAGTTCGAGAGCTGACGCTTTTGCTCCATTATACCCAGCGACTCTTGCGAGATCCAGTGTCTTTGATGGACATCGGATCGAGGACCACAGGCAAAACCTGCTGCCACGTGCATCGCCTGTTTGATAGGGGCCCAATACTCATCTACATTACTGTTCGTCGTAGATCCTAGCTCATGTTCTAACTTCTGCTCGTAACGGGTGCGGACTTCTGGATCACGCATACGTTGCACAGATAACCGGGTTTGCGGTTTGCGACGATGACCATGGAGCTGGAGAGATATTCGCAGTAAAACTAATGCATGGTCTGACTCTACGTACATGGACCAGTAAGATCTACAGTTCCGAACAGAACTGCACCACCGGTAGCTTACGGCGACATGATCAATCTGGCTTAGAGTATCTGTAGAGTTAGAGCGCCATGTCGCTGTGCGACGTGAGCTGTGTCGGAAATTTGTGCTAGACAAGAACAATCGATTGTCTGTACAAAACTGGAGAAGCCTATCCCCGTTATCTGTACGCTCAGCGGGTAAAGCACAACGCCCACCTAAACAGGCTTCTGACACACTCAGTTTGCCAACTTGTGCATTGAAGTCACCAGCTAACTCTACAATGTCAGAACCTTACTTATGCGAACGAGGGTGGCGAGTTCATCATATAACTCATCTTTCTGCAAATCAGAGCTGCAGTCCGTTGGGGCATACGCCGAGATCACAAACAAATTGCGTTTAACACAACTATCCTTTCGAACGGCAACTGACCCTTGGAGTCTCACATCACATAAACGACTGTTAACGGGGATCCAGTCTAAAAGGGCAGCCTCAGCCTTGTCAGTCAAGACAATTCCTACACCACGTTCACCCGCATCTCGAGCTGCTTCGTCTCCTGAGGTGCGCAGAAAATACCTGGATGAGATACCAGGAGCACTTAGTTGAATTACACTGCTCGAATCCTGGATACGCGTTTCACTTAAGCAGCAGACATCAATCTTCAGAGAATCTAATGTGAGGGCTAGGCACGCCTGCTGACCGGCCTGCATGAGTGTACGCACGTTGAAGGAGCCGAGATTCAGAGGGTGACGAGGCTTGAGAAAGTGTGAGTCACAGGACAGCGGATTATTCCCGACACTATTTGACAGTGAATCGTTGCGAGTATCGACCGTGTTATCAATGGGAGCATTATGGATGGATAGATGGGACAAAGAGGGGTGATTAGAGACAAGACAAAGGATGAACTCGGACGGGGATGGTTCGCTTACTGAGGAAGCTTGATGTCCACGATACGAGTGCGAACGAGGACCCGAACGAGGTCAGTTTCACCAAAAGACCTTCGTGCCAAACTCGGTCAAAGGCCTTAGAGATGTCGAGCGACACCATGTTTGTATCTTTGTGATTGTCGAGTGCAGTCGACCAGCAGTGTGAGGCGAGAGCCAGGATATCACTGGTGGAACGGCGAGGTCGGAATCCATAATGGCGTTCACTCGATAGCCGTTCGCGCTCGAGAAACGTTCGTAGTTGGTCGGAGATGACAGTTTCAACTACTTTCGAAATAATAGGTGTGAGAGAAATAGGACGATTGTTATTCGAGTCAGAAGGATCACCACGTTTGGGAATAGAAAAAATCACGGACTGTTTCCAGGGGATCGGAAAAGTAGGGAGCTGCAGAGAGAGACAGAAAAGATGACGTAAGAGCGAGGCTAATTCACGGGAACATTTTCAGGACAATGCGTGGTATGCTGTCCGGACCGGATGGTTTGGATATGTCCCGAGAATGCAGCGTTTGGCGGGTCTTCTTAGTGCTAACATGAGATTGAAAGTGCGAGACAGAAGAAAGAGAAGGAACCGCAGGAGTAGGATAAGTGAATAAAGTGGAGTTGGAGGCAAACCGGGATGCGAAACTTCGGCTTTCTCGTGTGGTTCACAAACAAGGTCACGAGAGGAATTATAGATGGGAGGGAAATTGGAAGGACAAAAATTTCCGGCCTACTGCTTTGGTAAGGGACCAAAATGATCGGCTACCAGGGGCAGGTGAGAGTAAGCGTTCAACTTTCCAGTGGACGAAGCGTTCTTTGGTTCTCTGTATTGTTGACGAGCATCTGTTCGTGGCTTGCACGAAGCGGCGGTGGGAGTCGGGAGTGGGTAAGCGTTGCCGGTGGCGAAATGTTGCACGCTTTAAACGTACAGCACGACCACATGCGTGGTTGAACCACTCGGGGGATTCGGGTTTGCCGCGTTTATAAGTGAGGGATAAAATGTTGCACACCTTGAGGAACAATATTCGTGAGGTTAGAAACGAAGACGGAAGTGTCTAAAGTAAAACAGTAGTCATTCCAAGGATAGGAAACTAGGAAATGGCAAAAGCCGTCCGAGTTGGCTGAACTGTAATGCCAAAATGTGTGTTCCGAGGTGGGTGGAGAATCGATGCGAGTAAACTTGATGGAACAGGAAATAATACAGTGGTCAGGTGAACCAAGTGGGGGGAGAACAGAGAAGGAATAGAAATGAGAATAAGATCAAGGGTATGGGCACGATATCCAGCCCGATTGAGAATACGTGTGGAGAGGTCAACAAGTTGACCACGGCGAAATATTCGGCTTCGCACCCGAGAGCCAAAGTGTCCGATGAGTGAATCAGCCAGTCTTGATTGTGAACATTAAAATCTCCTAGGATGGTGATATGGCAGTTGGGATCCGTAACAAACGAGTGCTCACTGTTCGAAGATAAGAAATCAAAGATCGATGGATCGCTACTGTTGGGCGAACGGTAAACAACACAAAAGTAGTGATTAAAATAAGGAAGTCGGAGTTTCAGCCACATCAACTGAAATTCACTGTTGAAAAAGTCAGAATTCTGGATTCTGGATGTGGCAACCGACTGGTGGATAAAGACACAGAAGCCACCTTTGGATGAAAAAGAGGAGTGAAAGGTGTAGTTGGGAAATTGGAGGTGGGTGGTGTCTGATGAGGGGGAGATTTGGGTTTCGGTCAAAAATAAAGCAAGAGGAGAGGAAGATTGAAGAAATTGGTGCGCAGAATCGATATTATGATTCATTCCGCGAATGTTAGTGAGGGTGACGAGTTTGTGCTTGCTTTTCGAGTGAACAGAGTGAGCAGAACAGCGGTTGCGTGTATGGTTGTGTATTTTCATGATTTGTAGTGTGAAGGAGAATCGGCAACCATGATCCTGAGACCTAAAGTGGTAACCACATAGGGCCCCAATAGATCAGGAGTGGTAGTGAGCCTGGCAACAGCAGAGCCATCTACCACCTGTCATCTGGACAACTACATTTCACCCGGTGGTCGGATATCGTATGAGCTGTTTTCGTGTACACAGAAGGCTCGTTTGGCTTTTGCCAGCTTAAGTCATCCGTGGCGTCAACTTGACATCCGTTCATCTATCAAGGGTCGAGTGTATGCTGCAGCAGTCAGGCTCGTACTTCTGTATGGTTCGGAGACATGGCCACTGCGGGTGGAGGACACACGAAGATTGCCGATGTTTTCGTAGCATTGCTCGAATGTGGTAGGAACTCTGTATAAGCAATGCCGAGGTTCGGCGGAGAGTCCTAGGTTCACGAACTGAACCATTTGATGAAGTACTAAAGGTCACAAGGCTAAGATGGTTGGGTCATGTGTTGTGCATGTCCCCTGATAGGATTCGTCGGCGCGCAATCTTTGCTGGGGCGGGTGACAGTTGGCAGATGAGTAAGACTAGTCAATCCATGATATGGAAGAAAAGCATAAAAAACTTAACCGGTGAACTTGGCCATATAGAGCGTGCTACGCTTCTTGCATGGGGTCCAAGAGACCTTCCTACTCCGGGGTTAGATAGATTGCACGATATGACTAGATGGCGTGATCAGTGGCGTTCTTGTACCCATGAACTTTCTTCATCAACTTGATACCATTATTCGTCGTTCTGCTCTTACTCCTTTCATACTCTTTCTTCTTCATTATTTCCTTTTGAGGTTTCCCTTAGGAGATAGTAACCAAAGCTGCATGGTTAATCGTTATCCGAACTGAAATGAGGGTATTCATCCTCGACTGAAACATTTCTCAGGGCTTTTTAAACGAATCTTGACGTGGTAGTATCTATAAGACAAACTTCAGGCCATTGCGAATAGTAATTACTTTGTATGAAAACAGTATTTCCTACGAAAGGGACCAAAGAAATCAACACGTACTCTATGCCAGGATGGGTAACTCTCCGGTCGCGGTGTCTTATTTCTCGGTGGATGATACTGTGCACAATACGCTGGCTGATTAACGCTGTTTATTGAATATCATCGTGGTTTTACTGGCTACCAGCACATGTTACGCTCCAGAGATTTCATTCTATCCGTGCATGAATGATCTACGCTTAGCTCTCTACCTCAACACCTGTGGGATGGCGAACAATTAGTTCAGTTTTAAAATACCATCTGAAGTAAAGGAAAATTCTGCCTTACGTTCCAACAATATCGAAAATCGTTTGTTGTTGTTGTTGTACAGTCCCATCCGCGAATAAAGGTGGAGAATATTCTGTAGTAATACTTACTGTTCTCCCGGTCAGGGTCATTTCTAGTGGCCGGAACGGGCTCGCTTATCAAACACTTCTTCGCTTTTGGTTCCAGCTTAAAAAGGCGGGATAAAAAATTGGACTGTGGAATTCGTACACCTGGGCGATATACGATATCGTAATCATATCCACTGAGCGCACATCGTTGCGCCATGGCTTTCGGTACTTATGACTTAAGACTGAAAAGTAGCACAAGGCTAGATGGTCAAATACAGTCGTAAAATAAGTATCAAAAAGATAATTATGCAAATGCTTAGCAGTCAAAAACACAACTGATACGTTTTTCTGGGTTTGAAACTAACCTCTCAGCCTTGGCTAGCAGTGAAGAAGAGGACAACAGACTTACTCAGGTGTAGCATCAATCCCAAGAGGTGAGGCGTCGGTAACCGGTTCAGTTCATTTAACTGGTAACTTCGTACTTCTGTGCTCTGGTTGTGGTTGGTACTTTCCAGCATCCTTGAGTCAATGGTAAAAGGAATAGAAGCATGACGTAAAAAAGCCAAAAGCAAGTTAAGAAGCGTTATTAACCACGGATATAGCAATCGAAGCGGAATCAAATTGAATAATTTTCTTCCTACTATTCGGCGAAATACATTTTCCAGCTAGTGTTCATTTTTTGCTATTCCATTCCAACTGTTGTGCACACTACTGAAAACGAGTGATTCAGTTATCGTCGCAAAATTGGGAATACATCGTTAAAGTTAACGGATGCATACCGTATTTCAGTGAAATTTTTTGGTGAAGAGGCATTGAATAACGGTTTGAATCACTCATGGTTAGTTCTGTCACCTTTTTAAATACAGTGGAATCCAAGTGTTCTAACTCAGTTGCACTGAATATACATCTAGATGTCTTGATTGCGACATTATTAGGACGAATTTAGGGTCGCGTCACAATGGTTCTCCTTGAATCCTTGTAATAGTAGCAACAGCCGCTCGTCGTGCTCTTTTTTATCCTTTCCAACGTCTTCCCGGTACGCCTTGACACATTCCTGTCATTAAGTGAGATTGTCAATCGTAGTCTGAAAATCCAGATGGTGCATGCAAACTGATTGTGAGAAATTTTTAATGACATATTTCCTATTCCTTGTTGATAGTTGTGCACTAATGCGCATTAGCCAGATCGATTTTGGAGGATATATCACCCAAGCACTTAGAAAAGTCCTCGCGTTCCGGCGTCGCTGTTGTATATCGTCGAAGCTGAGGATAGAAGCCCAGTCTAAAGTCACACAAATCCTTGTAGATATCCCATTACTTGGTGACGACCGCAGGGGGATTGTCCAAACAGACGATTAAACCGGTGAGATCACCCCATCATTGCACACCTGTTTCACCGTCATGCGTATCTTTTCACGCGTCCCATACGGTACTCGTTTTTAGAGGAAAATTGGTTTACCGTCCACCATCGGTTTGGCTGTCTGGATTCGTAAACCGCCTTGTGTGCGAGAGTATTCGTCAACCCATGTACGAAGTTCATTAGTTGTTGCGTAATAGGAGTATGGCGGAGTGTATATGCTACTCACTGAATAAGCAAGTAGTTGATTGCTCAATACACAAATAAAGACAATTGTGGATTGACAACCAACGTGACTATGTCAGACGGACCGAGTATAATAAGGCAAAGAAGAGCATTTAAACCACGTGATGGCATCCTCCGACCGAATAGCAACCGTTTTCAAATGGACCGGACAGCTTATCTCCAAATAAGCATTATTGTACCAGTTGATTGCTTTCGTCGATGTCCGAACGAACGATTCCCAATGATCGATCTTTCTACCCGGCACGTCTTGTGGAACTATAACAAGAGTACTGTTAAGGATGCCATGAAACTGCGAATAGCATCCGACCATCTGCGCTATCCAGTCAATTTAGTTCGCACTCATCGAGATCAAGCTGATGTCCCGTCACTTTGTCAAACTGGTCGCAAAGGGCACGTACTTCTGCAACTTATAGTAATTTACGCCAGAAATCTAGCGGTCTCGCAGTTATTTCCAGTTGACCTACAGGGTTGTATCTAACTTGTCGTTTGTCGAATTGTAACGAAATACTAAATTCTACCGGTTTGGACCCGATTCAGTGTGTGGAAATTAATCGACACAGAAGCATCTCCAGTTCTTCGAATTGAACATCTGATGGTGGTTTGCGAAAAGACATTTTTCAGGGATTTAGTTCACAACTGTCCGCAGTGAGAACATACATATGCTGTGTGGTTTTGTCCTTTGATCTGTTTCCCAGTAACAATCCACAACTCGGAACGTTCATTCCAGTATCTAACCTCGGTTGCCCCAGCATGCAGGTTGATTGACCAATAACGACCAGTTCCATACCGCGACCACAATTAAATTCATAAGCAAACAAATAAAAAGGCGGCTGAGATTGATAGTCTTCAATTGTGAGGTCCAAAAGATCCCTGAAGCCATGGACTCGGATAATCTAGCGCTTCATCCCCGATTGTACCATGTTTTGTTTGACACAGTCTGAAATCAGGCGGGTGATATATATATATATATATATATATATATATATATATATATATATATATATATATACATATATATATATATATATATATATATATATATATATATATATATATATATATATATATATATATATATATATATATATATATACTGACCGATGTGCGTCTGTACAGTTAACCTGTGTATTCCGTGTGTCGGCTGTTAGGGCGTTCTTTCCCTTCCCCACCGCTGTAGATCCACTCCCTGTCCATCTTGTTTATTCATATTTTCTAATTCAACGTGCAACATGGTGAGAAAGGTAGTGGTCAGTGGGGCTTGCTCTTCTGTTTAACACTGTACGATGATGACGATGTGCATCATGTCTGCTGGCATGACAACAAACTGATGACATGACTTCGTTGAGTCCAGGAAAAAGTGTGAACTCAAGAAGCGCTGCACGTCAGTTGATATATACTAAACGATTGGAACTGACAAGGCAACTTATCCTTGGTTCAGTGAACAATGAACGACTTTGCTTTTGTCATAACCTTGACAGTGCCGTATGCCGCTCACCCACTTCTGCTGATAGTCTTTCCAGGATTTCACCTTTGAATAGGGTTGTAGTGAAAACGTGTCTCCATCCATGTGTGGTTTGGTTTAGTTACCTGTGTCGGTGGTGAATCATCGAGTCATCATTATATATATATATATATATATATATATATATATATATATATATATATATATATATATATATATATATATATATATATATATATACCTATTTTTCTCCAAATCTCTATATACTTGAGTTCCATCTATTCCTAGCCCCGTAGGCTAGACACCTTCCCAAATTCCGTTTAAACTGCAGTGAAACGAAATTCAGAAAACGTGTATGCTATCTTAACCGCACGAACATACGGAACACACTCGACGACAATGCTTTTGAGCACTTCACTGTAGGTAATGCAAATTTCGGGACACAATGCACTCTATGTTCTGTACAACGGAATCTCCACGGATTGTGCAGTTTTAGTCGTGAATGTGGCATGGTTCACCCAGACGTGTAAACAGCCTCAAATAACGAAATCGGCATCCAGCTGTTGATTCCAGGTCAACTTTTAGCACATTCAATCATCAACCTCACATTCCTGTACTCTAATTTTGTTTGCTACCTCGTAGCATAGTCCAGTCGGGGACAATAAATAGAAGCATGAAGTGAAAAAGAGCAGAAAACGAAGGAATCACAAAGACAGACAAGGAGCCCAAGTTCAACTGTGCCTCTAATTACGACGCGTAGGTGTGTCACTTATTGTCTCCAGCTATCTGGTAGGCGGGTCTCGTGGGCCCCAACTCGGAAGCAGTTAGGTCCTACTTGGTCAAGGTTTTCATACATTTTGCCATATCACGACCGTTGATTTATTGATGTAGAAGCTATTTGTTCTTGATAATGATGAAACTGGCTTTTCAAAGCTGAACAGCTAGACACCGGTTGAAGTAAAATAAAAACTCCTATGAATATACACCCTTAGCGCGTGGCGTTTCTAAAAATGACTGATCACGTATAAGCTAACACAACTTCTGAAGATCCGCAAACCGTTATGATCATGAGCGCTCATGATATCATTCATATAGAATTCATTGGATCACAGTGCATCCAATTGAAATAACGATATGTGGTCGACTGAGTCGAATGCCGCTTTCAGATCAATGAATTCAGAGAATATAGACCTACGATTGTAAACTGGTCTTCAGAATGGTTACCGACGGTAACATGAATGTCAGTTGACTATCATCATTTCCCACAACGTGGTGTTACCAAACAACAAACACTCACCCGTATTGAAGGTGTATCTGTGCTCTAAAATGTACCGAAGTGGGAAGCTGTTGTCTCCGAAACCCCGATGTGTTCTGAAACCAGCTTGATTCTCACGCGTACACCTTCCATGGTCGTTCGATAGTTGGTGAAGAATGATCCCTGCGAGCGGTTGTGATGCGATACTCACCAAGCTCATTGCACTGAGTTTCAGAACACCTGTCACCTTTCTCACAAATCGACGCAATCACGAATTCACACTATTTCCTGATAATCTTTTCACTACCCTATATTACATAGAGGAGTTTTGGTAACTCTGCAACCAAAGCTTCATTTTCATCCTTGAAGAAAAAAAGGAAACGGCCTATTCGGTTCGGCAACTTTGTACCTTCGCAAGTAGCCTACTTCCCAGTAACCTAGACTTCTGGTGAAGTGATACCTACTTGTTTCTTTTCTTTTGCAGGTATATTCGTGATATCCACTGTGGAAGTGAACCAGACAAGCTGTTCAATAATGTGTTCCGCCAACGGTCTGCGTGATGTCTTCTGGAGTGAACTGACGGATCCATTATTTAAGTTATATTATTCAATTTGATTCCCATTGCTTTCCAAAAGAGCTCGCAACCTATTATCACAAAATCTACGACATTAAGCACTATTTGGTCGCCTGGTTAGGATGATGAAAAAATAATCGGACCAATGCCTATATGTACATCTGGACCATGGATGTAGCTGTACGCTCAGTGGATTTCCAGCATTACTATTGGGCTCATCTGATATAAATTCGAACGATAATTACGGCAGCACAACTGAATATTTTTATCGCTTTATCGTAGTGAAAACGTTGCCTGTGTGGCCTGAACCATAACAGAAAGAAGAAAGTCGATTGTGGTTGTTTTTCAACCGAAAATTGGATATAATTTGAAGAAATGACACAATACATCACGGGGGTTATCACATGCACGCAGGCGCGCATACACAGGGACACTAACACAACACAGTGTCAGCACGTGATCTAAGACAAAACCGGTCACGTTTGATCCAAGAGCAAACGAATTTGTCGTTCCAGATTGGTAATGATCGGGTCATCTGGCTCGTACACACCTGTACTCAACAGACCATCTCTTTCCTCGATCAGTCGCACCAGTTCAGGATCACTGGAAGTCATTGATGGAGCGACCATTTTGATGCGGGTTTCAGGTTCTGGACCAAGCGGATTTCCGGTTTGTTCGGCAAACCTGTTTTGGGGAATGCGTAAGTGCACGGAAAATTTTAATAATCACCAAAACCCGACTACGTGTCAAGATCGATGGCCCCGATCTCTGACAAAGCGTTCGATACGCAAAGTAATAACTGGTTTCACTTCGAACAGTCGTATTAACCTTGAGTCGCGGTGAGATGCTTTCATTGCACAACAAGAGATAGCGAGTTTGGCTTAAATAAATGCGTTGCTTATTGTCGGTGAAAGATGAGGATGAGTGTGAAACCATATATGTTGGAGGAACAATTAGCAAACGCTACTGGGGCTACCACAAGGAGCACAGTCTGAATTGTGAACGCAATTCCAAAGTGTGACTTGAGATAATAAGTCTACTGAGTAAAACGATTTGATCTTATATGTCATAATATACAAAAGAAATAAGTGTAACGGGGTGATCAATCGCACCTTCAATCCAACAGAAATACGCACGATTGCGTTTACACATATTGCAATAACGTCAGTTGTGCTCGGATGGTAACTGTGTTGAATAGTCAGTTAACTGCCGTCCCTTGATTACCACCGGGTCTGACTGTTTGTATAACGGTAATTCAGTACATTGTGTGAAGTTCCCACGCAGTTCCCTTTCTCACTCACGTGACTCTAATCAGCTCGTTACCCGGCGCTTCCCAACCAATTCAACCTATGCGTCTTCCCTTCTTTTCATTTGTTGAGCTCGGTTAGCTTGCCTCCGTTCTTCGTCCGCTTTCTCACCCACACCACGAGTGACCTTTGAATTTCCAGGCTGGAGATCACGCCACGCCTGCGTGAGGGTCTAGGTCAAGCGTGCGTGCGACTCTCTTGGTCCTTGTCTGATCTAATTTCATGGTCATATCTGTCCCTCGGTCTCATGTGAGCTTCCCACTCTTTCCCTGATTGGTCGATTGTTCTTGCTATAAAAGATGGATTTCACCCTATTCCGATGAGTCGGTCCCGTAGTGCACGGCATACGTTTCCCGACAGACCCTTCAGACGATTTGAAGCCTATTCCCGTACCCTGGTGATTGGATTGCCCCACAAATTGTTCTCTGAAGTACACGCAGATCACCGACTCGCCTTATTCGATTTGAGTTTCGGGCTCGTGTTCTACGAGTCACTCATTCACTGGACGGCGGTTCGGTTACAGTTTGTGTTAGACTTCTCGTGCTATGGTCGCTCATGCTGGTACCAAAATGAATGGCATACCGACAAATGCGCTCCGCTTTGCCAACGGATGCAATAAGCGACCGGTTTTGGAATATTTTACATCCCAAATCAAGAAGACGAGACATCTTTTATGCTCTGTTTCCCGATTTCTCAATTCCCACGTGTTTCTTTATCAAGAGATAAGAACTACGAACAGAGTGCGATGTGTGCACTGACATGCGCATCTGTTAGCCAACACCTGCCTTCCACATCTGATAAGCATGTTTTTTTTAGAAAAGATATAGAATAAATTAGAACGAAGCATCTAGAAGCTGTCCAAGTCTCCGTCTCCTTTTACCGGGACGCGTACAAAATACATCACACTGGGTCAATCTCGTACTTAATTCATGAGAATCACTGACCACATCCCATGCTCAGCCTTATCTCCCTTCTTGTAACAATGAACGTGCATTGTATGAAATCAAATAAAGTCATGGACCACCTCCAACGGTGCACTACGCGAAATTGACAACAAGAAACTCGAATATTATCACTTGAATGTATGTGGTGTGAGCTCTTAGCCACCGCACAGGGTTTGACAGTCGAGAGACAGCCTCAAAGATGAACACAGTATCGCATCGCTGAGATAATGCCCTAATAGTCTGCGCTTGGCCATCTGATTAGGTTTGCTTCGCTGATGCTCAAAATGCGGTGAGTTCGTACTCATTGGAAGTTTTCATTCGTTCGAAAAATACAAGTTATTTAGTCAGTAATACCAATGGTTGGTTGCATAATCCACAAAAATCAAACTGACTGGTTACTTCGGTTGTTCGTTGTTAAAATGACTTTATGTCAATATGAATTGATACAGTAATGAATTCGGCTTTCTAACAGCAGAATATGAAAATCGCACAACGTTTACCTGAGGTCACTAGTCAAACAGTTCCGGGGCAATCGAGTCGTAACAAGACGGAAATAATTCCGACTTCATCGGTAACTTATTATTGGAAACCTAACAAAACTTTCATGTCGATGTGAACGTCAAAGTAAACCCCAAGCAAATGAGCGCAATAAACCAACGAGAGGAACTTTAGCACAAAAACAGGATCAACAATATAGCGATGTTACTAACTGTAAAACTCTTCTCTCTTACCGTTCCAACTGTTCTCGGATTGCTTTAAGAGGATCTTCATTTCCAGTCTCACGGGGTTGCTGTGTATTAGATTCCTTCTCTCCCATGCCTAAATAACGCAAACGCAACTGTTCTAATTCCGCTTCACGGCGAGCCAAACTCTGACGGGCAGTGAGTTCTGCGTCTTGTTTGAGACGAGCTACCTCATGCAACGTACGTGTCCACAACTGACGATATCGCTGTCGACCGCGCTGCGCTTCGTCCAAACGACGCTCAGTTTCGGCAAGTGTACCGCGCACGGTGGCCAACTCCGCTAGTGCCTTGGCTAGTTCCATCTGAGACCCATGGACAGTTGTAGACACGGAAGCGTTCGCTTCCTGCGCGGTCGCTGGGCGCCCTTCCATTGTCCGGCGAATTTCCGCTTGGGTTAGATGACTGCGGATACTTGTTAGTTCGCGTTCCAGCATGATGTATTTATTCTTCCATTCATCTGTCTAAGTGAATAATAGATAGGAAACAGCGAGATAGGGTTATGAATGAAAGACGGTAAGATGACTGCCTATCAGTAAACTGCATAAACGGACGAATACGATCACTCCATGCTATGGTAGAATGGTATGATAACCTTGACCGAGAAAAGTGCGTCCCGTATCCGGAGCGGAACCAACGAAATCCATCCACTTCATGGGTTTCGTTGAGAGGTATGAACTAAAGCTGTCAAAGTAAATGCACGCATTTTATTTATTGAAGTTGAAAATTATGCGGTGAATGAAAAACACCAAGACTTCGAATCAGAAACATCCACCTTTGTTGAGTTTTGACACGCTTTTGGTTATGCGACTGGACAGTTGTCCATTCTACTTTCATCGCGTCAATGAATATGAAACACTAACTATTGCTTTTAGAATATGATTTCAGTTTTGAATGCACCTTTAAAAACGGTGAATCAATCAACGTCTTGTTCAAATAGTTCCCTAGCTTTTGCCAGGAGCTGGCTTTCCAATGCCCATGTTTGTTATTCGTTTTCGACATCTTATTTATTTTCACTTTATCTTTTACGAACCATTTACCAACCAGCTTCCACAAGTAATTAGTCAAGAACAATGAGTAATTTTTAAACAGCATCGCCAAAACTTTATTCCTTACTTAACTAAGCCAGTAGGCCGCAACTATCCCGTGACCGATGCACTGTAATTCACTATATATATCTAAGTAGTAAGTAGCAGAATTATAATCTAGAAGACGTGCCGTGTAAAATGTCATCCACTGGAACTCATATTTTGGGACAGCATTTAAATCATTAGACTACGACTGAACCCCTCATTTGCACCAGCGATTCATATCTTATTTCCGTCAATGCCATGCACTGCTCTCAACTTTCCCAACCGCTGCCTATTCCGGGGGAAAACTTATGCCCAGGTGGTCTATGTGATGCCACACGTAGCGTCCAATTACACTGTTTAGACTTAGCGCTTTAGAGATAAACCTGTGGATACCAATATCCTGCGCCTAAACTTAACATTGCCGGCTCGATGTTCAAACTATAGCGAGTAATTATCAGTTCAGCTTATACAATCAATAACCTGGGACTTCTGTGGTTTGGTTTCGGTTGCTACCTTCCACTATCGTCCAGTAAAGGGCAGAAAGCACAGAAGCACAAAACGAAAAAGATCCAAAAAAAATCAAAGTAATAAGCGGAAGTCACGAAAACAAGGAAAGAGTTCGAATGCAACAACACCACTGGCTGCGACACCCGGCCATATCACATAATTTCTCCAACCATTTGGTAGAAAGATCACGTGGACCTTAGCCCGGAAGTCTAACATATCCTACTTGGCCAGGTCCACCGGTCAAGGCTTTCATACCTTTTTGCCAGGTCATAGACTGACCACCTCGACCTACCTTCCAACCATTTCCTGCCTTGGAGAACAGCGCACGCCGAGGAAGCCTATTGGTGGGCATGCGTAACACATGTTCCAGCCACCTTAACCTGTTTAGATTCAGTACTTGATCCACAGACTGACCTCTGGTTCACAACACCTTACGTCTAACCTCAGTACTGCCAATACAGTGTCCCCACCATATTCGGGCAATGCTACACCGACAGTCTTCGTCTGTCTTCTACCCGTAACGGCCATGTTTGTGAACCGTATAAAAGAACGTACCTAACCGACGCGCCGTACACTTGACCCTTGACAGATAACCGGATGTCACGCTGACGCCACATATGGCCGAATGATGAACTCCTTATTTGCATCAATGACTTATAGTCAATGACAATCCGGAACTTGTTCGGTCGGAAGATATTGCCACATGTTTCGTGTGCCTTGCTTCAGCTTACTTTCTTCTGTCTAGGCGAGGAGCTCACGTCACCCAACGGTCCATAATTAATTTCGATTATTGGTGCCATTTATCAAACAGTATAAGGCATACTCCGGCGCAGTAGTAGTGGTGGGGTGGCATTTGCTATATGCCACTCGGAAGTATTATATGTGATCGACAACTATTATTGAAACCAAAGCAACGCAGAACGCGATGAAGCCACAAGGACAGAATACGGGACAAGCGCGTGAAACGTCTGACCTCTCTGACTGGAAAAGCATGGGGATATTCTAGATGAAATATATTCATGCGGATAAGATTTTTGCTTGTAGACTAATCGTTTGAGTGTAGTCCGAAAGCTTGTGCGCTAATAAGAGAAACGTTTTGTGGATTAATACAGCAGTAGTATTCCTAAGAGTGGGGTGGGAGTACAACAATGGACTGTCAAGGTAATACCAACACTGCGCAATACGTGGAACCTACTGGAGTGAGGAATGTTAGGAAGATAGTCGGGGTTGTGACAGAGATGTCAATGGCTTCATCAGCGGACTGGATAAAGTGATTCGTGTTGGGCTTCGTTTTATGGAGACCACAAGACCCGCTTACTCATGAGATCCGACGGAAAATGTTGGGCACACTCAAACAACCGGAAGACGCTGATTTGCATTTGCTAACCAGTGTGGCTGTGAATTTCTTTTGGTGAACTTAGATGAGTAAAAAGAACCGAAATAAAAAAACAATGAAATAAAGGTAATAGCTAATTAAGCCCTAACATTACAGTTCAAAAGAGCACCTTTGTCTCTGTTATATAGAGTGATCCTGATACCCACCCGAACTAGAAGTGGGCATCGAACAGCTAGACAAATAAAAGTATAAATGTAAAATTAAAATTTTCAACGGCTTCTGGTCGCTGAGCTTGACGTTTAAGTCGCAAACGTGTCACCATCATTCGAGGTGACATCGTCACGGCCCCGGTGAAGATACCCGTGCTCATTTATATAAAGGAGCAAGCTCCATATACATAATATATATACACATTTTTTGTACCATTTTGTATTATTTTCCTATATTCGTCGTCCACTGAGTCTTCAGGTGGTTACTTTGGTTGATGTGCTCATTCGAAGAGCTGGGTTTCATAGCCATGGGCCTTGAGTTAGTTGAATTTCTTGAGTATTAGGAAATTGTAAATGCGGTCCAATTTAACGTGTTTATTGCCTGAATTTGTTGAAGAATGCCAGGCTTCGAAGAATTATCTCGCACATCTCGTGGTTGTTCGGTTCAAAATACGAACTTCATGCAGATTGAACGTGTGTCTTTCTTGATCCCCGTGGACGGATATCAGGAATGGTAGATCATATCTTCTTGTAGCTAGTTTGTATTCATGCATTCGCGTGGCAACCTTTTCCCAGTTTGATTAAGGTAGTATTCGTCACAATTCTTGTATTTCTTCTTGTATATAACGTTTCTTCTTTCCTCAATCAACGTCAATTTTCAAAAGCAGCAAGACTGAGATTATTCCGAGGAAATGTGTGTCTACCAGAATCAGATCTCACTGTAGAGAAAATTTTTTGTCTATCTTGAATTTCTAACGTTTTTACTCAAGACAGAATGTTCTCTTATCTAATACAGTGTGGGAAAACAATAAAGTGAAGAGAAAACTGCGGGCTACAGTCAGTTTCTTTCCTGTCCTAAGGTGATTTCACAGCGATGTTCCTCTATCTATTCAGGATCTGCGATGATAATCTGTAATCTTTCCTTCATTCCTAGTTCTAATCATCTATCTAGCAGTTTATTTCCAGTGAGAAAAATAACAGCTGTTCCAGCTCCCAAAATGAATAGATTAAATTTGTCTACCTGTCAATATAAATGAACCGAACTTTCTGTTTTCCTACCTGCATTCTCCAGTACTCAGTCTGTTTTGCTTCCAGTTTCAATTTGCACTCCATGTCACGTATTTGGATCCGGGTCATTTGCTCCAACTCGGTTTTGCGCAGTTCCGCCTGGTGTTCAGTTTGTTGACGAAGTTGAACCAGTTCAGTCTCGTTCGAGGCAATTTGTCGTTCGCGTTCGGTCAACTCGGCTAGTGTGGATCGTAGTTTCTCCTCCAACTGTTGATATTCTGATACCTTTCAGGGTTTCCATGAATAAAGAACGGGCCACTAAGGTCACGACTTACTACTCTGCAATTAACATGACCAGATAGATCTAGAGTTAAATGAATTAGGTAGCTACCGTCAATTTTAGGCCCTTAGAGCATTCTAGCATTATAATGCTACCATTCATCCATTCATTTATTCAAATATGATACAATAAACGAACTCAATCACGTGACACTGTATGAAAAAATGTTTGTTTCAGACCGGCCTAGTGATTCGTGCAGCTCATTTCAAACTATAAAGAAACTACGCCCATTATCTTGCCAAATCCGAAAGCCTATGCATTTTAATGTTAAACAGAGTGCTAGTTGCCTTTTCGTTTATCGACGTATTTTTCCTGTTCTCCTCTACTATTCCTCAGTTACTTTTGCCGACTTATTGAAAAAAGATTTTAAAATTATTCATCGAGGTCTATCTATTATCAGTCGGGCATCTTCCATACCCTGAACTGAACTATCTGCTAAGTTGTGCGAAATACACCTGGCCGCATGTGAAAACTTTGCTTACGAAATCCCCGTAAGCAGCACTTACTCTTTTGCAGTGATCTATCCAAGTGTAAGCCGCTCGCTTCTACACAATACTCTTCTCGATCCGTACTCTCGCCTGAACATATACAAAACTCTACCGTTACATATGTGGTCCGCATTCTCACAAACCTGGAACGAGTATCAGCCGGCAATTCCGATGTAATCGTTCTTTTTCCCATCCCCTTGGTTCGATAAGCTGCCAAGAGTAAACCTTCTTAATAGAGATGCGGACAATTGTCCACGTAAAAGTGTAACCATATAAAAATAGAATCCATGTCAGGAAAACAGTGTTTTGAGGTATCAGAACATAAATTTCCATAGCATGCACCCAACGTCTGCTTTCAGAAAGTGGACGAAAGACGTTTAATTTCAAAATCCAACAGGATGAACAACAATAAGGTAATTTATTGCGGGCTTTAACGTTTTCCCCTTTAAAACAATAAATCGAAAGAAACCATCGAAAACTCACAGTAAAAAGCTCACCGCGGTACCACGTAGTCAGGAAATGGCTTTTTGAAACCAAAGTCTAGTTTGACAATAATCTATCACGACAGAACACCCAAACAATCCACCCTCGCACATACTAGTTTAAATCTAACGCACGGTCAGCAATGTGTGGGCGGTCAATTAGATCCGAATCTATATCAGCACATTAGATAAGCTGGAGACATACCCCGACATTAGCTCGAAAAGATGTGACTCTAAATATATACAAATAAAAACGTTCGTGAAAATAATAGTTGCGCCTTTTCTACAGTATTGGTTGCTGATATATTTTATCATCGTCCCTATTGTCATGTACAGGTTTCCCTATAGGGTTGGCTGTGGATGTAATGGAAAGAGGGTTGCCTTAGTGACCGTAAGGGACACAACAAGTGGAACCCATCTAGAATGCCAGAAGCACTAAGTCCCCCTCATACCGCGACAGATTTCATTTGATCATAAAATCTAAGAAACTAGGGACTCGGTTGGCACTGGTACGGTGGTTTAAGCGGTTGGTAAATGAGTGGGAGAAGGTCCGAACTCCTTCAACGTTGGTCAGTTTTGATAGAAGGTAACTGCACTGTCGGCCTGCTAACCATCATCCACGACCCACTGAGGTCTTATCTCGCCAACGAATGCACATAGCCTGGCCAAGATTAATGGTTCTCTTCATGTACACATCGTGCTCAACGAGTCTGAAGTTGAAATCCGAAGGAGTTTTCTACAAGCCCAATGACAATACTATCGTCAAATATTATTCAGATTTGATCAAAGTAGAGGTTCAAAGACTGGATGCGGTGCTTGACGAACAGCTTCTAGGAATCAGGACCAGTAAACGTTTGTGTGAAGGCACCAAACTCCTCTGCACATAAAGAATGGGACACTCCAGCCTTCATGTTGATGCTGGCAAATTCAATACCACGCTTAATCAGTCATCAATCGATGTCCCAGATTCCTTTTCATCCAGTGAGAGTATAATTGTTCAGCCTCTTTCCAACGGATATACGTAAACTCTTGCTCACCACTAAAGTATCCTCTGTTTGGAGTTAGGATGGTTTTTTTCATGCCACCCTTGAACACAGAGCCGGTCTTTAGCCGAAGTGATGGCATCTGTTGTGAATCAACCTCCTAATTTCTGGGCCATCAGTGATATACAGAAGCCCGTTATAGCGGCAGTCATCTTCGTTCATACTTTTAACATCTGTATTGTTTAACTGAACGCTGACTGCCAAGCATGGGTGCCATTTGACCGTTGCTCTTGCGCACGCTCCCAAATACACGCTAACCACTATCTCTCCCAATCGCCTTCTCGTTCTCACGGGTCGTGGAAAATGCTGTTCTGGTTAACATATTCGTACAGTGTCGAGCATTAGAGTAATGTGTAAGTGGTCCACGCAGTACAAAGGACCGAAGCACGCGTTTAATGGGGAAACCGCGAAGTAAGGTCTAGCGACCTCACACCGTTACTGTTGTTCGCATTTTAAAGGTCACCAAACCACCAGTGATCACAAAACGCTTTCGCCCAACTAACATAAAACTTATTCCGCGCTCTCAATCGCTTCAATGCACTTCAGTGTAGACGACAAATCACTTGTTCGCGATCTACATTAGCTTGTCACCCGAACAGACGCACCGGAGGTCGATACAATGTCAAAAGACAGTCAAATTTCTTGGTAAATAGTTTGCGTTAGTGATTATTCGACGTGGATTACCAACAGTCTCAAGCAGAAAACACCGTCTCTTGGTAGTCCAAGCGTAAAAATGACCAGATTCAAGATGGCCGACCAGTTACAACAAAGATCAGGATTGGCCAGTAAAAATCAAGAACGCGCGTGTTCCATTCATGCAGTCCAACTACTGAAATAGCAGTCGGTAGCAAAACACAGGAAACGGAATATCACGAACAGAGTGTTACACACGACCCTTTCCAATTTGTATATTAACCAAATAGGTACACTTTAGAAGCTCCAGCTCCCCTCATTCATCCAATCAGCAATTCTTTATGTAACAAAGTAATGTCAATGAGGTGTATTTTCCTTGATTACTCTTCCACCTTCGACGAATTTTCTCAGTCGAGGCTCCCCTTTAGATTAGAATCTTTTGAACATACCAAAATAATGGCGTGCCTGTTTATCTAGTTGTTTCACTGAAAAAGTGCAACGTGTCAAATAAGGGAAACATTCTCCTACACGCCTCACACAAGAAACTGAAATCAATGGGGACAGAGACGCATTATTTAAGGGGGTCACAAAAGTCCCCAAATCTAGAGTTCCTTTGAGGCCTATGTAATGCAAGCAAAACTCGAGATGTTACAAACCTGCACGCTGGCTTGTTGACACCCTTGCCCTCCATTCGGGAAAATCTATCACCATTCTTTTTTTAGGATTCGGTGAGTCTCTCTTCACTAAAGTACTTTTTCGTGAGACAGTAGATCGTTCATGTTATTATTTATTCCTCGCATAACTTTTATTTACCCATCCCCATTGAATACACCAAAGACCTCATTCTTCTATGAAGAGGGAACATCCGTTTTTAATTTTGAAGGAAAACCCTATAAAAAGTGATGGTGTGATCACGAGAAATCCCCCGGGTCCGACTTTGGTAGACGTATTCTTGGAAATAACCAAAAGGCAATTCTGTGATAATGTTTCCCAGTTTTCTCCTTACAGGCGATATTTCGATGATACTTCAATTTTTTTGAATGAGGGACGTTTTATTCCTTTTATTAACACTCTAAACTCTTTTCATCCTAATCTCCCTTTTATTCCCAAAGAAGAACGTGGAAACAGTCAAACTCTTTTTTAGATATTCTAATGACCAGACGTCGGCGTGGCACGTTACAACGAAGTATTTATCACAAAGCAACTTGGAGTGGTTGCTATCTACAATTCTCCAGCTTCGCGCCAATGGTCTGAAAACGTGATTTTGTCCGAACTCTTTTCAACAGATTGCAGAAAATCTGCACCACAAATCATGTGGAAAATGAAGAAAAGTTCATCGGAAGAACGTTGCTGGCCAATGGTTATCCCGAAAAGTTCATCGAACGACAATGAAAGCTGAGAAAAGCATGCAAAAAGCCAATTACGGTTGAGAAGAGGCAAGTTTTTATTGTTCTGTCATTTAAAGGTGACCACCCGTTTGACCAAATCAATAAGAACCTAAAGTCAATCACAAGGCACTCATGCACAGCAGTGCAATTGCGTCTGGTACAGACGACCAATCAGACAGCCATTTTGATCCCAATGTCTCATATGTTTATCAGTTCACTTGCGGCTGCGGTGACGTATACATTATCAGAGTGGATCGCTGCTTGGCTCAACGGATTTCGGAGCATATACCCAAATGATTGTCAAAATCAATGACGCAATCCAATGTGGCCGCAGAGAATGACGTCCAATCTCTGGCTTCTTCAACTGCGAAGCACTCAATTGCATCAGGCCACAAAATTGACCTGACCGAATCCCTTTGAGTGATGCTGCGTAATCCCAAATAGAAATTGTTGGCACTGAGCGAAGCGATGCTAATGATGGTGCATCAGCCAGCGCTTTGTGCATTAAATCGGTATGCTGATCGATATGATTAGGAAAAAAACCAAGATCAAATAGTATGTGTTTGCTTGTTAACAACTTAACTCACTTTCTTCCGGCAAATTAGTTCTCGTTGACTATCCCGTTTGTGCCACTCTTCCGCCAGTGTGGTCATTAGGCGTTTCTCACGTTCTTTTAACCGGGCCATAAATTTGGCCTCTTCAGCCGCACGCCACAATTCTAAATCGAGTGCGGTCCGATATTCAGCCGTTGCGCGAATGTCAGTCGATCGATGTGTCGAGCCTGTCTGATCCGGCGGCGATGAGGTGGCACGACGATGCTGTCGAGAGAATTGGCAAATTAAACTCGCGAAACATTTACGTGAAATGAGCGACAGAGTGATTAAACTGCGGTGCTATCTCAAAATTTCACCTACATTTATGGTCGAAAATCACACGGCGTGCTTTTTCGCGCAAACATTTCGCATCATTCGCCACACCACTGAGTGACGAAAGTTAACTACCACCGATTGCATAGGCCGATCATCTGTGTGGTTGGTTCTGGACTGAATTTCATTCAACCTTCCCCAACCCTTACTCCTCACATGAACTAGGCGAGATATTTTTCAACTCATTGTTGATTTTTCCCATGCAAATGCGATTTAACTGGCTTGGGAATGAAATCACTGAAAACTTACGTTCGCTTGTAGCTCGTGTTCTGATTATTCCACCTTTTTCCTCAGAACTCCAAAAATGGGGAGCGTGTTTGTCAATCATCATCCCTAACACGTGTTACCTTGCGATCGTCCCAGTACCGCTGAATTCGGATCCGGATCTGATCCCTGCCCGAGGTTCAGACAACCGTGCACTTTACCAGTGCGGAAACATTTTACCTTTTCCCCTGAGAAGATACTCGGATTTCCATGATTTTGTTTTCGACTCCACTACTCTTAAGTCCACATCTTCCTCGATCTTTAATTTCTTAGTCCTTTTTTCTTGGTTCCCACGTGCAACTGCTTTAGACTCGTGAGAAGTCATGGAGATTGGTTTTCTATGTGCTATGTGTTTCTTTACATACAACTTCTTGTTCCATAAAAGGCGCAAGTTCGTTACAACATCGAATACTACAGACACGTTCGGGGCTATCCCTCTTCTTCTCTGTCCCTCCCCGACCGTGTCCTACGCAAAGCCATCCGCGTCATTAGAGAACTCACAACCTCTACTTTGCAGTCACTGGTCCATCGTCGGGTAGTTGCTTCACTTTCTTTATTCTGTCGGTATGAATGTGTTCTATTTCCAGGATCTTGCTTCCATGGTCCCGAGTCCTTCGTTTTCAATCGTCTATCCTGTGCGCAGGAAGCGAGTAAACTAGTCTGTCGCATTGGTTTTAGCTCTTCAGTCTTTCTGCGAACTGCGGAGATCTGGAACATTTTCTCACACTGTTTCCTCTTTCCCAGTCTTCACGGTATCAAAAACACAATCAACGAACTGGGTTTTAGATGACTGTCCTTCAACCCGTCCCCCTACTGTAAGTTGATCCCTGAACTACGGTGTGTATCCTTTCTGCGTTTACTAATGTTCGTCAAGCAGTAATGAAAAGGAGAATAATGTAGGCAAGGAGAAAAACAGGCTATATGCTACACTTCTGGTGATGAATATTCAATCAATATTCGCACAAAGTGAGTAAAATCAAATATATGGGACTTGAGGATAAGGCATTGATTGACTGGATACAAATTTTCGCAAAATGGGATTGTTCTAAAAATGTAAGCTTATGGGAACCAGTAGATTGTTTATTTCGTGTGTTCTTCAGGGTTTTAATTCTGTTTTTCCTCTCGTTCAGTATTTCTCTCTTCTTTAAACATCATTGTAAGTTTGTATCACTACTGCTGGTCAACGAAGCCATGCTCCGTGAATCACGCTTCATTGTGCCTTGTGCTCAAAGATGATGGCAGTAACAATGGCGTTGATTGACCGTTTAACTGTCGTTTGTCATCGTCATGTGGATCTTTAAAGTAGCTTGTGTACCTACTGTTTTGTGACGACTTACTGGCTTGTATCATCACTCACTACTATATTATATATATATATATATATATATATATTATATATATATATATATATATATATATATATATATGCACCGGCTTGAAATCAAGATGGCAATGCAACAGCAACAATTACAAAATAGGCGAAGGGGAGTACAGTACTATTCATTGATAACTAATGTGAAAAAGACACTTATTGTGAGGGTGTTGATGGACACATCGATAGACGACCTAGTCCCGTTAGCAGACAGCACGTTCTCGTCTGTCCAGATAAATGTCTAGGCTGGAGCCGTCCAAGCGGATCGATGGCTCAGTCAGTTAGTGACAAAATGGAACAAAATTATCGTAGCAAACAGTCGTTCTCACTGAACCGAACGAAATCAACGAATCGGTGACCAACAGTTTTTCCAACCGCATGGAATGAAATCGGGTTAGTAACTAAAAGAGCCATTCAGAAAACCTGCTTATGGAAAACGTCCTGGATCAATGCACTTCGTACGATGTATTAGACTGTGGTCAACTGGCGTCCTATATAAACTGTCTGGCAATCAAACGAGATGGCTCGAAAGCAGAGGTCTCTTGTCACTAGCGCTACTGACACAAAACACAACAATGATTACCTGAAAATCAGTTTTGAGGCTCTCACGAGAAGTAGTTTGTGGGAGTTGATCAGTCGTATGTAGTCCATGATCTTCCAGCGTTAAATTGTAGGTCAACTGTCCAATAAATTGAGTCCCCAAAGCTCCCGGGCTGTGACTCGTCAGTTCCGCGCAAGATTTGGCCGGGACAAAGTCAGCAACACCGGAAAAACGCCTTACAGTGGATTTCCCATCAGTAGCTTGGGTAAAATAGAGGATTTCGAGATGAACCAAATTAAATTCGGTCATTTTTTAAACTTCCTAAGTGTCACATACTACATATATTCCGTCCTCTGAGAAGAAAGAATCTAATGGGTTAGTAAAACTGAACTATATTCTAAGTTAGTCTAGAATTTATGCCTACAGAGTGATTCCTATGACGAATATCATCACGATGAGACTGCACCCTGACGTGGCGTGATGGCACAAGGCTCAAAGACCTATGATGGATGGCTTTCTTAAGCCGAGGATGCAATTATTCCTAACATCAATGGGTAGAGCCCAGATGAAGTCCAGTCTCTGAACCATTTGATGGGGAACATTCCATTTTACCAACTATGCCTCTAGAGAGGACATCCCAGCGAGTAAGCAGAGAGAAAAAGCTGACCAGTCTAACACCTCCACGAGATGGGGTAGCACTGGTGTACCTGAGGTTTCTCTCGACAGTGGGGGCCGTCGTCGGCGTAGTGGCTCTAAGGAGCTATGATTGAATATCGGAGATTTTGGGGTGTCATGGGACCTCGATGTGAAATTGGAAGTGCTCAGTTCCCCGCTGCACTCTTCGTCCTTAAAAAGTGTATCGCATACACTTCTGTTGCAGTAGATCCTCGAACTGGTCATCCGTTAAATCCGGGTTGCCCCAAGTTCCTGTGAACTTCGACCCCGCACGTTCATAGCTTGGCACGACCACGTTGCCTTTTGTGTGTTACGGTATTGAATAGAACAAATCGACTAATCAGAACGCGGCATTTAACAAACAGGGGAACCGCGATTTTTAGCCAATAAACCCCGATGTGATTGGTTAGCTTTTCTGGCAGGTGTGTGCGTGTGTGTGTACGCACGCTTATGCGCGTGCGGTCGCACCGCGTGCGAGGGGTATCAATGTAAAAGGGGCATGGTAAGTGCATTGTTCTTTGGCATGCTCAAACGTGCTAAGGTGCAACGTGAGTTGATTGGAGGTTGTCCAGGTGGAGGCCAACATGGTAGTATTTTTTGGCCGTGAGAGGGGGGGATGCCTCGTTTCAGGACAGCGTCGTGAACGAGGCCAGTGTCTTTGTTCGAGTGCACGTGCTTCAGGTGGTGAGCCATATTTATATAAAAAGGTTGTTAATTTTTTTAGGTATGCCTATTCCAGATACGTGTATTCTCCCTGAGCAAACGTGGTCGCATTTAGCGCACGGGTATACGAATTGGTTGAATTGTGTGATTGCTACTTTTGATCGTCATAGCTGGAGTTTGTGCAGCGAGCAATAAAAACTTGTTTGGATGACTCTCCTTTGGACTCCACGTTTGACGCGCAAACCTCAGGTCATCCGACCAACATGCGCTCGGATGACCTGAGGTTTCCGCGTGAAAAGTGGAGCCCAAAGGACAGTCAACCAAACAACGATTCAACAATCCCACACTACTCGCAAGTAACTGCGTGATATAAATAAAAACTTGGTTTAATCCTCATTTGAGTGAATTGTACAGTTGGCGAACGTATGGTGCTCAGACGTACTTGCCGAATTATGACCCGGAATCGTGGGTTCCGTCGCCGTTGGTTTCACCGACGTCGGCGTTATTTCTTCCGCAAGGAACGATTCTATCGTCGATTACGCAGACGTGCTTGTCGTCAAGTTCACCGCATGAAGTTTATATTTTTGGTGTATTGAAGACGTGCTCAGATACAGTAAACAGATTTAGGAATGACTCAAAAGTAAAAGACATACCTCGGGTATTGGATCAATTACTCTATCAGCGGGAGTCGCGTATTAACGGAGTGACGTCGAGGTATCGTACGCCTACTCGATACATGTAGAGCGCATTGAACGATGGTTCTAACGCTAATCCTCGTTTGGCTATAGTGAATAGTCATAGTGCGGACAAATTAAAATTTAGTGGACGATATCGCGAAATCAGTCTACATCATAATTGGTGCATGGTGAATCAGTCCCCGTATATTGATGGAGATGGAATATGGGGTCCTAGACGTTCGCCTTGGTTACTGAATACGAACGTTGATCATTCGCAATTTTAACGGGCTACCTGTTGGCCAAGCCCGGAGTTTCGGGAGGCTGTCGATAAACCCGACCAATTTGACCTATTCGTATTTGTACAATTTAGTACACCAGTTTCCGTCATAATAAAAAGTGTTGTATTAATATAAATGAATTGTGTTCTCAACTGTTCGTAAAAGAGGATTCTTTTTGTTTCATCAGCCCACTTGTACAGTTTTGTGGGTTGGTAATTACTGGTGACAATTATTCGGGAGGATCGGAGAGTGGTCGTGAATCCTATGCAATCGATGAGCAAAAGATATCGGTCAAATTACAGCAACACTGTGTCGATGGGCTAATTGCCGTCAAAATCGTCGAAAATAACTGTATGCTCTCTTTGGTGAAGATCTCAGTATTCAGTGGAATTCTTCCAATATGTTTTTCCGATCTCCGACATTTCGGTCGTTTTTCTTGTTTTTCCAACACCTGGTTCTCCCCAAACCCAGGCGATTTCAGTTTTCCATATTCTTCTCTGGTTGAGAAAATTTTGCTGTTTCGTTGTTTTCCTGTTGTTCGAGTAATGCTTTCCCAAAAAGGGAAAATAGTCCCAGCATAGCTGGTTGATGGGTTTCTCGGCGCCAATATCTGCTCGCAGTAGGTCCCAGTCGTTTGAGGCCTGCTGTGGTATATTGGATCTGTTATGGTAGGTTTAATGTTTAATTGGTTCTTACCGAGGTCCATTGATTCTGGTTTCTGATTTTCTGCAATAACGTTCGGCTCTTCTGGGGTTCTTGGCGCGCTCCACGTAGGCTCCCAGGAGTCACTACAGTAGATCAGCGACTTTAGTTGGTCGTAAGAGGTGGAGGTAAAACTGGAAATGTTCGTTGCCTGTTGCTTCACCTCGTTCCCTTTGGAAGGTGTATTCGTAACATTTTCGGAGCAAAAGTTCTTCGAATTGTTCATCAGTAAGAATGGGATAGCGTCTACTGGCCATATTCGTACCCTTTACGGTTTGATTAGACTTGCCGGTTCACGTAAACCCGGTGTAAGCGAGTTATTCGAGAGATTCGACGGCTCACTGATCCATTCTCAGGGAAGCCCTCTGGACCGTTTGGCGTAGCACTTTAAAAACAGTTCAGTGGGTAGCGACTAAAGCCATTGCACAGTGTGTGGTTAACGGTTGTCTAAAATGAACTGAATTGAGTTGGCCCAATTCAACAGTGGATCTTCCAATTATACCTGCAAGGGAAACGATGCACGTTGATATCTCTCCTCCATCAGAAGTGGAGATTATGCTGGAGATAGGTTACTTGTAAAGAAACGGGAAGGATTGTTTGCATTCTTTTTCAACAATAGAGGCGAAGCTTCGGTTGCAGAGTTAACAAAACTCCTCCGAATAATCTGGGCCAGTGAACAGATTCTTAGAAAATGGTGTGAATCGGTGACTGTGCCGGTGTACAAAAATGATGGCAAGCCCTCTTGTGAAAACCCCAGATGAATTAGCTTGATCAGTATCCCATTAAAATTGATCGCTGGAATTATTCTCCGCCGATTAGCCAACGGCCGTGAAAGGCGGACGCGTGAGAATCAGTCCGATTTCAGACCTGGTCAGGATTGTATTGATCACATCTTTACTCTTCGACAAATTTTGGGGCACGGGCACACTTACTGTAGGCCCACAATCTCCGACTTCTTTGATCTGAAGGCGGCATTCGACTCAGTCGACCACACAGGTCTCTGGCACTGCTTCGCTGAAGATTGTGTCAGATAAATTTACTTCTCTTTTGCAGTGCTTTTATGCAAACAGCCGAAGCTGAGTTTGAGCTTACCACGATCGTTCTCCTGAGTTCGGTACGAGAAGTAATGTTCACCAGGGTTACTCTCTATCACCCTTCCTCCTCAAAATTCTAGTTGAAATGGATCTTGACATAGCCGTACCCTCGTGTGAGAATAGCGGCATCGATCTGTGCTAAGGTAATAAACTGTTTGTCTTAGAATTCGCGGATGATGTTGTTCTTCTGATTGAAGATACAGGTAACTTGCAAGCTCTTCTAGAATATAGGCGAATAGCATCGATGTCTTCGTGGTATTGCTCGAATATGGTGGGAACACCATATCAGCAACGCTCGGATTGAGTGTAGGGTTTTTAGAACTAGAGGTCAATCTCTGAAACAGGTACTGATTCTGAACAGGTTTAGATGACTGGGACATGTGCTACTCATACCCACCGATAGAGTTTCTCGGTGTACTCCGTTCTTCGAGGCAGGTAGTGGCTGGTCGAAATGGTCAGTCTATGACACGGTAAAAATCTATGCAAACTTTGACCAGTGGACTTGACTAAGAGGGACGTGTCGGAATTCCGGGCTGGGATCCATGAAATCCGCCTACCAAATGGTTGAAGACATCAAGTGATATGGCTAGGTGCCGCGATCAGTGGCGTGATTGCATTCGGTCTTTTTCTTTGTCTTCATGATTTCAGCTCAATTCGTGTTTAGGCTCTTTTTTCGCATCATTCTTCTATTCCCTTCTCTCTCAACCAGACGATGCTCCAAGGTAGCAACAAAAACCAAACCAAAGAAGTGCGAGATTGATGGTTGAACTGAACTGAACTGGACTACAATGTCTTCTTTCTGTTCTTACTAACCGATTAGAAAGGGACCTATTGTTTCATGCTCCACAAAACTGACTAATTCCCGAGTAATTCCATTTCCTCATTTTTGGACTAAATTCAAATATTTTTACAGCGGTGGTATACTTTCATTTTGCCTTCTATTGTAGTTTCACCGTTGCATTTTGGTCATCTCGGAGTGGTCAATTCACTGGTTTCAGAAGGTCACCCGGACAGACCATATAAACGGTAGAGCTGATGCCTCAGTCAAGCTTGTGTTGAGCATCACCAACAAACTCGCGGTACCCTGTTGTGTTCGGTTTTTCCCTCCAGCTAGAGGGTGGGCTAGCCCTATCGAAGTCCGTGCTCAGTGTCCGAGTTATTTCCCAATCGAGGGTCATTCCGTTGCGTGATTACAGGTCTAGGAGGTTCGACCCAAGCGATCAGTCGTGTCATTAGCCTGTGAAGCCGCAGGTATCTTGCACCTTTTGTGCTGTGTGCCCAACAAACTGCTTCGTATTCTGAGTTGTGTACCTAACTGGCTCTGTATCTTTTGTTCTGCGTGTGGCGTGCTAACTCCAGTACAATTTGCGCTACACAGAATCAATGAAATGAGACATTTTGTTTCAGTTGCGTGCTACCTGGTGACACAACAGTCATTTAAAACACGTCATATCCAGCTAATGTCTTGTCTCTTTTATGATATCCTCTTCTGGAGATATTGACGAAACTCGTTTTGCTTAGTCAGTCTGTCCTGTCCATAAAACGTTGACCCGTGCCCTCCGGAGTCAAACTGGGAAAACTGCATTACCCTTCTCTGGAACTACGAATAATTTCCCAGTCACATCTGAATTGCGGCTGTGAAGTGGGAGGGGGGGGGGGGAATTGGAAAAATTGAACTCCTAACGTGTCTTAGTTTTGCTGCTGTAAACTTCATCTTAGATGAATTTTTAGAAAAAGGCACGATAGCGAACAAGCTCGTTTTCGGTACCTTCATCCTCTGGCTAATATAGTTACATATATATGCGATAGGAATGGATATTTTCGGAACAAAATACAGGGTATTTACAGTATCAAATTAAGATTAGTGAATCAATATTGTAGGTGTTTTGCGGTTCGGAAAAGGGGGTGGGAAGTTGGTTGTTCGTGGTTGGGAAAACTCGGTGTAGAAAGTACATCTGGGGTGGGTTGGCTGCTTCCTGTCACGACTGAAATGTCGCGGTCGAGGTCACCATGATTTTGTCCCCCATTTTCCGATTGTGGCCAGGGTAGCTGCAGTGATTTGACAAATCGCTTGTGTGAACAAAGCGATGGATTTAACAGCCTAATCGCTACTGCCTCCGCTGCTCCCAAAATGATTTGGCGAACGATCTTCGAAGAATTCACAGGCACTTTGTAAATTATCCTGAAGGCTTCGTTGTCTACCTGGTGCCCTGTCTCGGCAAGGTGCGCTACTAGTTATGGTTTTTCTAGTTCCTGTCCTCAGCCAAGCTGGTTTGTGTTCCTTGATTCTTTGGGACAGTTGCCGTGTCGTTTTGCCTACATAGCTTGCCGAACATGAGCAAACAAATGAATAGGTTAACATAGAGGAGGAAAGGACAGGCATTTTGTCTTTGAGATTCATAGAAATCATAGACCGGCTTGTGAAGTGGGCGCGTAGAGTAGCGGCGGGAAATGTACGGGCGATTGCATCCCTAAGGCGCCGAACTAGTAGTTCGCATTTAACATCTCCTTTGAAGGGAAGTTGCATGTGCAATTCTTTCCTCTTGGCGTTGATTATCAATGGTCGCTTGGGTACTTCCGAAATGTTCTTTTGAATGAAACGTTCCGGATAACCGTTGTTTAGTAATGTTTGTCTTATGTGATGTAATTCCTCACTCACTGTTTCCTCGGAACAGGTGAATTTACCCTCATAGTTTTAGTAAGTACTCATATCTAACGTTTTACTAATTTGTGACTTTCAAGCTTCAGATAAACACGTCATGCTGATCAAGGTCGTACACATTTCATCCGCCCACAGATCCACTGCCACAAAACCAACGTAATTATTGTGAACTTACATTAAGTCTCATAGTTCCAACCTGTGTTTGATAAACTAAACTAAATTTCAGGAAACGGGGATTCATAGTAAAGAAGAAAAAACGGTGCACGAATTTCTATAATGCATATGATAACCTCACCGTACCAAATCTGGCCTCTAACTAAAAAAAAACGAAGGGGTTCGTAAACTGAGTAAAAACTGTGGGCACTGAACGATAACTAATAATTCACAGATAAAAAGTACCCCCCTTTTTTCCTCGATCAGGATGCAAATTTTTTCACAAAGGTGTAAATCCGGTAGCTCGTAAGAACTACCTGATAACATCAGTACTGGCCAAGCAGATTTGCTAACGACCTAATCAACTAAGGATAATGGGACATGACATCAGCCTCTCTCCTTGGTGGCTGATTATCATTGTGCGTGGCATTAAACCAAAAGTGTAGACACTAACGGAGATATCGCTGGAACATCTGTCACACTCATTCGAGTCTCCAATACGCACGCAGTCTAATCGGGATTAGCTTGAGCAGTATTGACGAATAATTGAATTAGGAGAACCAAAAAAGGCAAGTCCGTGGGATTAGTGACGCGCGCAATGTCAATACAATCGGCGATTTGAGTCCAACATATACACGGTGTGTCGGGCTAAGTGAAGGTACAATGTCTCTCAACGCTTCATTAACAAAGAGAATTCTGTGAAAGCATAGCATAGTAATCGTTTCATCTTTGGAATAACCAGCACCGGGTCCCAAATGGGAGGTGGAGCCAGAAAGTGCAAGATCAATAGTCTTGTATGCCAACCGTTACGCGATCCAAATCGGCTCACAATGACGTGCAGAGCGGTTGACTCTTGCATTGATCGTTCTTTTTGCAGCAGCTCAAGTGAAACAAGGTTAATTGGAACAACTGATAAATTTGGGTTATTTGGATAAGTTGAGCGGAAAAGTGTACGGTCGCAACAAAGCAATAAAATCGGAACAAGTTTAGTGAAATTGTACATTAGTTCATTTTATTTCATTGCCAATAAACGTACGTAATTATGCGCCACGTTTTCTCACACTTTACTATGGCGTCCGGATGTTACCTAGTTACCGCAAATACGCGCAACGACCTGTTGAGAACCTGTGTGGATGGATGTGCGAGTAACAAACCCATACTGAATACAAAGAGACACCTCAAAAGTGGAACGGTTCCACACAGTCACGGTTCATAAAACCGGATTCAGTATGACATTCCAGTAATGACAAGAAAACTGTGACACGGGAAGTATGAGAAAACAACTACAAAAAGCAGAGAAGCCAACCAATATGAAGTTGCGCCTGATACGCAGTGCAGCGGGGAAGGCTACAGCAACACAATGATTCGAGTATCAAACCGATCGGGCTAACCAAGTGAGAGTCACGGCCCAAAGAAGAAACGGCGAATATTTCGGAAGCATGCCGCAACAGACAAAAAGAGACATACGGACTTGTAGATGAAACTCAAAGGGATTTCAGGCAACGATCAAGATAGCCCGTATGAGGGGCTACCGTTTAGGTCATCAACCAGACCAACCGAACGAAAATAGCGGGGAAAAGAATCAACTGAATGCCCGCAGGCACCTGGCCAGAACGAAGTCGAAACACTCAGGCAGCCGGAGGATCGATGTTGGCACATCGCGGTCTGGAAAAAGAGGCATATAAACGGCTGTACATGTCTTAGCGACTTGAATTGTTCGGCCGGTCAAATACAGGCCTGCTTCACCAGTACTGCCTTCATTGTTATCATAGCAATAGAGGTACTTCACGAGAATCTTATTTGAGCGCGTACGCTCATAAATTCGGGCGCACGAATCCCGACTATTAGATTGCTTCATGAGTTTAAGTGTTGCTCAGACTCGATACACTAAAAGGCCTGCTAAGCGTGTATAAATCGGCAAACCTGAATGAGGATGTCACTGATGATTCCGACAACAACAAAAAACCGACAGAGGACTAAGGAGTGGGCTAACTTACCCTCATGTTGCGCGCAGTTAAATATGGTGGCGAGCTGAATTGTGGCTCGTCCGAGAATCTCGTCCATACCCTTTGGCCCTTGGCTTCGATCGAACAACTCCACAACTAGCGGCGCGGCCATGAGTCGTTCACGCAACTATACCCGGGAAAATAGGTGTAACAAAGAACGGAAAGGACGTGTAAGCAACAATTTCACCAAGTTACTGGAATGATCCGTTACCCGGTTTTAAAAGATAGCTAACAAAATAAAAATGTTCATCGCTGAGCCGAAACATTATTCTGATCAATATGATAACTGAATACCCTGGTTATTACTACTTTCTGGTATTATTATCCACGCACGGCGTACGCCTAAGAACCAGGCCGGCTTCATACCCAGTTGGGGTTGTCATTACTAAATATTTATTCTTCAACAGATATCAGGACACAGACAAACTTATAATTTTGGGAGCGAAAAAAGATGTTCGAACACGTCTACTGCGATGTTCGATGGTGAAGTTTACAAAATTCACCTCTCTTGTTCTATCTTTGCGCATGAACCGCCAAAATTCAGTTAGGTTTTCTATCTAAGTGATGCCCATGCCAGTAAACAGACATTCTTCGTATATATATATATATATATATATATATATATATATATATATATATATATATATATATATATATATACCTGCCCTGAATCCAGGTCAAGGTTTGAGACAACGGACACGCGATCAACAGGACGTCGGATCGACAAGGCGCCACGCGGTGGCTGATCGTATCACCAGTCAACCAATCAGAAGAGAGGCTGTCCAATGCAGGCTTAAACCAACCAATCTGTGTTGCAAAGACCGGTGACAGTGATTCTCTCTTTCTATATAAACAGTGTGCTTTGAGAAAATAAAACGAGATGATTCGAAGATAGGAACATCTTCTGATTAGAGTTAGTGGAACGAATCAGAGCAATGTGTACAGACATTGCGTTTACCGCTGACTTGAGGTCAAGCTTTGTGTCAACGCAACAACGTTAACAAAAGCACCAAATAATGGAAGGGATAGCGGAAAACAGAATGGAAATGAGCGTTTAGTATTTTGTTTACGAACAGTATTTTCGCCGTACACGTTTTGCCACCCTTGGTTTTGTGTGATTACGAGGAACGAGAGTGCAGCAGACGAGCTGCACTGACCTCTAATCCGAGCCACGTTCTTTAATATCTTTAACCGACCACAATACTCATTCCCATCAGAGAAGTGGAAAAACCTACCTGGAGCCAAGCTATTAGTCGAGTGAACGTATCAAACTTGTTCATCCAATCAACGGCCCTCCACCCACGCGTGTGGCTGAATCAGCCGTGTAAGCATTGAAAAAAAAACGGTCTACTCTGACAAGAATAAATAACTCAAGCATTCAGGCTCCACAAATTACCAATCCTACTGAACGGGCACGCTCGAGATTAATATATTTTCGTTTCTAATAGCCTGTCCTTCTTTCATACCAATACACTGTCATCTGACGTGTTGTGCCTTCGCCTTCTGATTTACATCAGTGGACCGGTGCGAAAGGAGTTGTAACGGAAATCGGTTGCTCATGCCTTTCTTAGAAAAATCCCAGAACAGAAATGCGATGGATCAAAACAATTCCTTGGGCCCAAACAGGAAGTTGGGAAGCACCAACAGATGCCAGTGCAAGCGCTAGCTTCTTCATACCTCTACGCTAAGTCATGGCTTGACCGTAGCGTTGCACCTTCCAGCATGTGCGAATAAAACACGGAAAGGTAGATTATGGGCCGACATTCACAAAACATTTCCGAACCCCCGGAGGCGGTGTAGAGCGATTATCTTGATCAAATGTTGACTACCCGTATCTAACGGTTTAGCTCAGTTCAAACACCCACTAACCTTGCATTTGGTGCAGCTGTATCGATTGCTATCTATCAGCGGGAGCCTCAATCCAAAATAATGAAAAACAAAAGTACCTAATACAAGACGACGAACCTCGTCATTGCTTACATGATGATCCTAATGGACGCGAGGAGTGCTTCGGAGGCATCGGTGGTCGAAAGCAGAGAGCCACCGAATGTCCTCAACGCGGAGTGGTCAGGCCTCGCAACCGTAGAGTAAAACACTACGAATCGTAGCGATGTACGCCCGTCCCTTAATAGAGAGCCGGATGTAATGGCGGCGCCGCAGGTATGGTAGGTTGGCAAAAGCTGTTGTGTTCACTTAATGCTTCTATTAATTCTACCCTCAGCTCTACGACCTTGTGAGGTAGCAACCAAAACCATAGCACAGAAGTGCAAGATTGATGACTGAGTGAACAGAACTGACTGAAAGCTGTTCTGGCACTGGTTGTTCGTGAACTTATCTCATCCTGAGCACCACCTCCAGTCATAATCAAGCTCCTGAAGTACGTAAGGCAATCGAATAACTTCAGCTGGCCGCCACAGTGTGATTGCAGGCACAAACACCTGCCAGTCTTGTGAAAGCACTTAGAACCTGGGAGGTGCAAAGTGTAGACCATATCTGGACTCTTCAATCGCTAAGCGGTTCGGAGCGTGTTGAACTGCCTGTTCATTCAGCAAGGCGATATCCTCGTCATACGTCAGGTCGAAAACTCTGTTCCCTAGGAGATGTTCAACTCCGCCGTTTGAGACCAGACAATGCATTCCGTAGAACATCCGCTAAGGCAAAGTTGATAAGAAATGGGAATACAGGGTACGCCTGTCGTACTCCACTGAAAACAGCAATCCCTTGTTTGCCTACAGAAAGTATTCGCAGAAATTAATTTCCGTGTATCCAAGTTAAAGATTGCCTACGCGAAAGCGTAAGTTTTAGATCCTTGATTGAACTTGTGTAATCAGTCTGAAAGAGGGGCTTTCGTAACTGGTTTGCATGTGTCGATCAAGACCATCCCGGAAGACCGGGTTTCATTTATTTTAAGACGTCAAGGTCACCTTTGCAGCCAGCTGAGGTGATACCAAAGGATCCTTAAAATATGGTTGCAGACTGTCGTATATGTAATTGTGTGTCAAATTGAGGAAACCAAACTGAGCTCGAGTCCGTTGAGATTTGGGCGATAGGTCAGCTCAATATTCCTTTGAACTTGTCATTTAGAGGAATACTACTTTTGGCTTCATCAGTCAGTAGACAGGTTCAACAGATACAATCTGGGCCGTTTGCTTCGTAGTGGTCATTTCAAGTCCTCCACTTATCTTCTAATTAAGTTTTGAAATGATAGTGAGGACTAAAGCCTATCAATCTGTAGACGCACTGGAGCGCCTCTGATTTTGATCACAGTGTATGTTAGCCAAACTTTGAAATCACCATATAAAGTGGCCATAATGGTAACGGACAAGGGCTAGACGTAGTTGGTGGAGGCCCGCATTATTTAGGCTCCTCGATGAGCACCTTGGAATAGGAAAATTATTCGGACCGATATTTGCTAGTGACATTCTTAGTAGGTATACTTCTGAAGCAGCGGAGTCGCACAAAGTGCCGAAATGTGATTTGGGGTTTGCTGGACGTAGATTTTTGGGTCCCGTTGGGCGGAACATGCTTTATCATTACGGAGATATTCATGAAGACATTAGTTTATCTGAGGTGCTCCGCAACTTTACAATCATGCCTCAGATTATCCAACCAGTGACACGGCGATCGGTGTCCATGGAGTCGCATTGTCATTTCAATTTCGTTGAGCAGATAGTTCCTCAGTTCGGTTCAATAAATTCAACAGTCAACCCCGAACTTCTGTGCTCTGGCACTGGTTGGTATCTCACAGCATCGTCCGGTTGAAGGTGGAATGAATAGAAGCGAAAAGTGGAAAAGAAGCGGAAGCAAAGTAATAGGCGAAAATCATGGAGACAAGGAAAAAGCCCTAACATAACTATGCCGCTGATCGCGACCCCTATCTATGTCACCTACCGTCTCTAACCACCTCGTGGGCGGGTCTAGTTGACCCCACCCAGAAAGCTTAGCACGACTCACATGGCCAAATCCACTGGTTAGGCATTTCATACCTTTTGTCCAGATCATAGACTGATCACCCTTACTCGTGCTTCACCTTAACGAACACTGAGCTCCGAGGAATCCTACCTGGGGATATTCGCGACACATGCTCCAAATTATTTCAGTCTGATGGCCTATGGTGTTTCATCTAACGATTCGGTTCGTGTGCCCAATAATCTGCGCCTAACCTCAGCATCACTGATACAGTGTGCACGCCAGATGCGACCAATGTTAAGAGAAAAATCAGTGTTCGAATACGGACAATCTTCTTATATCTTGCATCCACACTGCTAAAGTTCCAGAACCGCGAAGAAGAACTGATCTCACTGCGGTAGCATGTACTCGACCTTGATAGATAAACGGATGTCATATCAACGCCAAAGATGAAGGAGTTTACCAAATGCCAAACGAGCCTTCTGTATACACGAAGACACTTCATCCGATACCCGACCTCAGAGTGGAATGCAGCTGTCTAGATAACAGCAATTATCTACTTGATGTACTGCATCTCCAGATATAAAAAGATCTGGTGTAGAACCGATCCGGTCCTGAAACAGCATCTTGCACGTTGAAGGTGGAAAACGCATACCGAACATTTCCATAGCAGATTAGCTTGCAACTTACGTGGATTTTCAATTAGATCTGTCGTCTGCATATTCAAGTTCTGACACTTTTCCCCCGGGAAAAGTTCAGATGGCAAAAGGGTGGTCCCTAGGACCATATCAATCACAAAGTTAAACAGAAAAGGAAGGAGGGGCAAACGTGGTGTATATCGATTCTCTTGGTAAACTCAGGTAAAAGACCATCATAAGCTTGAACTCGGCTTCGGTAATTCAGGGACTTTATGGTGAAAATGAATTCTCCGGTACATCGTTCAAGAAGAGGCATCGCCAGAGAGCTGTGCGATCGAATGAGTCGAACACCGTTTTCAGATAAAGAAAAACGATGACAGACCTATGAAAGTTGCGCCCATATCATGAGATTTAATGAAGAGTGAATATGTGATCAACACAAACTTCTCGCGCGCGTACTGTCCGCGAGCGTTAGGTGAGCGGTGGAGAATAATACCAGCGAGCAGTGTAGATTTGATGCTAACCAGACTTTTTCCCCAGTGGTTCTCAAAAGAGGATATATCGCATTTCTTATAATTCGATACGATCACTTGTTCGCACCAACTCTTTGGAATTTCTCCCAAATCAACTTGAAGTGACAGTGCTCAGCCAAAGTCATTGGAAATAGACGGAGGTAACCCATCCGGTCTAGCAGCCTTATGTTGTTAAAGGTAGCTTGTTTCACGGAAGATTAGTATCTTTATACAGAACTATGACCATTGCGCTATTTAGTAAACCTGGTATGGATAAAAGCGTTAAACCGCCTCTTGAAATGCTCCGCCCAACGACCTAGACGACGCTCCTGAGTCTGAATCAGTGAGCCGTTTTCCTCTTTGGTCAGTTCGCTAACGCCTGGCTTTCATCAACTGGTACTTTTGACTGAAAGAAAGAGATTGTGGGTATTTCCGATAGCCGCCGACTTTTCAATCGTCCTTCACTTCGTAATCCATCACTGCTCACCGTCGTTTCTCAGACTCCGTATCCGCTGGGGTTAAAGATATCCCGATGCATCATCACATCTGAAATCCGGATGATCGATCTGTGGGCATCTAGCAGTTCGACTGAGGATGCAGATATCTAACCGTTTTGTCCGTAGAGCGTACGCTGAAACAAATCATGCTAGAGATCGTCTTTGGCCTCGGGGGGACTGCAGACAGCGAAGTTTTATTACTGAATTTGTCTTGCGTGTGTAATTCGGAGACACAACGGACACCTATTTCCAGGGTTTCAGGAATCCTAGTTTGGGCAGTCCATTGCCTTATTTAGCAAATTATTTGAACGTTGAGAGTAGCTAAGTGAAGAGAATGTCTAGGTCTGAGAGTCGGTTCTCCATTTTTATCTATCTCTAAGTTGTTATCCTTACCTTAAATTACAAGTTCTTCGTCACGACCCTTTGTGGATTCCCGCATCCATTTAGAACTGGGATGTAAATGTTGAAGAGCAGAGATAAGAAATGCTTCCCGAAGGACCAGCGGAGATTTCTGGGCATATCATACTTCGCGCCTGACCGTACCGCGGAAACCCTAACCGGAGCCTTTGACTGGGTACTAGTAACCAGTTTTCAAATCAACAGCCGTACGCTCCACAGATCATCAGCATCGGCAAACTCGACATGGAAAATATCTTCCCATTAGTTAGTCCACGAATTAGAAGTCACTCTCACATCGGGATTGTATAGGAACTCATTAATACTGACAGCAAATGTATCCGCTGAAGTGGACTGATTCTCATTTGATGCTGGGTCGAATTAACATAAACTTTTCAGTCAAGTACAAACTGCGTGTCACTGAATTCATACTTTTTAAATAAGCTGCATCAGACTTTGCCTACTGATGTTGAAGGTTTAGCTACATATGTTGTTTTGAAATAGGCATTATGGGTTTTCTACGACTCTGTTTCACCAATGTTAACCCCGCCATCAGATTATTGCAACCACAGCAGTCAAATTGTTCTTCCTGTGGTCGGTCTTTGTACACAATCTCCATAGCACCGATCATCTGGTAGAAAACCAGACGTCAGTGTACAGCGCGGAGAAGTGAAAACGGAAAATTCTCAAAACACACTAGAGTGCGTCTCAATGGGTTTTCCTCAATTTCGTGCGCTGTCCACGCGTGGCCGGTCGCGTGCTGAACCCTAGTCAACAAATGGAGCGAATGTAGATCTGGTGGGCGACACAGCGTACCGTCTAAACTTATTTGTCTGCACAGTTTTCACTTTTGAGTTCCTAATTTGTTTTAATTCACATTTCATACTGACTCATTTATTGAACATTTCACTTTCTATTGGCTCATACTTCGAGATCGCAACCAAAGCCGGATCGTAAAGTCAGTGGTTGAAAGAAACGAACTGAATTCACATTGAGTTTGAGTAAACATCAACTATTCAATGTGAGCGGTTACAGTTGCTATCCCTCAGAAAAAACGTCAACTGGGAACGATAAGATTAGAATTATGAAATCACTGGGAAAAAAGTACGATTGCTATTACTGAGTTATTGTAGAAACAGTGTGAATACACAAATGCCACCGATCGCGACAGCTCGTCAGTGCTTCAAACCATTTACTCTATCTCAAGTAGGTAATAACATGAGTAACGTTAACGATGCGTTTATTGGTACGTATGTGTACATATAGCCCGCAAGCAATTAAGTAAACAAGCAATGGTGTCAGAGTTACGCAAGTGTACTCCACACGTACGGCTGAAACCAAGCAAGGTTGATCGATACGTAATGAGATCTTGTTAAACAACACTGTCCGTCTGTCTGTCTGTCTGTTTGTCTGTCCGTCCATCTATTTGCTTGTGTCTGTCTGTCCGTCTTTCCGCCTGCTTACCTGTCTGTCTGTCTATCGGTATGTATGTATGTATGTGTGTGAAACTGAAGGCATGTGCCCGTGTTTGTGAGTACTAGTCTGTATCTGTTTCTGTATGTGACCGTTTAAAACGAACGAAACACAATTGAAGAGATAGATCTCGCTTACCCCAACACGGAAAATCACCGCAAGCAATATGGCCAAGAGCACTGGTTACTGCTATTGTGTCTTTTTTCGATGTCATGCACTGATAACCCCCAGGCATCCTCCACTCACTATCTGTCTCAGCAAGCACTACACGCTAAGCAATTCTATCTAGAGGGATCGTGACGCACGTCCCAATCAGCTTAACCTAATGAGACTTAGTGTTTCACTCGATACTTTGCCACGTGCACCCTATTCACTGCGATCAGCTTCAGTACGGAAACGGCATAATCATCAGATTTGAGTAGTTCAATACCTATGCAAGGTCTATTACTGTAACGAAAAAGCAACGTGTGGGGGACAATCGTATTGAACAAATCAGATAAATAAATCAAATAGAGAGATATAGTCCTTCAAAAATTACGTTGTGACATCTGCAATTGAAATTTTTTCACAACGTATTTTCAGGTTTCTGCTTCTTTTTAGACATTTGCCTGAAGATGTGAAAATTACCATGTTGCATGCCCCTCTTGCAGCATCGGTCCAACTGACCCGAGTTGTCTTGATCCCAAGCTTAATACTGGCCATCTTTCCTTTGGTCGGGATTCTGCTACAATCTGCTGGCTTTTTTAGTATTTATTTGACTTAAAAAATAATCACCTTCTCCTTCTAATTAATACAAAAAAGAAAAACGCAAAATACGCACACAACAAAATAAAAACTTTGCCTTCCTCCCTTCATTTTTCGCTCTGACCTCATCTACCTGTTCCTCCATGGTTGTACCATGTTCTGTTTGTCACTGCCTGGAATCAGACAATTGTGCATATATACATATATATATTTTATAGAGAAGTCAAGGCGTACGCTGAGTTGTAAGACGTTTATTGTGACGTTTCGATCCAAATTAGGACTCGTTGTCAAACGTGAGTGAATGAGTGTATATATATATATATATATATATATATATATATATATATATATATATATATATATATATGACTGAGGCATTTGGCCGCTTAGCGCTACGGGTTTCATAGTCGTCAAACGTATGTTAGCCGTACGTTCATCACATACACAGTCGACTGAATTTATCATACTTCACTCCGCATACTAAGAAGGATCAGCAACGCTTCGTCCAAATGTTAACTGACGTGTGACTTTTTCTTCATTATAAACCAATTGAAAACTCACTTCAGAAATGGATGCGGCAAATTCAAAAACACAGAACCCTTTGGACAAGGTAACTTCTTGATAGCGTCCGATACGGATCGGTGGCAAGGTCATAACAGGTGCCGCGCTTCCAAATAATGGATATACATATCTGAAAAATAGGTGACCACATTTTTTTATATCGTCCGGTTCACAATTTTAAGATAAGGATTAAGTGAATTATTTGGGGATGAATATGGTATGAATACAGGAGACAATTTAAGGATGGCGGAGTGACTAACTTGAGGCATTTATTACCCTATGCATGTCAAACTTAGTACGTTAAGTGACTCGAAAGTCAGCTCCATTTGGTTTCATTTCAGCCTACTTACAAGTAGTGTATGTTCCAAGTGAAAAAGAAGTGATGTAAATAACTAGATTTATGAGCGCATGTTGCACCTGCATTGTGGCTTCCCATTTGAACTCCTATTATTAAAAAAAGATAAATTCCACCAAGCGTTTAACTGAGATAAGTAAAAAAGAGGCTCAATAATAAATGTTGATATAAGTCGACCTACTGAAACGAGGATGTGTCCGTTTTGCTTTTCGCAAGACGAAATACGTACTCTGAGTCGATTCTAACAACGACCAGCAATACTTTTTTGTCCGGGAATTCGATGCTATGATTGCAAACTGTTTGTTGGCAATATCAATCTGTTGTCCTGTTGAAGTTTCATGTTGCGATTCGTTAATCGAATTCAAGATTTGAGGTCACGTTTCCTTCTAATGATTAGTTCATTCTCTTAGATGGGCGGTTATTCCCATTCAGCACATTTTGAAAACAGATTGTCGAAGAAGCTCGTTTTTAGTGACTCATACTCATGCCATTTTGTTATTCGTATGAGAATGAAACCCGCCACAAGATGGTATGAGAAATCGCACTTCGACATGACTAACGAATATCCGGAAACCTTAATTCCAATCAATCGATCGATTCAGAATAATTCGTTGTCATCAGAAATGAACTGACCTGGCATAGACTAATGGTTCATGATCCAAAGACAAAAAGTTTTTCAGCGTACGCAGCTCAATGGTGTAACAAAATCGATGGAGTTCATCACCCTTGGGTGTGGAAGGTCTCGGTAGAGTTGAGGTCAGAGTGGTTTCCGGTCGTAGAACCTCAGTCTGCGGAAGGTAAAATAGGTTCGACAACATGTTTTGACTATATGAATGGATATCTTCTGCTCAGATTGTTGTGCCGTGCGAACCGCAACACAACTTCATATCGCTAATGCATCCACTGGGGTAGACATAACACGCCTGCATACGACGTCAGGATTTCACTAAAAATTGAACACAATTCATTTACAGTCGGACAGGCTGTGGAGGTCACACGTTTGTCTCGATTTGTTTGAACTGACGAAGTTTCTGGACCAACAGTGGACAAACTGCCTGGAATTCACCGAGTTCAGTTCAGTTTGAACAAACATTAAACACGCACCGGACGCGCTGATTATAAATGTTACCTTATAGCAAAAACCTATGTTGGAAATAAAAACAATCAAAAGTATGGAAAACTTAGAACAGAACTAAAAGAAGAAAATGTGGTAACAAAAGAGCAAAAAGACGTGGGAAGAAATTCAGTCGCCGGATCACGCCAAAATGTGGGAGTTTTCGTGTATCAGCTAGACAATTTTAAGTGCATATCTATTGTCGTTGGCACATGACTTTTTGTGTATTGATTCGGATAGCACTCTGACCTTGTTTGAAGATGAGTTTCATTGAAATGTGAGAAGTCATTCTAATTTTGAGTTAATAAACGTACTACATGCAATTCGAAGTATTCAAAGCCCCCCAAATGCTTCTCAGTCGCTCTTTATGATGATTTACAAGGCAACATATCTATCAACGTCAACAAAAGACCATTATCTGGTTGGCATGCAGTGGTACACACGGGGATATCACCAAACCACTAGGATTTTCTTGGCCTCATAGATCGAAGCTACAATATTGTTTTGGAACAATCCAGACTCGAAAGGCCGTCTTTCAGCTACATGCCACCGATCAACTGGTGAGAAAAACAACAAATATTTTCGAAGATTTTTTGAATTTCTTTTCAAACCAAGTGTCAAAATTACCGACTCACACGTTTCCTGGTGGTTTGGTTGCTCAAAATTCCTACTGACCCAAATATCCGCTATCATGTTCTGTTAATCTTAAGTTGTATGTCGATATCAAGAGTATCAGCATTGTTCGTTGATATTTCTAAACCTTATTTGTGCAGATTCTCCATTTCCTGGTCCAAGAGATAGCTAGCAACCCTAGGTAACACTTCAGTATCAGGTCAGCAAGAAAACAAGATTGGTAAGGCACAAAGGTATTCACTCAGGCAGACAACTCAAAACAATGAAGTTCATGCGGCAACACAAATCCTCCGAATACCACCCCAGTCCAGCTCCTGTTTCGTCATTTGATCGTGACCTTTAAGCTGGTTCTTATGCGCGCCATTCTCGTCGTATTGACCCGACTTACGGCTTGTTATACAACTCTCAACTTGGGCCCTCTTGCTGCCTACCTGGAATCCAGCTGGTTACCGTTTGCTCATTGGCAGGATTACATTGTCTGTCGCCTGATTCTTCGGAAACAGCCACTGCTTCTTCTTCTTCTGCGACCTATGGCTCTTCATTGGTCGATCCGATCGGTTTGATAAACACCACCTCCTCCTGTTGTCGCAGCAGTCCCTCCTACAGTAGGGGGTCTTGAGTTACATACAGGTTGATCTATTTTGCACTACCAACGATCAACTGACCATTGATGGTCCCATTAATTCTTGACAAACCATCAGTTGTACAGTGCCGCCTTCATGAATATTCACCGATGAGTAGCTTTGCGTTGAAGCTGCACGACTAATCGTTCCGGGTTTCAGGTACCTCTACTTCTTCTTCGCCTGGTGTCTGGTGAAACTATGCATTTTCGAGGCTAATTCTCGTGAACTTGCCTCTGTAATGTATTTTGTCCGATATAGTAAAGCTTAGCCGTGTTGTAAATAAACTTTGCTCCGCCTACTATTGGCAATCTTTCTGATAATGGAACAGTACCGTTTGTCCAACGTTTTTCTTACAACGGCTACCCGTTCAATTTTCGCTGTCATGGAATTTCAATAGATAGAAATTAATCCTCCTCATGGTCTTTTCCCTAGCAAATATTCCGTACGATTTCAGTTCTCGGTTAATTTATTTACCTGACTATGAAGGAGAGCTTGGGTTTAGAAGTTCAAAAAAAGTGACAGAGTCGATTAAAATAACCTTTTTTATCGTCAAAGTAGCGTTTTAGTAGAAAAATAAATGATCAAGTTATCGTGATGATGAGATTTACTGAGTCCGGGATAACATTGTTTCGCTAAACTCTGGATCTAGGTTCACGAGCTCAAAATGACTCCGATTGGAATGAAATACACTGTGAGAAAAATCAAACCTTCAAGTACTTACATCAGGTGGAAGACTCGGTGTATCTGAAATAAGAAAAATTACACAAAAACTAATCTCACTAATGAAACCTGCATGTAGCATGGTCATTTCCATAAATGTTGCTTAGAAGCAATAAATAACGAGCGAAAATGTTGGAATTCGTCATCCTTTATTTGAACTGGGCAGTTATGCTATAACTGATGTTCTATTTGTGCACCACCTACGGTGGTTTGAGCGTGCTTCGCATCCATCTAGTTTTCTTCTAGTTCTTCGTACTCTCTCTCTCTCTCACTATATATATATATATATATATATATATATATATATATATATATATATTGAAGAGAACATAAGCGGAATACAACTTGCCTGAACTAACTTCTAGCCTTACTGGGTATTTCAGCTGCGGCCGTATGAATATACACAGTTTCATATTGGGCTACGGAATAAAGATAGCTACTTAAAACAGACTGACGTCACCATCGACTTCTGATGCACCTAAGAGTCAGTCTTTATGGTTTGGTCCAAAATACAGTTTTGTACACTTCTGAAAACCCAGTCGGAGTAAAGTCAGTTACCTAGGTAGCACCGAAAACCCATGTGAACATAATGAACTTGAAAATCATAAACTAAATCTGTAACGGATAGTTTAGTACGGTTCGAAACATACGTAACCAACCGGCAATTGGTTCACGGATAATTTCAAAGCTATATGAACAATAATCTTGTTTTTCCATCAGGATTGTGTGAGTGGATGCTGTTTTTAGAAGAGTCCATCGGAGAATCACAACCACGATTCGCTAACAGCTGTCCTCTGTGGATTAGTCGCAGATAACCTCGAGAACAACAACATTTCGGTCACTAGCTGAAATATCTACATGAGACTTACTTCAAATATTCTACTATGACTACTATACTGTAAGAACAGTAACCACATAGAATTCACTCCTTTCTATCCTATTCAACAGTTGTATGCTACGATCGTCTTGGTGCCACATTAGACACTTAGTCAGGTCAAGTCAACGCAGGGTTCGAATAGTCCGTTTTCACATAACCAAGTTCACCTAGTCAAAAAACCAAGGGTAATACAGAATATATCTCGGGTGATGATTAGTGAGGATCTACGTTACTCAACATTTTTTTTAGTCGAGATATTATAGAAACTGGATTGTGCAAAAAGCTAGACACATAGGGAATTATGGAACGACTGTACACCCCAGTGCGTGTATGAAGATGTTTGTAATGAGAACGTGTGGAGAAAGTGGACACATGCAAGCAATCAGTCAGATGAACCACTCATCCCCCGAATCACGTGTGAGTCAGTTAACAGCGACCCTGCATCAACAATGAAGCACGTATGAACTAAAATTTCCAGGCGTTGCTCACTGTGGGGATTGTAAACCGGTTAGACATTGTGCGCGATTCGCCGGAATAGCAATATCCTTACGTCCATCAATGTGTTTTAATTCCACTGTCCTGGGAGATAATACGGCTCCAACGGTTAGTGTTACATATATGACATTGTGCGAATTGAAGGGGGGATTTTACCAACACAGTTTGAACACGGAGGTCATAAACATCGAAAGTAACGATAACATCGACCAAGCGCAGGCTAGCGAGATTAACCACAGTACAAAACCTGTGGTAAGTGAAGCACTGCTTCAAGCGAAGCATGCTGTAAACCACCAACCTAAAAACGGAGAAGACGAGAAAAGAATGTGATCGTGACCTTTTTCGCTCCGCTCCCCCTACCCCACCGCGCACACACATACCGAATGCACAATGTTTACTGTTCACACAAGTTTTCAACCTATGAATACAGTTAAAACAAAGATGAATCGAAGTAACAGGGAAAGACCAAAGATAAATTTTTAAAACTTCAAAAAGAACTGCAGTAAGAATGTGTGCCGCGGATGTCCTGCGGTAGACCTACCGTGGTAGCAACTGGAGTATACTGCGTCAATAGCACAGGTGAGAACAAAACAAGAGTGAAGGGTTTATTTTTTGAACCGAGATTAGCACTGCAGTACGACATGGCAAGACAAACATCAACACATGTGAATCAATAAGTCGAAGGGAGAAAACATCCATTGGCTATCTGTCTGGACATCATGGGCAAATCTGGGCGGAACTTGTTGGTCAGTGAGAATACGAAAAAAGAACGAAATTATTTACTAACCCGGTTCCATTAGCACATCTTGGATAGGTGTCATCTCTTTCTTTGCAAGCACCTGCTCTATCAGATTATCTGCTTGGTCCATGTCACTTGTGTCGTCTGAGTCCACGCGATACCCGGATCCCGAGACAGGCTGAACCGGTGTCGGCTGCGGGGTTGGGATCGATCCTACCGGGGACTGACATTCTGGAAGATTGAAACGGATGGATTCACGGGGTGGGGTGGCCGAACGTCGAGAAGTGACCACTGTGTCCGGTGTGGCAAACCCATTTGACAACTCGGAACGTGAAAGGGCCAAACTGAGCACAACAAACGGACGATCATCTTCATGTGGGAGAAGCAAATCTCCCGTCGTATCCTCGTCTGGTTCGAGTGGACGAAGCTGCAAAAGTATGTGGGGGATTTTCTGATACTTGGTGTGACATTCCCGGGGGGGGGGGGGGTATGCGCGTACACCAGTTAAATATCAACTTAGTCCCCAGACAAGAGCGTGGGTTCAAGAAAGCAAAAGTTTGATACTCTCAATGGAGTGAATTTGCAGTCTCAATTTGGACGCTGTTGCGAATTAACTTTAGAAGGATACCACTTCGCAGCCATGACAAAAAGGACGGGAACTGTTGACGGCAGATTTAAATTAAATACTTCTATAATAAATTAAATTTTCCCAACCCAGTCCAGAAACACAGAGAACACTACGTCATGAGAAATCTAAATTCCACTGATTGATTAGATCTTGGCCGAAACAATACATGATTCATTCGCACAGCAAATTCAAACTGTTAATCATGGAGTATCGACGCTTTATTTCTGGCGAACAATCCTCAAAAACACTTTCAAGATCGCTAAAATTCTATTTTGAGTCGCCAGTCGTGCACATCCAATGAGCCTCGTCTTTGGAGACTGTAATTTAGGATTGTGGACCCCATATGGTCGACACGCAGTAGAAAATCCGGAGAACTACACCAACGGAGAAATAAAGACTTCCGAGGATCAAAAACTACAGTCTGATAAATACACACAGCCCACAATTGCTAATAATCCAGATGGTGCGCCTGTACGGTGCTTCCCATGTTTTTTAGTGATGAGTGCAGTATTGATACTTGCACATGAAAAAGAACACAGCAAGCTTGTGTCCATCACATTCCAGTCCTTAAATGAGCGTCGAACAATTTGTGGCATACTTGTGTAACTAGGATACAATAAAAGCGGCTGTCATAAAGGAGACTTGAAACTTTTAATTAATAAACGTATTCAGTTTTATGAACTTCGGTCAGACCCCAACACACTGAATCCCAGTTGGTGCGTCGACTAAAAATCCGACAGACTGGGTGGAAGCAGGCAACATTGAAGTGAAAGGTAGCATGGTGTACTCAATGATAAGGATACCCAAATGCATCCGCATCACTGCAAGACAACCCCATGAAGTAATGACAGACGACATTGCTGAATGCCGCAGTCTTGCAATCTGGAAAATAATATTGGCCCCGATTTCACACTCATAACATCCTACTCGGAGACTTAAGTGGGAAACTTTGAAAGCAAGCGACATCGGCGTTCAGATACAGAAACGACTGAAAATGATTATCATTAAAAAAACATTTTACCATAAAAATTTTAAAAATGTAAATCGCAGGTGTATTATCATTCTTCTTTTGATCGATCCGTTTGTTTTTTACGCAATTTTACGAGTTTCCTCAAAACAACTTTTAAAAAAATTACAGAATATTTGTCTTCTTGGCTTGTATCCTCTCTTGGAATGCTCTTGGCATTATAGTTGCAATAACTAGGGAGATTACAAGCATTACTCAGTTATGCGTTATGAATGTTACCCAACTGACCCTTGATGTTCTTTTGATGAAACCAATCCATGAATCGTTTATAACACCTCTCAGAAGTTGACTTATACTTTATTATACTAGTTCAAAATGAAAGATATAATTGAAAAAAGATTAGCAGCTGTGATTGCAGTTTTTTTTTGAACAAGAAGGGAAGTCAACAGGAAACTACCTCATATTTGCCTTCAAGTAAAGCTGGTTCACTCAACAACCGATCGTTTGAACGCACAAGTTTATCGATTGGGACCAGTGCGTGCGCCAGTGATCGAGAACCGTAGCATAAATTCACGGTCAACGGAGTAGACTGCGCGAAATAGGCACGTAGAATACTGACCGTGGATCTGCGGTGGGTCATAAAGAATGCACAGGGATCAAATTACAGCAACTCCTACCGGTAAAAATAAGAGGAGAAATCATAAACAAACATAAGTATAAAAATAAATATAGCAATAAAACGAAGTGGAAGCACCAAATGTAGGTAGGACATGAACAGCTGTGCTCTACCACAAATAATAGTACAAAGTAAATTAAAACTTGTGAACTCAAGAAGCGGCCATGGCAGATCACTACATCTCCTCACGTTCCTAACTATTAAGAAAGAGCTGGACAATGAAGTAGATCGATTTTGCGTACTCCAGAAATGAAGCCTAAGGTACCCCGCGTGGTCAGGTTCACTGATTCACATATCTTTCCTATTTGCCGTGAACATGCCACGCTCACTCATCTAACAACCAACACCTGACTCGGCAAACGTTTTATGCCAATAAATCCGATTCGAGGGCATGTAAAACACATCTCTCAATCACTGCAGTCTAGTGAGATTTAGTGTTTTGTCCATTGATCTACTCTGTGCCTAACCTCAGGATTACTGATATGGTCAGATTTGATTGAAGCTTAGAATAATATCAATAATCTTCATATATCTTCTACCAGAAGCGTCCACATTCCTCAAGTCGTACAGAAAAACATCTGGTCCTTTATAGACAGATGGACATGACGTAATCACGGGAAACTACTGAAGTTGGTACAATCGAAATGTGCATTTTGTATGCAATACCTTTTCCAACGCCTGTTATCCACCAAAAGAGGCATCTATTTGCTTTTTCATCTCGTGCCTCTGTTAAACCTGAGCGTTAAAACCCAATAGCAACAAAGATTATCTCCATAAAGCGCACACCGAGAACTAATGGATACGAGTCCCGGCAGGATTCGTCAGTCTCAGAAGAGCTTCAGTCAGACAAATGCGTACAGAGATACGACGAGCGAACATCGACGATTCGATCTACCGTTTTCGACATGCAATGAACCAGTCAAATGAACTACAACTGGTGACTGGAATCTAGCCTAGCAATTTTCATGTGTTTGAAAAAATCACGATGACAGCTTCATCACGAGCATGAGACACTTGTCTATTCGACACGAGAATAATGAAGGGTGAGACCGAAACATTATCCGAAGGAGCGAAGTGCGCTTTTGTGGGCAGTTTGGAGAGTAACTTACATGTAGTAATTTACGTGTTCTATTAGTTACTACCGCGACCTTGCCCTTTTGAGACAGAAAAACAAACAACTGCAAAACTCGGTTTTGCAAATTCTGTATTTTCTGTTCAGCTGCATTCTACACCCATCTACTTTCTGACCAAAATATCATGTTTTCCGGGTTTTGTTCATGTTCGTCCGATTTCGGGTTACGAATTGATAACAAATCTTGGATACCGAAGTAATCTGTGCACCTGTTTGATTTTCGTCCTGAATGGTTATTGTTCTCTGGGAGAACTGCTTGTGGATCGGAAACACTTGAAAATAATGTATTTGGTGCGAAATGACACCACAGTCAGTGCTTGTTGGAGTCTGTTCTGATTTTATTTTTTCGGGCACTGGATTTTAGCTAAGCCAAACACATTAAGTTCGATTGGAATTTCATAAGACACCTATTCAAGAATTTTCAACGATCCTGGCTGGCAAGAGTATTCTATTCTTTTAGATGTCAAATGATGTGGATTTTGAAGGCAGTTCAGGATGTTTCGGTCAGAGAATAATGCCTTTTTTATTCTTATATCTTCAAGTTCCCATTTGTATGAAAACTTTCCCGATTGCGACTACGTGCGACAGTACGCGATCGGCTAATCAGATTAGTTCAGCGCATGATACAGGGGCATATCGTGTACGCGCAAACAAAACACCGAGTAGAAAAGGCATGTGTTAGGACTGCATATTAATGAACCCCGCAATGTTATTTATTTATCCGCAATTTATTTTGGAACTAATCGCGTGAAGCATTGGAATATCCACATACAATCAAATGAGATCGCATGAAAGATGATGAATAAAATGTCATTTGTGACTGTGCAATCACAGCGAGGACTAGAAAAGAACGAGTCAATCAACGAGATTGCACTGAGGCGGAATAAACAAAGCATATTTCAAATTAATAGGGATGTCGTTTTCTATCTTCTCTTAGCTATCTGATCCACATCCAACAGTCTGAGCGTGCTGACCGACAAGGCGTTTAAAAAGCCACACGAAGACAGTTTAAATGGGCTTACCACGTCAAACATGCGTGGATTTGAAGTCAAACGAGGCAAAATACTGAGAGCCTGAGTTAGCTCAATGTCATTAAATGGTGTTTCAGAAATAATCCTGAAAATAGAGTTCAATACGTACTTCACGTGCACAGTGTGCTCATCCGCATGAAAAGAATGATGAGCTAAGTTGTCAAATCGCTTGGAAGAATAGGCAGATCCGAGTAGGTCACAAGTCAAATAAAAGCCAGCCAGCCCCACTGTGGACAATTCACGCTCCAGTGGAATCAACGAACTTAGTCCAGTAACTGCGTGAAAACGCACAGTCAACTGAAATCGTTCCTTGGCTAAACATTTCGGACCGATTGCATAACAGACCGGGATTAACTTGGGTTCCACTGAACTCAAGCCTTCATCTTCCGCTCCGCGTGGCGTGGGTGTACTAGATCTGGGAATTAAATCTTTGGCAGACAGGCTCAGTGCCAAACCTGGTAAACAAACGAAATACGGTAGACCGGGATGACAATGAATCAGAACAACCAGCGTAGCTGTGAATGATTAAGATAGTCATAATCGGAACTGAAAGCGGCAAGGTATTAAGTAGCAAGGATCTCGCAGTCGATTTTTACTAGAAGGTAAATTGGAACAACTCGAATTCTGTAACAATTTGGCCTCCTTATTAAGCGGTTGGATTTTATAGAATATAAAATCTTTATTGACTGTCTACACTGTATGTTTAACTGGTAGATGGGTCTATGAGTATTTCGGGGGCAGAGATCTTTGGTTAAAAAGGTAAGTAGGGTCTCTGAATGGTGATCTGTCGTGTCTTCATGGGGTATCCCTAGAGTCCTTTGTCTTCATTTGGCACTCAACTTTCTCATGTGACCAAAAGAAGTTATTTGTCGGATTACCGGCTACACCCCGAGAACCCAACAATATATGGGGCAAACCATGTAAATAGCAGCCGAGTTTCTTAGAGCGTGATGAAGAGGTGCACCAATACACGTATCCTACTCGTTAGAATGGGAGCGATACCAGACAAAACAGAGCTTGCCATCCCGGTCACGTCCAGCTGTGCTAAGGTTTGAGGTGCCTCCTTGAAAGAGGAATGCAGGGCTGGAGATGCTGCTTTGTGTCATATTCCCAGAATTATCTACGAATAATATCACCATATGATCTATTTGTGTTATGATGCATGCAGCAAGCAATGCATCCCATACTCTGCAGCAGTCAGGACGACAATACAGCAAACGGAAAATCTCAAATCACCGATTGGAATATGTAGCCGTTAATTTTTGTGGGTCCACAAGTTATCACAATGCGATCTCCCCACTGTTATCCGAGACAGGTAGTGGCTGGAAGCTAGACAGAGATAGTCAGTCTATGATATATCTAAAAGGTAGGAAGATCTCGACAAGTGGGCTACACCAACCAGGACGTGTCAGACTTTCGGATTGGGGTTCACAAAAGACCCGCCTACCAAGTGGCTGGAGACATTTAGTGGCATGACTAGGTGCCGCGACCAGTGGAGTGATTTCATTCAGTCTCTTTCATTGACTTTGTGATGTCCGCTTAATACCTTCTTTTCGACTATTTTTCGTCTAATGCTTCTATTCATTTTGGCGTCAACTGGACAATGCTACGAGGGAGCAAGCGAAACCACAGCACAAGTGCGGGGTTGATGGCTTAAAAGAAACTGAACCGGACTGAACCCACATAAAGATCATAGCATTTTGGATCTTTAGTTATAACTACTTAGCTATTGTATGACATTATAGTCTTATTGTGATACGGTACTTGAGGTTTTCCGATAAATGACAGGATTTCCCACTTATTAAAGATGTTTGGTTGTTATGGACCTTCCATGCTAATGGAGCATTTTCCGCTTGCTGTGAAGTCATCAAGTGAGCAATAGTGTGATCGATCTCTCTGGAGTCAAGTTAGCGTCCCAGTAATTAGGGTATTTTCTCAATGCTGTTGTAACAGTTTCCGCGTTCATGACAGCCAGTATGCAAAATAATGCTCATATGGTCTGCGCGATACTTTCTGCACTTATCTGACTATCTGTTGACAGCCCTAAATTGGCTGCGACTTCCTTCTCGTAATATTTTACTATTGCTTTATAATAAAAAGAGCAGACGAAACAGCTTCAGTTTCAGTTTATACAACCATTACCTCGCACTTCTGTGCTCTGGTTTTGGTTGCTATCTTTCAGCATCGTCCAGTCAAGGGCGACGAGAATAGAAGCATAAAGTGAGAAAGATTTCAAAAACCAAGGTAATAAGCGGATATCAGGAAGACAAGCACCGAGTTCCAATGCAGCTTCGCCATTTTTCGCGACACCTAGCCGTATCACTTTAGGTCTCCAACCATTTGACAGGAGGGTCGTGTGGACTCCAACTCGGAATTCTAACACACCCCACGTGGCCAAGTCCACTGGTCAAGGTTTTCATACCTTTTTGTCAGGTCATGGACTGACCTGTTCGACCTACCTGCCAAGCACTACCTGCCTCGGAGAGCAGCGTGCGCCGAGGAAATCCATCGATGGGCATCCGTCATACATGTTCCAGCTACCTTAACCTGTTCAGATTCAATAATCGTCTCATTGCCTGACCACTGGTTCCCAACACCTTACGTATAATTTCAGCATTGCTGATACGGGGCTCCCACCATATCCCAGCAGTACTACAAAGACTTCGATTCTCAAACATCGAAAGTCTTCGCCTGTATTCTATTCTGAATGGCCATTCCTTGAGGACGAACGTACTGCGATATAGCGGCTGGTAAGGCAAACGTCACAGAATGCGCCTCAATCGCGCCCGCTTCTAACTCTACTTGTTTGTAAGTTGTAAGCTTACCATTTCTACTGATTAAGGACTGCGACTTTCGCAATGCCGATGACACGTCAAATGTTGTCGGGCACTAATAAAAACTAACTGGGCACTTTAGTTAGCATAAGAAAAGAAGGGGCAACAAAGAAAGAGCAGTGTAAAGTAATTAGTTCAGAAATGGGAGATTGCTTGAACAAGCTGCATCTCGACAAAAAAGTGAATCACTTAGAAAATAATACATTGCACGACAACAGTATAGGACCCTCCTTATTTTACCCGCCTATGTATTCCCTAAAAGAAACAATATCTAGTCAGGACGACCGAATACGCGTCACGATGTGGAACATAACATTTTAGAATAACTCATTATGAACTAACTGGATCAAAATATGCAAAAAAGTGGTGAGAAAGTGTAGGGCCCCCTTCAGCTGAGCTACAACAGTTACTACTTAAAATCGTGTGCATTCGCCATTCTGCGTGAGAACCCCGATGCATCTTCTCGGCATACTTCTTACAAGAATTGTGATTGCCCGTTGGTCAATAGTCACCCATTCTCGCTTAAAAGCGGTGACTGATTCATTTCTAGGCTGATAAAGGATGTAATCCTTGGGCACCCTGGCGAAAACGTATGTCCCATAGGTTTTCAGTCGGGTTCAGCTCAGAGCTGCAGGCTGGGCACTGTATAACCTTGATTCCACGGAACAACAGTCAACATTCGGTAGTGCTTGAGCAGTGGATAGAAGCATTGCCATGTTGGAATATGACATTACCTTGTAATCTGCTGATCAGTGGCGGGAGCAAAAATTGTTCCAACGTTCGAATATACGAATCTTGTGCACTCTCAAGTATAACTTGCTCAGTTTGTTCGTTAACGGGGAACGCTCCCCAAACTACCAATAAACTCATTTCTTTGATTTTAATTTTTCGTTATTTGTATTTCATCCACGACTCAGCTATGATCGTCATTTGTAACGTTCGTTTCGAAACATTTACGATGATCAAAGCTTTCAATGTCGACATGGAGCATGTGTTATTGGAGGCTAGACAATTAACTTGCGTTCGCCCGATCTCGGTATTCTTTCCAGCGATCCATTCTCTTATTAATCGCACATTGCTCGTTAAATTCCAGATACCATCGCAGGACATTTTTCCATCTCATACATTGTCTGCAGATCTCATGCAAACTGAGTCCCATTTAGTGGAACGCGGATATTTCGCCCCTCAAAAAATCTGTTAACTTATTTCCGTGTAGCATTGCGAAGACAAAATTCGGCACGAGTTCTTTAAGGTGCAACAGACCCAAATGAGGGCCATCTATGTTACTGGGGTGCATTACGTGCTTCAGTGCATATGAATCAGGTGATTCCGGTTCTTATGGATTTGAATACCAACCGAGTCCTACCGAAGAAACAACCGATGTGTCACGTAAGATCCTTTGGCTGAGAAAGCAGAACTGTTGGGATGAAAGTCGAGTTACACTGAAGTGAACCTGGGAAATGGTCCTAACCAGTCAGTCTGATTATGCCAAATGACCCCAGCTGCTCGGAAAAAAAACATGAATCTGAATCCGAGACAGAAACAAAATTCACGGTAGTGATATCACCTTCAACCAGAGTGCTTACAACAATGAACTGTTCGAAGTTGTCGCTGAACCTCAATTAGAAGAGCAGAACCTGCTGAAAAATCTACTCCAACAGAGTTCGTTCTTCTTCCCTCAAAATTGTAAAGCCTAAATGTTTGTTCTCTCCATGCTTTGACTGACTCAATTTGTTTATTGTTCTCTATTATGCACAAACAATTTCATGGACCGAGTGTTTTATTTTATTCGTTTTCTATGTATTTCGGTCATCTTTATTCTCCATTTCCAGCCATGTGATCCATAAGTTTATTAAACACCTACCGTACGCTCTTCGAAATTATTCCTGATGAATCGCGACTATCTCAAGACAGCACCACAAAACAACGTGTAATCGACGACGATCTGCAGTATCAAATGGGCTTTTCCGTTTGTTATTTTGTTTGTTTCCTTTGTTACCAGGGTAGTTACATCTCACCAGGTAGGCAGAAATCGGATGAAGTGTCATCGCGTAAACAGAAGGCTTGGGTGTTGCCAGCCTCAGTCATCTGTGGCGCCGGCTAGACATCCGACCATCTGTTAAGGGTTGGGTTTACAATACGGAGGTTAAGTCCGTTCTTTCATGCGACTCGGAGACTTGACTGCTGAGGGTATAGAATAGGCAAAGACCGTCGATATTTGAGAATCGAAGTCTTTGTAGTACTGCTGGGATATGGTGGGAGCCCCGTATCAGCAATGCTGAAATTATACGTAAGGTGTTGGGAACCAGTGGTCAGGCAATGAGACGATTATTGAATCTAAACAGGTTAAGGTAGCTGGAACATGTATGACGGATGCCCATCGATGGATTTCCTCGGCGCACGCTGCTCTCCGAGGCAGGTAGTGCTTGGCAGGTAGGTCAAACAGGTCAGTCCATGACCTGACAAAAAGGTATGAAAACCTTGACCAGTGGACTTGGCCACGTGGGGTGTGTTAGAATTCCGAGTTGGAGTCCACACGACCCTCCTGTCAAATGGTTGGAGACCTAAAGTGATACGGCTAGGTGTCGCGAAAAATGGCGAAGCTGCATTGGAACTCGGTGCTTGTCTTCCTGATATCCGCTTATTACCTTGGTTTTTGAAATCTTTCTCACTTTATGCTTCTATTCTCGTCGCCCTTGACTGGACGATGCTGAAAGATAGCAACCAAAACCAGAGCACAGAAGTGCGAGGTAATGGTTGTATAAACTGAAACTGAAGCTGTTTCGTCTGCTCTTTTTATTATAAAGCAATAGTAAAATATTACGAGAAGGAAGTCGCAGCCAATTTAGGGCTGTCAACAGATAGTCAGATAAGTGCAGAAAGTATCGCGCAGACCATATGAGCATTATTTTGCATACTGGCTGTCATGAACGCGGAAACTGTTACAACAGCATTGAGAAAATACCCTAATTACTGGGACGCTAACTTGACTCCAGAGAGATCGATCACACTATTGCTCACTTGATGACTTCACAGCAAGCGGAAAATGCTCCATTAGCATGGAAGGTCCATAACAACCAAACATCTTTAATAAGTGGGAAATCCTGTCATTTATCGGAAAACCTCAAGTACCGTATCACAATAAGACTATAATGTCATACAATAGCTAAGTAGTTATAACTAAAGATCCAAAATTCTATAACCTTTGAGTCACCTTTTGTTTCCATGTAGGATATAATAATGAGAGGAAATCAATGTTTTTTCTGATTCAAAATAAATCGATGTGTTATGCCCACCGAAATGTTTGTAGCGTATGCGTCCGTCGGACAAAGACACGCCTGCCCTATAGTAACCTACTGTTTAGTCAGTAAAACATGATTTTCTGGAATTCGTTTTATATTTATCTCCTCATTAAAAACCAGAATAATCTAAACACTGAGGTTATGGCTTCACAAAGATCTTACCACACAATAAAGTTTAAACCTCTCTTACGAATAAACTCACCAGTTTTCACTTTTGAGTCTGATGTGAAGTCCTGACCATCACTATCCAAATACAATCCACAGAATACGGCAGGATTGTTCTTATAACGAGAATGTAGTAAACGATACCATCGATAATCCTATATGGTCAGAGTGGGATTTTGGATTGCAAAGAAAGCACTTGCCTTGTTTTCTGAACAAGAACGCAAATCTAACATAAAATAACCTATAGGCTCTTTTACTGGAGATCGGTTGTCCACAGCAAACAGCTGCACTTTCAGAGCGCTACGTTGTAATCGATGTTGCCGTAAACTTGCTTTGTCCAGTTCCCAAGCCAATTCCTGCTCAAATTTGGGCTCAGGTTTGTGGGGCATTGGGTCAGTTGTAAGAACCTCATTGTTGAATCGTGCCTCGCAAGTCAAATGGTGATCGGGGCGATCCGGAAAATTTCGACCTATTTCAAATTGATTGAGATAGATAAAGATTTTGATACTTGTTCGAAACGAAATAATCAAAACTTTGTTTTTAGATGCGTTGTTTTTGTGTTTCGTGTCCACTTATTAGTGAAATGCACAGGATATGCAGATTGTCGCATGGGCATGTTTCACTATTACCTAAATCTGGGAAATGGTTTTATGGGGCTAAAAATATAAGGCTTTAAAAGTAAAGTTGTGTTAGTGATACCAGAAACAATGAAATGCTGTCTTACACCTGAGTTAACCAGTCGAAACCGGGCTCAAAACTACCACGACAAACATAGTAGTTTTTACCAAACATGACCGGCCGTGGTAGGGTCATCTAAAGTACATAATTATACCATGGTATATCCGTCGACATTCTAGTATGAAAAAGCCTGTTTTACAACGAGCAAAACAGTGGAATTCAATCAAGGCATACAGTATTTCATCAATAATCACATGATAATAGCATAGAAAGCACATACTAGATCGATCACATCAATGCTGGTTGTCTAAAACAAGCTACCAAACAACGCTCAGCTTCTGCTTTTTTAGTACCACGTCAAAAAGACACTGAGATATTGACACAGTAAAACATTTAGACTATTACCGACCACTATGTGGTGTATCTTGATTCCGTATACGCTCCTAGATCCTACAGATAAGGCCAGTAAAAGCAAAACGACTAGGTACCCGCCCCCACAAAAGTGGACATTTTCGTACAATTTTTGTGCACATGTACCCCGGTGGTTTCAACTTTGTCTTCTTCTATTGAAATGGGGAAACTATGGAAATGAGTCACGTCGGTAAATTAGGCCTTGTAGTAAATGACGCATACTCTAAGGGATGCAGTATGCCTAATAACCCTTGTAGCACCCAGCCCGTTCAGTTTTCGATCGGTTTTGTGTCGGTCTGTTTAGTAGCTATTTTACATAGATCAACACAGAATTCATGCAAAGGAAATTGACGACCGAAGTAGTGTGCAACGCTTGGTTGGCGTTTTATTTAAATGTATTGGTTTAATTCACCAAAATGCCCTGAAAACCTCGGTGTAGATCACTCTATTTTACTCCCTCGAAATGGGTAAAATAAGGACAATTATTTGGAGAATCATAAACTAGAAGATAGGAATGAACATCGTGAATCAAAATTTGGGTTATTGAAGGAAATAAACGCAGCGAATCGCTTATTTCAAACGATTAGCACAAACCGCTCAGAAACCGATCGGTTTTTGGCCCGTTTTCGAGCGGTTTTTACTATTACGCCGATTGGTTTTCGAGCGGTTTTTGAGTGGTGTAAGACCCGTTTCCTGGATGGTTTCTGAACCGTTTCCGAGCGGTTTGTGCTAATCGTTTGAAATAAGTGATTCGCTGCGTTCATTTCCTTCAATAACCCAAATTTTGATTCACGATGTTCATTCCTATCTTCTAGTTTATGATTCTCCGAATAATTGTCCTTATTTTACCCATTTCGAGGGAGTAAAAAAGAGTGATCTACACCGAGGTTTTCAGGACATTTTGGTGAATTAAACCAATACATTTAAATAAAACGCCAACCAAGCATTGCACATTATTTCGAGCGTTAATTCCCTTCGTATAAGATCAATGTTGACCGTGTGAAATGGCTACTAAATAAACCGACTGAAAACCAATCGGTTTCGGAGCGGTTTTGCTACAAGAGAAGATTGGTTATGGTACCAAACTTTCTATTTGATTATCAGCAGCAATCCCGGCGACGATTACAGTTTATCTAGATTATTTAAAACAATGCTTGTTGAAAAACCCGAATGACAGACGATTTTACTAGACAACAATAGTTTTCTGTTGACAAGAATACTTTCGACAAAATTTTCCACCCATATTTATTTATGAGAAGCATGAACTGTTCAAAAATGTTTGCACTGGCGATCCTACCCTACGGAATTTTGATGTAAAGCACCAATTACGAGAGTTTGATAAAAATAAAGAGCTTGTGAGACAATGTTTTCGATCCGCATCCATCTGTTTCAACAGTTCACTGAGTCAACAGGCGAAAGTTTGGCTCACGTATTACACTGTAATGAGTAATTAGTGTTAGTTAAAATACTGTTCACCAATGGACGAAAAATGTTGTTCTCCCTTTCACACTCATTGTTGACTCAACGAACCAGACTTAGAGGTCACAAATGAAGAGGCTGAAAAGTGACCAAGAAACGTTTAAAATCAAGCTGTACATCCCGACCGCACTGTACTTTTGATGCACAGTCGCAGACGAGTCCGAAAATGAAAGTTTAGCTAAACACCGAGCGCGTGGATACCATTTTCGTTTAAAACATACGAAGTGAAAAAGCGAAAAGCTCAATATCGTATCCATCTACCTGAAATAACAGCTATTACAACGAGATGCCTCCCCTTTAGGATCATGTGACCTAGAAGTCAAAACCGCGCCTCGTGTTGTTCCAGCGGGCCAAATAAAACCCTCAAGTTTAAACAAAATCTCACTTTTTATCAGTTCATCTCAGTTTGCTCAGAACGAAGTAGCCGACACCAGCAGTGAGCGTGTCTTTGTCATTTCTATCCTGAAGCGATTCTCACAACAGCAGAGGGTTGATAATCCTCCGCACAAGTCAGTTTTGAAGTCTTGAAGTAGTACACGGGTTCGAGGCTGGAGCCCGGAAGTTCCTGGGTTCTTGGTAAATCTTCTTGTCCTTATTAGCCGTTCGGCTAACATAAAGAGAGATGGACAACAGGAGACAATTACCAGGGATATATGCTGCGGGTAGTAGCACAGAGAGCTGTCTAAATTGACCAATAAGGCGACACGGATATTGCTTTCAGAATCAAGCTTGAAGGAGTACGATAAAACGACACAATCAAAAAGCAACATCTGTACTTCAGAGCAGAAGGAAATGTAACGGCAAGTTTTCGCTTATCACCTTTTGTTGAATATTTATATATACGTATGTATTTGGAGAGAGGCAGAGCATAGAAAAACAGACCGGTTGAGGGGAACTCAAAGGACAGAAGACCCCCTGTGAAATGGTAAAGAAGGTTCAAGCGAAGAACGTTAGCTCTAGGAACTTTTCCAGCCGCTGTTTAAATACTTCTTTGCTCGGAGACTCGATGACCTCCTGCGGTAAGTTATTCCAAGGCGAGACTCTTCTGCAAGTAAAAAAGTTCTTACGGACGTTTGTACGAGGACTAGGCTCCAATACCTTCCTAGCTTGCCCTTTGAAGGTGCCCAGGCCCGAGCTAGTGAAAAAGTGATCTGAAAGCCCTGTTGTGAAAGGGTTGTACCTTAGGAAAGTATCTGTGACGCCGTGAGTTTCTAAAGGGTACAGTTTAGGTAAGTCAGCCGTTCAGGATACCGGGGGCGCGAAAGCTCGTGAACCAGTTTCGTGGCTTTCCTTTGTACGTGTTCTAAGATGTCCCGGTCCCTGACCAGACTAAAGTGTATATTCTGACCGTCGTATTCTAGTATAAGTCGGATCTAAGACCCAGAAATGGTTTGAAAGCCTTCTTTCACAAGTGAAAGAAAAGTTCGCCTTGCCATGTTGAGAACGCGAAAGGCAGACCAGCTGGCTATTTGATGGTCATAGGAGAAAGAAGGAGATTTGTTTGGACAGAATCTCAAGGCCTTATGCCATTCTACGTCCCGGGTTGGCGTGGAGTTATTCGTCTAGAAGCGTTGGACCGCGGAACGGCTAAGTGACATGCTCATACGTTTGCCGTCACTAATTGGTGGACAATTCTGTGGCGCCGTTGCCCCATATCCTAACATCTTCAAAGTACATTGCAACGTTCACTGATACGTTGTATGGAAGGTCATTCACATAAGTAAGATACCACAAGGGACCTAGCACTGATCCTTAGGAGACTCCAGTGTATTGGGAATGACTCCGAGGAGTGAGGACCTGTTATGACCCTGAAGGACCGATTAGCGAGAAAGCCACGAAGAGATAGTACACGGCCGGAAGCTCCGTAAGATTCCGGCTCGAGCGTAAGAGGACTACGCAGTGCCCTGTGGAAAGCTTTTGCCAGGTCGATTGAGATTTCGTGCAGAATCACGCCTCCGTCGTAGGCGGAGTAGGACTATCCATGAAGAAGAACATATCGGCAATTTATGACCCTCCAGGCAGGAAGCCACTTCGGGCAGGGGAGCTTGGGCTATTCTCGTGCAGATGCGTCGGTATGACGAGCTTTAACATGCCCTTGAAGATCTTTTTTTGAAATACTCGTTAAGCTAACTGAACGGTGGCTCCCTGGTTGGTGGCGATAGTCCTTTATGAAGATAGGCCTAAGTGTCGCCCTCTTTCAAGAGGCCGGGAAAGCATCAGAATCTAAACATCTCTGGACGTGCTCCACGCAGATTCCTGCTGACATTACAGACGCTTCCTTAGAAATTCAAGGATGGATCTCATCTTGGCTCCTGGAACTTAATGTACTAAGTTGAAAAAGATGGCCCCCTACTTCCTGTCTTGTAAAGGGTGTAGTGTATAAATGCTGCTCCACTGGCAGGCCCGGATCTGGGGGTGGATAGAGATGGGCAGTGAGGTACAGACGGTCCGGAAATGCAACCCCAAAATTTCTGCTACTTGGGAAAATGCTGTGGCTGGAATGCCATCTCCACGGTAGAGCGCAAGTGGAGGGGCGGCTGGCTGCCTGGTTATGCGCATTAACCTGAGAAGAGTGGATCTGTTTGAGTTTGCTCGCGTGAGGAAAACCCTTCGCCGTTTGATAAAGAACTCCCTAAGCTAACTTTTCAGGCAGTACGAATGAGTTTCAATTCCGCCGTGTCCTTTTCTAGTCCCGTGGACTTAAACCTGGCGAACCTTCTAGAGTTCGGCACTCTTGCCTGAGGAGGCAACTTGACCGCGTCTACTTGGTGGTCCTTGTTGGAGATCACCAGATCGAGCAGTGAAGGAGCTTGCCCTGGACGGTGGCTTTCAGATCTCGCGGCTGTCCTATGGGGTGAAGAGATTAGTCTGAACTGGTGTGTGGAGGACAATAAACCACACGCACTAGAAGAAGTTCTAATCCTCACCCATAAAAAGTCGGTAGGAAGACTCTAGGGAAGAGGGTAAATGAAGTAGGAGAGGAGACTATTGCTGAGATACAGGACCACCCGGCCGGCCTCGCTTCTTAAGGAATCCTTAAGGATTGAGGTATATCCAGGGGTCGAAGTTTCACCATACTAGTTATCTGGGGTGAGCCAAGTTTCTGTAACTGCCGGATAGCTAGGCTTTCTGTCAGACACAAGCTGCCTCATTTCTAGAATCTTACTAGTACTACTCAGGCAGTTTGTTGAGAGGCATCGCAATGCACGCCTGGTAAATATTTTGGAGGGTAGAGGACTAAGTCTGGAGGGGGAGGGAAACAACAGAGCGGGGGTCTTTCATTTGCTGTTTCTTGTTCGCACCCGTCAGCGGAGCTTTTGTGGGGGCTTCTTCTTTTTTGAGGCTACCACTTTCGAGGTCGTTTCTGGAGAACGGGCCTGTGTCGAGGATGAACGGAAAGGAGTTTGAGATGATGACGAAGCTTGGGGCGGTTGTCGGGTATGAGGAGAGGAGATCTGCCCCAATGGTTTAGGAGATAGTGAGGCCGAGGATTAACTAATATTGGGAGGTGCAGAGTGATTACTCAGTAGTCCTACATTGTTCCGCTTTATTCTCAAAAGCCTACGTATCCTTATATCGGGGGTGGGCACGGTTGGACCGGAAGTGGAGCTTCCTCTCCTGCCTGCCAGCTTTCCCAGGGCTTTTCTAGTCTCTGCTCTTGCGTAGATGACCGTTACTTACAGCTCACCATGGAACTTCTCGAGGACTGCCTTTGGAGGGCAGAATGCCAGAGGCCCAGATGAGGAGGGGTAAAGGATAAACCTCTGAGGGTGTGCCTGGGAGGCGAGTCCAGTGGCTTCATCTGTGGATCTGGGCTCTGGTTTGTCTTGCAGTCTGGTCAGGACCACACGGGGGAGGGAGCTAGAAAGCTTGGAGTCGCCGTTTCCTCCTAGGGGTTTCCCGTTTCTATACTGGTTACCTTTGTCCTGCATTATTCTGGGCGGACGTAAAACAGTTTGTCTTATGAGACCCATCTGACTTCATCGAGTGTCTTTTTCAGAGCTCTTATCTGCGTGAGAAGATCCAGGGCAGCATTCTCGGAGTTGCATACTAAGATTAGTCCTAATATGTTTTTCTTAGATTTCGAGAGCATCCAAAAAGCCCTAGATGGGTTGGGGATTTTTGTAGTCAGGCCACTAAGCGGCTTTTCAGCTTGATACATTGCGCTGGGGTTTTTCAAAAAACGACCTCAGATTATAGCTCTTTTCGCTGCATTAGACCCCTTGCTTATCGACAAAGCTGTAGCCAAAACTATGCACCGGGGTGATCTGAATGCTTGGGTTGCTGCAGCGGATTCTCTGAACTAATTCACGAGTAGAGCTTTTAGATGCGCGATCTCCGACATTCGAGCACAACGTTCGCTTACTTCGATCGTTGGTCGGTCCTAACAAGGAAGACTCAAGAGCCGGCTGGCTTTCGAACCACTTTGATCTGAGTCTAGAGGCGTGGGATGGGTAAACTCATCCAAGTTCGGGGTGGAGTTATTAAAAACCTTCCAGACAGAGATGGAGTAAAAAAGTGGTAATATTGATAATATGCTAATACTACCAATAATAATATTATTAATGGTTATAATAATGAAAATAATGCTGGTTTATTTCGGGGACACCCGAGGCATGCCTGATTGCATGATCATATGGTACAGGTGGGGTCACAAAAAGCATCCACGGGTATTCGATTGGGTATATGCAGCACAAAAACTGTATAGGATTGAGTGGCCTTATGAACGAATGCCCGACAAATTTGAATTTGAAGGTCAGGTGGACGCATCGCCCAGCAGTGAGTTAAGCCGGCTTCGCGGTTGAGATACGTAATGAAGTAAGGCGGGGATGAAGTAAAAACGCGCGGTTTTTCGGATAGCACCGATGTAAAGTCGCAGGGGTTAGTGAACTGACAAAAGAAACCTTCAAAAAAGAACTAGCGAAAAATTGAAAGATTCTTGGTGTTGACGAACACGTTCTTGAACCAGTTGCTCAAATGACCCGGAAAATTGCAGAAATATAATACTGAAGGTGTTGCGAGGTGTTCTCCGAGGAAGGGAACTGAGTAAATGAAACAGGGTCCGATTTACCACTGAATTAGTACTAACTATTCTTCAAGAGATTGTGGAGGACGCTCTCACAAAGAGGCGTATGTAGATGCCCGAGCTTGGAAATCTGGTGCAGCAGAGTGGCGAAAGTTGACCGAAATACGATTGGAATAGAGAATTCGTTTCAGGTTAATTGGTGAACGCAAGTTGATAACAGGGTGGATAGAGGAGTTGATATGCGATGATCTTGTGAGGTCATACAGGGGTGGTGCATAGGTGATACTTTCAGAACATGTTGACAACAGCTTAACAAGATACGCTGGTACGAGTGCAACACGGGGCTTTTGGGGAACAACCATAAGATCAATAAATTTGCATACGTATAGTTCGCTTCCAGCTAAGGCTCAGAGAAGTTGCATTCGCAGTGGTCTTTGGCAGAGATGTTCAGTCGTGGAGGACTGATGGAAAAATGGCAATAGGTAGTAGGTGGGTTAAATGGTGTTTAACTATTGGATTATCAGGGATGACTCCAAGACTGACAGATGAGGAATACAAATTTACAACGAAGTTGGCAAAATAGTGGTATCTATGTTTGATATCTGACGGAATCAACTGGAAGTAGTACATCACCGGAGCCTTCAAAAAGCGCAGATAGTTGTGTGACTGGATGCTTTGAGGCAAGTCAAACCTGAGACTTCTTGGGGGACAAACAGGTTGATGGCAGTCTAAATTATGGGTATTTGATTTTCAGCTAAAGATGTAGAAAAAGCACTCAGTGGATTGCAGTGCATCTGGACGACCACGAAAACTTGGTGGAACAGCAGCAGTGGTTTATAGATGAGCGAAATGTGATGCAAATATGGATTTGTCCGGGATTGTTGGTGGGTAGTATAGAAGCATCTAAAGTTGGTAACAAAGTGGATGCGGGAGGTGGACATATAGTGGACTGATACGGTCGTATAAAAGTAGTTCGTATGAACAGCTCTCAGGAAGTGCAGGTGATTGCATGGCTGGATATGCTGAAGTCTGACATGAAAAGCTGAGAAAGCAGTCGAACTATTTACGTCCCGGATAGTGGATGCTCCATTGCCAATGCAACCGTCATGAAAAGCAAATGACTGAATGACAACAGATGAAAGGGGAGGATAAAATCGAACAGAAAACCGGTGTTACGCAGGTGAAGCGCTGGAAGGAGAACCATTTCGTGTTGTGCGGTATTATTGGCCGATGAGAAAGGAATCTGTAAATGGGGGTTTGGCGAGATAAAAGGAGTGGTGACACACCAAAGGCTCAGTGGATGAATGATCCCTTCAAGATTTTATCAGGAAATGTGCTGTTCATGATGAAGAAATCAGGATGGCGAAACCGCTCCATGCTTTGGGGTACGGAATCTGGTAAATGGATGAGGTAGAATGAAGTCAAAAATGGGATTATTTCGGATAAAAAAGGGCAAGTCGGAGAGCTGAGCGGAAAACTGTTTTCATGTGGATTTGGAACGTGACCGGGTGAATTGGTAGGTATTGTTCAGGAACGTTGGAGGAGGCATTGGACCGCAGCGATACGATGCAGAGGACAATGACTTTCATTCCGCAACTAGTGCTCTTGGGTATGGCTGGCCGTGCTCCAGACACCCAATATGAAGGGCACTTAAAAGTGAACACAGGAGGTGCAATCAACCAGCCTAGTTGCGCCCGCACATCGTTGCAGACGGTCTGCATGCCCCATGTGCGCCGGCCAAAGCGGTGTATCTGACCGCGCCTCTCACAGTTGGGATTCACATAAGTTTTCTTGATGAGGCCAAACGGCCGCAGGTATAAAGTAGCCCACGGCCAGGTGTCAGGGGATCCCGGAATTTAACCAAGGGAGCATCGGTCGGGTAGCTTGCGAATAGCCTACGATCAGGTAGATGCACAGCCCAGGTGAGTGACCGGTGTGGTATCCAGAGTATTAGGAGTCAACGAGAGAAAGGTACGCACGAATGAAGGTCTGGAAATAGAGCAAAAGTAGAGGAGAGCAGTCTGGGGTGCTCCCAGCTGAGGATAAATGGGAATCGATACATAGAGACAACATTAATAGACAGTGACTCGCTGGGACTAGCTTCCCGATTTCAGAAGGTAGAAAAGCTGGGAATTTTAACTCAATTTCATCTGTCATAGACCGCCGGTGTTTGCAGGATTCAAAAGTCTAGACCCTTCTCATAGGCTTGGTCATCGGCTATATTTACATCGAAGGGCTGTAAGTTTGGGTAGCCGTGAGGAATTTATCCAACACACTTCTAAACCGACGGCTGGAAGTAGAATTGCATATCTCTAACGGTAATTTATTCTATAAGTCAGAGTAAACTGTTATGAAGAAGTGCGATCGTAAGCTAGTGTTGGTAATGGGGTTGAATGGGCAAGAATTCTAGAACGTAGTAGGTAGCTAGAAACAAGCGCAAAGTGCAATGGGTTAGAAGTATATGTCCGGCTGTGAAGGATGTTATACAAATGGATAAGGTTCAGTTTCATACGGCGAAGCCATAAAGGATCTGGTTTGAAAAATTAGCAGAGTTCTTTGTAAGTGAGGCTTGAGCTCCATCCAATCAGTCGCTAAGTGAAACTACGTTGAACTGATTCGACACAGATTCTATCTGATTTCCGCATACTAGAAAAGATCGATGGGCAGTATTCTAATAAAGGCCTGGTATGAGATCCATAGGGGGAGCGAATGCAGTCTGGAAGTCGGAAGGAGCGAAATATTAGCCCTGAGCACTTTCTAGCTCCGGTAACTTGGAGAGCCGAATTTTCGGAGAGGTTAAATGTGCAGGACTAGCTCAGGCCAAGGTTACGAACGACTTGTTTGCTGGCAACGGATGAACCGCAAAAGGCTAGAGACCCTAGACGTAGGTCGCATTTTTGTGTAGGTACCTCATATATTTTCAGCAGAAAAATTCATCTGCCAGATGAAGCACCACATATATACATTACGATCTAGCAAATAGTAGCTACAGAATAGGCGTTAACCGGAGGCTCCTTCATATTCTTTTGCTTACTTTGCTCTTTTTCGCACTCCAAGTCCCATCACAAATACTTCCCCCCTTCCCCCAATAATTTTGGACCGAAAACTCCAGTCTCATTACTCTCACTTGACGCGGCTCATTAACCGAATTCAACATTTAGTTAAAGCATCACCCATTCGGCCCCGCCCTCCACCCCAGCTTAGTTTCTTCCAAAATTTCATGCAGAGTTTATTTTTTTCTTCTACTTATTTGCTGCTCTGGGCTAAGTCACAACCCCCTTACTGAATTTTATAGCTCTTACTCATCCGTTCTCTGTTTTAGTCTCACTTTCCGTGGCATCTTTTTTCAGTGACCAGCTGCATCGATGAGCGGTTGCTTCACTTTTTCCCTTCTGACCGTCAACCATTGATCCCCAGATGGAGAGTACCTTGACTGCATTGCTCGATCTCATTTCCTTTTCCAGTAGGCCCCAAAGCAGATCAACCACTTCGGGCTCTATACTGATTACTTCCCTGGCTGGTGCGCCTGGATGATAATGCTACTTGACCGTCTGTCGATAGGTGGCCAATTGATTCCGGATCGTATACCCGTTTTGCGGTTGCTCTGCCCTCTGTACAACCACCAGTGATCACCCACACCAATCCCAACGGTGCGGGGTGTTGTCAGATCCACCTCGTTGCCCGGCGAGTGCTGTCAGATCCACCTCGTTGCCCGGCGAGTGCTGGGCCTGCAGGCCGTCTGCAACGATGTGCGAGCGGAATGAGGCTGCTGGATCACAACTCGTGTCCACCTCAGAGTGTTTTCCAGCTTGGGTGTGCAGTGCACCGTCAGCCCTGTCCACTAGCACCGGTTGTGGATTGCACGCTTTAACTCTGCTTGCCCTACCGCATCCATCACCGTCGGTTGCGGATCGCACGCTCCTAGCATCCTTCTTCCGCCACGGTTCTTATCGGCACCCTTGTCACTTCCCTTTCGTGTTGTTCTACCTCTGCATGCACACCTACCAATTCTGTCCTCGTTCCTTTCGTTTTTCTTGACAGCACTCACTGCACGATGTCACTCTCGCCCTATCCGTTTTATTCTGCCTAAGCCAGCAATGTTTCCCTTTCCACCCAAGTAGCTCCTAATCTCTTAATCTCCATTCACTTGGCACTTCCACCTACTCTTAAGGCTCATTGGTCGCATACTTAGCTGGCTACCATTTTGTCATACCCTATTCTTCCTTCCATGTTATACCTCTTGCCTTTACGCACCAGACCCACCTATGGAAGTGACCAGTCACCACATAAGAACTCGCCTTTCCTAAGTTTGGATCATTTACAGCCACATTTATTATCTTTTCACTCTCACCATATTTAACGCCGTTCTTCCGTAGACCTTTTCCCAGGCAGCACCCCGACTTGCTGCTTCTGACTGAAATCATTTGGGCAATCGCTTGCAGGCACCCAGCCTTCAAGTTCCATTAGCCCAAATTTGATGAGCTTGATTACAAAGGCTAACAATTTTGTTCATCTGAAAAATTGCCGAATTTATGGGCGCCACCTGCCCCGCCTGTGTGCACCTTCTGCACGCCGTTGCGTTCCTCCAATACACAAGTTTTCTTGCCCCAGCTTTTTCAGTTCCGCTGTTTTACGAGCTGCTGAGTTTATTCATTGATGGGTCACGAACCGAGGACCAGGAGTTATAGACTCTATGTGGGAGCAGGTCCTGACTTAACTTAGGCAAATCCCTAATTCATCACTTTTCACCTGCAGTGGAGCTATCTGACCGACCATCTTCTACCCGATTCTTCTCGGTCTCTACTGTCGTCTGTTTCGTGCATTGCTCCCCACATCCATCCTCAGTGTGCCTTTCAAGATGAGCCGCTTTCCGCGCTCCATCTAACGTAAAATCATCATTACGTTATTATTTTCAAATACGGCTCCAAACTGCATGATCTGCAATTACCTGATCCTTCTGATCTTCCATTTCCTTATTTCTCTCCTGCTTTATTAGCTGTTGCAACGGCTGCATCTTAGCACCACTTTTCGCCCAACTTGCAAGTTACCTTTCCCCACTGAAGCTTTACACCAATCTGACCACCTTGTCTTTTATTCGCTTTGCTTTTTTTCATCTCCATCATCATCTTTTTCTTTCTGCGCAAAGTGCGTCCACTTATTACAGCTTCAGTCCTTTCTGACCGTCGCCATGTGTAGTACATTATTTGATCAGATTATTAGTTTCATTCCTACCGGTTCTTCAATCCTTCCATTATTATTCCCTCGTTCGTCAACCCCTGCTAAGAGTCAACACTTCTGTGCTTTTAAATCCTTTTGTCTCCTTCTGCTGGCCCTCCGTGTTAACCCGTCATAAACAAAGCTCATCAGGATTCATCGAAGTTAATTCAGTACTTTTAAACCTAACCCTACCCGTCTCTTCCAGGCACTGCTACTTCCTTTTACTATCACTTCACTGATCTTTGCTCCTGCTCTTACGTATATATAGGAATATACACATATATTTATATATAAATATATGTATATATTCATGTATTTCCTATGCATCCTCCAGCTCTTTGCCGGCCAGTTCTTTCGCCTCCACTCCACCACTCCTTGTGGTGTGCAACCAATTTTTCTACATATGTGCCTCATGGTATCTTGATCCTTCTGCACCATAGCTGCCATCTGGCTCGCTTTCGGTTTCGCTTTGCTAGCTCTCTATTTTCAAGTTGACGTCATCCATTCCCGTTCAGTGCAGCACGGCTATCTAATCCGTAAACAAACAACCCATTTCTTCTTCTTCTTTTCTTTTTTCTTTTATCTCCTTCATCTTCATCGTCTCTCGTTGCCATAACTTTTCAAGTCGATTGTCAGCAGTCTGAGTGTACAACTCTCATGTTTCACTCTCCTCCACTTAGCCCAGCAAGTTCCTCCTTTTGACCTTGAATTTCCAATTCATCAGGCACTTTTGAAACTTTTCTTTGGTTCACTTGACCTTCCTCCGTTATTCCCTGTTGTGCATCCATTTATCTCCCTCTCATCCCCCTTCCGGGTCCACCTGCCCCACTCTTGTAAGGCATATTCTTGAATTTTTTACTTATTTTGTTTGGCCATTTTGTCGTTTGTGAAGATTAAGTCAGGCTTGAAACATGCTTCGGGCGCCTCCGGAATAAACTAGGATTATCATTAATATAGCTCCCAAAGAAAGCTGGTCTTCAGGACAACCACCTCTCCAAAAGCCCCAAAGTAGGTGGATTAGCACTTTTCGAGCAAGCATCCCACTGTCGATGTCGCTCTGAAGTCTATGCGAAGGAAGGTTCATACTCCACCTGGTATAACACCAGCTACAGGCATCCCAAAGTTTGACCTGATCTACCACGCTTAATAACCTCCTGGAAGTGCTTGATTACTTCTCCGACATCACATCACAAATATCACAGTGTTTTCCGCTGTTTGAAGCTAGCTATAATCTATCGTTATCCATTTTTTCCTGCCGGTTTAGTTTTCCTTAATACAAGTTACACACTTCTGAAATCCAAGCTGGAAACCCACCCCAGACTAAAAAACTACAACTCCAAAAAAGCATGTCTTTAATTTTGAGTGATTTTGGTCTATTCAATCACCATGTATATAGTGCTGCAACCATAGAAAAAAACAGTCATGTTTTTTACTCCTCTGATTCTATACTTAACGTGCTCTCGTCTTTCACGGAGTTTTCTCCAGGAATATGCAAAGACCGTGAGAGTCGCCCTTTTCTCAGCTCCCTAACTATGCTCGGAGACATTTTCCGGTTTTCCGGGGCATCCCAGGTGCTACAACCTATCTATAGCGTTGATCGTGCTATGCACAGTCATATCGACCACAATTAGGAAACATACCATCAACATCCGTGATTTTTAGTTGAAGCTTCGACGTCCCTCAATCCGAAACTTGTTCACACACCCTTGCTTTTATTTCTTGATGTTGCGTGTTATTCTTGCCTCGACACTCCTCCACATGAGATATTCCGCTTCGGCTGCATCGCCAACTTCCATAAATTCCACTGATTGCTTACGTTCAATGAAAGCCTTTAAACATCAACCAATAATTGTTTGAATCATCCATCTTCCACGAACAAGTCCTTTTCATCATCTTTGTCTGCCGCTTCCTTACCGTTGCGCACACCTGAGTTCAAAAACTGGTCCGTCATTGCCGGCAAACTTATCATTTTATTTTGTTAGAACCCCTCCCGGCCGGATCATACTTTTGATGAAAAACAGATTGTCACCGGAAACTGGCAATTTTCCCAACTCAGCAAAATACTTTTTAAACCTCGGTCATACTTCTGCGGATGTATCTAGACCAGAGCCTAGACACCATGCTGTCATTATTATCATTACCAGTTTTGAAGTGCCTCATGGCTTTTGTACTGATGGTCACATGCGACCAATGACCGGTAAACTAACGAACACCTGCGGTACAACTCCCTCAGGTAGCCTTTGCCTGCTGAACATGCGCCACAGCTGTCGAATTCCATAGACCCCATTCGGGTCTCAAAGCAGCTGAACTTCAGGTCACTTGACATAAGCAGACGCAGCCACTACCTGACTCAGCTGATGAATGGGTGCTTGACTGGAGGGCCCCACTGTGTTATTAGCAATCATGACCCATAATCTCAAGGGAGAATCTATTGTTTTAACTTGATCTGGCACCAGAACAAAGTTTGCACCTGCTTGTTATCAGGACGAAGAACTATGGGGAAAAGCTTAAACGGTGGAAAACTTTCTGGAAATACGAAAAACGCTTTGATTTCTGCCTCCTTGAAATAGAGCTACTGGGTGACCGTCATGAGATCAGGAACTGATATTAGCATCAAACTTCAATGGAGCATAAGTGAATGCCACCATGCGTCACACATCTATCAGCAGCGGTTGATTCATCATTGGTGAAATAAAAAACGAAGCTCATAAGAAGCCTTGTTTTCCGGAGGTTAGGAATCGACAATATAACCAATCATTTGCTTGAATTTAGGATTATTCCGGCTCTCGACTTACACACGGTCCCTGTTTACGACCGCGACAGAGCTAGCGCGAAGGACATATACCGTTATCCGATCTCAATCTTCTCCTTCCTGAGCGGCTTCGTCTATCACCCTTCGTGGAAGACCTTCCACCATCTGGTTTCGGCATCCAGGCTGATACACAATACGAAAACAATAAGTCACACTCCCGGGTTACCAGGGTTGATCCGTAATGAGTTATACCGTTCGACCCTTCGAATCTAAACTGTTCGTAGGCAACGTGAAATCTGGACAATTCAGAGATAGATGCCACTTTGGCAGGCCCGAAACGCGAGTGCTAGCCTCCTTTCCTGCGGCAGAATGTTATATCAAAGTTTTCCGTAAGTTACTCGGAGCTTGTACCCCAACATATTCCATCCCTCTACTTTTTGAGGAAAACCGAACTTGATTTCATAGCTGAGACATCGGCGGACACGTACGTTTGGCATTTCGAATCAAGAATGGTGAAAACCGGTGTAAACGTAAAATTTTGTTTCATCATACAAAAGTTCGTTCGTTTTTAGCTTTCCAGAAGAATTCACCTCCAGGTCTAATGGAGGCTCGTAAATGTTCAGAAACCGAAGCAGTCTGATGCACGTATCGAGAAGTAAGGTAACACATGCCAAGAAAGCTCCCCCTTGCTTTGCCTCGGTAGTAAAAGGAGCCCTGGTTGTTGCCCTCGCGTATCTCTTACTCGGTTTGTTTCCTTCAGCGAATATCCCATACATGGGAAACTGCACGGGCAAAAAGTGAACGTGTTCCTGCCCTCATCAAGCTGAGGACTCTGCATTTCAGGCCCTTAGGCTCCTATCTGTGGGGTTGCGTATTGACACATGGTCGATAGTCAGCCAAGTCCCGTAGCAGTCAGCATGTCAGCCCCGGTCCAGATTACAGTTCAAAGCTTGTTACGGTGGATACGCAGATAACAAGTTATTGGACCGATGAGAGGCAAACACAGCCCTGCCATGTGTCAGCTGGTCGTATAACAAACAAACCGGTCAGAAGAGAGGCTGCTTGATGCTAGTGTGAACCAGCTGGTTTTTGTTGCAACTACTGGTGCCAGCGACTGTTTCCTTCATAAAAAACGATGTGTCTTGTGCTAATAAAACGGGCTAAGTCTAGCGCTGAGTAGACTTCTCACCAGAGATAGTAAGAAGGTTCAAAACGACAGCACCCTCTTCCTTAGCATTACCAAACAAAACAATAGGCAAATTCATTGAGCAACCATTGAGTATAGCGAGCATTTGGTTCGTTTCAGAAGTGTACACTTAGGTCCCTTTCGAAAACAACTACCATCTAGCGGAAGTACTCCAATGAATCAATGGATTTGACTCAGTCCTTCCTAAATAGGTTCCGTAGAGTAGTTGATACTGTCTTGAACATAACTAAGGGAATCGGAAGTGCCCGAATAGCTGTCAGTGGTCTGACCTGCGATGTTTACAACGTACCGTGTTTCCACACGGGGTTCGCCCAATTATTTGATCGGGAAATCTTAGGCAAAACCGCTTTCACGGGAAAGCATCGAAAACACTGGAGGTCACCTTCCGTAGGTCTGGAACGATTCTCGAAGCCACTGTGGTGTTTTCACCCAGCAGCTTTCTGCCACTGGTTTCAGACATAAAAGACTGCAGGTGCGGATAATGCTTCGGGGGACAATGGCACAGTAAAGTAGCTGCTGGGGTTCAAAATACTACTCCATATAGATCTCAAATGTTCAGAAATAGACAGTTATTTAGTGGGAGAATGCTTTCCGAAGAATACGGAGGGCACGATGGTCATAAGTGATGTGGGATGCAATCCTATTGATGAGGAAAGGTCACCACAAGGATGGTGTGAAACGAATATCCGCATATCTCATTAGGGTATTCGGGGTTCAGTCAAGTATAAGGTATCCAGCAGGTGGACAGGAATGCGATGAGTAGGACAAGGTGCTTCGGTGGTACTACAGTAAATCAGATAACTTATCTGTCACCGACGGCGCGTCACAAATTTTCAGCACATTCAGTAACCGATATAAACTAACAAAGCAACCTATTTTGTGACACCTTTTGCAATGAGCAGCACCAGTAATACCGCGGCATAACTGACCATTAGGAGGAACATTCACAGGGGCAGTGAATAGATATTTTTTTCTATTTTTGATCCATGCACTGCCACTTATTCCCATTATGGTTGGTGACTGAAAAGACGAACGCCTCCGATTGCTTCGGATTTTCCTGAACTTATTAGTCCTGGTTACAATTTTTTTCTCAGAACTAGTTGTCTTGGATCTCCTTCCATTAGTGCTTCTCCTATGCGGTCATACGCGCCCCCAAAAATGGATTGCTGAGTTAGCTCACAGCTCTAAAATGTTTTGGGAATTTTGGGGCAATAAATTTGCTAGCGCTTCCAGTTGGAAAAGATATGTAGTGTTTCAAAGTTTTGCTGGATTGCTGAGTCAACTGTTTAAACCAAAAACTAGCTGATTACTTATAACCTGGAAGCGATAGTTGAATCAAATCTCTGAGAGTTACAGTAGGTAAAGGACTGCTATACTGAACGGACTGAATAGGCTTAACTCCGCACGAAAACTACCGAGAATCAAGAACACCAACACCAAATAGAACGCGGCGTAATATTTCGTATGCGCGGTATCACATACTGTAAAAATGCGTATTATAACGAAAAGAAAACAGTAAATCAAAACAGAAAGAGTCAGTTTTGAATATCGCCTCCGCCGCGCTCTGAATTGAAGTGAGGATGCTTGTAATCTCTTGGTGGTAATGAACGAATTCTGTCAGAATTCCGGATATTTGGTTGTTCCATGACATTCTCGGATTCAAAAGTATTTTGATCAGAACTATCAGTTTGTTAACAACGGGTGAAATGACATCTGACCGACCTTCTCCGCCCAATTTTGCCTGGTCAACACGAAATCTATGACTAGATAGATCATCCAGATCGAGTGTAGTGACCACCCGGTCCAGTTGTGCGAAATGACAGTTCTGTTTGCCGGTCGTAAATCATTTTCCCTGGAATAACTGACACTGGCCTTTAGCATGCATTCAAAACTGGTTCCCACACTACAGCATTTAAATAGCTGAGAAGGACTTCCACCAGAAGCAGTACGCGCAGCTTTACAATATTGCATAAGAAAATTGTCGATGGCGCGATCAAGTTCAGAAAATGTATGGAGGCTCACACAATGGATAGCACTCTTGAGTTTGCGTATGGTTCTCTACAAGGTCATTAGACTTCGCGCGACTTGAGGCAGCCTAGGATAGCTTGCGACCAAGATCTTTTAAACACTCATCCACGAGTTTGGCACTGAAATGTGTGCCAATATCAGTGACTAGTACAAACGGAACTCTCTTTCCCAGGAATGTTTTCCAGAGCGCAGTCTGTGTGAATTCGGCTGCTGGCGAAGTTGGTGAATATACTCCTGTTCGGCGCAAAAAAGCATCAATGACCGCGGGAGCGTAAAACTCACCCAAGTAAGTTCCATAATAGTCTGCATGTACCCACAACCAGGCCTCACAGGTCACTAGCCAAGGAAGCCGTTTTGAGGGTTTTGAATGTGTCTCATGTAAACACTGCCTTCAGTTTCTGGCCGCACGTACTATGTCGACATCCAGTTCCGGCCACCAGCAAGCGAACTAAGCCAAATACTTCATTTTTTGACGCCCGAATGCCCTGAGTGGAGATCTGCCAATATGACAGAAAGGAATGCTGGAGAAACGATTACACCGCCATTGGGGCACAGTAATCTTTCTGGAGTGACTGAAAACTCATCGCGACGAGGGTAGAAGTCATGCACCGAGGCTCTTGGCTGGACGTCAAGCCCCGGCGTAGAGCAGAAGTGACTGGGACAAAATAAGCTTTTGTATCCTTCACAAGATCTTCACTCCTCATTGGTAGTGGTTGAAACAACAAACCATCACAAGTGACTGATGATTGAGATGAATACGGCATTCGGGATAGAAGACCAGAGTGCGGCATGTATTTAGTATTACGCAAATTTCCGTTTACCTACACGAGGACGGTTTGTGAAAGGCTGCATTATCTGCGCGCGGCGGAAAATGAACCGGGGGTAAAAGTTCCCCAGTTCAAGGAGTTGCGAAACTGCTGATTAGAACAAGGCTAACAAAGGTCGCGAACCGTCGCCGCCTTGCACGGTGTAGGTTTTCTTCCCGAGGATGAAGCGTCACGACCTAGTAATGTGAGGACGGACTCGAGCTGTTCGCACTTACCAGGGAAGATGGCAGACAGGGCTGGCTGAGGCCTTAAAAAGGGCTTTTAGGTGTACTCCGAAAGCCTAACAAAATGTCACCTAGGTTCACGCAAACACTGTTCACATAACGTGTTGCTTCAAGCGCAAAACTTTGGAGGTGTTGACTGGATTTCCAAGCCAGAATGGCCTGCGAAATCACTCAATTCGTCCGAACAAATTCATGGCAGAACCTAATTAAATATCAGCTCCGGCTACCAAAATAATCTGCGGGCTCCAACTGGGCTGAAAAAGACGACCAGATCGAAAGAAAGTTCGATTTTAAGCGCGTACTCTTCTGAGTTCATAGATAGCATTAGCGCTCTATGGTCGTCAGAGGGACACCAGTAACCACCAGGCTTTGAAATCGAATGAAGAGACACGACCTGGAGACTGCTGTACGGGCTCATTATCGGTCACCATGAACTCAGGTGACGAATGCACCAGCAGATGAGGACCAGTCGTAAAGTGAAACTGGTACCAAGATTGACCACTGGTTTGAAAGTCAGCCTCGGGATCACAATTTCTATTCTATGAACCATGAGGCCGCACCTTGACTAGAGTTCGATGCAGAAAAGACAAACCCCTATGTAATCGTGGCTGTCATAACGAGTGCAACGAAAATACGACCTTGGTTTCTGCTAAGAGGAATTTAAAATATGGTTTAGGGTGATTTTTTATCTGCGATGGGTATCAGTTGATACATGGAGAAGTGAGTCCGGAAGTCACTTATTCAGCTCAGTTCAATAAACCAATAACCTCACTCACAGTCGCACTGTTTCTTCACTTCCGTCCTGGCGAAGATAGCTCTAAGTACCAGCTACTTCCAAGTGCGCCTGCGGCAATCCAACACTCGGTCTGGAGCAGTGGCTAACAAATAATGACCTCCCGAGAGCTATATAATTTAAAATGGCCTCTTTCCTGGTGCATGCATCCTGTTGGATGCATTCCTTTATTTTGATCCGCGGTTGAAGGATTCAAGCCTCAATTTTCAGGCGAACCGTAACACCATTATCATAGCTTCTTCATTTTGGGTAGTAAAACTTGTGATAAACTGGCTTTGTGAAAAGTGAACTGCAAAACATAATCCCCCTTATTGGTGTTTGTGAGGGTATTCGGACAAAGTCATGAAAAAACGAGGGCAAACATACACTGGTAGTCGAAATAAGTTAATCAGCTTGTTTTGACTTAAACAGTACCGGCTGTGCCACTCTCCATCACGTGTTCCAACCCAGCCCGCGTTGCCTGGAGCACGTCCTGTGCCACCTGACGGGGTGGACCAAACGCTGAGGGTCCTTCGGAGACCGTGCGATGAGTGACGTTGGTGGCCACCGCGCGAAGGTGACGGGACCGCCTAATGACGCCCATTCTGAAAGAATGAAGTTCTAAACTGAAATGTGTGGTCTGTAGAGACGCGAGATGTGATTCACTGGGAAACATAAACGAGTCACAAAAAGAAGAGGCAGTTTGGTCGAGAGATCTGTACATGGTTCATTAACCAGTAGGTCGAAAAGTTCAGGGTAATCGATACCTGGTAGGGGACATCTGCTACTATAAATGTAAAGACCTTCAAGAAAAAACGGTTCCTTTACCCAACATTCGTCACTACTAGAAACATCATCCAATTTGCATATACTATCTTGCCCGAGGCTGCAACTGTTTTGTTCTATTGTACTGACTCTTCCAAATCCATGCCTCCATTTAGACCCTCATCGTTGCCTCGGGCTTTGGCCGCTCAGCTTCACCTTCGTTGTCACTGTAGCTAATAATCTTATTTTCTGTTTTTGACCTTTTCCTGCAATTCAGTTGCAGTTTTTGATTCATTGTTCAAGTAAGGAGCCTAAGGACCCAGAGGGAAAACTTAAAAGGTTTTCTTGTAAAATTGCCTAACTTGTTGCATACAGTGCCGTAGCTTTTTGAAATTGTCTCATTTTGAGTGGTATCGGAATTGGTTGCTACGCGTCACTCAAAAGTTAACTTTGTTGGACTTAAAAAATAAATATCAGGCTGAATGTTCAGCTTAGGTCTAAGTCGGGCAATGGAATTTTTGTGTTAAAAGAAAATAGGCGTGCCTTTGGTGACACGCAATTGTTGAATTAATGGAATGGTTGCATCACCTGCTTCCTCTAAAATGACAATCTCTGCTGCACAGGTGTCCATCAGGAACAGACTATCAACAAATGCGTCTCGAAAATGACGCGGAGCGAGAGCCATTGTGGCTACCAGCAGTGTTAGTCCCCTGAGCCCCGTCAGGATATTAGTTTTTTTGGTTGACAGGCAAATCTTAAAAAGAATCCCCGGTAAAATAATTCATTTCAGGGTCCTAAAAATCTTATACTGTCAGCAATCTGTGACTACTTCCCCTTTAGTGTACCGATACAACACTCGATTATAAAGACTAATAATGGGCCACGTGTAAAGAAAGGCGGGTCAAGGAGAAGGGGTAAGTTTGCTCTACGGCGTAAACTCGCTCTACCTCTCCTCTATAAAATAGACGAAAAAATACTTTTCTGGCTGGGAAGGTCTTGGGACAATGCTCTCTGCCCCTTCATTACAGATGGATTTCCGATAACAGCCCAGACCCGGCTCTGCATATGGGAAATTCCACGCTTTCGAGTTAACCTGCAGTTCCTTTTGTCTAGACCGGTGCGAGGTGAAAGCAAGCCGTTCGAGCTTTCCACATATGCTTGCCGACCCCGCCTTACTCAGCTTCAACCCTTTTTGGTTTTCCACAAAATCCTCGATTAGCTTGCTGACGTTTAAAGCAGTAGTCGATACAGGGTCTGCACAGTTACGTCATGCGGCCTCTGCTCTGACGACACCCTGGTATTGATACGCCTACGCCTAACAGCTATTGGCAAAGCCTCGCCTATATTGGTTGTCGGAACGAGGAACGCAATCAATGCACTTTTATAATTCACCATCCACAAGCTTATTTTTCTGTGTCCCCCTCGAGCCCAAGTACTTATAATTTTGTCCAAAGTCAGCGATGATTTGTCGGCTACCATGTGGACTGCTACAAAACTAAAATTCTTACTGAAACTAATTCCTCCAATAAACTGTTGTTTCTATAATAAAAGGTGCTCACCTTCACTTAATTCTCTTGTCCCAGGCTATAACTCAGTGGTATCATCGTCTTTTTCTTCTTTCACACCTCCGTTAACTCGAGTCTTACCACAAAGATTACCTTCTTTTAATAACCAATACTCACCGATGAGCGTATTTGCTCACAGTATGTTAGGACCCCATTTCACCTAGCAAGCGTATGTATCTCATTACGCATGACCCCGCGGAAAACCAGCACATTCGCATCCACATAAAAAGGCCTCGCCTTAGCTCTGAGCATTTCCTTCTCTTTTTATAACTTCTCCGCCCTCACCTACAGCCAGGCCAACAATCCGACTGATGTCTTCCCTTTCCCCATTCCTATTTCTGACCCCACCCTCTTCCACTGTTTTATTTTTGATCATCAGCTGGGCACCTTTACTGTTCTACCACCTATCAGCCTAAGCATTTTGTACTCTGACTAAGCATGCGCTTAATATCTCCATCATCGACCAACTGCACTAGCAAAACAACCACTCTCTGCCGTTAACCCCTGGTAGATCGGCCCAATGGCCGTCAAGTAGCATTATCTATCGAACTTTCGTTAAGCCGTCAATCAAAACCCCCATCAGGAACATTCTCCAGACTGCCGCATTCCTCCCCTCTTCCAGAACAGACTGGTTACCTGGGGAGCCCGTTAACCAAATCGACGTTATACCTGGATTAACTAACGGACTAAACGATTTGATCGATCGGATTGACCATGGTTAAACCTATATTCACACCTAATGACGCCTTATATGGAGCACTTTACATGGCTGACCAGTGATCACAATCCCATAACCAGGACTACAACCATTCATGATAGTCTCACTGGACCGCCGGACGGATTCCGGACATCACCCATCACCTCACACCCCATCAGCATCCATTTCCCGTACTCCACAAGAACAGTTCAATTCATTCTGCGTGCAGTATGGAAAACAATGACCGGAATCTGGCCCTCGCCGTTGCGTTTCGTACCTACTCTCCCTATTCCGTCAGTCTAGCCCTTTTTGACTGCTACCCTCATCATGCACTACCTGCCATCAACAGCAACCAATATCTTTATGAAACAAAATATTGACCACTTGGTTATTCACTTTTTTATCACGTATGCAGAAAACCTCACTTTTACACTCAACTTCCTCTGTTTCTTCGGGTCTGGCCTCTTCCAGTCACCGCTGTCTCCCTTCCTTTTCACCTCCCGTGCATATCTGCTTGGTTGCATCAGCAGCGTTTGTCTCCAACAGAGTGTTTCCTCGACGGCTTCTTGTTGAATTTCCCCATTCTGTGTTCATTAACCATTCACGCTCCTTACAATCACGCTGCATTCATGGTGAAGGTTTCTGTCTCCAGGTGGTTTTCCACATAGTGTCGGAATCACCTATACAAAGAGGCCAATCTGATTATCCCATTCGACTCACTTGCATTTGTATCACAGGCTCCCTCCACAATGAGTTATCCAATGGAGGACCAATCTTCTCTACATCCTGCAGGCATCTTTGACTGCACTTTCATTACACCATGGTAACTCTATTTCTAATTTCATTTTGATAACACTTAACCAGTTTCTCAATACTGATTCCTCAAACGTCCAGCTGGTTCTGGGCCGCATTTCCTTCTAAACTTCCCGACAATTCTTTGATTCACTTTCACTCCACCGCTCTTTCTTTATTTTCATCGACTGCACACCAAGTTCTGTAGATCGCCGTGATCCATTATGGACAACGGATCGGTCGTAGACAGTTATCGGCACCCATAAAGCGAGTTGTGTATTATTTCTGCCCCAAATCTCTGTTCATGTGATGATGTCCGACACCGGCTGCTTCCTGGGTCCTTGTAGACACTGCACTTTTACCCCTCTTCAGCATCGCTTTATCTGCATGCCTATGTTCATCGGGCTAACCATATCCTCCCCAACTCGAATTTGAGACCCATTCACAATGGCCGCGCTGACCCTCTCTGACTTAGTTCACTTAAACACCGTCCAAACTTATCGTTCTATTACAGCAAATGTGTTAGCCATGAACTTCAAAATAGTGATGACCCCACACTACTGTGAATTACTCTGTTCTCTGATCATGCCTTGTGTATGTGTCTTGAACAAGATCAAGAAATATACCATTATTATCATTATTATTATCAATAACTTTGTTTGTTTGAACAATTACCGTTTTTGGTGGCGCCACTTGCTCCACCTGTGTATGTCGTCTGCTAGCCGTTGCGCTCCCTCAATACACACGTTGTCCCGCTCCAGCGTTTTGAGTTCCGCTTTGGGCGCTGCTGAGTATATTGGCTATTGTGTCACAAACCGAGGACCAGGAGCCATGGGTCCTATGCGGGAACAGGTTCTGACTCAACTAAGGAGAATCCTAAACTGGTGACTCCGAACAACAAATTCAATCCTCGAAGGACACTTGTAGGTCCCTCAACCACATGTATTCTTTTAAGTATACACTTTTTCTGACATAAGCGATAAGTTCTGGATTTCTGTTACTATATTCCTTTTATATTTTTCTCTTATGGATATTATAATTGTTTCACGGTTGCTGAATAAAGTTATTAGATCGTTTTACATTTGATATACCATTGCACTTATGGCTAGCAACGACCGCAAACCTAATCCAGAACAGTCCGTTTCGACAGTCTCCCTAGCCGTTCCTGGATTTTTTATTGACGACCCTTAACTCTGGTTTTGCGTGTTAGAGGCGGAGTTTGAATCAAACAGAATCACAAGCGAGTGAACCCGTTACTTGTGGACTATCGGTCACCTCTATCGTGAGGTTGCTACCCAGATACGAACGTAATATTCAGTAACAGTTCTTACACATTCGTGAAAGACGCGGTTTTCTCTTTTTTGCCTCGACTATGGTCTAGACTGAACTGACTGATCTAAGAAACATAGTTAGGTAGCAAGAAGCCCTCTGCATTACTGAGAGAAATGCAGCAGCTGGAGGGGCAACTTCTAGAGGAAAACGTCCTTAAAGAGTTGTGGGTACAGCGACTACCACCCAATGTTCAGGCACTGCTCGAGGTTCCTAGACACCCTAAGCTTACAGAAGCGGCTTAACTGGCGGACGGTATTGTGGAACGGTACCATCCACAAATTACTGCCGTAAAAACTCGAGCAGCCCCCAGACTACCGCTGGCACTGTAGGAACACACCCCGAGGACACTCTGATAGCTGCTTCCGAGTGGGCTTTCAGACGTTTTTCCTCTCCTGGTTGTTCTCGCCGAAGAAACCATAAATCTTATCACAACCCTGACAGACATGAAAGCCTCAAAAGCCCTTCCCCCGACCGCCCGGTTAACCCATCTCGATCAACGTACTGCCGATACCACAAACGGTTTGGGCAGAAGGCCCGGCGCTGCGAAGCCGGTTGCACCTTCCCAGGTGCCAAACAGGGAAACTAACATCCCGACGCGTTCCGACGACTGACGCGGTCGGCAGCCATAATAGCAGTCGCCGGTTGCATGTTAGAGATTTAGTTTCCAATAACCTGTTCCTAACTGACACCGGTGCAGCATTTAGTGCCATTCCAAAGGAAGCAGGTGATACAACGAGCCCATCAGCCCAACAACTCCGCGCAGCCAACGGCACTCCTATAGCTACTTACGGCCGTAAGTCACTCACGCTCAACTTAGGACCACATCGCACCTTCCGCTGGGTTTTCATATTAACAGACGTCCCCTGTCCCATACTAGGTATCGATTTCCTTGACCATTTCGACCTCCTGATTGATGCACGAGGCCGGAGAGTTGTCGACCGACATACTTCTTCTTCCGTAACCGGTTCGTATTCCTCCGTGAATCACATCGAGCCCCTATACATCGAACCGCAGGCCGAACTCCCGTACACAGACCTCGTTACAGCTTACCCGGCGATGCTAAGACAATCTGGCCCCCTTCCCGCGGCGACCACCAAATTTACCCAGCATACTGTCACTAAAGAACCCCCAGCATTTAGCCGACCGTGTGGCCTGACACTAGACAGGTTCCGCGTAGCACAGGCTGGGTCCAAACACATGACAGAATTGGGCATTATACGCCCGTCCAGGAACCCTTGGGCCTTGTCCCTTCACATGGTTCCTAAACCCAATGGCTACTGAAGCCCCTGCGGTGAATATGGGGCCCTAAACCAGGTTACAACCCCAGGCAGGTACCCCATTCCACATATTCAAGATCTTACTTCTACTCTGTCTGGTTGTTCTGTTTTCGGCCGAATCGACCCCGTAAGAGCCTGCCACTAAATCCCGGTAGCAGAGGCTGACATCCCTAAAACCGTTGTCACAACTCCATTCGGAATATTAGAGTTTTTGCGCATGCCTTTTGGGCTCAGAAATGCAGCCCAAATCTTTCAAATGTTTATGCCTAAAGAAACGCGTGGTTTGAAGAATGCCTACGTGTACTTAGACGATATTTTGGTGGCAGGTTCTTCAGAACAACAGCATATGGCACACCTGCACGCTCCTTTTGAGCTCCTGAGCTAAATGGTGTAAATATTAACCCTACCAATTGCGAATAAGGTAGCACGACCATCACGTTCCTAAGTCACAAAACCTCAGCCTCGGGCATGCGGCCCCTACCTGACAAGGTGGCGGCGATCCGCGACTATTCTGAGCCTCACTCTTGCCGACAATTGCGCTAATTTTTTGGCTTGGTTTACTTTTATCGACGGTTTATCCCACACTGCGCCGAAATAATGCAGCCTCTAACAGACCTTTTACGTGGAGGTAAGTTGAAATTCATTTTTCCCGACACGGCGCAGACAGCGTTTACTTTGATTAGGGAAGCTATCGCCAACATAGCACTCCTTTCACATCCCGATCCTTCTGCTCCCCTGGCATTAGGAACAGATGCTTCGGACACGGCTGTTGGAGCAGTGTTGCAGCAATTCGTCAACAATTCATGGCAACCAATAGCTTTCTTCTCCAATCGTCTCCGGCTTGCGAAATCCCGATACAGTGAGTTCAGCAGAGAACTACTGGCAATCTTCTCGGATATCCGACACTTCCGGCACACACTCAGAGGCCAATTGTTCACCGTGTTCACAGACCATAAACCACTAGTGTACGCCCTCCAGTCAGCTTCTGACCGATATTCGCCACGCGAGATTCGCCACTTAGACTATGTTTCGCAGTTCACTACGGACATTCGACACGTCTCTGGGGCACACAATCCCGTAGCAGACGCACTCTCACGCGTCCACAATATCGACTACCCACTACCCATGGGCACAGGCCTAGAAGCAATCGCCGCAGCCCAAACAACAGATCCTGAGGTAGAGCAGCTCGGAAACAGCAGCTCCCTGCATCTAGTGCAGGTGGCCCTCCCAAATTCTGACGTAACTATCATTTGCAATGTGTCACAGGGTCGACCCCAACAACTAGTTTCTGCCAGTTTTGCCGAGAAATTTTATCAGCCTCCACAACTTATCGCACCCTGGTGTAGCCGCCTCGGTAAATCTAGTCACTGAGCGATTCATCTGGCCTTGCGTCAAACGTGACGTGCGCCTCTGGGCCCGCGCTTGTCTTCTATGCCAGCGAGTTAAAATACATCGTCACACTAAATCAACGTTAGGCACATTCTGCGAGCCGGACGCACGCTCTTATCATGCGCATGTGGAATTCGTGGGGCCCCTTCTGCCATCCAATGGCTGCGTCTACATCCTCACTTGCGTAGATCGTTTCACTCGCTGGCCATAAACCGTACCTATTCCTCGTCCAACCTTAGAGGAAGCTGCAAAAACATTCCTAACTGGTTGGGTGAGTCAGTTCGGTGGCCCTGCTATCGCGACCACTGACCGTGGTTCTCATTTTGACGATGACTTCTACGAGCTGCTGGAGGCATTCGGTTGCAGACACAACAAGACGACGGCCCATCATCCTCAAACTAATGGCCTGGTGGAGCGATTCCATCGCCAGGTGGAAGCTGCCCCTCGTGCTCGTGACAACCCATTATGGAGTGGAGTCTTGCCGATCGTCCTCTTGGGACTGCGTAACACCTTTAAAGCCGATGTGGGCGTTACGGCGGCTGAGCTGGTGTACGGTTGCACACTAAGACTTCCAGGTGAGTCGGTTTCTCCATTGCCACCTGTGAGTTTTAATTACATGGATTACGGAAAACGGTTGTCACACCAAATGCGGGTGATAGAGCCCACCTCACCACGAGAACAAACCCTCAGCAACCACAAACCTACCACTCTGGCGACCACCAGCCATGTGTTTATTCGAGTAGATGCAGTGCGATCACCACTGCAAGCGGCTTACTCTGGCCCGTTCCGCGTCTTTTAACGAAAGGAAAAGAAACCCCTAGTAGACGTCGAGGGCAGCAAGGAGACCATCAGCATAGTCGGCCTTAAACCAGTCTTCATCGAGGTAGAACCCATCCTGAACAACCCTCGCACTGTCCATACCTACTCACAACCTTCGGTTAGTCGTCCCGAGTCGGCCCTTGCTACTCCCGCTAACGACCCCTTGTTACCTGTTGCAACACCAAACTCCACGGAAGACACAGCTGCACCCGTCAACATGATAAATCGACGCAGCCGCGAGGTGCGACAGACAAGGAGGTTTTCTGAATATGTAACAATTGTATATATTTAAGTTTACTCTTCGTATTCAGCTCGTACACACTCCTATTATTCATGAAAGCACGACCACGTGGTTATCACGACAAGGATAGCGGCAGCCTGGCTTTCCCCGTTATGTCCCCTCAGTCGAATATTCGACCGCGCCCCAAGGCGCAGCCTCCTTGTGTTTCTTGCCTTCCAGCCGGTCCCGTCGGACAGGGCTTTATGGAATTCCAGGATCTCGCATGGCTCCAACTCAACGCTCATTGGATCGAGACTGGACTCATTTGAGGCCGGAAGCTGGCTCCTTTACGAAGGTAGTAACAACCACAGGCAAACGGAACCTTAGGATATGCTGACAACGACAAACCCCACTGCCAAGACACAAACAGGATCTACCCCGGTCGGATGAAGTGTTATGGAGGACTCCATTTTTCGATCGGCGCAGAGCGACCAGTGTGAGCCATGGAGAACGGCTTGTGCTGGCTTCGTTGTTGTGTTCGATCCCGGTTGGAGGCATGGAATACTTCCCTCACCACCTAAGCTGACGTACCCACCAAGGGTCGAAGCCCAACTGCGTCGGCTTTCTAGGGGGAGACTCCAGTAGCTCTACCGATACAACACTCGATGGCAAAGACTTACCAGTCCGTTTATTTGAACAATTACCGTTTTCGGTGGCGCCACTTGCTCCACCTGTGTATGTCGTCTGCTCGCCGTTGCGCTCCCTCAATACACACGTTGTCCCGCTCCAGCGTTTTGAGTTCCGCTTTGGGCGCTGCTGAGTATATTGGCTATTGTGTCACAAACCGAGGACCAGGGGCCATGGGTCCTATGCGGGAACAGATTTTGACTTGACTGAGGAGAATCCTAAACCCGCTCTGCAGTTGTCTCGTTTTTACCTACCTTCCTTGTTGTGGAAAGTTCCCTTATTCTCAAACAGCTCTGGAACCCGGCTTTCAGGTTTGTCAGCCCCGCAAGCTACCCGAATTGCTCCAAGTCAACTTAGCGAAAAATTTGTCCATAAATCACCTCACTCAAACCAATTGACCGGTGTTTGTGTGATTCTGTCATTACTGAGGTGGCAGGCTCGAGCCATGAATCCACTATCCATAGGGGTATAAATCAGCATTTTCTCGTTGTTCCTCTGTTTATCACGGATGGTCTTTTGAGACCGTGCTGTTCTTTGCTTTTGGTCTTAGAGTCACGGTTATCAGTTGACCTTGACAATGCCTTCGGTCTTCAGTTTCCAGCTATGATTATTCGAATGCAATGCCGCGAAAGCACGAGATCGTGCTACTGTCACACAAGGTGCAGATATATATAAATTGAAACGATCATGCTATGTATGTTCTCAAAGAAAGAGCTTTAAGCTACCGCACAAGAGAGTAGCGTGATGATTTTCAGTTGAATCATACTTTGCCGTGAGTTGGTATTTGGGGTTCCATGCACTCACCGCTAAAGCTCAAACTTGAAGTTAGATTAGCAGAAGATCCTTGAATTCCACTTCTGTAGCGCCCTCTTTCCCATCAGGAAGGGGCCAGAAAAACCGCGTTTTGGGTGCTAACTGGATCAAAAGTAAATTTTCCAGCATATCTGCGGAAAGCTCCCATCTCCCATACAGAACTTTCACGCCCAAAGGTTGGAGCACGGTACCCGGGTTGTACGCAGTGGACTCACCCCAGATCGTAAAGTGGTAGAGGGAGTACAAAGAAGAGCCACATAAGATGCACAAAGTCTGTTCCACACCATACCCCCTTGCTATCACTAGCTCCGAAGCCCTACCCCCTAGAAATGCGCCTTGTCAGAAATCTACTACCCGTATATGAGCTTCCCTCTTTTTGACTGACTAACGGTTTTTCTCACGTTCATGTCTAAAGAACTCATGGGGACACAACAGCAGACTATTTGATTCAAGCCCTCCAACCGTCATCACATGGCACTACTCAGCCTAGCAGGGGGCATACCAGAATACCCGTGAAAAAGAATCTTTGATGTGTAGCTAAAAAAATGCTTAGCACAAGTTCATTTCAATTCACTCCTAAGTGATCGTTTGCGAGCAAAGCATAGAGCATCGTTTTTTCTTTCTAAACAAAAAATTCACATGCCTACCCTCCGTGCCGCCTTGTTTTAGTCTTTTTCCCCTTTAACTTGTCCACTTTCCCTGAATATATCGTCATGTATTAATAAAATAATTACATGGTTTGACTATATACTCAAAAAGTGCTTTTGTTCCCCCCCCCCAAAGTTCATATACTCCATATATGCAAATGTGACTTGATATCCCACTTACACCCCACGGGTTCTATTCTCTCTATATAGGCGGTCTCTCGTGTCTGCGAAAGGTATTCGCAGTGTCTCGTATCTCAGGAAATATAAACTATGTTTTGCGAGGCACCTTTTTTCGACGGAGTTTTCTTCGCTTCAAACCTGTCCACAGTGGAACTTGACGCCTCAATTATCTCTCAAATATTAACCACTTTCAAGCCCCCATCTTACTCAAAACCTGACGGCTTACGGCCCACTGCAATAGTTAAATGCGGACCTGACCCACCTAACCTACTACTGAATATATTTCCCCAATCAATGAACTCTGGTCTAGTGCCCACAAACCTGTTTAATCGCTCTCAGGATTTCTCAATAAATGGACACTATTCCAGGCCTAAACCAGTTAAAAGCGGTGTTATACAGGGTAGCGTCCTTGGCCCTCTGTTGTTCTTCACGTATATAAACGACATCTTCCTCTCAGTGAGCCATAACACCCCATTTCTTTTTGCTGATGACATTAAAATTGTCTGCTCATTCAAGCCTGAATGCATCGCCTCGGCTATCCCAAACATCTCTAAAGACATATCCGCTCTCCATGGATGGTGCTCAACTTGGCAGATGAATTTTTCCTCTGACAAATGCGAGGTACTTACATACAAATGCGACCTACGTCTAGGGTCTCTAGCCTTTTGCGGTTCATCCGTTGCCAGCAAACAAGTCGTTCGTAACCTTGGCCTGAGCTAGTCCTGCACATTTAACCTCTCCGAAAATTCGGCTCTCCAAGTTACCGGAGCTAGAAAGTGCTCAGGGCTAATATTTCGCTCCTTCCGACTTCCAGACTGCATTCGCTCCCCCTATGGATCTCATACCAGGCCTTTATTAGAATACTGCCCATCGATCTTTTCTAGTATGCGGAAATCAGATAGAATCTGTGTCGAATCAGTTCAACGTAGTTTCACTTAGCGACTGATTGGATGGAGCTCAAGCCTCACTTACAAAGAACTCTGCTAATTTTTCAAACCAGATCCTTTATGGCTTCGCCGTATGAAACACAACCTTATCCTTTTGTATAACATCCTTCACAGCCGGACATATACTTCTAACCCATTGCACTTTGCGCCTGTTTCTAGCTACCTACTACGTTCTAGAATTCTTGCCCATTCAACCCCATTACCAACACTAGCTTACGATCGCACTTCTTCATAACAGTTTACTCTGACTTATAGAATAAATTACCGTTAGAGATATGCAATTCTACTTCCAGCCGTCGGTTTAGAAGTGTGTTGGATAAATTCCTCACGGCTACCCAAACTTACAGCCCTTCGATGTAAATATAGCCGATGACCAAGCCTATGAGAAGGGTCTAGACTTTTGAATCCTGCAAACACCGGCGGTCTATGACAGATGAAATTGAGTTAAAATTCCCAGCTTTTCTACCTTCTGAAATCGGGAAGCTAGTCCCAGCGAGTCACTGTCTATTAATGTTGTCTCTATGTATCGATTCCCATTTATCCTCAGCTGGGAGCACCCCAGACTGCTCTCCTCTACTTTTGCTCTATTTCCAGACCTTCATTCGTGCGTACCTTTCTCTCGTTGACTCCTAATACTCTGGATACCACACCGGTCACTCACCTGGGCTGTGCATCTACCTGATCGTAGGCTATTCGCAAGCTACCCGACCGATGCTCCCTTGGTTAAATTCCGGGATCCCCTGACACCTGGCCGTGGGCTACTTTATACCTGCGGCCGTTTGGCCTCATCAAGAAAACTTATGTGAATCCCAACTGTGAGAGGCGCGGTCAGATACACCGCTTTGGCCGGCGCACATGGGGCATGCAGACCGTCTGCAACGATGTGCGGGCGCAACTAGGCTGGCGGATCGCACCTCCTCTCACCGGAATCGGTTTTCTCTTTAGGTGTCCGGCATATGGCTAGCCTCATTCACTAGCACCCATTGCGGATTGAAAAACAACGTCCCCTGCGTTGCTTCGCTGCCATCCATTGCTTCCTTTAATATTCCTGAACAAGGTTTACCATACACCCGGTCAAGTTCAAATCAATGTATGCACATGTACTCGCTGGGCTCAGAAGAGTAACCTGCCTTTTGGTACTACTGGCATTTATATCCATCAACTTGCCTTCTACCTGTCTGAACTGATCCCACGTTTACCCTCATTCTATTGCCGGATTCTCTACCCCGAAACATGAAACCACTTAGCTGTTCAGATCTTTATTATGAACATTACAATTCCTGATATAATCTTGAATAGAACATTCATCCAATTGGCAATTTTTATGTCACCACAACGTCTATCCAAACAAAACGATCCCTTAAAGATTCCTTTCTCACCTGCCAACAATTCCACAAAACACGAAACGGTCCTCCTCCCAGCGCTTCATCTGCGTAACACCAGCTCTATGTTCCATTGTATCCTTCCGTTGCGTCTCCTCTCATTCAACAGTTTGTATTTCATGACAGTTGCGTTGGCAATGAAGTGTAAACAATCCAGTACACAGACCGCCTCCCCAGCTTTTCAAGTCAGACTTCAGCATATCCAGCCATGCAATCACCTGCACTTCCTGAGAGCTGTTTATACGAACTACTTTTATACGACCGTATCAGTCCACTATATGTCCACCTCCCGCATCCACTTTGTTACCAACTCTAGATGCTTCTATACTACTCATCAACAAGCCCGAACAAATCCACAATTGTATCCCTTTTTTCTCACCTATCAACCACTGCTGCTGTTCCACTAAGATATCATGGTCGACCACCTGCACCGCACACTATAGAGTGCTTTTTCTACATCTTTGGCTGAACATCAACTACCTGTAATTTTGTCTGCCGTCAATATGTTTGTCCCCCAAGAAGTCTCAGGTTTGACTTGCCTCAAAGCGTCCAGTCACACAATTATCTGCGCTTTTTGATAGTTCCGGTGATGTACTACTTCCAGTTGATTCCGTCAGATATCAAACATAGATACCACTATTTTGCCAACTCCGTTGTAAATTTGTATTCCTCATCTGTCAGTCTTGGAGTCATCCCTGATAATCCAATAGTTGAACACCATTTAAGCCACCTACTACCTACTGCCATTTTGCCATCTGTCCTCCACAATTTGGCGTTTATGCGAATGCAGTTTCCCTAAACCTCTGCCGGAAATAAACTATACTTACGTCAAGTCACTGACCTTCCGGTTGTTTCCCAGATGCTCAATGTCAGACTCTTACCAGCACATTCTTTTAAGCTATCGTCTACATGTTTTGAAAGTACCATTTATGCACCACCCTTACATAACCTCATAAGGTCATCGTATATCAACTCCTCTATCCATCCCGTTGTCAACTTGTGTTCACTTATTAACCTGAAGCGAACCCTTCATTTGAAACTTGTTTCACTCACTTGTCAACTTTCTCCACGCAGCTTTACCAAAACATCCAAGCTCGGGCATCTACATATGCCTCTTTGTGAGGGGGTCCTTCACGACCTCTTTATGAGCAGTAAGTACTAAGTCAGTGGTAAAACGGACTCTGTTTCATTCACGCTATTCCCATCCTCAGGGGACACCACAAATCCTTCGGTATTATATATCTGCCATTTTCCGGGCCATCTGGGCTATTGGTTTAAGTGCATGCCCGTCATCGTCGGGAACTTTTCAATTTTTCGTTGGTGCTTTTTTCAAGGTTTCTTTTGTCAGTTCACTAGCCCCTGCGACTGTATATCGGTGCTGTCCGAAAAACCGCGCGTTCTTACTCCATTCCCACCTTACTTCATCACGTATCTCAATTGCGGAGACAATCTCACTCGCCACTGGGTGGTGCTTCCATTTGACCTTCAAACTCAAATGCGCCGGGCTTTCAACCGTGCGGCCACTAAACCTATACAATTGTGTGCTGCATTTACTAAAATAAATATCCAAGGAACCTTTTTGCGGCCCCAATTGTACCATATAATCATGAAATCAGGCATGTTTCGGGTGTCCCCGAAATGAATCAATATTATTATTATTGTTGTTATTATTATTTAGGCTTTTTACTTCAGGTTTGATCGAGCAGAAAAGATTCTAATTGCTTCCTACGCTCATGTTTGTAAGCCGGTTTAAAAGTGCCAGCAATCTTTGTGAACAAGATCCTCACCCAAAGACAGAAATAAGGAGGAAGACGGGCTTTGACGGGTTTTTTAGTTATATCATTTGCCCGATTAGGTTGAAAGGAAATAGAAGGATCAAGAAGCTTACGGCCAGGGCTGACAAACCGAAGTAAGCCAAGTTTTCGAGACCATTTGGAAAGAAATTGCAAAGGTCCCCTGCCGGACGGCTCTGGGATAACATAACCAAGAGGTTCCATTCAAGCAGTAGATTTAGGGAAATGATGCCAAAGTAAGACCCTGACCTATCAAAGAAATTAGCGAATGTTCTACTGAACAGTTACGTATCCTGAAGGATGACTGATAAAAGTGTGTCAAGCATCACTAATAGAAATGGGCCTATTACTACTAGATGTGGTAAAACTTTAAAGTACGAAAGCACTTGACCATAAGACACTTTATGTAAATATGTGGAATGATACGGTTTAAGATGTAAAACTACCTTTAGCTAGCGGAACGTCGAAATCCAAAACTGGATAAACTCCCGAGAAGCGGCCACCATTTCGATACCAGAGCTAACTACAAGTGCTTAGCTATAGCATTTTGAACGAATCTGTTGTGTCCAAAAGGCTTATGCATCTGATCTCAGTTTTTCCGCAGATATTTCAATGGCGGGAAATAATGTCTATTGGCATGGACGTGAGCAATTTCAAATGGACAAAATCAAGGATATCAAAGACGTGATTGTAGCAGACAGAAAGGTTGCGTTTCGAAAACTTGACAGAATAGGAAAAGCAGCCAAGACCTTAATTTGACCGGGTTCTGTGGTAACAGAATCCACTGATTCGTTCTCTCGAAAGGTTCTGATGACGTAGTGTACCGGTTGGTTTCACCATACACAGTGGAACACTTTTTCTTGATGATTTGGTCAGAGCCGCTTGAGGGTGTACATTTTTTGAACACGGAATAAATGTGGTTTATTCAAAACTCAAAGTCTGTTTGTGCCTGAGGTTTCTTCTGAAAAGGTTTTAAACTTCCCAGCCGGCGCGGTGAGAAAATTATCGTCATGTCTTTTAAATTAACGAAGTAGTGAGCTAAAGAATTCGCTCAAATATGTAAAAACTTGGGTGAACAGAAGATGCGAAAATGTGTTTGACTCATGAAATGACGTTATCAGCTCCAAGTAAATGCTTCCGACGAGCATCTAGTGGAATCTACTCATATGGGGTGGATTACGACCCATGAGGTGACAGCTTATCGTTTCGGATGGTATAACTGCTGTGGTTATTGATAACGTAACCGATGACATTCCCCACGATCAGGAACATCAGTGTCAGGATCGGCCCGCTACCAGCTGAAATCAAGCAGTTGAATGATCCCATAGGACGGATCCTTGTACAACCGGGAGAGTTGTAACAAAGGTTTCTGCGTTTTTTTCCTCCTCTGCTGCATAACTCCTGCAATCTCCTCAACTTTTCCCCAAAAGGAATAGAAACTGTTCTTGTAGACCATGACAGTCGGAGTTTGTCCGACACCACGTCTTCAGAGACCAACACACCAGCCTGTACAGTATTTTTGCCATCGCACCTTAATTCTGATAAACAGTCAGAATCGATCACGAAGGTTTCTACCATATTTCATAAAATGACCGGTATGTTCGAAAGCCAGTGAGGATTTATTGAGCGTGAGAGTGAAAGACGGCGCTAATGACCTTAAAATGAATGAGATTACGCGCATTGATGTAAAAATTCACAGAAAGGGTTGCAGTATGATTTTTCCAAAGAAAGCTCGACCGACTTCAAAAGCCCAGTCACAGTGTTATTGTTCTCTATCTGAATTACCGAAATTTTCTTCACCGTTTCCCTTGGCACTTCCTTCATCTTTTCTGATGGCATAAAAATTGTGCACTTCTTCTACTCTAACGACCATCTTCAACCGTATGCAAAATATTGGGTGACTTATGCGCTCTCATAGGTCGGTGCACCTCGTGGTTCAAATGTTCTCTTTTGAAAAGATGTCCCCCCCCCTAATCTTAGTAAAATTACTTCGGGCGTCCTCCCCATCTTCATACTCATTCATCCCAAAGTAGGGGACGCTGGCAAATGCCAAATCTGTTCCTTCAACTACTTGCGACAAGCACAGTTCCAATCCGCTAACTTTTCTCGCTACCCGCCAGTCGCCGTTCCATGTACATCTCACAAATGGGACCACTGCAAAAGATCCGTATTTAAGATCCATCTGGATGTTCTACTTTCTCTCTGAGCGTAACTGTATTCGGCATGAGTTTGTTGAGTTTGACCAAGCACAAAGCCTTTCCACTTTTTTTGTCTGTTTGTGCGGGACACGTGAATTAGGTCTTAAACAGCTTGGCTGTCGTGCTTGAACCACAGGGCATTTAACATCCGGATCTTACTGCTAGGCCCATCTGACAGCGTACTTTAAGTGTATACGTACGTGCCTTTTGTGATTTTTAAGGTACTACCGTAAAAACTACGAATCAACTTCTTTTTAGTTTTGGGATTGCACTCCTCGCGACACACATTTGCCCCTAGAATACCGCACAATCGCTTCCACCCACTGGTCGCGTTCCCATCTTCGAAGCCTTGGAAATTTCTACATCGCCCTTGCGGAAATTCTCCCAAGATGACGCAGAGCCTTGGCCCACCACCAAGGCTCAGAACCTGTCCACGTCTAGCCCATATAAACGGAATGCGCGTGCCTCTAGAGAGCCTTTCCCTTCCTGTTATTATTTAACGCAGATGGCACTCACTACCATGTCTCATCAGCAGCACTCTGACCCTGTCCCCCTCAACAAAGTGCCTTTTGCTACTTGCATCCTTACCTGATCTCGATCTGATGTCCCAATTCTTCCACAAGGCAAAGATGTGATGCGCCCACTTTTACTAAAGTCACTGTACATTTTCTCACCCCCAGGTGTCGAGTCGTTTGTTGACCTCCGCGTGGTTTATTCCATTAGCCAGGGGGAATAGGAAACGGGGCTCGGTACGGTATGCTTGTGTACGCCACATGTAACGCGCTCCTAACAAACGAAATCCATTTAGCTGGATGCCCCTTGCTGAGATCTGCTCTGAATTAGTGCCTAGTACTCGACTTCTGACTTTAAGACTGCTTATTCAGCCATTTCATTCAATCTTAGCCGTACCACGCAAATATTCATGATCGAAAACCTCAAGACAATGCAGACCCCGTGTCTCTCGGCCACAAAGAAACAGAAAGCAAGGCAGCAGAGCACACAGACTTTTCAACTTCGGAGCATTTATCAGGTCGGTGCCACAAGTGTCTCAGCCCGGGATACGCCACTACCTCCTTACACACGTGTGTTTACCCCCAAAAATGCTTCATATGTCACCGGGCAGCTGCCGAGTTAAGGGAAAAGGTCAAAAGTTGTCAGTACCTTCGCACTGGGCGTCTAAGCCTAGAACGGATGACGTCGTCATGTGCCATCACCATACACATTGCAGCTGCGAAAAGGTATGTTGAATGGTGCTGTAATCCTTACAAGCCTATCCAGGGCACTTTCGATAGGTTTCGGACATGAAAGTAAGGTTTCCGGCTTAATCCCGGTCACGAGACATCTAACCGGTCGACATTTGAACTCCCACACCCTAAAATTCTTACAGGACACTCCCTACTATCTGGTTGATGACGAAGTTAAACAGAATGACGGAATGGATCCTCTTTGTGAAAAACCGCTGGTTGCTTCCAACCGGCTGGATATCCTACCGTAAACCTTTAGGCGGCCATAAATATGACAGTAAAACCACCCCAGCGGATTTGCGGACTTCTGTGGCATACCTGATCGGTGAAGAGTGCTGAATAGCACTGTTCAGCAAGCCTAGACGGAGGTGCATTCCGGGTCAGGGAAAACAGTTATAGTTGGCCTATGATGCTTGTGACTCACTTCAGGTATTTAGCGGAGGAGAAATGTTTGGTGAGCGCATCTATGGTCTGATTGCAATGCGATCAGCCGGCGGCGGGCATTCCTCTTGCCCACCGGATCACAAACGCACGGAGCAATCCAGGCTTATAACTTGACGATTATCGGAATCTAGCGCGTCCCACGACGGTTGCTACAACTATTGCATGTCCCTTCCTTGAAGAAGCTCACAATTAATGGATCGACCGATGACAACAGCAAGGCCATACAAGTTTCATAAACCTCGCTGTTTGACGTTCAACCAGTTACCCAAGACGAAGTAGTTCGCCCTACCCAGACTGGAAGGGATGCCGAAAAGCTGAACACTTTTCCACTGCCCAGCTACCAGACGGCAAATAGTATGCCACGACGGTAAAGGCAAGGTCAAGGTCACCCCGAAGTGAAATTCAGGTTATCTCGTTTTATTTTTGCTTATATCACTGTTTAGGCTCGTAAGTCTGTCCACCCTAGTACGTACCCCCTCATCACCTGAAACAGTGACCTAGTAGTGCAGGCAACTGCGGCACACCGTCGTGCAGCGGCTAGTACTTATCGCGGGTAAGAGTTATACATTATATTGGTTATTCACTGCTTCAGTTCCATTTATTACTATTCTGCATGGCATACCTAGGAAATCTCCCCAGATTCTCACCACAATAGGATCCGTCTAGCGTTTTTACATCCCGCTGGCCATAACCCAACTCCCACCTTATTCTCGCTACGCATACACCGGTGCATTTTCTGGAGTTCCTGCCCCAATGTGCCTCCATTTATTTGCTTTTTCCCCCATAAGAGTGCACTCTTGTCCCACCCGGTCCATCGACCCCTTATCTACAATATACCCCCCGCAAAACCTGCTGTTTTGATCCAAGCAACAGCTAAGTACCCACAGTATCGTGCGTGGGTTGTACCTGCGCATACCACACAACAAAATTTCTAATATCTCACTATCCCTTATCGTCCCCAGTCTCCTATTCTCAACTATATATATAGTGAGTCATATAGCTCACTTCCCGTACCGCATTGTTGCATAGGCCTCATCTAGACCCTTGCACATATAGCACCCAGTCACACTCCTGGTCTGCTCAGACCTCTGGCTTTTCTCTGCCTAGTTGACCGAAGTCCTGCTACCTCTTCATCTCCGCCATATATTTTTACTTATCATGCCACCCCGATCTCCGACCAGTGCTCGGAAAATCCGTATCGCCAAAGCTGGCAAATCCAAACATACCCAACCCCTCCCAGAAACCAGGCCGTGCTCTGTCGCCCTCGTTAACTTTGACGGTGAAGCTTCTAATAGTCCTAATGGCTTCAAGCAGAGTTTCGTCCAAACGTAGAAACGAGTCGAGCTGGTTGATGAAATCCTTTCAAAGGATTCACCCCTGGCTACTCTCCTTGAGCCTGTAGCCGCCACTTCCCCCAAGAGCTTGGTTTCTGTGGGACATATCCTCGACTCTGTGTCTACTGAAATATACCACCACACTATCACCTCCAACAAAGCAGTGGTTTTTAAAGTTTCAGACCGCTTACCGCTTTCCTTAGCAAAACACAACATACTAAGCTCGTGCTATATGGCTCACCATAGATGTCATTTCAGGAGCCTACGCAAAAGTCCCAGCGACTTAGTTGCCCCCTGCTATTCCAATTCATGGACGACCTAACAGTTAGAGAGTTCATTAGCAACAAGTCGATAATTGCTGCCATTTCGACATATAAGAACATTAGGATAATCCCTGATAAAAACCCCCTTCAACGGAAAATACTTCGCTCGCTGAGAAGCAACTCTGCCTTGCCCATGCAGGCTGACCCCATTGGAACATACATGAAGGTTACCCAATGCCCCTCTGGCAAGACGTCAAAGACGAGCCCAGAGCCTCATCCTGCCTACCTGCAAGCTGTCGACTTAGATATGTCTAACTCCCCACCCCCGGTTCCGCTTCCACAAAAGAGCCCTTTTCTGCCATCTCCCCCAGTAGCCTCTACCTCCAGTAGCTCTCGCTCCCCGACCACGGGCCCAAAGCGGCACTCCACTTCAGCATTGAACCCGCGCTCCCCCACAGCCTCACAGCCAAGACGAGACCCTGGCACAACCATCAGTCCTCGCCGTACTACTTCCGATCCGTCCTCCGATCCGTTGGCAAGTGTTGTCTACCACCGCTCTCGCTCTAAAGACTCTACCAACTACCCACCAGCTGCTAGTTCAGCCGCGACTCTTTGTTGTTATCCTCATAAGTGCACCTTTAATTCTCCCATAAGCCTACCTGGCACTCCTACCAGGTCCGCACTTAGTCAGTTAGTCACTTCACCCATCATCCCCCTCTCTCAACTGGCATTCGCTTGTCGTGTACTCTCAGACCCTTCAAGTGGAAACCAGTTAGGCTGTTATCCAGATTCGTCTGACGCTATTGTCCCTTTAAGTAGGAGTGACCTTCAGAGCCTTGCCAATGCCACCTACCCTTCCATTGCCCCGCACCCCCTTCCATTGTCTTTCCCTCTCTCTGATCGAATGGGTCACACTAACCCTCCATCTCCGTTGCTACCCTACATCCTGCCCTGCCCCCAGACACCAACCTTCCATACTATAGTCCCAGCATACCTCCGCTGTTCCCCTCTGCTCCCCTCCACCAACCCTCATCTAACCCTGAAGTACCACGTACGTACCCTAGCAGATACTCCAGGTTCGTACCTGTATCCCGCTTCCTCGTCCCGCCTCCCTACTTGCCGGCTCCCATGCCCCTCATGAGCCCCAAACCTCTCCAAATTTCGCCACTCCCTCCCCCCCACCTCACACTACGTCCCAGTTACTCTCCCACATACATTCGCCCCCAAACCGACCTACCGGCCTTATGCTGACTGTCCCCAGCAGGTAGTTTACCTGCAGTCAAGATCCCGTTTTCTCCTCACTGGCGCCCCCAGCACCCGCGGCTATATTGCTGGTAGCCCTATGGACCATATCGATAAACTTTCACAGACTCATATCACCGATAGCTCCCCACTCGATGTCACGTCACTTAGCACCTTACACCATGCACTCCCTCCTGTCCACATAGCTTCGACAGATATTCTTAACCTCTCACTTTGCCATACAGTGCCCCCTCCCCCTGTACCACGCGACACCCCTCTGGCCCACATCAGCGGTGTGTTGCACACCCACCGTATTGATCACTCACAACGATCGGCGGCGCCTCATGTTAAAGCTTTGTCTACTTTGGTAGAAATTTATTGCTCAATAACACAGCGTAGTCGAGATCGTTGGTAGGTTGTCGACGTTTCGGTCACCACGGGTAACCTTTTTCAAGACTGGTTTTGCAACCGAATGAAACTGGAATAATAGCTTAGAGCAATTGGGTGTTAGTCACAGTGTGTTCGTGTGTTGGTCTGTGTGTTTGTGATGTTGTTTTAGTGTAAGGGGTGGGTGGGTGGGTTGAATCTTCGTCCATACTATGTGTCCGTGTTAGTGGGGTCATTTGAGGTCAACAAGGTGCTATGACCCGTTTTGGTGTTTATCCATCCGCGTCGTAAGTGCCATCCATATACTTGAAATCTCTGCCCCATCGTTGCGATTGAGACACGATTGGTGGGCGTTAATTGCCAGAGCCTCCGCGTAGAGACGTTCGGTGTACGTACGGAACCCACATTGGAGGATTCTTGTGTTTTCGTAGTCGATGGTGTGGTTTTCGGATATGGCATGAAGTGCGATTGCAGAGTCGCGTTCTAACTTTCTTAAAGCCATTTGGTCCCTCGGTCTGCATTTTTCTTTATTTTTGTGTTCTGCGATTCTGGTTTTGACCTGTCTGCATGTTTGCCCAATGTACTGAGCGGGGCATTCTTTGCAGTTGATCATGTAAACACAGTTGTTCTGTTCGTGTATGTGTTGAGAGGCATTGGTTCTTGTGAGATGGCGTCGCAACGTGTTATCTATTCGGAAGAAAACGCGAACACCATACGCACCAAGTACTTTCCTGATCGCCTCCGATGTGCCCGATCTGTACGGGATGCCAACGGAGGTTAGCCAGTTTACGTCCTTCTCGTCGTGTGTTGCTGATTTGTTTCTTAACACATCGGTTATTAGTCTTCGTGGGTAGTTGTTGTTTTGAAGGACCGTGTGTAAGCGTTGCATTTCCTGTTTATGAGTGACACCGTCGTTGCACAATTTATCGACTCTGTTGGCTAGTGACGATACGAGTGCCCATTTTATGCATTGTGGATGGGCTGAGTTAAAGTCAAGATATCTGTCGGAATGTGTAGGTTTCCTGTGAATGCTCACTGTAAACCTACGGGAGTTGTTTACTTGTAGTCGACAGTCAAGGAAACTGATGACTCTCTCAGTGCTCTCAGTCTCCATTGTGAATTGAATTGAGGTAGACTGATTATTGAGACATTGTAGAAAGTCATGCCTGTGTTCTGATTTCAGAATTGCAAACGTATCGTCTACATATCTGACATAGATTCGTGGTGGATTGTGAAATGTGGCCAATGCTTTAGTTTCGATCGAGTGTAAGAACAGATTAGCTACAATGGGTGATACAGGAGAACCCATGGCTACGCCGTCAGTCTGTCTGTACAATGATTGGTTAAATGTAAATAAGGTGGAAGTGAGGCATAGCTCAACGCCAGTGATAATATCAGTTGGATTCAATGGACATCTGTGTTCTAAGGTGGTGTCATTGATCAATATGGAGTGTAGAAATTCCAAACTGTCTTTAATGGGCACGCTTGTGTAAAGAGATGTCACATCAAAGCTCACCGCTGTTTCGTCTTCTCCTAATACGACAGACTTTAGAATGCGGGAGAAATCAAAGGCGTCATTTATGTGACTTACCACCATTTTTTGGCACGGCTTTAGTAGTGTGCTGATGTACTTGGCTAACATATAGGTTGCACAAGGGGTATAATCCACAATTGGTCGGATAGGTGGGCCGACTTTGTGGATTTTTGGTAGTCCGTAAAATCTTCCAGGTCTGTTCGTCTTAGGATTCAAAGCAAACCATAGAGACTTCCCTAGCTTTTCTTTCAGCCTAGAAAGGTATTTGCTTATCTGTGCCTCAGTTTTGTTCAGTGTGGCGTTGGCTTTCTTTTCTTCAATTCTTTCATATGGTCCATCTTTCAAGTGTTGTCGAACTTTTGATTCATAGTCGGACCTATTAAGAACGATTGTAATGTTGCCTTTGTCAGCTTTGGTGATGTGAATCGATTTGTCACTTTGCAGTGTGGTTAGTGCCTTCTGTTCGTCTTTTGATAGATTTGACGAAATTGGTTTCTGATTCCTGAGAATATTACATATTCTGAGTCTGATTTTATTGGCTTTTTCGAGCGGTAGTTTTTCCAACGCACCTTCCAGTGGAGAGACTATTTCTTGAGGCGTTAGAGGTTTCTTGTTTAAATTGAAATTTAGACCTTTCTGTAGCAACTGTAGTTCCGCAGAGGTCAACATTCTGTCTGATAAGTTTTTGACTGCATTTTTAGGGTCAGTCGGTTGGAATATTCTCAATTCCGGGTTTTGGTTTTTTACGGAGGTGTTCTTCTGGAGTAGCCTGTCGTATTTTCTTATCTGGCGCGATTGACAGGTTTTGAATGCGTGTAAACGTCGGCGTTCGGTGATGACATTGATCTCATTGAGTATGTTTGGCGGTAGCAAACAATTCAAGCAGTCATCCAGGTTTCGTATTCTGTAGCATATGGAACTGATTTTGATTGTGCAGTCGTGAATACGTTGTCGTAGAAACGTACGAGAAGCGACCAAAGCTGCATTTACGGAGCGCACAGAATTGTCAGGTGGTTTCACACGAAGCGAGGCTGGAATGATGTTGTTGTGGAGACATCGCTGATTGAACACACGGTGATTATTCCAATTTGCAAGCTTTTTTTCCAGAGTAATCCGATTGGTGATAAGGATTAATGTGTCAGAACCGAAATCGGTTCGGAGTGTATCGAAAAATCGATGCGCCATGTGAAATGTTATGGTAGAATTTTATTGCTCAATAACACAGCGTAGTCGAGATCGTTGGTAGGTTGTCGACGTTTCGGTCACCACGGGTAACCTTTTTCAAGACTGGTTTTGCAACCGAATGAAACTGGAATAATAGCTTAGAGCAATTGGGTGTTAGTCACAGTGTGTTCGTGTGTTGGTCTGTGTGTTTGTGATGTTGTTTTAGTGTAAGGGGTGGGTGGGTGGGTTGAATCTTCGTCCATACTATGTGTCCGTGTTAGTGGGGTCATTTGAGGTCAACAAGGTGCTATGACCCGTTTTGGTGTTTATCCATCCGCGTCGTAAGTGCCATCCATATACTTGAAATCTCTGCCCCATCGTTGCGATTGAGACACGATTGGTGGGCGTTAATTGCCAGAGCCTCCGCGTAGAGACGTTCGGTGTACGTACGGAACCCACATTGGAGGATTCTTGTGTTTTCGTAGTCGATGGTGTGGTTTTCGGATATGGCATGAAGTGCGATTGCAGAGTCGCGTTCTAACTTTCTTAAAGCCATTTGGTCCCTCGGTCTGCATTTTTCTTTATTTTTGTGTTCTGCGATTCTGGTTTTGACCTGTCTGCATGTTTGCCCAATGTACTGAGCGGGGCATTCTTTGCAGTTGATCATGTAAACACAGTTGTTCTGTTCGTGTATGTGTTGAGAGGCATTGGTTCTTGTGAGATGGCGTCGCAACGTGTTATCTATTCGGAAGAAAACGCGAACACCATACGCACCAAGTACTTTCCTGATCGCCTCCGATGTGCCCGATCTGTACGGGATGCCAACGGAGGTTAGCCAGTTTACGTCCTTCTCGTCGTGTGTTGCTGATTTGTTTCTTAACACATCGGTTATTAGTCTTCGTGGGTAGTTGTTGTTTTGAAGGACCGTGTGTAAGCGTTGCATTTCCTGTTTATGAGTGTCTACTTTCCTTCCCCCATCCAACATTGCCCGCCCTTCTCTTCTACTGACGCTGTGTCCCCACTGAGACCCAATTCCCATCGCCATAGCAATCCCAACAGTCTTCCACCTGGCATCCGTGCTTTCCGCACACCGACACTGAACTCATTCCTACTAGTTCTTATTAACGCTCGATCAATAATTAGAAAAATACCGCATCTGCGATCTCTGGCATTTACCTCAGACGCTGACATTATACTAGTAACTGAATCCCTGCCGTCAGTTGATACCTCGCTTGACCTTGTTCGCACACCTAGGTTTGAATGCTTCTCGAACACCCGCCAGTCCAGGCATAGACGGGGCTGCTTAGCCTCTGTCAAATGCACTACCACGCTAGTGTTACTGACCACCCCTCTCTTTTCCTTATTGAGGATTCGCTGTAGCTATCTATTCACGCCTCCTGCCAGAACCTCATTCCCGGCTGCGTCTGCATCCCCCCGGGTCTGGAGCCTGCAGAAGTTGACTCTGTCGTAGATGACTTTATTGCTGCGCTTGACTGTTCTGCCAGTGCAAAAATTACTGCAGGTGACTTTAACCTTCCTTCAACCTGCTGGTCCTCTTATACTATCCCTCCAGCCCTCTCAACCTTCCTTTCCTGTGTCCGTCTTGGTGGATGAACCCAACATGTCTCCTGCCCTACTAGGGGGAAAAACATCTTGAACCTAGCATTCTCCATTGATGTTCCTGATATGACCACCCAGATTACTGATCACTTCCCTGATAGTAACCACCGTATTGTCAGGTGCAAGTTCAACTACTCCACCTGTTCTCATCCGATGCAATCCCCTCCCCCTGTTCCGGCTTCCTACCGTTCCTGTAGCTGGCTCTTAGTGCCAATGATAATCCGTTTCCTTAACTGGGACACATTTTTTCTTTCCCGTGATTCCCCCACTGTTGTGAACTTTCTCTACTTCAACCTCCTACACTGCTCAAGTACCGCCAACCCATGTGCTGATCCAAGTCCCAAGTCCAGCAGCTCACACCTGTCACTTTTAGAGCGTAAGCCGGCTGAGCTGCAACTTACTTTCGCTAGATCACGCAACTTTCCAATTCTTCTGCGCATATACCAGCTACGACAGAAGCTACTTTGCATGACCGATTTGCATCTGAGAAGGCAAGAGACCGTCGCCCTAGCACACCACAACAATTCCGGCTACCTGTCCGACCTGCTTAGTAAAAGGTCCAATCACTCCAATGATACCTCGCCCAAATTCCTCATCTGTGGCTCACCTACCGCTAACACCCTAGCATCTATTCCTGAAGCCTTCGATGAGAAGTCCTCTTCCTTATAAACTTTCCTGGTATTCCCCCTCCTACAATCCATCCCCGCACCTTAGCCTCTCTTTCATCGATTCTCTTCACCCATCTAGAAATTGAAAAATCAGTTTCCTCTATAAACCTTATCCGAAACCGGGCCCCGATGATCTTCCACCGGCCCTCTCCATTTCGGTGATCCTGACCTCTCTTTATTGTTACTTAATGTATACACCACCTCAGTTTCGTTCCACCTCAATGGAAATCTTCTGTTATAGTTCTGCGTCTCTAAAAGGGTGCACCACACGACCCAGATAACTATCGACCCAATAACCACACCCTAGTAGTCTGCAAAATCATGGAGAGAATTATCAAAAAACATTGTCCAGTACCTCTTATCCAACAACCTGCTGAACCCTGATCAGCATAGTTTCTTGAACTCCCGTTCCTGCTCTTCCTATCACCTTGACTCTCTCAATGTCCTACTGTCTGCTGCAGACGCCGGCAACTCTGTAACCCTCCTGTACCTCGACATGTCTAAGGCTTTTGACCGTAGTCCCCATATGCATCTGTTGGCCAAAATCCGGTCTCTTGGTATTATCGACCCTCTTCTCTCCTGGCTATCCCCTTATCTCTCTCACAGATCACAAGCTGTGCTCGTTGACATCTACTTATCTTCCGCCAAACCAATTACTAGTGGCGTCATCCAAGGCAGTGTCCTAGGCCCATTACTATTCCTTATTTATATCAATGACATTTCCTTCTCTATTTGTCACGGCACTCCTTTCCTCTTTGCCGACGATATAAAAATAGTGTACTTCTTCCTCCCTAATGACCTACCGGTGACCCTGCAGAACATGTCGCGTGACTTACTCGTTCTTCAAACTTGGCGCTTCTCGTGGTTCATGAATTTCTCTGCAGAGAAAAGCTTCCTCCTACCTCACAAGTGCACTGTACCACCCGGCCGAATTTGTCTGGACGGCCTGCCCATCTCCACACACCCCATGGTTACCGAGCTTGGAGTACGCTACTCTTGTTCCTTTAACTTCTCAGAACAGGCATCGTTCCAAATCGCTAAAGCTAAGCGAACCCTAGGCCCGATCCATTGATGTTTCTTAGTACCGGCCAGTCGCCTCTCCATGTATCTCTCACACGTGAGACCGCTCTTACAATATTGTCCCATTACCTCCAGCCTCTGGCCACGTTCCTCCATTGTATCTCTTGAGAACGTTCAGCGTACTTTCACCAAAAGGCTGTCGGGCGTATCCCTAGCCCTAACATACCGCCAGCGCTGTGAGCTCCTACAAATTGAGCCTTTATGGATTCGTCGCATGAGGCTCAACCTGATTTTCCTCTTTAAGCTAATCCATAACCTGGCCTACACCTCTTATCCCATTTCATTCGATGCGCCCTGCCCCTACCCCATCCGACACCGTGCCTTCTCTCTCACTGTCCCTCATTCTAATCTCTGTCTGAAGTCCCGATTCCTTCTGTCAGCCTATTCCAAAATCTGGAATAAGCTCTCCCTTAGCGTACGCAGTGCCTCCTCACTGTTCGCTTTTAGGCGCGCACTTGTGTTATACTTAACAGTTCCCAATGCTATATTGCTCACCAATGAGCTCGTCTCCACCGGTCTGGCCTTTGAAAGAGGCCTCACACTGTAACTCTACTACCTCTGCGCCACAGGCCACTAGGTACACCCCATGCTCGACACTTCCCCTCTCTCCAGTGCCGTGAACTAAGGCCATTGCCTTCACTGATCCATAGAGAACTTGCCTCCTGCACTCATAAAATAACCGTACTGCTCACACACTTTCATCTGTTATCCATCATTTTCATTTTTTCTCTCCTCAATATCCGTTGCTCCTCAGCTGAGGCACACCCAGACTGAGCTTCTCTATCCCTTTTCCCCTTCCAGTGATCCTCGATGACGGCCAACCACTTCGAGCACTGTACTTACCATCTCCCTGGCAGGTGCACCTGTATAATATTACGATACGGCCGTCCACCACTGGCTGTTCCCGTTGGCTCCCCTTTCCATGGTCTCACGTCTAGGCCAACTCATCGCAGAACCCAAATCAAGAACACGATTGCTCTGCAGGTTCTACGGTACTATTAGCAGGTAAAGACATAGGTACAAACGCGAGCGTGCGTTAGAGAGTGAGCCCCGGTCACTATCCAGCCAAGAATGTAGTCATAAAAATGGGAAAACTTCTGTAAAAGAAGGAACAGTTGGCCAAAAAGAGTAGGTAGTGAATACCTGTTCTGAAGTACAAACAAATGGAACAATTTCTCCACTCTTAATCAGGCCCATAGCAAAATTTCCAGAGAGCGACAGCCAAAAATCAGCGCAAGTGAGCTGAGCTTCAATGATCAGTCGACGTAAGCGAGAAAGTGAAACCGGGCCGTAATAAAACAAAACTTTGAGTCAGTGCGACTCACTACGGTACCAACTGTCGGCAGTGTAATCTCAGTAAGAAAGCACGACCACAGAAAGGAAAAGCAAGTGCTCAAAGCTTAGATTAACTGACTACCACAAAACAGTGTCAGCACAAGTAAGTTTGGAGCGAGCAGTCCAAAACTTGTCAGGGAGTAAAAGAAGGTAAGCAAGAGAGGAATGTTTTTCATCGACATGGATGGTACAGTCGGACAAATATACAATGCGGAAGGGTTCAGGATATCAGTCTTGGTTGCGGTTAGCATCTTGTATTGCCGGCAAATCTGACGTAACAATAATAATAATATCGGTTTATTTCGAAGACGCCCGGAACATGCCATATGCATGATTTTATTGATACAGTTAACGGAATGGACAGATACAATGCATGAAAATGTGGAAATTTGCACGAAAAATTAGGATGAAAAGGGCGCAGAAGGGGGAATAAAGTATGATGAAAATATGATAGGCTGTTACGAACGTTTGAGTAATGCGTAGCCAAATTCGCAACGGATCCCGAAATCAGAAGGCGATTATCCGTGATAATTCTACGATACTAGATTATTAAAATAAACAATGACATAAACAATATACAAACCTCAATAATACGATCACAAAGACTCAACAACGAGAAACCGAATAGCAGCGTGTGAGCAGACAGCACGTGCGTCACGCAGGTCCTGAGCAAGGATGTGCCAAAATAGCGCTCTGGGCGCGAACAAACAACAATTGGTCCAGAAAAACAACCAGTTCGTAAAGACAAGTCAATAGTGTATGGAAATGAGTGATGTTGGGAAAAAACACTGAATCGCGAGGGAAAAAGGGGGATTTTCCACGACCGGCTGTTACACCGCCCACCAAAATCCTCCTGGATCCTTAGCAAAGTCAAAGGTTCGGTATAAAGGTACTGATTCTTCCTACCTGCCTAGGCCCTGCTGTCAGTGCGCGCGTCTAATGCTCGTCGTCGACGTTCTACTACTGGTCGCACCTAACCCATTGGCTACATAGACGTGAGGCTAGTCTACATCTTCCACAGGACCAAATGACCGATGGCGGGCGTGAATGGTCACATAGACGTTGTCCTCGTAAGGGGCCGTCCGGTCCTGGATGTACGCGCTTGAGTGTGTGTGTGTGTGTGTGTGTGTGCGTGCGTGTGTGTGCGTGCGTGTGCGTGTGTGCCGGGGTTACAATGAAATCACAGTTATGACTACACATCAAAGGAGGACTTTCTGCAATGTCAACAAAGGACCGCGTGGCAAGAAAACGAGTAAATGTAGCATGCATGTGTGACCTGAGCTCCACTACTTCCACATGTGCAAGGGGCATTCGGTAGCGTCAACAAAAGGCGAACAAAGAACACTGTCACATGTATGATGGGTTTACGGGATGTAGAGTGCGTCGTGCATGCGCGTATGTATCGGGATGTATAATGGAATCGCACTCATCACCACATATCGGAAAGAACCTTCTGTAATGTCAACGAAGGGACCGCGAGCACCTTAACGTGTTTGACGGAGATTGTGTGGTATATATGGTGTTTCTTTATCCACCTCGATTACTGGTGTGAAAAAGGTTTACTAGGCCACAGGGTTATCAGCTCCTCCGTCTTCGCTCTCGAGTAGGTTAATACTGCGTATGTCACGAATGAGCACTCCGTTAGCTGTCTTCACCTTCACCGTTCTTATCATTTCGTCGGTGCTTTTGATGGTTTCCGTAACTACTCCCAAAGACCAAGCGCTGAAATGTGCGCGTTCGTCGGCGATCATAACCACGTCCCCAACTTTGAATGGTCTTGTTTTGGCCATCCACTTCTGTCGAGTCTGCAAAGCCGGTAGGTACTCCCGTAGCCATCGCCTCCAGAAGACCTTGGCCAGATAATTCGCTTGCTTCCACCCGTGGAGGTAGCTCCCACGAAGGTTTACCGGACCTTGGAAACCCTCGTTCGACCTTAGCGTCAATAAGTCGTTTGGGGTGAGCGCCAGGTGGGTGGGGTCACCGTTCAATACTGGAACCAGGGGGCGGTTGTTCAGGATTCGCTCCACCTCAGTCATGACGGTGTTCAGGGTCTCGTCGTCGGGCGGCTGCTGCTCCATGATTGACAGCAATATCCGTCTGGCGGACCGGATCATGCGTTCCCATATGCCGCCTCGGTGACTGGCCTGTGGGGGGTTGAAATGCCAGCGTATGCCGTAGGCCACGGTTCGGTTCTGCAGTTCGTCCCTGTTTATGTTCTTGTGCCAACGCTGCAATTCCCGTTGAGCGCCCACAAAGTTCGATCCATTATCTGAGTATATATCGGCCGGTACGCCTCTTCGGTTGATAAATCTTTGCAAGGCCCGTAGAAACGAATCGGTCGTCATCGAATGTGCGACTTCTAGGTGTACCGCACGTGATTTCATGCACGTCATGATACATCCGTATCGCTTTTCTAATCTTTTCCCGCACTTGACCCACAAGGGCCCGAAATAGTCCAACCCGGTGTCACTGAACGGCCACCAGCCCGTAGTTACCCTGCATTCTGGTAGCGGGGCCATGAGTTGTTTGCCTGCTATGGCATTGCGTCTCCTGCATTGCACACACCGTCGGATCACGCGTTTTACAGTCTCTCGTCCTCTCAACAACCAAAGACGCTTTCGGATGACGCTCGTCACGTGACTTTCCCCGGCATGTCCCTCCATGGCGTGGACGTGTTGAATCATTAGCTCTACTACGGGTTGTCTCGCTGGCAGCAGTATAGGATACTTTGTGTCGAAGTTCAGGTGGGCGTTGGTCAGCCTACCATCCACCCGCAGCAGTCCGTTGATGATTTTGGGGTTTAAACGCTTCAGCTCGCCTCTTGGAGATGGCATGTCTTCATTGGTTGGCCCCACTTCTTCCGCCATCTTGAATTCTCGGGCGAAAGCCTCGCGTTGTATCATTCTGAAAATATCGTACTCTGCCGCTTGTAGCTCATCGGGACCTATCGGGCCGACCGGTATCCGACCTGAGGGCCGTAGCCCTTTCATGACTAGTAAACTTATCTTGAACCTGGTTAACCAAACTAGCGAACGAAGCGTCTTCATCCAGGAAGAAAACCTGACCAGTCGCGATAAAATGGGCGACGCTTCGACGACGTTGGTTGCTATCACTACGCCTTTGATCTCCAGTTCCAATTCCGTAGGGGGTTTTAATTCGAACACGGGCCAGTCCTGTTTGGGCAATTGCAGGAAGTTCGGCCCTCTCGTCCACGTGTCCAGTTGCCTGAAGTTGTTCGCACCTCGGGAGCACAGGTCGGCCGGATTATCGCCAGACCTGACATGACTCCACTGGTGCGTGGCCGATTCATCGTGGATAATCGTGAGCCGGTTAGCAACGAAAGTACTAAACCGGCTCCGTACGTTGTTAATGTAGTAAAGTACTATCGTTGAATCCGTCCAGAAGCTCACCGACCAAATGTAGAGATCGAAACATCTCTTCACAGCTTGCACCACCCTGACTGCCAACACGGCTGCGCTGAGTTCAAGGCGTGGGATTGAGACCGACTTCAGTGGAGCAACGCGGGCTTTGGCGAACAGGATCCTCGTGGTATATTGTCCATCTCCTGCGCACCATCGTCCGTAAACCACAGCTCCATAACCGACTTCGGATGCATCGGAAAAGGCATGTAGTTCTCCAGTCCGTGTCGTATGGCCAGGGGTCAAACATCGTGGTATTCTTATGTCCCCTAATTTCTTCAAGGTGTTCAAAAATTCCTCCCAGTCCAGCCGGTCCCCTCGGTCCAGTGACTGGTCCCAATCAACTTTCTTACGGCACAGCCGCTGCAGCAAGATCTTTCCGGGTAGCAGCCATGGTGAGACGAAACCGAGCGGGTCGAACAAACTTGAGACGGCAGATAGTATGCCACGACGGGTTATTGGCAGCTCGGGAACGTTCAGCTCGAAAACAAAATCGTCCGTTTCCGCGTCCCATTGTATTCCTAAAGTGCGCTCGATAGGAAGTGGGGAGCCGTCCAAATCTCTTACCCTTTCGGCCTTTTCGTGATACGGGATGACCTTCAGCACTTCCGAAGCGTTCGACCTCCATTTAGTTAGATGGAAGCCACCCTCTTCCAGCAATCTCGTCAGACCCCTGAACTGTTCTAGAGCTGATTCCACATCATCGAATGACCCAAGGTAGTCGTCGACGTAGAAGTTCCTGCTGACGCTTTCTACCACCGTCCGATGTACCAGATCGCCATGTTTGTTCGCTGATTCTCGGAGGGCGTAGTTGGCACAAAATGGTGACGATATGGCTCCGAAGGGGTGGACGGTCATTCTATAATTCACTACTGCATTGTCCCGGTCGCTCCCTTCCCACCACAGGAAACGCAAAGCATCTCGTTCTCCTACCGGAATCTTCACCTGATGGAACATTTCCCTAATGTCAGCAGACAAAGCCACTTTACCCACTCTGAAACGGCACAGAACATCGATCAGTGGTGTGGTCCAGTCAGGCCCCTGTAGTAGGCGATCGTTTAACGACTTGCCCTGGAACTTGGCCGCACAGTCGAAAACCACGCGCAGTTTATTGGGTTTCTTGGGGTTGATAACCGGATGGTGAGGCAGATACCAGATACCCCTTTTGCTGTCGGTGTTAACAGGCACCCTTTCAACGTAACCGAGGTCCTCGTTTCGCTTCATCAAATCCGCGTATCGTTCCCACAGATTCTGGTCTCGAATGAAGCGTTCTTTTAGTCGTAGTAATCGTTGGAGAACATAATTTCTGTTGTCAGTCCACGAGTCGACCGGTGTGCGCCATGGGAGGGGAACCTCGAACTGTTTTTTGAGGCCTCTAGAGCCTTGCCGCACCGTTTGTAGAGCGAAGTGATCCTCTTGAGACAACGTCGGTCTTTCGTCCCCAATGTCATGAAACTCCTTTTCATAAAGCCGTTGCAGATGATACTCTATGCGGTCCGTTTCGGCGGATAAGTAATTCACGGAACCGCGTACCCCTACTGGACCGTATAACATCCATCCCAGAGCCGTGCGTACGGCATAAGGTGCCTGGCGGTCGCCCACTCTTTGGTCAAGCACCCAATGCGCCTCTGGCACGTCGCATCCGATGAGGAGATCCACCTCATCATCTTCCCAGTCTACAACGGTTACATCCTGCAGGTGGGGCCATCGAGTCAAGATTGCGTTCACCGACCTTGGTGCTCGCATGGGGAGATCCGCTAACGTGAATGCCTCCGTTGGTTCAATTTCCTCGTTAGTGTCTAGAGAGATGAGTTGCAGCCTTAATCTACCGGCAGTCATTACCTGTGTTCCGCCCACCGTGCTCACTGCTAACGACGTCGCACCTTTAGCCAGTTGGTGTTTGTCGGCAAACCGCTCTTTCACTAAAGTGGTGTCGGATCCACTATCAACGAAAGCCAACGCCTTGGCTATCCCAGTCGGAGTCACTACTCCCACGGCCACTACGCCTAAACGTACCGGTTTACTGGCAGATTGTGAAGTTGAGCAAATCACGCTGGGCTTGGCACTCGCCTCGGATATGGTTATTCTCGCCTGATGCAGCAGCCGATGGTGTCTGCCCGTGCAGCCCTCGTAACCACATCGATTCCTTGTTCTACAGGCTGCTGCCCGGTGCGTGGTGTTGAGACAGATGAAACATGCTCCTGCCATCCTCGCCATTCCCCACCGTTCGTCTATTGTGGCATTGCCGAACTTGGGGCATTCTGGTAGGCCATGGCTAGTACCACAGGATCTGCAATTTGGTTTCGCCGTAGCATCTCGTGAAATGACGTGTGTGTTGGTCCAAGGCTGGTACTTTGGATGTTCCCGTACAGGGGTTTGGACTTGGCTAGTACCGGGCTTGTTTGCTCGGTTGCTGTCCCGGATGAGTCGGCCGAATCTGCTGTCAGCTATCTTCGTTTGCCTGTCTAAGTATTCAGTCAGGTCTTCGAAGTTGGCTTCTCTGTCGCCTCGGCTTATCCGTTCAGCTTCTTCCGCCCACCGACCCTGTAGTTCGGGAGAGAGGTGACGGACTATGCCTTCCAAAGTGTGCATGGCGTCTAGGTCAGCTCTGTAACCTAAATGGTCGAGGGCTATTGAGCAGTTCTGCATCTTGATCACCAGGTCGGCCATGGTGTAGACGTCGCCCTTGGTTTTCTTTGCCTCTGCCATCACGCCCTCTATTAGGTTACGGGCTACTTTGAAAGGTTGGCCAAACAAGTCCCTCAGAATCTTTCTTGCCCTTGTGTAGCCTTGTTCTGGATCGAGCATGGTGCATCCGTCGATAGCTTCTCGCGCTCGGCCTCGGCAGTAGTGAGTAAGATAAAGAAGCCTTTGCCCAGGGTCGTTTACCTTGTTTTCAACGAACGTCTCGAACTGTTTGACAAACTTGCAATATTGCTCAGCTCGCCCGTCGAAAACCGTTAACTCCACTCTAGGCAGATCGATCGATGGCGGTTTGTAGTCGGCGACCTGCGTGGGGTTCCCTACCTTATTGCACTCTAACCTATCGGAAGTGTCGAAGTCACTGGTCCTATACTCTCGCTGTTTCTGTGTACACTTCTCTGCTTCATGCGCCTGTAGTCTAGCCGAAAGTAACTGTTGCTCTAGTTCTATTATTCTCAGCTTATATAAATCAACGTCCTTACGATCAATATTGCTTTCAATAATACATGAGCTAGCACTGACAGGACTAGGCGATCTAGCATTAGCTAAAGAATCATAAGTACCCAAAACCTCCCCAGAGACTTGCCGTATTACTTCCTGTCCGGGTTCGACTGCCTTTGATCCTTTCCTTGGCATTTTGCGTGAATTTTCCTCGTTCCAAATAGATCTATTGAGTATTGTTACGAACGTTTGAGTAATGCGTAGCCAAATTCGCAACGGATCCCGAAATCAGAAGGCGATTATCCGTGATAATTCTACGATACTAGATTATTAAAATAAACAATGACATAAACAATATACAAACCTCAATAATACGATCACAAAGACTCAACAACGAGAAACCGAATAGCAGCGTGTGAGCAGACAGCACGTGCGTCACGCAGGTCCTGAGCAAGGATGTGCCAAAATAGCGCTCTGGGCGCGAACAAACAACAATTGGTCCAGAAAAACAACCAGTTCGTAAAGACAAGTCAATAGTGTATGGAAATGAGTGATGTTGGGAAAAAACACTGAATCGCGAGGGAAAAAGGGGGATTTTCCACGACCGGCTGTTACATAGGCGTACGCACACCATAGAGAGTGTAGGGAGTTTAAACGAACTCAAGGGCGGATTTAAATGGACGCACGGCGGGTTTGAAAGTCGAGGTCAGGTGGGGGATATGACCGGATCGGGTGAAGACATCTCTAGGCCGACTGATACACATGAGAAAGGCCAGAAATCGGCATAAGAAACTGCAGTAGCGAGGAGCAATGGAGAAAAACGTGAGGTACACTGCAGTGGGTTAGGTATCAGTGAAGCACTGGCACTCCGCGGTGGATGGTAGGCGGACAGGGCACAAAGCTCATCGTAATGCAGGGAGCAAGCAGCACAAGGAGTAAAGGGGGGATCAGATGACAAAAAGCTTTATAAGGATTGAATACGGTAGATATGAAGCACAGACGTAGGGTTGATAGATGCATATCATGACGGTCGGTGGGATGAAGCAAGAGAAATGGCCGGTGAGGAATTGCAAGATGCGGAGCTCGTGCACATATGCATTTATGCGCAAGTATACATATATATGTACAGATGCAAGAGGAGCAGGAGCAATAAAAATGGGGTCCTATAAAAAAAATATCAGTCATTGTGCGAGGTAGGTAATGCTAGATCAAATGGTTGTAGAATTAACTTTGGAATGTCGTGGTGAATTGTCTTCATGACAGGTGCACATGGGGGTCCAACATTGAGAAAAAAGTAATGAGGAAGCACAGAAGTGATGACGACTGTGAGCAGCAATTCATGGAAGAGTAAGGATGAAGGATAGGATCTAAGGGAACAGGTAAGAACGGGTCCAATTATTTGATCAATTCAGGTGCAACATGTGGTGACGGACCAGAGGAATTGGGTAGTGACAGATCAAACGATTTAGAACTGTAAAAGAACATCATGACGTAACGTTGTCTTTACAACCGGTGGACCATGGTAAAGCAGGTCAAACTGAAAGGCGCACAAGAAATGCCTGTTGCCCAATTGGGGACATCTGAAAACTGTCAGGCATGCATGGAGGGGGCTAGAAATTGATATTGGAAAGGGTGGTAGCGGGAGACGGTGGGGAAAAAAGGGATCCACTGCTAGGGACTATATAGTAATTAGACTGTGTCACACTGCAGTAGATGGTCAGCGGACAGGGCACAAAACTCATCGTGGAAAAAGTAGCGTACATTGGAAGACGTAAATGGTAGTACCGATGGCAAGAATGACCTGTAGGGTTTTCATATGGTGAATATGAGGTGCAGATGTAAAAAGAGTGGACGCATATCGTGAGGGTCAGCGGGATGGTAGTATGAGAGATAGCCAGCAAAAATTGCAGGATGCAGTGCAAATATATATATATATATATATATATATATATAAGTTCAAAAATAGATATGCGAGGAGCAGGAGCAAAGAGCAATGGATTACAAGAAGAAGAAGTATCAGTGGTTGGAAGAGGGAGATGAGATGGGATCAAAGTGTGTAGGATTGACTTAGGAGAGCTCGGACGAAGTTTTTCACGACGGGATAATATAGATGATCAACAGATAGAAAAGGCTGAAGAAGCACAAAAGTGATTCCGGCCTTGAAGAGCAGATCACAAAAGAGGGAAGACGAAAGATAGGATCGAAGAGATCGGGTAAAAGTGGGTCCATTTATTTGATCAATGCAGGTGCAACATGGGGTGACGGACCGGAGGAATTGGTAAGTGGCAGATCAAACGATTCGGAACTGTAAAAGAACATCATGACGTAACGTTGTCTTTACAATCGGTGGAACATGGAAAAGCGGACCACACTGCAAGGCGTAGAAAAATGCCCGTAGCGAGCAACAAACGGATCAAGGGATGAAAGCAATGACCGAGGAGGCACAGGTAAGACATGCCAATCAGATCATTTTACTGCATGTGAAACACGAAGGATGCGGAGAAGTAAGCAGGACGCCCCGAGATAAGTGAACCGGTAGTGGAACAAAGAGGCCCAAGAAATGAATGCGCGACGGATTTGGGGCAATGGACCTGGAGAGCTGTGTGCCGGCAGAAAATTTAACAGGTGGATGCTAATCGGGACACTACCTAATGGAATTTTGGAGCCAAGAAAAGAAAATATGGTGGTGGTGATTAGATAATGAATGCGACTGTAAAAGAAACAAATTTTGGATCAGCAAGTCCTAATATGCGGATTGGTCATGGGTGCGGATGTGATTGGTGCATAATGGCATTGGGCATGAGGAGGGAGAACAAGGAGGGGTTTGACAAAACAACAGGCAGTGGAGTATAAGAATGCTATCAATGGGCAATCTGAGCAGGGGGTAATACCAAGTGCATAAAGAATAGAAGCCGGCAATGACGGCAGGTGGAAAAAGAAATATTGGTGAGCGCCGGCGGAGAAGAGTGGTTAGGACGATAGTGACTCAATGTAGTGAAGTTTGATAAAGAGAGGGGCGATAGGAGAAAGGACAGAACAGGTAGGTGTGCACACCGCGATAGAGCGACGAAAATGGAAAAGGGTAACAGGTGATAATAATGATAATAATGATGGTATATTTCTTGATCGTGGTCAAGACACATGCACAAGGCAGGATTAGAGAACACAGCAATTCACATTTATGTAGGTACTCACAATTATGAAGAACATGGTTCACACAATTGCAGTAATAGAACGATCAGCTTGGACGGTGTTTAAGTGAGCTAAAGAGGGAACGGTTAGCGCGGTTATTTCGAATGGGTTTCGAATTAGGGATGGGGACGATGCGGTTAGCGGGATGGACGTGGGAATGCAGAAAAAGCGATACTGAAGAAGGGTCAAAGTGCAGTGTTTGCAAGAACCCATAACGCAACTGGTGTCGGACAGCACTACATGAACAGGGAGTTGATGCAAGAATGATACACAACTTGCCTTATGGATGCCGATAACTGTCTACGACGGGTCCGGTAGTCCAGAATGGATCACGGCGATCTATGGAATTTGGTGTGCAGTCGATGAAGATAGAGAGAGAGCGGTGGAGTGAAAGAGATTCAAAGAAGAGTCGGGAAGTGTAGAAGGAGTAGCGGTGTGGCACCAACTGGATATTTGAGGAATCAGTACTGAGAACTTGGTTGTGTTACCAAAAGAAGATTAAAAATAGAGTTAACATGGTGTTATCAAAATACAGTCGGAGATGCCTACAGGAAATAGAGGAGATTGACCCTCCATTGGATAACTCGTTGTGGGGGTTTCCCGTGATACAAATGCAAGTGAGTCGAATGGGATAATCAGATTGGTCTTTCTGTATAGGTAATTTCGATATTATATAGAAAATCACTTGGAGGAATGCAGTGTGCTTTTAAGGAGCGTGAACGGTGGATGGACACAACTGGGAGTTTCAACAAGTCGTCGAGGAAACACTTGGTGACAAGCTGCTGATGCAACCAAGCACGTTTGCACAGGTGGCAAAGAGAAAGGAGGACTGCGGTGACTGGAAGAGGCCAGACCCGATGAAACAGAGGAAGTTGAGTGTAAAAGTGAGGTTTTCTGCATACGTGATAAAAAACTGAATAACCAAGTGGCCGGTATTTGTTTCATCAAGATAATGGTTGCTGTTGACTCCAGGTAGTGCATGATGAGGGCAGCAGTCAAAGAGGGCTAGGCTGACGAACTAGGAAGAATAGGTACGGAACGCAACGGCGAGGGCCAGACTCTAGTTCTGCACGCAGAATGAATTGAACTATTCGTGTGGAGTACGGGAAATGGATGCTGACGGGTGATGTTAGGAATCCGTCCCGTAGTCCGATGAGACTATCATGATTGTTATCCTGGTTATGGGATTGTGATCACCGGTTAGCCATGTAAGGTGCTCAATATAAATCGTCGTCAGGTGTGAGTGTAGGTTTAACCACGGCCAGTCCGATCGATCAAACCGTTTAGTCCGTTAGGTAATCCGGGGATAACGTCGGTTTGGTTGACAGGCTACCCAGGTAACCACTGAGTTCTGGAATAGAGGAGAAATGCGGCAGTCTAGGGCATGCTCCAGCCGGGGGTTGTGATTAACGGCTTAGCGGAAATTAGAGTGTTAATGCTACTTAATGGCCAGTGGGCCGATCTACTAGGGACTAACGGGCGGAGGCTGGTATTTTTTTAGGGCTTTCATTTGATGATGGGAATATTAAGCGCATGTTTAGCCAGAGTGCAAAATGTTTAGGCTGATAGGTGGTAGAATAGTAAAGGGGCTCAGTTGAGGGTCAAAAACAAAACAGTGGAAGAGGGTGGGGTCAGAAATGGGAATGGGAAAAGAGAGGACAGTAGTCAGATTGTTGACCCGGCTGTAGGTGGGGGCGGAGAAATTATAAAAAGGGAAAGCACAGAGCTAAGGCGAGGCCTTCTTATGTGGATGCGAATGTGATGGTTTTCCATGGGGCAATGCGTAATCAGATACATAAGCTGGCTAGGTGGGATGATGTGCTAACAAACCATGAGCGAATACGCTGATCGGTGAGTATTGGTTCTTAAAGGATGGTAATCAGCATGGTAGGACTCGAGTAACGGAGCAGTGCAAGAAAAAAGCAATGAGACCACTGGGTTATAGCCTGAGACAAGAGAACTAAGTGAAGGTGAGGACCTATCAATAAAGGAACAACAGTTTACTAATGGAATTAGTGTCAGTAAGAATTCTGGTTTTGTAACTGAGTCTACATGGTAGCAGACAAATCATCGCTGACTTTGGACAACATTATTAGTGCTTGGGCTCGAGGGGGATAGAAAAAGTAATCTTGTGGATAATAAATTAGAAATGTGCAATGATTGCATTCCGACAATCAATACAGGTGAGGCTTTGCCCATAGCTGTTAGGCGTAGGCGTATCAATGCCGAGGTGTCGTCAGAGCAGGGGTCGCATGATGTAACTATTCAGACCGCGTATCGACTACTGTATTAAACATCCGCAAGCTGGTCGAGGTTTATGCAGGGAACCCAAAAGGGTTGAAGCTGAGTAAGGCGGGGCTGGCAAGTATACGTGGAGAGCTCGAACGGCGTGCTTTCGCCCCACACTGGTCTAGACAAAAGGAACTGCAGGTTAGCTCGAAAGCGTGGGGTTTCCCACATGCAGGGTCGGGTCTAGGCTGCTATCAGAAATCCATCTGTAATGAAGGGGCAGAGCGCATTAGCCCAAGACCTTCCCAGCCTGAAGTGAATTTTTTCTTTTTTATTGAGGAGAGGGAGAACAACTTTACGCCGTAGGGTAAACTCCCCTTTTCTCCTTGACCCGCCTTTCTTTACACGTGGCCCATTGAGTCCGAGACTGATAGGGATGGCTGTTTCCCCTTATTGTGAGACCGCTACAGACCAGATGTCATAACCTTCAGGGGTGTTGCTGCCACAAGCAGTGAAAGAAAAATGATAGGATGGAGCAATCTCTCAGATAATGGCAACATTCCTGGGGCTATCACTTAACAGCTTGCTCTTGCCAATAACAGAGTGGGACGGGTTCCAATACGTATGCGAGCCATCTGGTGAACACACGGCCGATTTTCATATGCAGGGAAACTTCACTGGCACGACGAAGTTGGTGGAAATGTATCACCACTGGCTGTGCAGAGGTTGACCGCTAGCTAGTGCAGTGGAAACAGCTGATTAGGACAGACAAGCCAACGATTTTCGGTCAAAAGGCGCAAGCTGAAGGTGAGAACTGATGAACTGTAAAGATCATAGCATTCAGTATACCAAAAACTGGTAAATAAGGGAGAGAATGGCTTCGGTAGAAAATTGGTTGCGGGTCCGGATGACACAACTTCCTGATTAGTCGCCGGTGAGTGTAGCTTAGAAAAATAAGGCATTGTATGAGAAACATATTGATGGTAGAGAGCTATCACAAAACCCTGAGCCCCAGGCGTAATAGTGAGTCAAAGTCAGGTGACGTCTAGCGGGTAAGTAGTGTCTTGATGGAGCTTAGAACTGGATTTATAATTGCGGGCTAGGTATCCGTATGCAAATAAAGTGTAATATAGCAAGTTCTGATAAGGGGGAGAAGAGTGAGTGGAGGGATGTCAAGAAGCCGGTTATTAATAGCCATGCCGTGGCTATGGGAAAATAGATGAGAGGATGAGAGGAACTGGAAAATTATTTGATGCAAGATTTAGCAAAACGGAGGAAGGTGGAACAGAATTACCGGAATGAGGATAAAAGCATTCTGTAGGAAGTCGTAGAACAAAAGAAAGTGAAAGTTACAGAATGGAGAGAGAGGAGAAGAGAAAGAAAATGACGCCATAACTGGGGCTTGAGTAAAGTTAGTGCGGCACTCTAGAGAACGTTCAACGACTGTGCCTGTCGGACGTTTTCGAGGGAGAATTAAAAACGCAAATGGCGGGATCAGACGTGGAACAGGAGCAAAACGAATGGGTGAGTAACACGAGTGAAGGAATCAAGCGCGGCTATGGTCCAAAAGATAATGTTGTCCACAAAAAGGGAATTTGAAAACTATTAGAAACCTAATCCAACTTCAAAAGCCCTTTCTTCACTTATGTACGGATCTAAAAGTTGGATTACAGTTTGTACTGTGAGGTATTTGCTTATGTGGGCCTTAAACGTCTTAGATGGCCTTATAGAACGTATTTCATGGGGTAATTTGTTCCATAAATCTGCATACTTAACCAGGAAAAAGTTAGATCTGAGAGCAGTTCTACAGATGGGAACAGTAACTGTGTTGTCTTTCAGTCTTAAAGAATACTGTGAGTCCCTTAGGTTTCTGAACTGCGGTGCTGATTCGATGATTCGCTTTACAACAACACCATGAAAAATACGAGGTTCAGCTTCATGCGTCTGAGCCATAGCGGATCTAGTTTCAAATGTTCACAGCGTTGGCTGTAATTGAGTTGAGTGGTAAAGCCGATTGACTCTTTTGTCACTAGCCGTTGAACGTTTTCAATAGCCACTCCGTCCCACTGGCGCATGTTAGAGTAGAATATGGAACAGTATTCTAGAAGGGGCCTAACGTGGGTCTTATGTGTGCTGAATTTGCTTTCTGGGAGGCGGAATGTCCTATGAAGCTGGCCTATCAGTCTTCTAGCCTTGGCAATTTGAGTAGTAGTATGTTCAGAAAAAGTGAAGGTGGCTAAATATTGCAAACCTAAATCTCGTACTAACGGACTGATGGAAATCGGGTGACCGTCAATACTGAACGTACCTGGGGGGACATTGCATCTGAACGTAAGAATGTTGTTTTTCTCAGCAGAAAATTTCATTAAAGAAGTGATGCACCAAGAACTAAGAGCTGTTAAATCTTGCCGTATATCATTGATAACTGTACTAAGTTGACTAGAATCAAAACTATACAAGATTTTTGTCGTCCGCGAAGAGGTGGAGGCTGCCATGGCGAACGACACTGAAGACATCATTTATGTAAATGAGGAAAAGAAGTCGACCCCAAAACGCAGCCTTGTATGACACCACTGGTGACAGGTTTGGGTTTGGAGACGGAACCATTAATCTGAACCAACTGATAACGGTCGGAGAAATAAGAATCCAACCAACCGAGTACCGGGTCCATGATGCCATAAGATTTGGCCCGCGATAAGAGCCGAGTGTGTGAGACTCGGTCGAAAGCCTTCTTCATATCAAGCAGGATAATAATCATGGACATGCCTTTGTCGGCAGCCTCCGTGACTGAGTTCAAGAAGTTAACTTGACAAGTAGAGCACAAAAGGTTTTTCAGGAAACCTTGTTGGCCCACAATGAGCAAGTTATTTGTTAAGGGGTGGGCCATTATCTTATTCTTAATGAGCTTTTCCATGATTCTGGAGATAATCAGTGTATGATTAATAGGACGATAATTCTCGAGAACATGAACGGAGCCTTTTTTGTGCAAGGGGATAATTGTAGAGGCTTTTCATTGATTAGGAAACGAGCTAAATTTCATAGACAGGTTAAATAAATTAGATAGAAGGATGGGAATGTCCGGACCCCCCAGAGTAAAAGCAGCCTGCGGAATGCCGCCCGGACCTGGGTGGTAAAATGGTTTCATAGAGACTAGAAGTGTAGAAATATCGTTGGGGTGAAATGAAACTGTAGACAGAGTCTCTCTGGGTAAACATGAAGAGTGTATTCCAGGAGTGGGAACACTGGCCGTTAGGGCTGAAGTGAAAAATGTGTTGAACGCTCCAGCTTTTTCTTCCGGTTTATCCAGATGGGAGTTGTTAACAGTGATGAAAGGTATAATCTTGCGGGGTTGGAGGTTTCTTGTTCTCATCAACCTACTCAAGATTTCCGTCTTCTTGGGGTGGCACAAAGCTTTTGACTCTTGCTGAGTAAACATGAGTTCAGTTTGTGATTTGATTTTCGCTGACAGTCGGTCCATTTGGATATATACCTAAAATTCCCGGGTTTTGAGTGCAAGCTATTGAAGTTTGGAGAGTTTAGATTTCATTCGCGAGAGTCTGTTTGTTCTAGAATTCGCCAGTGGTGGCATAGTTGGGGTGACGGTGTTTAAAGACTGATTGAGAATAGAATATAGTTGATCTGCTACCACCTGAGGATCGGGCAAAGGGGATGATATCTCCCAATTTTGAGATCTGATTATGTTTGAAAGGCTGCTCCAGTGAGCTAAGTGATATGGTCTGGCAGACGATACGGAGGAAATAGCGATTTTTGGTACAGAGAACGCGCATGAGACGGCCCTGTGGTCACACCTGGGGAAACTATCTCCTACGGAGGTAGTTACCTTATTTAGTCCTTGAGAAAACAGAAGATCTAGAGTGTTGTTTCTTCTAGTAGGTGACTGAACGTGTTGAGTCCAACCACCGAGGTGTGTACAGGTAACGAAATCCTGATAACGTCGTGGGCCAGAGTGTGATAGCCAAAGCACTCCTGGAGCGTTGAAATCACCTGCAATCAACTTGTGATCGATGGAGTAAGTAGAGGCAAAGTGGAAAGCGTCAATAAAAGGTACAATATTGTCCCCGATTTGTTCAGGTGATCGATAGATGCATCCAAGCAAGAGTTCTTGTGACTGCAGTTTACCTGTTACCCAGACCGAGTCATCAATCGCGTCAAGGACTGGGTGTTGCATTGAGGAAACAGGAAAAGATTCTCTGCAGTATATTAGACAACCCCCTCCTCGACAATGCATTCTAGAGTTGCTGAAAGACTTGTAACCAGATATTGCGAAGTCTAAGTTGGGAGTGCTTGCGTTAAGCCACGTTTCCGTGGTGAGGATGAAATCGTAGTTAGACACAAGGACCCGGGCACGCAGAAAGTGAATTTTTTGCTGGTAGGGAGCGAATATTGATGACAAAAACAGACATACGCGTTGTGCTTCCTTGTACTGTCGCAACAGGCAGTTGTGCGAGAGTTGGGGCTGAAGGAGATAGAGATAGTCCTGGTACAGATGAGGTGGATGAGGTAGTCCTGGGTAGATTACTGTGTGTGTAAGTCGAGGACCAATAGAGGGACGTTTGGTCAGTATCAGAATTACCAGTAAAGATTGGCGGAGTGCTGGTGGGACAGGTAGTACGATCGAATTCAGTGATTTCTGAGTTCGATTGGGAGCGCATGGAGTGGCCAGCCGCAGGATCGACCAAGAGGGCAAGGGGAGCTTCGTCAAGGATGAGTTGAGGAGTCTGAGGCGAAGAACCAGTGTGGAGTGGAAGGAAGTTAGAAGTATCGTCTGCAATTAATGAGGCAGGGCCTCGGTTTGTGGGTGAAATACGAGTTGGTGGACTGATGGTTATACCACCATTGGGGAACAGGTGAGGACGAATATGCCGGGATAGAGCTATGGTATGGGGCCATCTTCCGCCCAGGGTATATACGGAAAAAATTGGTGTTTTGCGTCGGAACTGAGTAGCCGTGGGATGTACCACCGGTTGTTTGGGTAAAGTAGGAGCCAGATTCGAACGGGTGGTTGATGGTACATTGCCGTGGTCGGGATGAGGTACATAAGTTGCTGGGGTACAGGTGGGGCTGCAGTGGGGTGGGAGGCTTAAAGGAAGGTCTGGTAACTGAATTCGACCGGGTGAAACATTGAGCGAGTAAAACGAACGCTGTGCGTGGTGTACTGGAAAATGAGAAGGTTCGAATGGTGGTGACAAAGGTGGTGGTGGTATGAACAGAGGCAAATTAGCAATATGGTGGGGCATCGGTAGATAGGACGAAGGTGACACACGAGTAGTTTGTCGTACCACGTTGGGGTTGGCTACATGGGTCTTTAGATGGTTACTTAGGTGCACAGGTGGAATACTGATGGAGGAACCGGAGAGTTTCTGTGGGTGTGGAGGTGATGGGGACGGTTGGGTTAAGATTTGTTCAGAGCTTACACGAGGGGCCCCGGGCTGGTTTATGAGGTGAATTGCGGGCGTGGTGATGTCGATGTTGAGATGATCTAGGCCGCGGTAGGCAACAGGGGCGGGGGAAGAGGCTGTGCTCGATGTCTTTGGGGACGATGTTGTTGCTGGTTAGTTGGTACGGGGTGGTGAGTATGAAGCAATCATTTTCTCGGCTTTCTTGGAAGACAAGCCAATAGGTGAGCGATAGCTGTCTTTGAGAGCTGATTGTATCGCCCGGCTTTCTGTACGTCCTATAGGCAATGGTGGAGGTTGGGTTGTGATGTGGAGCCGTTTGGATGGGCGCTGAGGAGTTGGCGACGAGCGGGATGTATCGAGGTCTACATCCACTGGTGCTGCATTGGTCGATGGTGCGCGTGTGAACGTGTCATTTGTGGTGGGTTGTTGAGGGGGGTTGGGCGGCCCTGGATCAGGAGATTGTAACGACGAGGGATTGCCGATTACCGACTGCAGGACGTCCCTCTGCAATGGGGTCTTGTCGGCGAAAACTGTTATGCTTTTGAATGGAGTGGCTCCAGCGATAGCCTCTCTCTTTCTGATGAATTCCGTAGCAATGTTTTCCCCACGGAACTGAAACAGGAGTGGACACATATACCGCTGTGACTTTTTCTTAGTCGTACGCAGCCACACTCGTGGTGTGACATACCGCAGGCTAGAAGCAACGATTGTTTAATCAAGGAAAGCGAAAAATGGTCCGGAATATTAAAGACCACACCCAGCCAGCACAAAATACCACCTTCCATGTGGTAGATTCACCACATAAATACCACTTCTGTTTTTCTCTAGGATGAGTGTTTTTTTCCGCTCAAAATGGCCAAATTGATCCTTTGCATAGCAAAGCTACTCGTCTTTGTGCAAAGAAATTTCGATAAAAAGAGTATTACGAAAACTAGTTGACTTTGGTTTGTTTTAATGTGCTACGAGTTTTTGGCGCGTACCTGCCGGTCCGCCTTGCTGAGTGATCACGTATGGTTTGCGCTAATTTCTCGTTCGTGATTCTGTCCTCGGGTGACGATATTTTTCTCCAAGTTCAGGACAGATCCCTAAATTTGATTCTCGTAATATAACTCACTTTACTTCGGACCGTTTTTTCATTGTAGTACTTGGATTAGTGATCTTTTGTCCCAGGGCAGCGATCTATCCGCTCAGTTTCATAATATTTATTGAAAACCATGAAACAAAGTGCAGTTCGTTGATGGTCATCTCTTTTCAGCCTCTCTTCTTAAATTATGCAGATTTAACTTTTTTAACAATGCCTGGAAGAACATTTTCCCATCCTGGTTCGTCAAAATCCGCTAAGAAACGAAGACTGCGTCAACTGCTTCGAGCATCAGACAGGTCAGCAGCAGAAGCATCTACATCGGATTTAGCCGGGATGTCTGTCTGCCGGAGTCCGGCTGGTAAGACTTGGTTACCTACATAGTGTTCATTTATGTCTTAGACAATGCGGAACACGTGAATACTTCTACATTTGGCAATCATATTGCCGCTTCGGAATTCAGGAGTGTGACTGATGCGAACACATGGATAAGCACTGGAAACATATTGGATGATATCCGTCTTTTGTACAGCCAATGCAACATGTCACTAACGGATTTACGACGATGGTTACAAATGTTAAGTTCACATTTTATCCAAGTACCCCGGGATCCACGGACGATTCTTGGTACGCCTCGCACATGCGAATCACGTGTCATTCCCGGTGGTTTTTATGTTCATTTGGGCTTACATGCAGCAATACTCCGTGAAGCTGTTCATATGGATCCCATTCCTACCTGCATCTCCATTCAGCTACATTTCGACGGCATGTGTTGCTTCAAGGACTCCACAAAACATCTGTGGCCCATACAATTCCGTATCGTGAAACCAGTTCTCACGTGCTCCTTTGTTGTTGGGGTTTTCTATGGTGACAGCAAACCGTTGGACGTGGCTGAATATCTAACGGACTTGATTTCGGAATTAAAGCCCGTTATAAGTAATGGAATTGCTATTCCCGGAAGGCCTTCTAAAATTGACGTCAATCTGCAAGCCGTTTTGTGTGACGCCCCTGCCCGAGCTTTTATAAAGCAGATCAAGGGACATGCTGGATACCACGGATGTGATAGGTGTGTTTGCAAAGGTGTTTATGTCGCGGGTCGTATGACATTTCCCAATCTGTGTAGTTCCCTTCGCACAGACGCTTCATTTCGCACGCGTTTGCATCCGGGTCACCATCAATCGACGCGCTCACCTTTTGAAGAACTGCCTATTGATATGATAGCTGCTTTTCCTTGTGAACCTATGCATCTGATATTCTTAGGTGTAGTTCGCAAGATCATGTTGCTACTGAAGAACGATATAAACTATAAAATACAACGTTGTGATGCCGATCGCCTATCGGATCTAATCATAAAGTGCGGTAAATGGACTCCATGTGACTTTGCGCGAAAATGTAGGTCGCTATGTCATCTGGAAAGGTGGAAGGCCACCGAACTACGGCTATTTGCACTTTATATGGGTCCAGTTTACTTGCAGCGTGTTTTATGTAGATTACCGTATCTAAACTTTCTGACCTTGTCCATTATTTTGTACATATTTTCTGGTGATTATTTCTCTGCATATTTTCCATTAGCAGATAACCTGTTAAAAAAGTTTATTTCTCAACTTCAGTATCTGTATTCACCATCGCAATTATCATACAATGTCCACACATTGGCTCACTTAGGGTTAGATGTCAAACGGTTTGGGAACGTAAACCTATTTTCAGCCTTTGTCTATGAGTCATTCATGTCAAAATTAAGGCGAATCATCAGGGGACCTAATAGACCCCATATACAGATTTTCAGGCGAATTTCTGAGGCTTACAACATAGGCCAACGAATGCAGCCGCCAGATGAGTCCGATGATGTAGGTTGTTATCGATTCCGCGTACCCCGAGGAATCAAGCAAATCAAATGGCAAAGTACCGTTCTCACTACAGAGGGTGCAGACTGTTTTGTGAACGTACAAATGAACCCTGGTAAAGTCGTGGATATTGTAGATGACGTCATTTTTTACCAGCGGTTCAAAGAACCAGCAGATGTTTTCACTCACGAAATACCATCTTCTCGTCTGTTAATTTTCCGTGTAAGTGTACTTTTGCCGGAGAAACTGTGTGCGAATCTTACAGAAATACTGTGTAAATATTTTTACATACCAGTTGACGACACTGGGATTGTGGTCCCTGTTTTGCATACACTACGGAGATAAAGTTATTTTTACACAGTGTTCATCTTCTTACTTAGTTCTGACTGCGTTACTTCGCTGGTCATCTTCCTATGTAAAAGGAAGTATACAGAAACTCCTACTTCTCCTGCACTCTTAAATGTTCCTTATTGTGAAAATCATAAGCCTGGGAGTTACGAAAATAGTCCCACAAAAGTGGGTGGTAAATGGCAGGTACTTGCGCTGGCCTCAGACTGCAGAGGAAGAAGTGGACCGTCGTTGCCGGAACAATGAAGACCCTGGCATCAATTTCACCTTGCACGAAGTCAATATCCTTTACATTTGCAGTAAGTCCTAAAAATTCATTTATTTCACTTTACAGATGATATACAGGAAGCGGGAAGGTTGAGAAGTGGTTCTGCTAATAGCGATGATGAAAACCAGGGTTTCCACGAAGGACATGTGCGCCCGCGGCGCTTAATGTAATGAGAACATGTTTTGATTGGTACATTTTTCAGTAAACGACCACATCGATTCTTGACCACCGAATCAAGCTCTGATGAATCGGATAACTCACCTGAAATGGAGGACTGCCGAAAACATTCTGAAAAAGAAAACGTACCACCAATATTTCAGTCTTATCCGACACCGCCAAGCACACTGGAATTGAGGTATGAGCATATTTTCATGTGCATTGTGCTCAGGGAAGAAATTCCGTCAACATCAATGGCGCCAAGAAGAGTACCCATGAGGAAAATGTCCAACTCGAAGGATTGCGTTCGCGTGGAACCGATTAATTCCTACTTTTACAGTCCACCAAGGGCTTCAAGTGATGCAGTGGAGCAACGGCTTCAGAAGATGCAACACGACATTGAACGTATGAAGGGCAAGTCTTCAGTCATTACTTGAATGTTCTCTGAAGAAGATCTAGTTCAAGTGCGGGAAATGTGTTGCAGGATTTTGGCCGCAAACCAGCAAAAAGAGATCCACATTTCGACGGTGGACACAGCTGGATTTATGGCCAAGGAGGATTTTCATCTGCCACTGGAAAGCGTTGATGATCTCATGAAGACTGAGCAGCGGTTGACCAACAAACACAGCCGAAAAAGCTTGGTAGGTTTACGTATTTGAAGTTATTTATTTTTTCAGTTCACCCTACTGTCCTCCGTAGGTGGGCGAACATTTGGTGAGACAGTTCGGGCCCTACTGCTGAAAGTGTTGCATGCCAACCTCGTGAAAGAATGCAGCCTCTCAGGAAAAAACCAAAAAATTGCGCTTGATGACAAACTCGTATTTGGAGTGATGCAAGGTACTTCCTTTCAATTACTTATGAGTCTGTGATATTCATCGAGCCAGCAAAGCGTTTCTCTATAAGTTTATACCTATTTTCACCTTATTTTCCAGATGCTGCTAAATCACACACTATTTTCGCGAATCATTCGGATTCAGAGTTCCGATTTCATGTTCGCATGTGGCTGCACAACACGAGGTCTCGGAAATGCATTAGGTCAAACCGGGATTGCCAAGTAAATTCCGTAGATTTTCAGACCGCACCGCACCTGGAATCGGAGGAGCCGGAGAGTGCTGCTTGAGCTTGTAAAAAGTTATAATATATTGTTCCAGTTATTATTTGTTTTTTCATCAAGCCACACTGTCGAATTGAGTGCTCAGAAGAAATGTGAGATATTTCCGGGATATTCGCGGTAACAATTAAGATCAGGTCGTTTATGTACGTATTATCGGTCTGTTAATGAAATATTGCCAGTATTACAGAGCTATGTTTGGCTTATGTTTGCCACTTAGTGCGAAGGCTATACGGAAGCCGGAGCAGAGGTGTCTAAGTAAAAAGGGTCCTGTCGCGTTCCATCGACAAGTGTTTTTTATGTGGTACTTAGGTGGTATTATTAAGTGGTACTTAAGTGGTATTTAAGTGATACTACTAAGTGGTATTTAAGCGATATTATCGGGGTCACTGAACGCCTAAAAAACCCCTTTTTTGAAGTGGTAAAAACATGTTTTTAACACGTTTTTACCACGTTTTGTGCTGGCTGGGACAGCATTCTTGGATCTTTTAATTCTTTGGTGGACTTCAGAAGCAACTGAGTCCAGAAAGCGATCGGCCGTTAGTAAACTTTGGGTGTTCGGGTATTTTGAAGGATCCGCGATAAACGCTAGCGAAGACAACGCAGTCACAGCGTTATCCATGGTACGTATCTGTCCTTCCAAAATATTCCAGGTTTCGTTCTAGTGCCCTAAATTTGATACCAGCATCACTGTGGATATCAACTAGTGGTACCGAGCAAGGTACCAAAGCTGTGTGGAGTAGGGGGCGTTTAGCTCTCGCGGACTGAAGACGGCTTGTCACTCGGTGGTGAAGGCGGACGGAAGTCGTTTTAGGCATTCTTTTGAAAAGAATTTTTATAGGATTTGAGATAGGCTTGCTGATAATGGGGAACACTCAACTACCTTACATTGGCAGTTGGGAAGATATTCTAACAACGTTTTGTAGATTAGATTTTTGCCTATGAGTTTACTGCTCAGAAAAAAATCCCCGAATTATTTTGAGTTGTTGGGATCATCCTAGGAGCTATTATTCCTAATATCACCCTAGATAGCCTAGTGGAAACTAAACCAATAACAGCACGCAAACCGACTCGGTGTAGCGCGGAACCATAGGTGAAAAAACTGTGGCGAAAAAAGGATTGCGAGCATGCAATTTTCAACCTATAGTATTGGATTCGGTAGGCTGAGGAAATTTAGAGCGTGCGATCCACAACCGTTGCTGGTGGGTGGGACTGGACGCACGCTGGGCACCCAACCTCAAAAACACTTCGAGAAGTGAACACAAGAGGTGTGATACACCAGTCTAATTGCGCTTGCACATCGTTGCAGGCGGCCTGCACGCCCGATGTGCTCCCGCCATAGCGGTGGATCTGACCGCGTCCCGCACCTTTGGGAGTGGCACGATTGTTCATTGGTAATTGTACAGAGGCAAGGCGACCGCGATAGGGTTGCGTAATCCAGGATCAATTGGCCTAGACGTGAGACCATGGAAAGGGGAGCCAACGGGAACAGCCAGTGGTGGACGGCCGTATCGTAATATTATACAGGTGCACCTGCCAGGGAGATGGTAAGTACAGTGCTCGAAGTGGTTGGCCGTCATCGAGGATCACTGGAAGGGGAAAAGGGATAGAGAAGCTCAGTCTGGGTGTGCCTCAGCTGAGGAGCAACGGATATTGAGGAGAGAAAAAATGAAAATGATGGATAACAGATGAAAGTGTGTGAGCAGTACGGTTATTTTATGAGTGCAGGAGGCAAGTTCTCTATGGATCAGTGAAGGCAATGGCCTTAGTTCACGGCACTGGAGAGAGGGGAAGTGTCGAGCATGGGGTGTACCTAGTGGCCTGTGGCGCAGAGGTAGTAGAGTTACAGTGTGAGGCCTCTTTCAAAGGCCAGACCGGTGGAGACGAGCTCATTGGTGAGCAATATAGCATTGGGAACTGTTAAGTATAACACAAGTGCGCGCCTAAAAGCGAACAGTGAGGAGGCACTGCGTACGCTAAGGGAGAGCTTATTCCAGATTTTGGAATAGGCTGACAGAAGGAATCGGGACTTCAGGCAGAGATTAGAATGAGGGACAGTGAGAGAGAAGGCACGGTGTCGGATGGGGTAGGGGCAGGGCGCATCGAATGAAATGGGATAAGAGGTGTAGGCCAGGTTATGGATTAGCTTAAAGAGGAAAATCAGGTTGAGCCTCATGCGACGAATCCATAAAGGCTCAATTTGTAGGAGCTCACAGCGCTGGCGGTATGTTAGGGCTAGGGATACGCCCGACAGCCTTTTGGTGAAAGTACGCTGAACGTTCTCAAGAGATACAATGGAGGAACGTGGCCAGAGGCTGGAGGTAATGGGACAATATTGTAAGAGCGGTCTCACGTGTGAGAGATACATGGAGAGGCGACTGGCCGGTACTAAGAAACATCAATGGATCGGGCCTAGGGTTCGCTTAGCTTTAGCGATTTGGAACGATGCCTGTTCTGAGAAGTTAAAGGAACAAGAGTAGCGTACTCCAAGCTCGGTAACCATGGGGTGTGTGGAGATGGGCAGGCCGTCCAGACAAATTCGGCCGGGTGGTACAGTGCACTTGTGAGGTAGGAGGAAGCTTTTCTCTGCAGAGAAATTCATGAACCACGAGAAGCGCCAAGTTTGAAGAACGAGTAAGTCACGCGACATGTTCTGCAGGGTCACCGGTAGGTCATTAGGGAGGAAGAAGTACACTATTTTTATATCGTCGGCAAAGAGGAAAGGAGTGCCGTGACAAATAGAGAAGGAAATGTCATTGATATAAATAAGGAATAGTAATGGGCCTAGGACACTGCCTTGGATGACGCCACTAGTAATTGGTTTGGCGGAAGATAAGTAGATGTCAACGAGCACAGCTTGTGATCTGTGAGAGAGATAAGGGGATAGCCAGGAGAGAAGAGGGTCGATAATACCAAGAGACCGGATTTTGGCCAACAGATGCATATGGGGACTTCGGTCAAAAGCCTTAGACATGTCGAGGTACAGGAGGGTTACAGAGTTGCCGGCGTCTGCAGCAGACAGTAGGACATTGAGAGAGTCAAGGTGATAGGAAGAGCAGGAACGGGAGTTCAAGAAACTATGCTGATCAGGGTTCAGCAGGTTGTTGGATAAGAGGTACTGGACAATGTTTTTTGATAATTCTCTCCATGATTTTGCAGACTACTAGGGTGTGGTTATTGGGTCGATAGTTATCTGGGTCGTGTGGTGCACCCTTTTAGAGACGCAGAACTATAACAGAAGATTTCCATTGAGGTGGAACGAAACTGAGGTGGTGTATACATTAAGTAACAATAAAGAGAGGTCAGGATCACCGAAATGGAGAGGGCCGGTGGAAGATCATCGGGGCCCGGTTTCGGATAAGGTTTATAGAGGAAACTGATTTTTCAATTTCTAGATGGGTGAAGAGAATCGATGAAAGAGAGGCTAAGGTGCGGGGATGGATTGTAGGAGGGGGAATACCAGGAAAGTTTATAAGGAAGAGGACTTCTCATCGAAGGCTTCAGGAATAGATGCTAGGGTGTTAGCGGTAGGTGAGCCACAGATGAGGAATTTGGGCGAGGTATCATTGGAGTGATTGGACCTTTTACTAAGCAGGTCGGACAGGTAGCCGGAATTGTTGTGGTGTGCTAGGGCGACGGTCTCTTGCCTTCTCAGATGCAAATCGGTCATGCAAAGTAGCTTCTGTCGTAGCTGGTATATGCGCAGAAGAATTGGAAAGTTGCGTGATCTAGCGAAAGTAAGTTGCAGCTCAGCCGGCTTACGCTCTAAAAGTGACAGGTGTGAGCTGCTGGACTTGGGACTTGGATCAGCACATGGGTTGGCGGTACTTGAGCAGTGTAGGAGGTTGAAGTAGAGAAAGTTCACAACAGTGGGGGAATCACGGGAAAGAAAAAATGTGTCCCAGTTAAGGAAACGGATTATCATTGGCACTAAGAGCCAGCTACAGGAACGGTAGGAAGCCGGAACAGGGGGAGGGGATTGCATCGGATGAGAACAGGTGGAGTAGTTGAACTTGCACCTGACAATACGGTGGTTACTATCAGGGAAGTGATCAGTAATCTGGGTGGTCATATCAGGAACATCAATGGAGAATGCTAGGTTCAAGATGTTTTTCCCCCTAGTAGGGCAGGAGACATGTTGGGTTCATCCACCAAGACGGACACAGGAAAGGAAGGTTGAGAGGGCTGGAGGGATAGTATAAGAGGACCAGCAGGTTGAAGGAAGGTTAAAGTCACCTGCAGTAATTTTTGCACTGGCAGAACAGTCAAGCGCAGCAATAAAGTCATCTACGACAGAGTCAACTTCTGCAGGCTCCAGACCCGGGGGGATGCAGACGCAGCCGGGAATGAGGTTCTGGCAGGAGGCGTGAATAGATAGCTACAGCGAATCCTCAATAAGGAAAAGAGAGGGGTGGTCAGTAACACTAGCGTGGTAGTGCATTTGACAGAGGCTAAGCAGCCCCGTCTATGCCTGGACTGGCGGGTGTTCGAGAAGCATTCAAACCTAGGTGTGCGAACAAGGTCAAGCGAGGTATCAACTGACGGCAGGGATTCAGTTACTAGTATAATGTCAGCGTCTGAGGTAAATGCCAGAGATCGCAGATGCGGTATTTTTCTAATTATTGATCGAGCGTTAATAAGAACTAGTAGGAATGAGTTCAGTGTCGGTGTGCGGAAAGCACGGATGCCAGGTGGAAGACTGTTGGGATTGCTATGGCGATGGGAATTGGGTCTCAGTGGGGACACAGCGTCAGTAGAAGAGAAGGGCGGGCAATGTTGGATGGGGGAAGGAAAGTAGACACTCATAAACAGGAAATGCAACGCTTACACACGGTCCTTCAAAACAACAACTACCCACGAAGACTAATAACCGATGTGTTAAGAAACAAATCAGCAACACACGACGAGAAGGACGTAAACTGGCTAACCTCCGTTGGCATCCCGTACAGATCGGGCACATCGGAGGCGATCAGGAAAGTACTTGGTGCGTATGGTGTTCGCGTTTTCTTCCGAATAGATAACACGTTGCGACGCCATCTCACAAGAACCAATGCCTCTCAACACATACACGAACAGAACAACTGTGTTTACATGATCAACTGCAAAGAATGCCCCGCTCAGTACATTGGGCAAACATGCAGACAGGTCAAAACCAGAATCGCAGAACACAAAAATAAAGAAAAATGCAGACCGAGGGACCAAATGGCTTTAAGAAAGTTAGAACGCGACTCTGCAATCGCACTTCATGCCATATCCGAAAACCACACCATCGACTACGAAAACACAAGAATCCTCCAATGTGGGTTCCGTACGTACACCGAACGTCTCTACGCGGAGGCTCTGGCAATTAACGCCCACCAATCGTGTCTCAATCGCAACGATGGGGCAGAGATTTCAAGTATATGGATGGCACTTACGACGCGGATGGATAAACACCAAAACGGGTCATAGCACCTTGTTGACCTCAAATGACCCCACTAACACGGACACATAGTATGGACGAAGATTCAACCCACCCACCCACCCCTTACACTAAAACAACATCACAAACACACAGACCAACACACGAACACACTGTGACTAACATCCAATTGCTCTAAGCTATTATTCCAGTTTCATTCGGTTGCAAAACCAGTCTTGAAAAAGGTTACCCGTGGTGACCGAAACGTCGACAACCTACCAACGATCTCGACTACGCTGTGTTATTGAGCAATAAAATTCTACCATAACATTTCACATGGCGCATCGATTTTTCGATACACTCCGAACCGATTTCGGTTCTGACACATTAATCCTTATCACCAATCGGATTACTCTGGAAAAAAAGCTTGCAAATTGGAATAATCACCGTGTGTTCAATCAGCGATGTCTCCACAACAACATCATTCCAGCCTCGCTTCGTGTGAAACCGCCTGACAATTCTGTGCGCTCCGTAAAGGCAGCTTTGGTCGCTTCTCGTACGTTTCTACGACAACGTATTCACGACTGCACAATCAAAATCAGTTCCATATGCTACAGAATACGAAACCTGGATGACTGCTTGAATTGTTTGCTACCGCCAAACATACTCAATGAGATCAATGTCATCACCGAACGCCGACGTTTACACGCATTCAAAACCTGTCAATCGCGCCAGATAAGAAAATACGACAGGCTACTCCAGAAGAACACCTCCGTAAAAAACCAAAACCCGGAATTGAGAATATTCCAACCGACTGACCCTAAAAATGCAGTCAAAAACTTATCAGACAGAATGTTGACCTCTGCGGAACTACAGTTGCTACAGAAAGGTCTAAATTTCAATTTAAACAAGAAACCTCTAACGCCTCAAGAAATAGTCCCTCCACTGGAAGGTGCGTTGGAAAAACTACCGCTCGAAAAAGCCAATAAAATCAGACTCAGAATATGTAATATTCTCAGGAATCAGAAACCAATTTCGTCAAATCTATCAAAAGACGAACAGAAGGCACTAACCACACTGCAAAGTGACAAATCGATTCACATCACCAAAGCTGACAAAGGCAACATTACAATCGTTCTTAATAGGTCCGACTATGAATCAAAAGTTCGACAACACTTGGAAGATGGACCATATGAAAGAATTGAAGAAAAGAAAGCCAACGCCACACTGAACAAAACTGAGGCACAGATAAGCAAATACCTTTCTGGGCTGAAAGAAAAGCTAGGGAAGTCTCTATGGTTTGCTTTGAATCCTAAGACGAACAGACCTGGAAGATTTTACGGACTACCAAAAATCCACAAAGTCGGCCCACCTATCCGACCAATTGTGGATTATACCCCTTGTGCAACCTATATGTTAGCCAAGTACATCAGCACACTACTAAAGCCGTGCCAAAAAATGGTGGTAAGTCACATAAATGACGCCTTTGATTTCTCCCGCATTCTAAAGTCTGTCGTATTAGGAGAAGACGAAACAGCGGTGAGCTTTGATGTGACATCTCTTTACACAAGCGTGCCCATTAAAGACAGTTTGGAATTTCTACACTCCATATTGATCAATGACACCACCTTAGAACACAGATGTCCATTGAATCCAACTGATATTATCACTGGCGTTGAGCTATGCCTCACTTCCACCTTATTTACATTTAACCAATCATTGTACAGACAGACTGACGGCGTAGCCATGGGTTCTCCTGTATCACCCATTGTAGCTAATCTGTTCTTACACTCGATCGAAACTAAAGCATTGGCCACATTTCACAATCCACCACGAATCTATGTCAGATATGTAGACGATACGTTTGCAATTCTGAAATCAGAACACAGGCATGACTTTCTACAATGTCTCAATAATCAGTCTACCTCAATTCAATTCACAATGGAGACTGAGAGCACTGAGAGAGTCATCAGTTTCCTTGACTGTCGACTACAAGTAAACAACTCCCGTAGGTTTACAGTGAGCATTCACAGGAAACCTACACATTCCGACAGATATCTTGACTTTAACTCAGCCCATCCACAATGCATAAAATGGGCACTCGTATCGTCACTAGCCAACAGAGTCGATAAATTGTGCAACGACGGTGTCACTCATAAACAGGAAATGCAACGCTTACACACGGTCCTTCAAAACAACAACTACCCACGAAGACTAATAACCGATGTGTTAAGAAACAAATCAGCAACACACGACGAGAAGGACGTAAACTGGCTAACCTCCGTTGGCATCCCGTACAGATCGGGCACATCGGAGGCGATCAGGAAAGTACTTGGTGCGTATGGTGTTCGCGTTTTCTTCCGAATAGATAACACGTTGCGACGCCATCTCACAAGAACCAATGCCTCTCAACACATACACGAACAGAACAACTGTGTTTACATGATCAACTGCAAAGAATGCCCCGCTCAGTACATTGGGCAAACATGCAGACAGGTCAAAACCAGAATCGCAGAACACAAAAATAAAGAAAAATGCAGACCGAGGGACCAAATGGCTTTAAGAAAGTTAGAACGCGACTCTGCAATCGCACTTCATGCCATATCCGAAAACCACACCATCGACTACGAAAACACAAGAATCCTCCAATGTGGGTTCCGTACGTACACCGAACGTCTCTACGCGGAGGCTCTGGCAATTAACGCCCACCAATCGTGTCTCAATCGCAACGATGGGGCAGAGATTTCAAGTATATGGATGGCACTTACGACGCGGATGGATAAACACCAAAACGGGTCATAGCACCTTGTTGACCTCAAATGACCCCACTAACACGGACACATAGTATGGACGAAGATTCAACCCACCCACCCACCCCTTACACTAAAACAACATCACAAACACACAGACCAACACACGAACACACTGTGACTAACATCCAATTGCTCTAAGCTATTATTCCAGTTTCATTCGGTTGCAAAACCAGTCTTGAAAAAGGTTACCCGTGGTGACCGAAACGTCGACAACCTACCAACGATCTCGACTACGCTGTGTTATTGAGCAATAAAATTCTACCATAACATTTCACATGGCGCATCGATTTTTCGATACACTCCGAACCGATTTCGGTTCTGACACATTAATCCTTATCACCAATCGGATTACTCTGGAAAAAAGCTTGCAAATTGGAATAATCACCGTGTGTTCAATCAGCGATGTCTCCACAACAACATCATTCCAGCCTCGCTTCGTGTGAAACCGCCTGACAATTCTGTGCGCTCCGTAAAGGCAGCTTTGGTCGCTTCTCGTACGTTTCTACGACAACGTATTCACGACTGCACAATCAAAATCAGTTCCATATGCTACAGAATACGAAACCTGGATGACTGCTTGAATTGTTTGCTACCGCCAAACATACTCAATGAGATCAATGTCATCACCGAACGCCGACGTTTACACGCATTCAAAACCTGTCAATCGCGCCAGATAAGAAAATACGACAGGCTACTCCAGAAGAACACCTCCGTAAAAAACCAAAACCCGGAATTGAGAATATTCCAACCGACTGACCCTAAAAATGCAGTCAAAAACTTATCAGACAGAATGTTGACCTCTGCGGAACTACAGTTGCTACAGAAAGGTCTAAATTTCAATTTAAACAAGAAACCTCTAACGCCTCAAGAAATAGTCCCTCCACTGGAAGGTGCGTTGGAAAAACTACCGCTCGAAAAAGCCAATAAAATCAGACTCAGAATATGTAATATTCTCAGGAATCAGAAACCAATTTCGTCAAATCTATCAAAAGACGAACAGAAGGCACTAACCACACTGCAAAGTGACAAATCGATTCACATCACCAAAGCTGACAAAGGCAACATTACAATCGTTCTTGATAGGTCCGACTATGAATCAAAAGTTCGACAACACTTGGAAGATGGACCATATGAAAGAATTGAAGAAAAGAAAGCCAACGCCACACTGAACAAAACTGAGGCACAGATAAGCAAATACCTTTCTAGGCTGAAAGAAAAGCTAGGGAAGTCTCTATGGTTTGCTTTGAATCCTAAGACGAACAGACCTGGAAGATTTTACGGACTACCAAAAATCCACAAAGTCGGCCCACCTATCCGACCAATTGTGGATTATACCCCTTGTGCAACCTATATGTTAGCCAAGTACATCAGCACACTACTAAAGCCGTGCCAAAAAATGGTGGTAAGTCACATAAATGACGCCTTTGATTTCTCCCGCATTCTAAAGTCTGTCGTATTAGGAGAAGACGAAACAGCGGTGAGCTTTGATGTGACATCTCTTTACACAAGCGTGCCCATTAAAGACAGTTTGGAATTTCTACACTCCATATTGATCAATGACACCACCTTAGAACACAGATGTCCATTGAATCCAACTGATATTATCACTGGCGTTGAGCTATGCCTCACTTCCACCTTATTTACATTTAACCAATCATTGTACAGACAGACTGACGGCGTAGCCATGGGTTCTCCTGTATCACCCATTGTAGCTAATCTGTTCTTACACTCGATCGAAACTAAAGCATTGGCCACATTTCACAATCCACCACGAATCTATGTCAGATATGTAGACGATACGTTTGCAATTCTGAAATCAGAACACAGGCATGACTTTCTACAATGTCTCAATAATCAGTCTACCTCAATTCAATTCACAATGGAGACTGAGAGCACTGAGAGAGTCATCAGTTTCCTTGACTGTCGACTACAAGTAAACAACTCCCGTAGGTTTACAGTGAGCATTCACAGGAAACCTACACATTCCGACAGATATCTTGACTTTAACTCAGCCCATCCACAATGCATAAAATGGGCACTCGTATCGTCACTAGCCAACAGAGTCGATAAATTGTGCAACGACGGTGTCACTCATAAACAGGAAATGCAACGCTTACACACGGTCCTTCAAAACAACAACTACCCACGAAGACTAATAACCGATGTGTTAAGAAACAAATCAGCAACACACGACGAGAAGGACGTAAACTGGCTAACCTCCGTTGGCATCCCGTACAGATCGGGCACATCGGAGGCGATCAGGAAAGTACTTGGTGCGTATGGTGTTCGCGTTTTCTTCCGAATAGATAACACGTTGCGACGCCATCTCACAAGAACCAATGCCTCTCAACACATACACGAACAGAACAACTGTGTTTACATGATCAACTGCAAAGAATGCCCCGCTCAGTACATTGGGCAAACATGCAGACAGGTCAAAACCAGAATCGCAGAACACAAAAATAAAGAAAAATGCAGACCGAGGGACCAAATGGCTTTAAGAAAGTTAGAACGCGACTCTGCAATCGCACTTCATGCCATATCCGAAAACCACACCATCGACTACGAAAACACAAGAATCCTCCAATGTGGGTTCCGTACGTACACCGAACGTCTCTACGCGGAGGCTCTGGCAATTAACGCCCACCAATCGTGTCTCAATCGCAACGATGGGGCAGAGATTTCAAGTATATGGATGGCACTTACGACGCGGATGGATAAACACCAAAACGGGTCATAGCACCTTGTTGACCTCAAATGACCCCACTAACACGGACACATAGTATGGACGAAGATTCAACCCACCCACCCACCCCTTACACTAAAACAACATCACAAACACACAGACCAACACACGAACACACTGTGACTAACACCCAATTGCTCTAAGCTATTATTCCAGTTTCATTCGGTTGCAAAACCAGTCTTGAAAAAGGTTACCCGTGGTGACCGAAACGTCGACAACCTACCAACGATCTCGACTACGCTGTGTTATTGAGCAATAAAATTCTACCAAAGTAGACAAAGCTTTAACATGAGGCGCCGCCGATCGTTGTGAGTGATCAATACGGTGGGTGTGCAACACACCGCTGATGTGGGCCAGAGGGGTGTCGCGTGGTACAGGGGGAGGGGGCACTGTATTTCAAAGTGAGAGGTTAAGAATATCTGTCGAAGCTATGTGGACAGGAGGGAGTGCATGGTGTAAGGTGCTAAGTGACGTGACATCGAGTGGGGAGCTATCGGTGATATGAGTCTGTGAAAGTTTATCGATATGGTCCATAGGGCTACCAGCAATATAGCCGCGGGTGCTGGGGGCGCCAGTGAGGAGAAAACGGGATCTTGACTGCAGGTAAACTACCTGCTGGGGACAGTCAGCATAAGGCCGGTAGGTCGGTTTGGGGGCGAATGTATGTGGGAGAGTAACTGGGACGTAGTGTGAGGTGGGGGGGAGGGAGTGGCGAAATTTGGAGAGGTTTGGGGCTCATGAGGGGCATGGGAGCCGGCAAGTAGGGAGGCGGGACGAGGAAGCGGGATACAGGTACGAACCTGGAGTATCTGCTAGGGTACGTACGTGGTACTTCAGGGTTAGATGAGGGTTGGTGGAGGGGAGCAGAGGGGAACAGCGGAGGTATGCTGGGACTATAGTATGGAAGGTTGGTGTCTGGGGGCAGGGCAGGATGTAGGGTAGCAACGGAGATGGAGGGTTAGTGTGACCCATTCGATCAGAGAGAGGGAAAGACAATGGAAGGGGGTGCGGGGCAATGGAAGGGTAGGTGGCATTGGCAAGGCTCTGAAGGTCACTCCTACTTAAAGGGACAATAGCGTCGGACGAATCTGGATAACAGCCTAACTGGTTTCCACTTGAAGGGTCTGAGAGTACACGACAAGCGAATGCCAGTTGAGAGAGGGGGATGATGGGTTGTAGCGGTTGCCATCTTCGTTCATACTTTTACCACGTTTATTGTTTAACTGAACGCTGACTGCCAAGCGCGGTGGCCATTTGACCGTTGCTCTTGCGCACGCTCTCACGCACGCTCCCAAATACACGCTAACCACTATCTCTCCCAATCGCCTTCTCGTTCTCACGGGTCGTGGAGAATACTGTTCTGGTTAACATATTTGTGCAGTGCCGCACATTAGAGTAACGTGCAGGTGGTCCACGCAGTACAAAGGACCGAAGCACGCGTTTACTAAGGAAACCGCGAAGTAAGGTCTAATCAACCTTACAATTGGTGAGCCCGACGTGATCCTCAGGTCACGTGAGTTTCCTTGTTTTCTACCGTTCAAGGTCCCGTCTGCGTACGTTTTTGTGTGTTTTATTGTTTCCCTATCTTGATTTTTTTTTTGGTTGGTTTACCAAATAATTTTTTTTTTCTCGTTCATACATATTTTGTGTCTAATTCGTCGTAATTTTTTTTTCGCGAAGACTGTAGTGCCCCATTGGTCGTTGATTTCTTTTCCCGTCTGTATTCCATAAAGTAATCGCTATGTCTTCCGAACGGAAATCCTGCTCAGACCCCACCGTTGGGGCCATCACGCTGCACATACCGGCATTCACACCTGCTGATCCAGAACTCTGGTTCACTCTGGTTGAGTTAGAATTCGAAAACTGCCGTATAACCAGTGACGCCAGCCGTTTCAGGTGGGTAGCAGGCCGCCTCCCGCCAGAGGTCACAATGCAAGTAAGGGACGTAATAATCTCTTCCCGAAGCTATGAGGCTTTAAAGGAGGCTGTCATTGCCCGCACGACCCCAACGCAAGACCAACGTATGCAACAACTTCAAAACGTTGAGCTTGGAAGTAGGAAGCCCTCCGAACTGCTGCGTGAGATGCAGCGCTTGAGAGGACCGACAATAGGTGAGGACCCGCTCTTGAGGGAACTTTGGCTGCAGCGTTTGCCGCATAACATTCCAGTTTTACTAAGTGCCGCGCGCAAATGCTCGCTAGAGGAAACTGCAGCGGTAGCTGATGACATTATGTCACGATACAACCCCGCTGTAGCTGGAGTAACCAGGCCGTCCGTCGCAACGGTGCCTGCCTTGCCAACATCTAACGAACTCGCATTAGTTTTGTCTAGAATTGACGCGAGCCTGCAACGCCTAGCAGTTAGAAGTGGGTCACAGGAGCGGCACCGCGCACGCTCACCTAGGCTCCATAGTCCGTCATTGCGACGCCGTTTCGTCGGTTCTTCAAAAGAAGGATATTGTAAGTACCACAGTCGCTTCGGTGAGGGAGCCAAACGATGCGAACGAGGGTGTACGTTTCCCGGTGCTCATCAGGGAAACTAAACCGCCGGCCCGTGGTGGCGACCCACGAAGCCGGGTATCACACCAATAGTCGTCTTTTGAACGTAAGGGACATCATTTCAAATAACCTATTCCTTGTAGATACCGGTGCCGAAGTGAGCGTCGTCCCACGAGCGAAAGACGACAATAGCACACCGCAGGCCCAAACACTACGCGCTGCCAATGGCACGGCCATCCCAACGTTTGGCCAGCGGTCGCTCACCTTAAACTTGGGTTTAAAGCGTAATTTTCGTTGGGTATTCATCATCGCCGACGTCCCGTACCCAATTCTGGGCATTGACTTCCTGCAGCACTTTGACTTGTTAGTTGATGCACGGCGCCGCAGAGTGGTGGATCGTCAAACCACTCTCGCCGTTGCGGGTCATAATTCGCGAGTGAATCACGTCACGCCATTTTACGTTCAACCACCGGCACACCAACCTTATGGCGAACTCATCGCCGCCTACCCGGCCATGTTTCGGCAGGCCGGGCCTCTCCCAGCAGTGACGACCAGTGTCACTCACCATATCGATACTAAGGGACCCCCAGTGTTCAGTAGGCCGCGTCGGTTAGCACCAGACAAGCTTCGTGTTGCACAGGCCGAATTCGAACATATGCTAGAACTGGGTATAATACGCCCTTCTAGTAGCCCTTGGGCTTCCCCCCTTCATATGGTTCCTAAGGCTAGTGGCGACTGGCGACCCTGTGGTGATTACAGAGTGCTTAACAAAGTCACCGTCCCGGACCGATACCCGATTCCCCATATACAGCATCTTACTTCGTCTTTATCAGGTTGCTCCGTCTTCAATCGTATCGATTTGGTTCGTGCGTACAACCAGATCCCGGCAGCAGAGGCCGATATCCCTAAAACTGCCGTCACTACGTCTTTTGGGCTGTTCGAGTTTCTGCAAATGCCGTTTGGACTCAGCAATGCATCCCAGACCTTTCAACGATTCAGGCACGAGGCAACTCGTGGTTTGGAAAATGTCCACGTATACTTGGATGATATTTTGGTGGCGAGTTCTTCAGAGCAAGAGCACGCTACGCACTTACGAGCACTTTTCGAACGCCTTAGCCAGCACGGCGTTACGATCAATATCGCGAAATGCGAATTAGGCCGGTCTGATATCACTTTCATAGGACATTCTATTTCATCCTCGGGTATCCGCCCTCTATCAGATAAAGTTTCCGCTATTCGCGACTACCCTGAACCCCAATCTTTTCGCCAGTTGCGTCAGTTTGCCGGTCTGGTGAATTTCTACCGCCGATTTATTCCTCACTGTGCGGAAATGATGCAACCCCTCACCGACCTGTTGCGCGGAGGTAAGCGGAAGTTCGTGTTTCCCGACACAGCACAAGCTGCATTCGCCTTGGTCAAAGATGCTGTCGCCAACACAGCACTCCTTACCCACCCTGACCCTTTGGCTCCTATTTCGGTAGTGACGGATGCCTCGGACACAGCGGTTGGAGCAGTACTGCAACAGTTCGTAGATGACTCTTGGCAACCTTTAGCATTCTTCTCCAAGCGCCTACAACCCGTGGAATCAAGGTACAGCACGTTCGGTAGAGAGTTATTAGCCATCTACTTGGGAATTCGTCATTTTCGACATGCACTCGAAGGCCGTTCGTTCACGGTGTTTACAGACCACAAGCCTTTGGTTTACGCACTGAAGTCAGCTTCCGATCGATACTCACCACGCGAGATTCGCCACTTAGACTTTGTCTCACAGTTTACTGTGGACATACGACACGCCTCTGGGGTACTTAATCCCGTCGCAGACGCCTTATCGCGCGTATATCAACTAAGTCTGGCACAAACGCCTAACATCAACTTAGACGCAATGGCACAGGCTCAAACTATGGACCCTGACATCGAACAACTTAGACAAAACGGTTCTTTGAGTTTAACCACAGTGCCTATCCCAGCTTCCCAGAATACCATCGTGTGCGATGTGTCGCAAGGTCGCCCTAGGCCAGTAGTTCCTGCTGCCCACCGGTATCCTACGTTCATGACAATCCATAATCTGGCTCATCCGGGTGTGACTGCCTCGGTGAAACTGATAACTGAGCGTTTTGTTTGGCACAATGTCAAACGCGATGTCCGTCAATGGGCTCGTGCTTGTCTGCAGTGTCAACGTGTTAAGACCCATAGGCACACTAAGGCAGCGTTAGCCAGGTTCCCAGAACCTGAAACACGTTTTCATCATGTGCACGTCGACCTCGTAGGACCACTCCCACCTTCGCTTGGGTACGTTTACATACTCACATGCGTGGATCGTTTTACTCGCTGGCCGCAGGCCATCCCTATCCCTCGTCCCACCTCGGAAGAGGCCGCGAAAGCTTTTCTGACCGGTTGGGTTAGTCATTTCGGTTGCCCGGCAATAGTAACCACCGATCGCGGTCCACACTTTGACGGCGCTTTCGGCAGCCTACTCGCTACGCTCGGTTGCTAACACGTTAAGACGACAGCTTACCACCCTCAGGCCAATGGTATGGTTGAGCGTTTCCACCGACAATTAAAAGCCGCTCTTCGAGCAAACGGTAACCCCCTTTGGAGTGAAACACTACCATTAGCACTCTTAAGCCTGCGTAGTACCGTTAAGGAGGAGTTACACACAACACCGGCCGTACTAGTATATGGCTGTCCACTTCGTCTGCCTGGGGAGTTGGTAGCCCCCTCATCAACCGTGACTTTCGACTACGGTGACTATGCTCAGCGCCTTACGCAGCACATGCGAGTGCTCAAGGCCAGTCCGCCGCGTGAACAACAGTCTACAAGTTATGTCCCAACTGCGTTAGGAACCGCTACTCATGTATTCCTTCGCGTCGATGGCGTTCGATCACCACTACAAGCGCCATACACTGGCCCGTTTCGGGTGATAAAACGTAGGGCTAAAACATTTGTCATAGATATCAACGGACGACACGACACCGTATCTATCGACCGTCTCAAGCCTGCCGTCATTGAGTGCAAGCCGCTCGGCCAATTTACACCCACTCAAGTCGCTCAGTCACCTGCATCGAGCGAGTTACCACTCGAACCACCCCCAATTACGCCTAGTGAGGACTCGGCAGCTAGTCCATCAGATTCTCCAACCGTACCCGCAACGCGAAGTAGCCGTCGCGGTCGCCAACTACGAAATCCCGTCCGCTTCGCCGATTTCGTGACGATTTTTACAACCGACTGTTAGCAATAAGTTGGGAAGTTCGCCATGGATTTACCAAACAACAGACCCGGGAAATTACAATCGGTAGTTATGATTTCATTTTCTTCTGGTCTCCTAGCGACTACAACAACACCGAACATCGTTTGTGTGTTGTTATTACGGTCCAACATCCGCCGGCGCCCTCAGGCGCTATTTTGTTTCAGTTTACCTTTCCCTCTCTCAGACGGATCTGACAAGTCACATTGGCTTCGTCCGTAGCCTGGCTGACTCCCGTGCACGTTCAAGGAGCCAACCGCTCACTGGACAACGGGACGATTGGTCAGCCTGGCACTGGAGACGGCAACTGGACGCCTTTTTGGATGGACCTGACGAGGCATTTTCCGGCTTGCATTCGTATGAGACCCGCGGGCGCCAAAACACAGTTGGACCCACGCACATCGGACCTCGAGAGTGCAGGCACCGGTAAACTCATCAGCAGTCGTTCGACGTCAACAACAATATAACGGAGAAGCTATGAGGAGTTCCTGGACAACCAATAATTCCGGCTTACCATCACGATCGAAGCCCAACTCCGTCGGATTTCTAGGAGGAGGCCCCTGTAGCGGTTGCCATCTTCGTTCATACTTTTACCACGTTTATTGTTTAACTGAACGCTGACTGCCAAGCGCGGTGGCCATTTGACCGTTGCTCTTGCGCACGCTCTCACGCACGCTCCCAAATACACGCTAACCACTATCTCTCCCAATCGCCTTCTCGTTCTCACGGGTCGTGGAGAATACTGTTCTGGTTAACATATTTGTGCAGTGCCGCACATTAGAGTAACGTGCAGGTGGTCCACGCAGTACAAAGGACCGAAGCACGCGTTTACTAAGGAAACCGCGAAGTAAGGTCTAATCAACCTTACAGGGTGAAGTCACTAACTGACTAAGTGCGGACCCGGTAAAAGTGCCAGGTAGGCTTATGGGAGAATTAAAGGTGCACTTATGAGGATAACAACGAAGAGTCGCGGCTGAACTAGCAGCTGGTGGGTAGTTGGTAGAGTCTTTAGAGCGAGAGCGGTGGTAGACAACACTTGCCAACGGATCGGAGGACGGATCGGAAGTAGTACGGCGAGGACTGATGGTTGTGCCAGGGTCTCGTCTTGGCTGTGAGGCTGTGGGGGAGCGCGGGTTCAATGCTGAAGTGGAGTGCCGCTTTGGGCCCGTGGTCGGGGAGCGAGAGCTACTGGAGGTAGAGGCTACTGGGGGAGATGGCAGAAAAGGGCTCTTTTGTGGAAGCGGAACCGGGGGTGGGGAGTTAGACATATCTAAGTCGACAGCTTGCAGGTAGGCAGGATGAGGCTCTGGGCTCGTCTTTGACGTCTTGCCAGAGGGGCATTGGGTAACCTTCATGTATGTTCCAATGGGGTCAGCCTGCATGGGCAAGGCAGAGTTGCTTCTCAGCGAGCGAAGTATTTTCCGTTGAAGGGGGTTTTTATCAGGGATTATCCTAATGTTCTTATATGTCGAAATGGCAGCAATTATCGACTTGTTGCTAATGAACTCTCTAACTGTTAGGTCGTCCATGAATTGGAATAGCAGGGGGCAACTAAGTCGCTGGGACTTTTGCGTAGGCTCCTGAAATGACATCTATGGTGAGCCATATAGCACGAGCTTAGTATGTTGTGTTTTGCTAAGGAAAGCGGTAAGCGGTCTGAAACTTTAAAAACCACTGCTTTGTTGGAGGTGATAGTGTGGTGGTATATTTCAGTAGACACAGAGTCGAGGATATGTCCCACAGAAACCAAGCTCTTGGGGGAAGTGGCGGCTACAGGCTCAAGGAGAGTAGCCAGGGGTGAATCCTTTGAAAGGATTTCATCAACCAGCTCGACTCGTTTCTACGTTTGGACGAAACTCTGCTTGAAGCCATTAGGACTATTAGAAGCTTCACCGTCAAAGTTAACGAGGGCGACAGAGCACGGCCTGGTTTCTGGGAGGGGTTGGGTATGTTTGGATTTGCCAGCTTTGGCGATACGGATTTTCCGAGCACTGGTCGGAGATCGGGGTGGCATGATAAGTAAAAATATATGGCGGAGATGAAGAGGTAGCAGGACTTCGGTCAACTAGGCAGAGAAAAGCCAGAGGTCTGAGCAGACCAGGAGTGTGACTGGGTGCTATATGTGCAAGGGTCTAGATGAGGCCTATGCAACAATGCGGTACGGGAAGTGAGCTATATGACTCACTATATATATAGTTGAGAATAGGAGACTGGGGACGATAAGGGATAGTGAGATATTAGAAATTTTGTTGTGTGGTATGCGCAGGTACAACCCACGCACGATACTGTGGGTACTTAGCTGTTGCTTGGATCAAAACAGCAGGTTTTGCGGGGGGTATATTGTAGATAAGGGGTCGATGGACCGGATGGGACAAGAGTGCACTCTTATGGGGGAAAAAGCAAATAAATGGAGGCACATTGGGGCAGGAACTCCAGAAAATGCACCGGTGTATGCGTAGCGAGAATAAGGTGGGAGTTGGGTTATGGCCAGCGGGATGTAAAAACGCTAGACGGATCCTATTGTGGTGAGAATCTGGGGAGATTTCCTAGGTATGCCATGCAGAATAGTAATAAATGGAACTGAAGCAGTGAATAACCAATATAATGTATAACTCTTACCCGCGATAAGTACTAGCCGCTGCACGACGGTGTGCCGCAGTTGCCTGCACTACTAGGTCACTGTTTCAGGTGATGAGGGGGTACGTACTAGGGTGGACAGACTTACGAGCCTAAACAGTGATATAAGCAAAAATAAAACGAGATAACCTGAATTTCACTTCGGGGTGACCTTGACCTTGCCTTTACCGTCGTGGCATACTATTTGCCGTCTGGTAGCTGGGCAGTGGAAAAGTGTTCAGCTTTTCGGCATCCCTTCCAGTCTGGGTAGGGCGAACTACTTCGTCTTGGGTAACTGGTTGAACGTCAAACAGCGAGGTTTATGAAACTTGTATGGCCTTGCTGTTGTCATCGGTCGATCCATTAATTGTGAGCTTCTTCAAGGAAGGGACATGCAATAGTTGTAGCAACCGTCGTGGGACGCGCTAGATTCCGATAATCGTCAAGTTATAAGCCTGGATTGCTCCGTGCGTTTGTGATCCGGTGGGCAAGAGGAATGCCCGCCGCCGGCTGATCGCATTGCAATCAGACCATAGATGCGCTCACCAAACATTTCTCCTCCGCTAAATACCTGAAGTGAGTCACAAGCATCATAGGCCAACTATAACTGTTTTCCCTGACCCGGAATGCACCTCCGCCTAGGCTTGCTGAACAGTGCTATTCAGCACTCTTCACCGATCAGGTATGCCACAGAAGTCCGCAAATCCGCTGGGGTGGTTTTACTGTCATATTTATGGCCGCCTAAAGGTTTACGGTAGGATATCCAGCCGGTTGGAAGCAACCAGCGGTTTTTCACAAAGAGGATCCATTCCGTCATTCTGTTTAACTTCGTCATCAACCAGATAGTAGGGAGTGTCCTGTAAGAATTTTAGGGTGTGGGAGTTCAAATGTCGACCGGTTAGATGTCTCGTGACCGGGATTAAGCCGGAAACCTTACTTTCATGTCCGAAACCTATCGAAAGTGCCCTGGATAGGCTTGTAAGGATTACAGCACCATTCAACATACCTTTTCGCAGCTGCAATGTGTATGGTGATGGCACATGACGACGTCATCCGTTCTAGGCTTAGACGCCCAGTGCGAAGGTACTGACAACTTTTGACCTTTTCCCTTAACTCGGCAGCTGCCCGGTGACATATGAAGCATTTTTGGGGGTAAACACACGTGTGTAAGGAGGTAGTGGCGTATCCCGGGCTGAGACACTTGTGGCACCGACCTGATAAATGCTCCGAAGTTGAAAAGTCTGTGTGCTCTGCTGCCTTGCTTTCTGTTTCTTTGTGGCCGAGAGACACGGGGTCTGCATTGTCTTGAGGTTTTCGATCATGAATATTTGCGTGGTACGGCTAAGATTGAATGAAATGGCTGAATAAGCAGTCTTAAAGTCAGAAGTCGAGTACTAGGCACTAATTCAGAGCAGATCTCAGCAAGGGGCATCCAGCTAAATGGATTTCGTTTGTTAGGAGCGCGTTACATGTGGCGTACACAAGCATACCGTACCGAGCCCCGTTTCCTATTCCCCCTGGCTAATGGAATAAACCACGCGGAGGTCAACAAACGACTCGACACCTGGGGGTGAGAAAATGTACAGTGACTTTAGTAAAAGTGGGCGCATCACATCTTTGCCTTGTGGAAGAATTGGGACATCAGATCGAGATCAGGTAAGGATGCAAGTAGCAAAAGGCACTTTGTTGAGGGGGACAGGGTCAGAGTGCTTCAAAGGGAAGCGAAGAGATACCGCGAGTGAAGAAGTGCGATGCGCGTTCGAGTCTGGGATAATTGTTAGGATGTGCATAGGATGGGCGGGAATCAGAGAAGAGTTTGGAAGAGTCTCTGGGGCAGACGAAAGCCGCTGAATACGGGGTTGCATTCAGGTGCAAAAGAGAGGACGTGGGTTGGCAAGGCAGATGGGCGGGTTGAACGTTGCATTTTGTCGGGAAGGGGGAGAGAACTCGAAGTTTAGAGGAAGGAATTGGAGGGGTGGATCGCATGAAAATGGCTGGGATGGCCCTTCACTCAATTAGGCTCGCCAAAGTCAGAGTGAGTATGAGGATAGTGCAACGGCTTATCTCCTCTGGGGGCAGAGGGCTGAACTTCGAGTATTTTCAATAGGAAGCAAAGACGAATGGTTGAAGTGGGTGGTTGGCCGGATGCAGACTTGGATGGGGTTCTCGGCATGGTCGCAAGAGGTTTCGAAGAAGCTCGACATGAAGCACTGAGACACGACAGATCAGGGCGCGCATAGTGTGGGTGGTAGGTCGAGCAGCTGGAGCGAGAGCGGCGGTTAGCAACAAATCGCAGATGCTTAAAGAACCAATGAGCAGTCGAACAGCAGAGCTTGAGGGTTGAACCGAAGGCGACTTTTGGCTTTGGGGCCGCTTCCGCGGGGTGTGAGATCGACACAGAAATAGTGTCGTTTGAAGCTGGCTGTCTAATGGGGAAGAGGCAGCTGGAAGTGGAATCTTCCGGCGAGGATGCTATATAGGGGCATTTGCGCATAGGTGGGACCAACGGTGCCGCTTCAGTAGAGTCTAGGTGAACAGTACGAGGGAAGAATGCAGAAGAAGCTAGATCCAATGGTGGCATCAGGCCCAGGAGGTTTTTAGAAAGCTTTGCACCAACACTAAATGGGCCACTATAGAATGGTAAAGCGGTATCACATTTAAGCCGTCGGGATGTTTTCATTTGAAGGGCAGTGTTGTCGTGGAATATCTTGACGTTCCTATAGGGCTAACACGCAGCAATCAATAGTTCGTTGGTGATGAACTTCCTGGCTGATAGGTTGTTTACAAAATGAAAGCTAGGGGACAGTTAAGAAGCTGGAGTATCTTACGCAGCCTGATTCAAGGGCACCTATGCTGAGCCATGCCGCAGGCACTGAGTGCTATGTTTGGCTATTGATAACAGTGGGAATTCAGGGACCATAGAGAACACGGCATTTTTGGAGTCGGAACCGCTGCGGTAAGTTTCGGTTTTGAAGGCGTCGAGAAGGTGCTCCAATGACACCAGTGTGTGAGAGGGCATGGTTGCCCCGGGTTCTACGAGGGCCAGCAGAAGGGAAATCTTTAGCTGGGCTTCATCGATGAATTGAAGCTTATTGGTAATTTCTGCAAAGCTATTCCCCAGGTCATTATATTCACTAGAAGACAAGTTGGCTGTGTCGGAGGGGGTGAACGAGCAGGACTCTTACCCAGGTTGATGTTGGATGTACGTGTGTATGGGGAACTATGATCTCTCTGAGGTGAAATCTGGACAAGAAGCGGGGAGGGTTAACCATGGCTGACAGTCAGGGATGGGAGCCACTAGGGTAGTGTATGACGACAATTCGAGATGACAAGCAGCAATTTCGTCGTGGTATGGCGCAGTTGTTTACTCTAACAGGCCATCGTATCGAGTTGCGGTATAACATTTACTACAGTAAGCACTGTACCACGTCTGGACAGCGGAAATAGAGCAGGGAAAGGGACAACCTGATTCTGATGTTCAGCTGACCCTGGTCTGTGCCTTCTCAGTGCCCAGGGTGGTTGGGCGAAAGGCAACTGAATAAGCTGCAGAGGTAGAGAGAAAATCAAACTTTTAAAAATAAAGTGGCGGAGCAGGCGGTTGAAGAGGACTGTCTAAGGTCAAAACTGGCGAGTGTTGGGGATAAAACACAATATGAAGGATTGCAGGGGACCAGTGCGCCAGAATTGTGGGCGGCGAAAGGATAAAAGAATGCAACAAGTACTACGCCGACAACAAATGATGGAGGCCGAATTATCGTTGAATGCCACGAAAGCCGATGAGAAGTTTAGCATACAGGAATCGCAAGTGTTGAGTGAGAAAATGCGGAACAAAATATTCAAAATATACGGCGACTTATTGACAGCAACCAAGGAGATGGAAACCACGTAGTAAAGCTCCCGAACTACCAAACCTTTTGCCAGGCACTAAAGGGCTTAAATCTTCTTGCCCTACGAATCAAATCACCAACCGTTACCTGTGAAACTGCCATCCATCGACCCGCCGTACTGAAGGAAAAGATAGTATATTTATCTCCAGCCACCATTCTGTTTCGCTACACTGCGGCGTCAATCCTCAACTTGGTGTTCACCCACTTCCGCCAGCAGTGTTTCTGCTGGCCTAACCTTTTTAAATAGCCGCGAACCGCTCACCTCCAGGGTGGCTTGCAGTGGCTACAACACTAAACAACTCACTACCACAACTTCTAAAAGCGTCACCTTTTACTAGCATACCCGCTGCTCAACCAAAATCTCATTTTTCTAGCATCCGGTCACCAACTTCATCTACAAGTCGAATAATTTCTGTATCGTCCACCACCTCTTCAACTTATCACCACATGCTCTCCATTTGGTCTCCCAGCCACGAATAAGCTGCTTTATTGGTTTTCCCACCACGGTCCAGTCTATCCCCATTCGTAACACCATGGCTAGCACCGTCTCCAACACCAATACTATCCCTTCCTAGCCCGTGTCACTATGCACGCAACTGTTGGTCAGTGGATCATTTCACAACATTCTTCACCACTCATTAGCGCTTATAACCCAAGTAACAAATAGAGGTTTTCACTAGTCCCGAATAATCCACGCCCTATCCTTGCAAGGATAAATCATATGAAACACTTTGTTACCACGTCAACTTTTGGATACTATTCTCAGTGCTAAATTCAGGATTACGGAACTCACTTCTACAAATGTGATCTCTACGGTGAGTAACAAAGTCCCCAGAACCAGTTGGATTGGCAGATGTGATAAAGGAGGCCTGTTGTACATCAGTCGAGTCCTGCCGGTAACTGTTCCTCGACACTCCACCTACGACCCAGCTACTGACTCAATATGGCTAGCTGTCAAACAAGAAAATAACATAATCAATCATGAGCTCATTTGCTGCCTCCCCCTGCCAGTAAACCCGGGCTCTGTCCTTCGTACAAAGCATTTGAACACACCGATTTTATTGCTTCTACGGCTAAGATGATAGCCGTTGACTTCGACTTCCTCAACAAATGTTGGTCCAAACTTTGCGCGCCTTCAAACTCGGTTGAGTTTGTTACTAGCTGGAGAGAACGGGTGCAAAGAACAACAAACCTGCTGGGAATGATTAAGTGCCTGACCTCATCCTTACCCTTGGTGTCTCGATTTCGCAAAACATTCTTGTCAGCCGTCACAAAATGTTTATCAGTAACTTTCATTTTCTCCGTCTATCCCACAATAATCTCTCTCGCCCAAAAGGACTATCACACTTCAACTGAAAACAAATGAGCTCCCTTGTGAATGCCACAGACTGTGGTGGCTTCTTTCTTTTGATTCATCCTCACCTATTCGCTGGGGACATCCACATCGATATGGCAAACTGTCTAAATAGTTTGCCTTCCACTATTCTTTGAACCGTTGATAGTAACCTCAGCCCTTCTCTCTGAGGGGCAAAAGCGTGAGCTACAAATATTTCATCTTCACTTCCATGGATCCCTCCTTATCTCAACAGGAAGAGCCGTTTTTGCATGAGTTGCTCCAAAACTGGAGTATTTCTTTCTAAAGGGGAGAAAGAGCTCTCTTCCATCCCAGCCGCACCCTAAAATCTCCAGATTAACTGGGGCTAGAAATATAGATTCCAAGTTGGCAGTCCACTACGTCGTGTAAGATAGCTGAAGCTTTTAACCCAGACTTTTCCTCTACTATGGCCCTGGCTACTAACAACAATTCATGACTTCTGGATTCTAGCGTTGATTTCTCTCCTTTCGTTTTGTCTTGCAACTGGGACAATCTTAAGAGCTCTAGTCCAGTGTGAAAATATAGACCTTCTTGAAGCCGATGGACTGCCCCCACCATCGACCAATAACCAGGGCTACGATATGCTAACGCAACGGCTTATCCCTTAAAACCTCCATGTGAATCCCAGCTCAGTGCTTTCAAAATGAAATTGGCCGGTCGGTACTCTGCGACATAGAAAAGATGCTTGCACGAGTCTAGTATTCGCCGCCAGATGAGCTACACATCTGCCAACTCCAGAATAACAGAAAAGCTGACGAGAGATTGCTTGGTATGCTACCATTTCGAGCTCAACCCACTAAATACTAAGAGGCGTGGATTACCTAAATACCATCCTTGTAATACTTATTAATCTGATTCTTCAGATCTTCCTACCAGACAACAGATGGCAGTGTGGCTTTCATTTTTGTTTACCCTGATAAGTCTAAAGCCTTTGGCCGTGCCCCTCTTTCACACCCCACGGCTTGGGAACCCTGCTCCCCCTCCCTCTCGGTTACATTCCTACTTATCCCATAGGTCTCAGGTTGTCCTTACCGACGTACTTGCTCCTAGAACAAAACCAGTTACTAACGGCGTTGTACAGGACAGCTTACTAGGTCCTTTACCCTTTCTCCAGTACATCAATGATGTGCTCAACCTAGCTCTGTGGGGCATTCCATCTTTCCTTGCTGATGACATCGAAATCGTCTACCCTTTTAAGCCCGGTGGTTTTACCACGGAGCTGGGAAGCATTTATGACGATACTTTCGCCCTGGACCGGTGGTGCCTCTGTGTTGATGAATATTTCTTCAGACAAATATGGGGTACTAACTCATGGGTGTTATCTGCTCCCAGTTATCTGTTCTTCGGCTGATCGACAATTAAGAATCACCCTACAGTTTGCGATCTTGGTCAGAACTACTTATTCTCTGAATTTTCGCCAGCTTGCAGTTATTAAAGTGACGAGGGCTAGGAGCGAAGTCCGTTTTATTTTTTGACCCTTAGGACTTCCTGAAATTATTGTACGTACCTATAAATCGCACTGGGTACCTTATATCCAGTATTTCCCACCAACCTGCTTGAGGGCACTCAAATCCGAAAGGACTACCTTGGAAAATCCGGAGGTTTGCCGCCAAAAGGCTAGATGAACAACTGCCCTAGCCAAAAGAAAGAGCTGTACAATTCTCGAACCCTTTTAGCCTCGTCAATTGAAAATGAGCCCAGTTTTTTAACACAGTTTTTTACGTAAGCCGTTCTCCTAACCACTCAGCTTCTCGTCCGACGCCGGTCACTCACTCCGTCGTAGGCTCTTTACTGTTGCCACGTAGTAGTAGGCCCAAACTGCCTCAAGTTTTCACTATTCCTCTTCGTTGTCTTCAGTCCTGCAGCAGTTCACTGGTGTGAGGCTTGAGCCCAAATTTTCCCGGTTCCAGTGTATATCTTCTTTCCTCTGATGCCACTGAGCTGGAATGGCAAAAACTCGACAACAAGGAGGCAGCCATTTTTGCAAAGACGTTAATAAGCTAAAAATAAGTGTTCCCACGTTATACGTGAATCCAACAACATGAATACGGGAATATTGACACATCTCTACTAGTTTCGTTGTGTTAAACTCTGCAGGGAAGATCAATTCGCATATATATATCTACATATATATGTAAGAGGGAGAAGAATGGATCAGTTTATAACTACGCAAATGTGCAATCGTATAAGACTGGAGACGAGATGTGAACATAGAGAGGAGAACAATCTACGCGAGTAAGATCAGAAGATTCGCTGAACTTGGTGCTATTCTGAGTAGTTGTCCAATCTGTACTTAAAAATCCCTTGTGATGAGGCCTTCACTACCGCCTGTGGAAGGCTATTCCATACAGATATTATCTAGAGCGAGTAGAAACGTTGTGTAGTGGAGGTACGTGGACGGGGTTTAAGGAGTTTCCTAGTGTGTCGTCGCAAGGCCTCCAAGTTCAGACGAGCAAAAAGCTGATCCACCAGGCCCGTTAATAATGGTTCATACATCAGGAATGGGTATCTCCTGATACGGTTCGTCTCAAGAGGGAAGAGAAGAAGTGGTGTAAGGCGAAATGAATAGGGGGTAAAACTGAAGCTATGTTCTATTTTGGTCGCTTTTCGTTGAATCCTTTTCAAAATGTCTCCATTACGATGACTCCAGGGTGTACTTTCTGGCTGCCGTATTCTGAAAGAGGTCAAACATAGGTTCTATATAGAATATGAAAGTCCTCTTTTGAGATCTTCAAAAGAGTTCGTTATATATTACTCGGAGCACGGAAGGCGGTTTAACTACCTCTGTCTCTTGGTGGGAGGAGAACGGGGGAATAATGAGCAGCCAGGAAACAAGGATCTCATGCTGATCCACTGTTTGGACTTGTGTTCCCACCTACCTTGAAGAGGTGAGCCGGAGCATCACCAAATAACACGCTTGCACGTTCGTCTTCATTTATTTGGTGGCCTCATTCAGCTGGCCTAAGTTTGACAGAGTCAGAGGCCGACTGCATTGCACTTCCGGCCGTGTCCCATACTGTCTGCGCACATCTCTACGCTAACTGGAGCCACACCAGGGAGGCCGCTGATTTAAATGAGTAGTAGAAGAGCACTGAGAAGAGAGCCCTGGGGACTCCCATATCGATGGGTACAGGTTGAGACTGAGATGTCCAAGTACGAACGAAGAAGGTTCGATTCATTAAAAATCTGTTAATCAGGGAGATGTGGCTGCTGGAGTTGCCGTACATCCTGGGTTTGTACAGAAGCGGGATATGCAGGACACTATCGGAGGCTCTGGCGAAACCGATGAGTCAGACATTGGATACATTGCCATCATCGTGGGCCTGTGTCAAGCCATCCATAAAAGTCAGCACGTTGGTGACGCATGACTTTCCGGGAGATAAGCCACCTTGCTCTGGAGACAGTAAAGTATGGTCGCACAGGTGTGTCAAGATTTCACGCTTTATGATGCGCTCGAAGAATTTGCTAGGGACGCTGGTGAGGCTTATTGGCCTTTAAACTCCAGGAAGATGGAGATCTCCCTTCCCATAAATTGGGACGAATACTGCATGATTCCATAAATTTGGAAACCTCCAGTTGTTTACAAGCTGTCGAAGGAGCGCAGTGTAATGCAGTGAGAATGGAGACCGATTCTATGAGAATGCGAGAACGAGCTCCTTCTGTACCCATGTAGCTGGAAGGGTCAGTTTGGTAAGCCGCTCCTCTACTTCTGCTGGAGACAATTTGAATTGCTCCAACGAGAAGGCTAGCTGTTTTGACCGGAGAGAAGATTGTCCACAAGCAAGCGCTAATGTTGCGCTGAAAACTGACATGGAACAAGATTTGAAAACTCCTGCCGCCTCAGACTGGGAGTTGGAAGGGGTGCCATCGGAGAGCGAGAGCGCAAGTGCTGAGAACCCTGATTCACTATAGCGGCGCAGGTGTTTATGTAGAAAAGGACAATTATAGTGTTTATTCCGACTGTTAGTAACGCGCAGCCAATTCAAACGAATCCCAAAACCAGAACAACATTGATTCGTAGTTTCTACAGTACTGGATTAACAAGTTATACGCATATAAACATGTAAAAACCTCAACTGTACGGCCACAACGTCTAACAACGAGGACCAGAGTTCAACAAATGCCAATGTCAGGTACCACCGTCACGGCAGTCCAAGTTTGAATCAAAATTATGCCACTTCACGTGAGCAAAATACAAACAAATGTTGAAGTGTGGTGATTGATGCCTGTTGTTTTTGTTCGAGGGTCAATAAAATAAAGAGCATAGTCTCAACCATACAAGTATATGACAACGGCTAGGGAAGATTTCCACACGTTTCCTTTACAAGCCCATCAAATCCTCCCATGAAACCGTCAACATCCAAGGAGTAAATAGGGGTAGTGATTCGCCCTAACCTACCTAGACCCTGAGTCAGAGCATACGTAGGTCGCTATGGGCCTCATCTAAAGTTGGTCAGTCACAGACAATCTTGCAGGTTTCTTGCGGTTATGCTTCATCTCTCGACGTCTTGAAGCTTCTTCTGAGAATGATACGACATTATCGGTATGCAAAAAAGGACTTCGATTTCATCGGGATGCGTAGACTAATAACGGAAAGTGAAGGAAAACGCTGCCCGAACAAGAGTAAAGTACGCGGCAAGATAAAGACTGAGAATTGTTGATGGAAAATCCAGGTAGCTACAGGGTACCCGAACGTCAGGGGCTCAGCAGGTCATGTTATCACTTTAGAAGTATGTTTGACTCACAACTTGTATCCTCTTGGACACAGGTTGAACAATAATACAAATGGAGCACGGAGAAAGATATTCCTACAAGAGGTCAACAAGTGCTTGTTTAAGAGTTTCGGCTACTTCACAAACAACATCACGTCGTGTGATAAACCGGGGTTTCGACAACTAACTCCGTCGTACATTGCAAAAATAGTACGAAATTAGAAAGAAATATGCTTCAAAGACGGTGTGGATGGATGAAACCTACGAGAGAATGCATGAGGAATAAATAAATAAATTCAGCTTCATTTTGTATCATCAGACTTGGATTAAGCTTGGTCTGTAGCGTCTACCTCACCCTCGCCATTGTCACCTTCAAGCAAACATAGCTTACGGATATCTCGCAATACGTCTCCTCTGTTCGTTCTCACCATCACCGTACGCACGAGGCCATCGATTTCTGCACGGCAGCACTTGATCACTCCAACCGGCCGATCGTCTTTATGTAAGTGGCTCTCCACGAGGATGACCACATCGCCACGTCTGAACGACCCCTCTTTGGAGATCCTGTTTTGCCGAAGCCGCATTGTTGGTAAGTATTCCCTCGTCCAACGTTTCCAGGAAGCCTGTGTCAGGTGGTTCACTTGTTTCCATCCTATTATGTACGTTCCACGTAGTGTTTTCGGTGTGATTGCCCCTACGTTTGACCGAAGTATTACCAGGTCGTTGGGAGTGTGAGCCGGTTTGCCTTCCGGGTCTGGGACGATCGGCACCCCGGGGTCTGTTGTCCAGTGTGCGTTCTACTTCTGATAGTAAATTAGTCAGCCTCTCGTCATCGAGGGTTTGTTGTGAGGTCAGGGCCATGAGTATTTTCCTAGTCGATCGCATCAGCCTTTCCCAGGCGCCACCACGATGACTGGCATAAGGTGAGTTGAAGTGCCATTCTATCCCCTTTGATAATGTCTTGTTTTGTATTGTGGCGTGGCCCAGGCGGTTCCACCATTTCTCTAACTCCTTATGAGCCCCAACGAATTTCGAGCCATTGTCTGAGTATACATTCTTGGGGACGCCCACCTCGCGATGAACCTTTGAAAGGCCGTTAGGAATTATTCGGTGGTCACATTGTGCACCGCCTCAAGATGGACTGCTCTGGATCGTAAACATGTTATCAGGCAGCCATACCTCTTTCGCGTGCTCCTTTGCTGTCGTACAAGAACCAGGCCAGAGCAGTCGGCGCCAATTTCCACGAACGGGCACCATCCCGGTTGAGCTCTTACGGCTGGAAGGGGGGCCATTATTTGTTGGCCTGCTACCGCTCTCCGGCGACGACAAGTGATGCAGTTGCCTATGACTCGCTTGACCGTCGCTAGTCCCCTTGTCACCCAAAATCGCCGACGTATATTGTTCAATAAGTGATTCAAATCTGCGTGTCCCTCTTCTCGATGTATATGGTCTATCAGGCATCTCGTTACGTAGTGGTCACCAGAGATTATTATGGGGTATTCTGTTTCGCACTCTAGATTTGAAACCGTCAGCCGCTCTCCAACTCTCGGTAGTCCGTTGGTTCGCATAGGGTTTAGTCTTCGTATACTGCTGTGAAACAGCCTGCTTCCTTTGGTGTTATCATCTAGTCTGGCCAACTCGCGGGCCTCGAACGGGAAAGCGTCTAGCTGTAGTAGGTGTGGAACGTCAAGTTTGACTTCATTCAGCTCACCCGGTAGTATCGTCCCCACATTTAACTTGTTTTGTGGTCGTGCGCCTTTCATAATCAAAAGGGTACTTTGTTTCGTGTTCACCAGACCACGGCTTTTAGCATTTTTGTCCATTGCATTTTATTCATTGCAACCAACACAAATTCAAGCTCATGCGCATCTTGCTAATATTACGCCACACTCGGCTGATTGACCGATATATACTTTGCCCTGCCAGATGGAACATACCTATACGATGTTGTACATTACCATAAATGAAGCTGAATAACACTGAAGCCGAAAGAGTCAGCATATACATATATATACTTATTTGTCAGTGAAACGGCATAATTACGCACAAGTTCATGTGGATACTTCCAGCTTTAGTATCCGTTACCACAGTTTATCTTTCCCCCAAACCGTAGCCGGCTGATAATTGGCTTTCCACTTCTCGACGACCCTTCAGGTGCGCTTTCTTATTTCTGAATGGTGCAGGTTACTGATCCTGAAATTAAGCTCAACATTTTATGGACTGCTTTTCCTCCTACATCCACCAGTGTTCTCAAGTTCACTTTCACGAAATTGGTCTCCTATCTCATTGTTTCAAAACTCACTCCGTTTATTGGACCCCGCTAAATCCGCCATTCACGGTTTGCATCATTTTCATGGATCGCTACTCTCTTCGCATGCGATGATTTTCCCAAGTACACTCCTTTACCATTTTTTTCTTTCATTTTCCTCTTGTTCATAAATTACTCCGTTTTCAGAACCTTAGGGGGTCTCCGTTTTCCTTGGTTTGCATCATTCTCGTTTATAAGGCCTCCTTGGCACTGTGTTGCCGAATTTTTCGCCATCCCCACACTGCACTAACGCCCAGTTTGGATTCGAAACTGGTTAAACTTGCAGCGCAAACCATTACCAGAATGATCCATTCAAACAGTCTCTGGCTATGTTTTTCTGTCGTCGATACTCTTGACTTTTATCCTTAGAATTTAGGAATATTTCATATTATTGGGTGACTTGCTACACCATGATCACGCGCTAGCGCGTTCGTCTAGACCATGGACGAGGAATAAACCAATATCATTATTATTATAAGTAGCACAGTTTTTCTATTAGGCTTGCGCTTCCCGTGAAGTCTGTAGCCAGTATCAGTCTTTTGGTCTCGATATCGCCATCATCAGCCCTAGGCATTGATAGGGTTGGCCACATCTCTTTGGCCGCAATTAGGAAGTCAGGCTCCATTGTCCACATCCGTAACCTCTCCAGTGTTTTCAGGCTGGGTTACTGGCGGATTGTACATAGTGCCATTATTCGGTTTTAGTCGACTCGTGGATTACAGTGAGTCTGTTGGCCACAAAAGTGTTGAAGCGAGTGGTAATGTTGTTTATGTAAGGCAGTTCCGTGACTGAGCCCGCCCAAAAGTTTGATTCCCAGTTTATCCGGTCAAAGCATCTCCTAATCAGCGTCGCGGCCTTCACGCCCATACTGCTGCCGTCAGTCTCAGCCTTGGAATGGACACCGTTTTCAGTGGAGCCACTCTCGCCTTTGCGAATAGTATCTGGCTATGCCGCCCACCATTTGCGTCCACCCAGCCGCCGTAAGCTACTATCCCGTAGCCTATTTCTGATGCATCAGAAAATAAGTGGAGTTGGGCGTCGTTTGCACACTTGACTCCTGTTAAGCATCTTTGTATTTTGGTCTCACAAAGTTGATCCAGGCTGTGCAGCCAGTCGCGCCATCGCTTATTGTCGTCATCCTGGAGAGGTTCGCCTCAACCCGTCACTCTCTGGCACAGCCACTGCAGCAAGCACTTTACCGGTAACAAACATGGCGAAACAAAACCTAGGGAATCATAGAGGCTTGAGAATGATGATAGGATTCCCCTCCGTGCGGCTGGCCGTTTGAGTAGGTCCAGAGTGAATATGGATTCGTCACCTCTGGGTTTCCATTGGAGTCCAAGCATGCGCTCCGTTTGTGAAGAGTATCATAAAGCTATCTCGCACACTCAGTTTTCTCAGACTTCGGGATAACATTGAGTACCTCTTGGCTGTTTGAAGTCCATCTGGTGAGGTTGAATCCTCCGGCTATTGCAGTGGCGATCAGTTCGGTCATATAAAGAATAGCAATATTTGGATCGTCAGAGGAACACAGAAAATCGTCTGCGTAGAAGTGGTCCATTGCTATTCCGAGAAAGTTGCTGGTGCCGCCGAAATGCTTGAGGGTTTCTCGGAGGGCAGAATTAGCACAGAAGGGGGATAATACCATCCCAAAAGGGATGCACAGTCAGCCTGTACTCGTCTGGTGCACGATTTACGCCACTTTCAGGCCACCAGAGAAGGCGAAAGGCTTCCCTATCTTCAATGGGCGTCTTTGCTTGTAGAAACATTTCACTTACGTCCGCAAAGGCGGCCACTTTTCCTAGCCGAAAACGACATAAAACCTCGACTAGTAATGTTGTCCAGTCTGGGCCCTGTAGTATATGGTCGTTGATTGACACACCCTGACATTTCGCGGCACAGTCGAAAACCACCTTGACCTTCCCCGGTTTCTTTGGGTTCACGACCGGTTGATGAGGTAGTTACCACCTCAAATTTGCTCCGATAACCGATGTATCCACTCTTTCTATATAACCCAAGTCGATGTTATGTTGCATGGCTCGCGTGTATTCTATCCCTAATTGTGGTACTCGAAATAACCTGGTTTTGAGGAACCGAAATCTTTTCAGAGCAATTTCTCGGCTGTTTGGCATAGGTTTCATGTTGCGTCTTCACGGGACAGCAGCCTCGAAACGATCTATTTAATACCTAGCGTTCTCGGCTACCATTTTCAAAGCCGACCTATCTTCTCGTGATGGAGCATCTCTAGCAATGGCCAGGTCGGCAAATTCGGCGTTATACAGCTGTTGAAATGCTTATTGAATGTTCGCCATTTCCACCAAAGTGCAGTTGATTTGGATTTGTTTGCCGCATCTTCCATCTGTGCTATCATATAAAGTCCAGCCGAATATAGTGCTTACTGCAAAGGATGCTTTGCGGCTTCCTATTCTTTCGTCCAGGACCCAATGCACCTACGGTACATCACAACCGATCAGCAAATCAGTTTTGTTACTCTGCCACTCCCCGATCGTAACCCCGTCGAGATGTGGCCACTGAGTCAGAATCGATTGCACTGACTGAGGTGCTCTCATCGGTAGATCCTTTATGGTGAATGCTTCTGGAGTTTCTGCTCTATCGTTTTTGACCAAGGAAGAGTAGTTGGTGCAGTTTGGTCGACCGGATGACCTGAAAGCCACTCACTGTGCTCACTGCTAATTAAGATTGATTCCCTCTGATCCCATATCTTTCTGCAAACTCCTTCCTTGCCGGAATGGTATCTGAGCCACTGTCTACGAAGGCCAACGCTCTTGTAACCCCAACTGAATTTTCTACGCCAACTTCTATTACTCCCAGGCGAACGAGCTCGTTAGTGGAGCAAGACATTGAGCAGACCACACTTGGCTTCACGGCTCCTTTGGCATTCAAAATCTGGCATTTGTGTAGTAGGTAATGGTGCTTCCCATGGCATCCATCCTGACTACAACTGGGTTTCTTTCGGCACACCGCCGCTCGATGTGAATCGTTGAGACAGACGAAGCATGTGCCCAGTCTCTTATTCATTTCCCTTCGTTCGTCGACGTCTACGTTGCGGAAGTGAGGGCATTTCGCTAGGCGATGAGGCGCCCCACAACCTTTACGCACCAGCAAGTTTTCACGCTCGCGAGATAATGCGTGTGTATTTGCCCACGGTTGGCTTCTACTTGGTTCCCTGGTCCAGCTTTTCGTCGTCGTAATCCCAGGTAATTTGCTCGTCTCGCGCACAAGTTGACCAAAACGACTGTTTTCCATTCTAGCATGACGGTCTATAAACTGCGTCGGGTCTTTGAACGTGGTTTCTCGCACAAATATTATGATCCCTTCGGCTCTCTCGGCCCATCTACCCTGTAGTTCTGTGGGTAAACTGCGCACTATGGTCTCCAATGTGTGCAGTGCGTTTGGGTCCGGTAATCTAGGTGCATCAGTGCGATGCTGCAGTTCTGCGTTTTAATAACCAGGCTGGCTAGAGAGCTCGGCTCGCTTTTGGAGCGTTTTGCCTCTGATAGTACACCATAGATCAAATTCCGGGCTACCTTAAATGGTTGTCCAAATAGGTTTTTCAGAATTTCACGTTCCCGAGTGTAACCTTCTTCGGGATACAGCATCAAGCACCCGTCGATTGCTTCCCTGGCCCTTCCACGACAGTAATGAGGTGGATACAATAATCTTCGTCTTGAATCGGATACTCTCCTTTCCACAAAGTTCTGGTACTGTTTACCAAACTTACAGTACTGTTCTATGCCCCCATTGAATGGGGGCTATTCCACTCTTGGTAAGTCAAAGGAGTGGGTTACACTGGTACATGTGGACTTTGTTCGTTCCACGGAACTGCTAGGCTGACCGGCTGTATGCTCTGTGGTTTCCAAAGTCGCCTCTCGCTCCCGTGTCTGGAGTTGACCTTTCCTGGCAGATTCAGCTTCTTCCCTAGCCTGCCTAAGCGGTGCAGCCTTTTGGGCCATCAGATTGTTTGCCGGTTCCTCGGAACAGAATTCCAGGATTAAACCCTTTATCAGTTTGTGCCTTTTGGAGCACGGCCAGGAGCATTTGGCAGAGTCTAGAAGTGCCTCCTCGAGCGTTGAAGTAATTTCTGAGGCTGATTGCCTTAGATTTGCACCTTTAGGAACTCTGTTCCATATATCTGCTCGTTAAGCGCTGGCTGCCGAGGTTTACAATTTCTTCGCAAATACTGAAATCGGTTGTACTGATACCGCTTTAGCCTGGTTAGCAGATACTATGGGGAAAGGTGTTTTACCGAAAGCCTTAGAACCAACCATCTCCGCTTTGAGAGCAGCTATCCTAGTTCTCGGCAATTCAGTGTCCAGGGTCTCTGGAGAGTCTCTCAGAATCAGGCTTGGACACGATTCGCCATCTAGTGAGCCCTCAATCAGACGCATGGGCATGGTCTTCGGTGATATCAGATAATTTACCAACGAAAATGGGGGAAAATGCAATGTATACTGCCTAAACGGGATCACAATGGAGACAGCCAGGGGACACGGAAGTTCGAATATACACCCAGGGGTAGACCTCGGGTTCATAGACCAGAACGAGCTTCCGTTAGGCTTTCGATCTCTTCCGATCAAAACTCATTTAAAAGTAAAATATCTACGTGATCGACCGTTGCTAGGATCCATTTGTTGACAAAGATAGAGCTTTTGAAGGCGGTCCTCACTTCCAAAAGGCGCATATTCACCCTTAGTCCGACAAGGCTGAACCATTTCTTTGTTTCTGCCGGGTTCTTAAGTAGACTGATCATATTTTCTTCCGTTTATTTCTCTATATTCTGATTTGTAAAAGCAATCTCCCACCTGGTCTTAGCCGTGAATTTTAGTTACGTTAGCTCCGAAGTTCCTGGTTCACCGCCTAACTTCGTGCCGCATTTTAAACCCACTCCATGTTGATCCTAACCAAATGTTCTAACGACGTTCTATCTAGATCACTTCAGTTGAACTACGGCCCCTTCAAGTATTCGCTCGGTTCACATAGTTACTGTCCGTCAGAAAATCTGACGAAAGTTGAATTCCATTACCTCCTACCAACTTAGCACCTTCCCCGTTTCTTACTTCTTTCCTACTGGCCCCACCGCCATTTTGTATAAGTGTTCTTAATTGCAGTCAAGCCAGGTATTTTCCACAATAAACCTTTAGTTCGCTGGGCTTCTTTGTGTCTGTCGGCTGTTGGGTTTTCTGGGCTTTTATTGAGTTCGCATCTCGTCGAGTTACTTGGCTTATTCTCTGCTAACTTCGCAGTGGTCATAATTAGCAATTCTAACTTCGTTCCATCTAGATCCTTTCCATTTCTTCTGTCTGCTCCCATCGCCTTGGAATTTCGTGAGTCACTGACCTAACTTCCGTTGAATTCCTCTTGTCCTCACTAGCTAGTAACTATCCTACTGTTTGTTTATCTTCTTGAACCTCGTCTTAGCTTTTATCACCTTATTCTATCCGGATACTCCATCAGACCCTAGGGTTTCCCCTACTCAAACTGCCCCAGTTTTGTCTACATCCCGGTAAGCAACCTATCAGTCTGTGGCTGACCTCACCTGGTTGCTGTGGTAAAGACCGGTAGTGGAAAAGTCCCCTCAGAAACACTACCTTTTCATGTTCCCTTGACATCACTCGTTTACACCATTTGCTTGTTTTTATGCACTGCATGTTTTCATGAACCAACTTTTGTTTTTCGCCTACAGCGTTCTACTCTGTCATATCCCATTCTGGACCCGCGCGATGCACGCGCTCCTTTCTCGCAAACCACAATTTTGTTTTTGTTTTCTGAGTCCCTGTGATCGCATAATTGAAGTTTGTGTCTGTTTTATGTAATTGTTAATTTGATAATCTAGTATCGCAGAGTGTCACGGATAATTGCGCCCTGATTTCGGGATCCACCATGAATTTGGTTACACATTGCTCAAAGGCGTCTCACAATACTCAGTTGATCAATTTGGAGCAAAAAAATATGCAACATGCCGAGAAAAGGGTCGAAGCATTTGGAATCTGGACAGGAAGTAATACGGCAGTTCACTGGGGACTTTTTGAGTACTTTTGATTCTTTAGCTGTCTCTAGGACGTCTAGTCTTGTCAGTGCTAGCTCGTGTATTACTGAGGGTAATTTGGATTGCAATAATGTTGATCTGTTTAAGCTGACGATAAAGACTTAGAACGACAACTGTTACCCGCTAGGCAGCAGGCCCGGGAAGCAGAAGAGAAGAGTAGACGGAACGAGAGTGAGCAACGGCCAACGGCCACGACCTATCCGATGGACCAGGAAAAATTGGAATAGGAAGCCCGCCGGTCGTCGAATATAAAAAATCAACGCAACTGAAGATCGATCTTCCAAGAGTAGAGCTGACAGTCCTTGACGGGCGACCTGAACACTACTGCAAGTCCATCAGGCGGTTCGAAAGATTTGCCGAAAACTACATAACCAACCTCGGGCGAGGGCTTCTCTATCTAACTCAATACAGTCGAGGCCGAGAAACAGAAGCTATCGATCAGTGCACCATGCTCGATCCAAAGCGACGCTACACAAGGACAAGGGAGATTTTGAGGGACCTGTTTGGTCGACCATTCAAGAAAGCCCGTAATCCAGTAGAGAGCGGAATGGTAAAAGCTAAAAGAACCAAGGGCGACGTCCAAGCAATGGCAGACCCAGCGACAGAGAGGCAGAACCGTTTTATAGCCCTCGGCCACTTATGTGACAGGGATGACCTCAGTGTAATGCATACCTTGGAGGGCATGGTCCGTCACCTCTCCTCCGAACTGCGGGGCCGATGGGCGGAAGAGGAGGAACTTATAAGCCGGAGCGACCGGTAGGCTTACTTCGAAGACTTGACCGAATACCTGGGCAGGCAAACCAGGATAGCCGACAGTAGATCTGGCCGACTCATCCGGGACAGTGACCGGGTAAACAAACCTAACACTGGCCAGGCTCGAACCACTGCACGGGAACATTCAAAATATCAGCCTTGGACCAATGCACACGCCATTTCACGCGAGGCCGTAGAGCATCCAGGTTGCAGGTCCTGCAATGCTGGCCATGAGCTACTAGAATGTCCGAAGTTTAACAACGCCACAATAAACAAAAGTTGAGGAAGGGTGAGGACGAATGGAGATTGCTTTATATGTCTCAACGCCACACAAAGGGCGGCAGCCCGTCGAACAAGGACCAGATGTGATCACGAGGGCTGCGCGGGTAAACCTTGCAGGTTTTTACACCAGGCGAGAGAAACTACGCCAGAGGCAAAAGCCAGGCCCAGTGTGACTTGTTTACCGTCGCGGTCTTCCAGTAAACCAGTACGTTCAGGAGTAGTTGTCGTGGGAGTGATGACCCCAAATGGGGAGGTAAAGCGTTGGCCTTCGACGACACTGGATCAGACACGACCCTGGCTAAGGAGCAGTTCGCCAAAGAAAACCGGCTCGCTTAGAGCACGACATCGTTAGGAGTGAGCACTGTGGGCGGAACACAAGTAATGCCTGCCGGCCGGTTAAGGTTACAGCTCATCTCCTTAGGCACTAATGAGCGAATCGAATCAGTGGAGGCATTTACATCAGCTGATCTCCCCAAGCGGGCACCAAGATCGGTGGATGCTACTTTAACTAGGCTGCCCCACCTGCAGGATGTAACCGTCGTATACCGGAAGGAAGACGAAGTGGATCTCCTTTTCAGCTGCGACATGCTAAAGGCATACTGGGTACTGGATCGGGGAGTGGAAAAATTAGTCTCATTTCTCCCACTTGGAGTGGCCCTTTAACTAAACTCAATATCCAGTTACGACGCCACCGGTTCTGTCCCCATCCTATATCCCAGGTGCGTTTCTCCCTCAATTTCGAGTAGAACTTATTTTTCTCCTCTGTTAAATGTCTATCATAGATCAAATAATAACCTCCTAACTGAATCTCTCGGTTCTTACCTATCCGTCTCCGTTTTTATTCTTGCTCTCCATGACCCACTTTGTTTTGGGGATCCGCTGCTTCTGTGAGCCCGCGGTTCACTTTGTTCTTCCGTCAGGTAACCGCTAATCCTCAGCCGGGCCATACCCAGGATGCTTTTCTACGTCTCATTTCCCTTTCCAGTGATACTCAATGCAGGTCAACCACCTCGGGCTCAACACTGATTACTTCCCTGGCAGGTGCACCTGGATAGTGATGCTGTATGGCCGTCTACCACTCGCCGTTGCCGTTGGTCCTGGTGTCCAAGTTTTCACAATCTGACTGATTGATCCTGCACCATATACCCCTATCTTGGTTGCTCAGCCCTCTGCAAATCATCAATGATCGCTCGCGCCAATCCCAAAGGTGCTGGCCGTGGTCAGATCCACCGCTTTGGCCGGCGCACGTCGGGCCTGCAGGCCGTCGGCGACGATGTGCGAGCGCCTTTAGGCTCGTGAATCACACCTCCTTTGTTCGCTTTGAAGTGTTTTTTCGGTTTGATGTCCAGTGCACGATCAGCCCCACCCATTAGCCCCAGTTGCGGATTAAACGCGCCAACTCTCCTAGCCCTACCGCATCCATCACCGTTGGTTGCGGATCGCATGCTCTTACCACCCTCCTTCAGCCACTGTTCGCTCATCTGTAGCTCTAGTAGGCACTCATCACTTCTCTTTCAAGTCGTTCTACCTTTGTATGCACACCTATCAATTCTATCTTTGTCTCTACAGTGTTTCACCAAAACAGCCTTCACCGCACAATATCACTCCAGTCCTGTGCATTTTGCCCCGCTCAAGCCCGAGATATTTCCTTTTCCACCCACTTCGCCCTTGTCAGCTCCTAATTTCTATTTACTTGGTACCTGCATACACCTATAAAGCTCACTGATTGTGTAACTCACAGTTACCATCCTCCGATGTCCCTTTTTGTCTATTTTACAACTCCCATCATTACGCACCAAACATCCGTACCCATGACCAATCCCTACATAAGAACTCAACGTTCAAACCTGTGCATTTTTTACCATCACCTTTATTATCTTTTCACCACCACCATATTTTCCATGCAATTCTTCCGTGGATCTTCCTCTTGGGTAGCCTCCCGATTAGCGACTTCTGGCTCAATCCATTTGTGTAATCGCCTGCAAGCACGCACCTCTCCAGTTCCATTCTCCCAATTCCGACGTACACACTTCTCGTGCCTTTTTGTTCCGTCACAGGTTTTCCTGTCTGGGTACTTTTTCTTCTTCTCGGTCTTCGTCCTGTGTCGGCTGCAGTAAAACGATCTGATTGGTCGTCTCTTACTGAGTTTTTTCGGTCAGCACTCTCATTGGCGTCGTACATCCCTCGCCACAGGCATTTCCATAGTGCCTATCAGGCTGTACTGATTTTCCGCGTCCCACCTAATGTGAATTCATCGTAACGTCATCATCTTCACGTACAGTTTCAAACTATGTAATCTGCAATTATATGGTCTTTCTGGTTTTCCACTTACCCATTTCCTACCTGTTATTCGCTGTTAAAATTGTTGAATCTTTGCACCACCGTTCGTCTTACATCCATGTTACCGCTCCTCGCCGACGTTTGCACTACTCCAAGCACTACGTATTTCCATTCGCTCTGTGTTCTCTAGCCATCTTCTTGCTGCATATTGTGTGTCCATTTTCTAAATCTCTACTCATTTTGCGACCAATACTGCATGTCACACCTGCAATAATCAGATTGTTAGATTAGCTCCTAACTGTTTTTCGATCCTTTCCTTCATATCTCCTCGTTTATCAACTTCCGCTCATATCCATCGCTTCTGTGCTTATTAAGTCGCTTCTCTCTCGCCGTTGGTCCCCCATGTTCACCTGCCATGAACAAATTCATCAAGATGAATTCAACTTTTTTCTGTACCACCTGAACTAACCTTATCTGTCTCTTCCAAGCGCTGATACTTCCGTGTTCTGTCCCTTTACCACTATTTGATCCTGCTCTTGTATATATATATATATATATATATATACAGATATATATATACATGCATATACATATATCCACATATTTTTGTTGCATCCTCTAGCTCTTTGCCAGCCTGTTCCTCTGTCACCATGCCGCCATCCGATACGCGTCCATTCGTCTATATCCATGCCTTATATTCGTCGTATCTCCATCCTTCCGTGTCATAGCTGCCATCTGACCCACTCTTTACGCCTTGCAATGGTAGCTCCCTGTTTTCAAATGGGCACCGTCCATTTATTGCAGTGAGACATACTTCATGGCTACCTAATCCCCAGCCATGCAGCACAATGTTTCATTCTTTCTTTCCTCCCTTCTTTTTTCTTTTTTCCTCATCATCTCTCGTTACCATAGTTTCTAATACCGATTTTTAGTCCTCCCCACGTAAAACCCACAGGTCCCGATCACTTCACCTTTGTTCAGCCAGCTCCTCCATTTGACCCTGACTTCCGAATTTGCCGGACACATATATGAATCCATCCCTGGATTCACTTAAACTTTCTCTATTATTCCTTGGTGGGCATACATTTATCTCCCTCTCGTCCCCCTTCTGGTTCTGCCCACCCTTCATTTGTCTTAAGCACTTCTAATTTTTTTAGGAATTTTGTCTGTTAATTTTGTCACTTGTAAAACATTTGATCAATCGTAAGGCACGCTTCGGGCGTTTCCGAAACAAACTATTATTATTATTGTTATTACAAATTCCTCGTCTGTGCTTTTTCTAACATTTTTCCGCTAATGCTCTCTCGTTTGAGGATTTGGTTGATTCAGCTGGAATTTCCGAGGACCTCTTCTTATCGTTACTCTACTTGCTTGCGCACTTAGATCAGCCGGCCAACTTCACTCCTCAGATGATATAACTATCTGACCTTGACCTCCAATTTTGCAGAGCATTCAGTCAGGCGAACACCAGCAGAGTTGAACACCCTTCCTTGTGTGCATTTAGTTGACTTTCCAATAAAACCCATTTTAGCCTCACTCTGACCATATGACTACGCGATCAAGCGTGCCCCAATTGCAGCCTAAAGTATGCTTCTAGCTAATAAAACGGACAGCCGGGGGAAGCATCACAAAGCAAAACGTACGGGCGATCCCCTGTGACCTGACCCACGCTAAGCTGAAACGTGTTGCTTGTGTATACCGGAGCCCGTCCGCCACCTCACCGGAGAATCTTTTCTTGCTCAACCGCCCTCAAAAAGCCGTGGCCGGAGCAAATGAACTTACAATCCTCGGAAACCGCTGTGCTCCCGAGACAGACTGGTTTATTCAGTGGGAAGCTGGTGATTTCTCAGTCAAACCGCAAGACATCGGTCTATACGAGGAGCTCATAAAGTACGTCCCACGGGCAACTGCGTGAGGGAAGAGACAGATTCTGGGCTACTGAGCATGGTAACCACCAAACGCTCCGACGTCACTGAGGGCATATAGGTATCAGCACCATTAGTATGAAGCGATTTTGGGTGGTCCACCGCAACCACCTGGTCGCAAAGGATAGGACGCCCCAAGCTCTGAAATGGGATTTTCATTACGGGAGAGTTGAGGAAGAGTGGATAGGATCCTGGAACAACCTTGGGTTGTTCACAGAGCGTCTAGCGCTCACTCACAAAAGCCATAGTAAAGAAGGAGCATTGCGGTGGACCAGCAGACCAACTTGGGTCCGAAATGGGAAGCCCAGGACGCGGTGTCAGTGCCCGCTGATAGAAATTCACAGAAGCCTGCGGTTCAAAATGACTCGAGGAGTTGCCATCATACTCCAAAAGTAATGAAAGCTAGCTTACGAGGTCACCTTAGTCGGAAATGCCAGGTGGTGTCCAAAAGCCTACTATAATTATGTAAAGCCAAAGACAACCTTGCGGGCAGCTGCGATTCCCCTTAAGACAGGAAAGGTGAACCAGACGCTTATCAATAGAGCCAAGACCGGGATGCTGCGATAGAATTTCTGTACAGCCCACCAGAGAGACGATGCCCTAAACCGAGAGAGCAAGCCCCAACCAGGCCAGTGGTACTGCGGTCACTCCTCGTTTGTGCCGATGAGTTAGGAAATGTCCTGAGAGGTTCTACTGTGCAAAAGATAGGCGGACCAGGTAGTTCCAACGTGAGGTTTTAAGCCCCCCTGCCCAAGCTATAAGGGTCTCGCTTACCCAGTTGCACACTAGGAGGCTGGATACCGCTCAATTAACAGAGAACTGGCTGATGGCCGAAGTTGTCACAATACACAAGGTAGAGTCGAGGGAATAGGCGCAATATCATCGACCAGTCGGTCTGCCACCTATGCCCTTAACGTGAATCGGGGAATGAACAGGGACCGTAAGGCCTGTCATCTGGCTGCAAAAGGTTCCGTTTCCAGTGAACAACAGGGGCCTGTCAAAGAAGCCCGTGCCTGTCCCAACTGCCCTTCTTCCTGGACTAGGTACCGGCAAAGTTAGGCAGATTATGAAGCGTCAAAGTTTGCAACCTGGTTTTCCAAAGGGCTTCTGACTCCATAAATCACCTTCTTCCACTAAGCGAAATGTAATCTCTGGGCTAGTCTCTTCATGTGTTGGAATGTGAGCGGGCGTATCTAACAAACCTAACGTTTTACGTCAGCATAGAGAGGGGTAATCTCAAGGGGTTACGACTATCAGTGTGGTCTTATAGGAATCTTTCCTGGGCCCCCTTCTATTTTTATCCACGTCACCAACCTATCAAAGGCTAAACAAAATCCAGACCACCTGTTTGTGGGCAACCTGGAGCTGGTGGGCTACTCCGCAACCGTCTCACTCAAAGAGGACTTCAATAGGGTTCACAGCTGGACTACTCAGTGGCAGCTGCCCCTCTACAATGGGGGATTCTCGGCATTTCACTCAGAAAGTCGGCGGAGGATCAATGTACTTGGGTCCACGAAACCCACAAACAATATCGAAGATTATAGCTGTCACCGACCTTAGAGTCTTGATAAACGGTCGCTACCAGCCATCTCCTCAGAGTCTGGCTTCCGCGGATAGGGCTGAACAGGTGATCTGCCAACTACTGAGCACTGTATTGTCTAAAGAGGCTTTCGTGTTGTTACCCTGGCATATGACACTAGCTAAGCCACACCAAGAATTCTGGGTTTAATTTAGGGCCAAGTCTTACGTGCGGGACACAGCCATTCGTGAGAAGCTTCAGCCATACTTCACCAGAAAAGTATTGGTAATTAGGCACAAGAAGCGCTCGGGATTTATAGAGCTGAAGCCCCCCTCTGCGAAGCGTAGCAGACTCAGGAGGATCTAACAAGGGCCTCGAAACAAATAAATACGTCCATCCCAACGAAACCGTTGTTAGTACTGACACAGGACTCCATAATCAGGTGACACGATTTAGAGCTTGTCGAACAGACAACGTCAGATAATGTACGGTGGATTCCTTTGCTTGCCGCGTTATCAACCCATTGAAAACCCCGCGAGCTGAGGTGGCATCTGCAAAATAGGTAGTACGTTTTGAGGTGATGCTGCGCCTCAGCTGGCCTGGCGAGTTCTCTGAGCTTATCTCAACATGAGCCACCGGATGGTAACGCTGGGAGCACCGCGTACCTTTGTGGAACTCTTCCGGGGAGCTAGACTTTGGAAGGGGCCCAGTAAGTGAGGGTGTGGCTGCTGCATTCTCCCGCCAGAGCACTGAGTCAGAACTCCGTTTCATTTGCAGGTTGAACAAAGGGAGCAAAACGCAATCGCAAGAGATGCGGCAGCGTGGGACTCACCTGAGGGCTTGGAGGTGCGAGGATTTGGGCTGCTTTACTGACACCAGCCCCCAGGTCCTGTGAGCTGACCTGAAAACATTGCATGATGGACCTGAACTCGCCTTTGCTGTCCTTCTTTTCTGCTACCCAAGACGACGAATGTCTCCCCTGTGTGATCACTCCACGTCACCTTACTCCTCTATCAAGATGTTCACAGCTCTAACACTTATACCACAGCCAAGCATCATAACCATCGGCAGGCGCAATCAAATCCTCTCTAGCACAGCCACTTCAACTTTGTCTTTGTATGAGCTGTCGTGGCGTTATCCCACAGCTAGTAGGCCCGCAGCGTCGGACTCAATCTCAAAGAATAATAGATTTTCACCAATTCCGAATATGTTTATGACGAAATCCTACAAGTCCGGTCCAACAAGAAACCGGCCGTCTATTTTATGGATGCAGTACAAAAATACTGAACAGTGACGGATCAGGACGTTGTCAATCTTACCCGGCTGTGAGCGTTCTCAGGCCGATCGTAAGATTGGGATAGAATCAATGTTGCCAATTTTCCAGGAACCAACTACCCTCAGAATGTGTAAGCAGACAAAATTGGAGCAAATACATCAAGAGTGACGGCAAAGAAGTAAAGGCCACTCGTGATGAAACAAACTGAGCTTAGTGAGCCTTTTCCAATATGCAACAGGTCACGATGCTTCAGCCACCGGAAAGAACCCACCTTCGATTTTCTGAAGATTCGCCAAATTTTTCTATACCGAGTTGCTAAGGCTTTCATCCTCCATCCCCCAAACGGCCCGATTTTGTTCCTTCAAATTTTTCGTCTTACCTGTTGGGCATTTTACTCTGGAGCAGGGAAACACTTCGTTTGTACCTTCTGTCCCCAATCCATGCCAATTCCTCAGGACCCTAAGGTGTATGCCATACATACAGTTTACTTGCACTTTACTGGTCTTGCGCTTGGTCGCTTCCCGAACGCCAAGGAATATATCTTTATTGTTACTAATAAAACGGCAGACTGACCAATAGGTAGCCCGGCGGTGAGCAGGTGCTCCGTTCGAAACGCCAGGCACACCAACGAGAATAATGCCATCCGCACGACTTTGCGATGGCCGTTAGCGTGTGCTCGGTACGATGAGTTGATGATAAGTTGTTACTTTTTCCGTTAGATTGAAAACTGGGTTTTCTTCCTGTGTGATCTATCGATTTCTTGAAGTCTCCAGGCTTTTCATTCTTCCTACCTATTCATCGATTGACCGATAACGGGCAGTAGTAAGTTGCGCCTTGTGCGAAAACAGTATGGCAGGAAAGCCAAAGTGCATGACTGAGACGCAATGCAGATTAATCTCCAAACCTACATGAGAAAGGCAGCTGAATGCCACCAATCATGAATTTTGTGTTTCCCGCTGAGCCAGATCGAAAATGAGGAAGGAAAGAAATAGGGTTCAGTATGGCGAGCTGTATTCGGCTACAAGCACGATAAAAATGAAAAAATGAGAAAACCTAGGAAAATAATATGGGGAAAAAGCAAAAATGACGGGTCAAAGAGTGGAGGGTTGCATGGAAGAGAGAATGGACGGCAGCACAAGAAGGGAAGGTGGAAGTGACGATAAAATGTGAAAGGTTAAAAAAAGGCCAGACGAGAAGAGACAGGAGCAATCGTTTGTTACTGATAATGATTTGCCATGAAAATCGTCGCCCGATAGCCCTCCCCGTTTTCTGCCAATGGATTGAGGTATTCGGAGAGTGAAGCCGGACTGCTGTTGGTTCTGATATCCTCACTGTGGTTCTTTTGTCCAATAATAACTGTGGCAGTCACAGGAGAAACGTGTTGTGTCAGATGGTTGGCCACTGCCATTGGTCTTGCGCTGATCAACGGGGTAGATGTGGTTCCACTGCAGATGATTCCAAACAGAATTGTTTCTGGAGCCCCTTCATTGGTTACCCGGCTCCATACGCGCTACTCCATTCGTGTGTCTAACGGTTTGAGCTGATCATTCTAGGAACTCGATTCGGAAGAGTGGGTTCAGAGCCATGGTCTTCTCTCGGGCGGGCCCACCTGCGGCCCAGCCAAAAAACCCTTTAGAAGAGCACAAGGACGTTCGTATTGCCGTTAGGTTGCAATTTTCCATGATTTGGAGCGATCTGGGTTGAATTCCCGTTAGACTAAGTCGTGGTAACCAAACGGACGAGGCTCACAATGAAGGAATACGATATATCATGTGAAGGAAGAAGGTAGTATGGAACATGGATACGCCTCAGCGATGGAGACAAACGGACACGTTATATTTGGGCTTACCTTGTAGGTTTGGTCACTGGTTGTAGGGTTTCTCTGGGCTGCCCCCACTTCCACTCTCCCAGTTTGTCTTCTCCCCAAAGATTGGACCGAATTGCAGCTGAGTAACTTCACCTGAATATTTTCGGACCAGTCACTTTGGGCCTCTTCTGTAAGGGTTCTTCCCGAAATATTCACTCCCCGCACAGCGTCTCTCCTCGGTGTAGTTCAAACCAAATCAAATCGAATCAAAGCACGGGACCGGCGTCCAACGCCAATGGTACTCCCCCTTCTTGCATCTTGAACCTTCTCCTCTCAATGTGATTCGACTCCTTGGAATCTTCCTTTGTCTGTCAGTGGATGGCAATTCAAGTCACGTGAAATTTGTCGCGTCACAGCCAGAAAAAGCAGCAGCAGCAACATTTCTAGAGAGTAGAGTCTCTGCAACTAGCCCGTTCACTAGTCATGCAAGAGTCTCGACACCCAGAAGTCGGCCCTCTTGAAAAGCGATGGCAATATCTGCCGCCTCTAAGTCTGCACAAAGCGTGGTCTGCACGCGAATAATGTGACTCTGATATTCTCGCTGGCCCTCGGTTTATCGAGCTTCAGCTCAAGCCTTCGAGGAGTGGGGTTTCCATCACGGATAAACAACGGCTCGTCCCTCCTCGACAAACATTTTGGTTCCCACATTGTCTCCATTGGGTCTCCTCTTGTACGTCTGCGCACATGCGTGGTGCCAGTCTGTCCTCATACCGCAGTTCCCTAGGATAGAAGAGGGTTCTTGTTAACCTCCACTAGAAAATCTGCAGTTAAGGGGTGCCCGCAAATTACTGGGGAGCCCGGGACCGGACTACGTACACTAAGAGGGGGGCTTAGTGCAGTTTGGCCTAGTTTCATTCGGATATAATCAGGTCTGATCAGAGGGCAGGACTGGCAGCCAAAGCCAATTATAGTAGAGTTTCCTGCATTTGCCAGCCCACAGGTCTCACAATGTTTCAAGTTTTTGGGATCCTTTGTCTCCCAGTGGCCGCGAGCATGACACATCTGGATCGCCGTCCGAGGGAGTGGCAAAGAGCAACCTTTCAAGGGGTAGGCCTCGGTAACCAGCGGGTTCGCTCTACGTGCGAAAGTCAACACCCCCAGCCATCAGCCCTTGTGAAGTAGCAGAAAATCCGAGGGATTCAAGTTACGTTCAGGAGGGCGCCTCAGTGGACAGTGAAAAACTGAGGCGGGGATGAAGAAGAGGGAGACTAAGGAGGAGAAGAAGGATACTGAAACAGGCTGAAGCACCACAGCTGGGTCCGCGTTGCCGTCTCACGGGCCGTCCGGAAAGGCATGCCTTCACTCCCTGTCCTGGTTCCTCTTGAACACTGCCACACTGTTCGTTTCCACCGCCACCTGGAGGAGGTTATTTCGGTTATTTATTACCTCGCAGGCGGGAGACTGGGGACTCTGGTGGTCTTGCTGGCCCTCGGTCTGATTAGTCCCAACTCTTGTCCGCGGAGGGCGGAGTTTCCGTCGCGTGCAAACAACGACTTGCTCGAGGCTAAAACCCATTCAAATGCTTCGCTGTTTTAAGCAGTCCCACCAGCACTCTCCTCTACCCCAGTGGTAACAACCTTAGCTCTGCTAGACCGTCCCCGTACTGCAGCCCCCTCAACCCTAATACCATTCTCGTGAACCCCCTCTGAACATCCACCAGAAAAGGTGTCCCTCGTTAGTCGTTGAGCCCAAGCCTGGACTATATACTGTTAGTAGTGCTGGACTAGGGTCGCCTGGAGTGGCAACAGTACAGCAGAGTCTCTCAATGGCTCCATTTCTCCTGTTGGCAGCCTTCAGACGTTGCACCGAGAGTTTGAAGTCGCTTGAAACGGTCATGCATAAGTCCTTGATCCTGAGTTTCTGGATCAGTGCTTCCGGGTTGTCCAGGTTCAAAAGCCGCACTCCACTGGATCCCCCAGCTGTCAGACTTGGCGGTTTGCGAGATTCGATGTTTAGTTTCATGCAGCAGAACACCAATGGACAGCATTTTGGCCCGGCTAAAGCAGACTGGATTCTGAGCATCTTTACATCTGCGAACATGGAACAGTGTGATCTTATAACCCGCGATAAGTCTTTCATATGAATTGGGAACAGTACGGGACCCGGTACCGATCTCTGAGGGACTCCAATAGCTGCTGTAGCTGTCGAGGTCTCCATATCCCAAAATTTGATGTGAAATAGACGGTCAGTCAGGCAAGCTTTTAGACGTCTCATTGGTCCCGCAGCCACACTCATCCCCCAAGCTTACGCAGAAGCAACCGTTGGTTCACGCCTTCGAACACATAGTGGAAGTCCGGATAACATACCTCCAACTCCTCTCCCCTTTCAACCTCCTCATTACCCCTGAAAAGTCTAAGCTGGTCGTTAGGACACAACCTACCCTTTTTAAACCCGTGCCGTTCATGGTCGATTAGGCTGTTATCCTCCAGGTGTCTTATCGAAGCATTTCGAGTTATTTTTTCACTACATTCAGTACCGTTGATAGCAAGCTAATGGGCCGGTGGTTCTTTACCTGGTCTCTTAAGAGTCCTTCGGTAACTGGCACGAATTCCGCTGTTTGGCATTACTCGGTGGCTCAGCCTCTCTGGGGTGTTTGTTGAACACTACGCTGTTCACCTTCGGCACTCATGTTTGGAGCTAGGCTGGATAGAGTTCCAGTTTATTACGGGGGAGTTTTTGCAGTCTTAACCTGCAAAAGGATTACCCAGTGTTTTACAGCCGTGCCACCTTCATGTGCTTCTACGAACCAGGGGATCATTGCGGGGGGGGGGGGGGAAATAGGGTTCATTATGCTAAGCTTCACTTAGCTGGAGGCACCATGAAAAGGGGAAATGGAAGGAGAAGGGAGGCGGAGAACTTTGGATGATGCAAAATGACATGAGAAAGACCACGAAAAAAGAATCAGAGGGCACAGAAAATAAAATAAAGTTTCAGAAACTGACTTTAAAACCCGCGAAATATTATGGAGAAAGAAATGTTGTGCCGCAGAAGGGGAAAACGAGAGAACGCTTGTAAAGTGTCAAGGATGGGGCAAAGCCTGGTAGTCTGATGATAAAGCTGAACGAAAATTAGAAGGGAAAATTGTCAGTTGCATTTTTCGCAAATCTGGCCTAATATGTATCAACCTCAAGGGTCATCACGCACGGGGTTTCTGCTTCCTCAGCACCTTTCGGTGAGCGCCTACTCCTATACACTTACACACGGGTCAATGACTCTTACTTAGTACTGATTCCTAACTCGATGTTTCACAGACCCTTGGGTGATGAAAGATTAGTTGTGTGACGCGGTGCAGGCGAAACTCCCTCCTATTTCCCCTCTTCATATGGCTTCTCTAAGTGGATTTTATGCGGAGACCGAATGTTATGTGTGTAACTTTAGGCATCCTGGGTAAACTGAGATGAGTACCGGTGAGAGACTTATTTGCTCCCCGGTGAATAGAAGATAGTCTATACACGTGCATCTGGGAACCATCCCCACTCATGGATGGGGTCCTAGTTTGTAACATTTAGGTTGCTGCACTGCGCGCTGCAGAGAGTAGTCCTCACTGTTCCCTAAAGCTTTTCGTTCTACGAATCTCCACGGACACATCTTAAATCACAGGAGTTTCAGTCAAAACTAGATATTAGACAGTATCGAAAATTCACCAGAATTCAAGTACATGTAACAACATTCGAGGGCTTTCGTCCAACAATGGCAGACAAACCTGACAACAGAAAGCGAACCACTCGAAAATTACTGTTACCAAGCCCATACAAGTTTCCGCTATACTGTCAAGTGACCCTGAGTGACAATCGAAAGTAGTAAAATGTTTCATTTTCCGTGTCCCTACATAACAGGAAACTAAAGTCCAGCACATAATTTATACGGAAACAATGGTGCAACTTAGGGCTGCAAAGTCTGAGCCAAGAAAACTAAACAGAGACGGACTTTTCAAAAAACTGGTCATTGCCACGCCTACCAACAGAATGGAGGTGCTCTGACAAAGCAGCGGCCTATCTTACTGTGACAAAATAAAGAAGGATGAGACAACTTGCCATACTGTTTGCTTAAGGCGGCTGTTCAGCCCACATTTAGACGCTGCCGATTGTATCGCAGCCACTGCTGCCTCCTATTTACTTTGCAACGCATTTGATTCTTGAGGTTCCTGATTCCCACCCATCCGAGGTTTTATGAGATGAAAGTTTCGCGGACGAAACCCAGTAGCTTTAAACCTTGTCAAATCGGTGAAAATCATGATGGCAAGTCAGTCGCGTAATCTTAGTTTCCAGACTAAGTCAAGGTCACTGGGAAGGTCTCAGAGTGTGGTGGACGTTCCATACGGCAACATGAGCTAATCCTTGTGTGTCCAGAATTGTGTACGCTGCGTTATTTGCTCAACTTGGTTTCCCTGGGTAGGCAGCAAGATAGAGGGAAAAACATTGCTGACCTACAAGGACAACGACAACTTAACCTGGGTACGCCTAGGGTAAACGGTGCACGGAAGAAAGCTACCCCGAGAGTTTTCCCTCAAAAGAGGTAGGATGAAGTGGAAAGCCAAGCCAGACTCCAGCTTATGAGTAGATACCCGAAAGACCAGTAATGTCCCCAATCACGACAGGGACAGCGAGGGAAAATCTTCCTTCCCTGCACCCACGAGTATAACACTCTTCTCTAAGCCCCAAGACGAAAGACGGAAAACCTAGTTTAAGGGCGACGTGTATAACCTTCAGTTTAAAATTATGAAGGGAGATAGGCCCGTTAACAGGCTTTGACCGCGACCGGTCCACGCAAACGGAACCAATGGGGGTGCAAGCTGCATTTGTGGCAAGTGTTATCAAAGAAACCCAGGACCACATCTAGATAGCACTACTGCGGAATAGGAATGTAGCGACAAGGTATTTGGCCAGCCCTCCTGTGGAGATGTATGGCAAAGAAATCCGAATTCAAGACAAAGAGTAGCCAATATTCTAAGGCAAATTGAAATGTAAAACCCAGCACTCGTCAGGACGGAACTGCGACTGATCGGATGGGGATTCAGTGCTGACAGGCTAGCAACGAGAAGGCCGACCCTGACGCAGTTTGGCAACCCTGCGTATCGAGATGCCTTGCCCATAGTTGTGGGTTGGGTCAACAGGAACTCCAAAGGAGTATCACTCTGTTGGGTGTGTTTTTGTTTTACCCCATAAATGGGGCTTCTCAATCGGTCAGCCAAAGACTTTTGTTGCTCACGTTATAAAACGAGCAAACTGATTGGTTGAGAAGGCTTTATAAGTCGACGAAGAACTAGCAATAACTGGGACTTCCTTGCTGCACGCTTGGCCATTATGCTAATCTCTTTTTCCCAAAGAACTGATATTCAACACGGTGGCAGCGGAAACTGGTGTAAAAATATAGATATTGAAGACACAACCGCACAATCGCCTGTAGACCCGCTCGTGGGTGCTTCTGATGATAGAAGACACGGGCCGAATGGCTGAAGACTGGAGACCATAGCGAACGTAGTATGGGAATTTCTCGACACTGTCGCCAGGGAGCACAAATGGAGGGCCACCCAACTTGCGCCACTTCATCTCGCCGTCGGAACGGCGGGGCTTTGCATCGTCACTGACTTTTCACATGATTCCGATGAGGACAGCCGTGACCGGACTACAATTAACGTTGAACTCGAGAGATACTGTCTTAGTGAGTGCAACGAATTATACGAACGTTCTGTCGCTAATCAAGAGACACAGAGGCCTGATGAACCATTCGACTCTTCCATGCTGTTGTTAACATCACTGGCACGATCACGCACTTTTGGGCTTGCATAAAAAGGGCTTCGTGCTGGAATGGGTAAGGAATAGATCACGCTACCCCGCCGTGAATAAACGTTTGTTGAAAATTCCGAAACTTTTGTGGCAACAGTGCGTTGTCATCTGCCGAGGTGAGAAAGCAGCCGAAAAACGCAAGGAGAATTTGAAAGCATGAGAATCGCATGATCCGTACAAAACAACATTGGAGACTTTCACGGTGCGGAAGAAGTGTTGGTTTTGTGGCGGACTACTCTTTGCAGGAAGAGACAACTGACAATTCTGAAATGAACCTGCAACAGCCGCAAGAAGCACAGCCATTTTGAGTCAAAAACCCAGGCCTCTGACTTAGCCTTCAGTTCTTTTTGTTTGAACCAGTGCGCAGTGATAGCACGCCGCCAGAGCTCTCCAAATTTGCTTGTCGAACCCAACTTTCTCAGTCCCAACCTTTTTTGGTTCCCTACAAAATCACTGACCAGCTTGCCAATGTCTAATTCAGTAGTCAACACAAGGTTGAAAATAGTCATACCATGCAGCCTCTGCTCTGGCGACACCCAGACGTTGAGTTACCAAGACTGGAATAGTCCCCATTCAATGGGGGCATAGAACAGTACTGTAGGTTCGGTAAACAGTACCAGAACTTTGTGGAAAGGAGAGTATCCGATCCAAGACGAAGATTATTGTATCCACCTCATTACTGTCGTGGAAGGGCCAGGGAAGCAATCGACGGGTGCTCGATGCTGTATCCCGAAGGAGGTTACACTCGGGAACATGAAATTCTGAGGAACCTATTTGGACAACCATTTAAGGTAGCCCGGAATTTGATCTATGGTGTACTATCAGAGGCAAAACGCTCCAAAAGCGAGCCGAGCTCTCTAGCCAGCCTGGTTATTAAAACGCAGAACTGCAGCATCGCACTGATGCACCTAGATTACCGGACCCAAACGCACTGCACACATTGGAGACCATAGTGCGCAGTTTACCCACAGAACTACAGGGTAGATGGGCCGAGAGAGCCGAAGGGATCATAATATTTGTGCGAGAAACCACGTTCAAAGACCCGACGCAGTTTATAGACCGTCATGCTAGAATGGAAAACAGTCGTTTTGGTCAACTTGTGCGCGAGACGAGCAAATTACCTGGGATTACGACGACGAAAAGCTGGACCAGGGAACCAAGTAGAAGCCAACCGTGGGCAAATACACACGCATTATCTCGCGAGCGTGAAAACTTGCTGGTGCGTAAAGGTTGTGGGGCGCCTCATCGCCTAGCGAAATGCCCTCACTTCCGCAACGTAGACGTCGACGAACGAAGGGAAATGAATAAGAGACTGGGCACATGCTTCGTCTGTCTCAACGATTCACATCGAGCGGCGGTGTGCCGAAAGAAACCCAGTTGTAGTCAGGATGGATGCCATGGGAAGCACCATTACCTACTACACAAATGCCAGATTTTGAATGCCAAAGGAGCCGTGAAGCCAAGTGTGGTCTGCTCAATGTCTTGCTCCACTAACGAGCTCGTTCGCCTGGGAGTAATAGAAGTTGGCGTAGAAAATTCAGTTGGGGTTACAAGAGCGTTGGCCTTCGTAGACAGTGGCTCAGATACCATTCCGGCAAGGAAGGAGTTTGCAGAAAGATATGGGATCAGAGGGAATCAATCTTAATTAGCAGTGAGCACAGTGAGTGGCTTTCAGGTCATCCGGTCGACCAAACTGCACCAACTACTCTTCCTTGGTCAAAAACGATAGAGCAGAAACTCCAGAAGCATTCACCATAAAGGATCTACCGATGAGAGCACCTCAGTCAGTGCAATCGATTCTGACTCAGTGGCCACATCTCGACGGGGTTACGATCGGGGAGTGGCAGAGTAACAAAACTGATTTGCTGATCGGTTGTGATGTACCGTAGGTGCATTGGGTCCTGGACGAAAGAATAGGAAGCCGCAAAGCATCCTTTGCAGTAAGCACTATATTCGGCTGGACTTTATATGATAGCACAGATGGAAGATGCGGCAAACAAATCCAAATCAACTGCACTTTGGTGGAAATGGCGAACATTCAATAAGCATTTCAACAGCTGTATAACGCCGAATTTGCCGACCTGGCCATTGCTAGAGATGCCCCATCACGAGAAGATAGGTCGGCTTTGAAAATGGTAGCCGAGAACGCTAGGTATTAAATAGATCGTTTCGAGGCTGCTGTCCCGTGAAGACGCAACATGTAACCTATGCCAAACAGCCGAGAAATTGCTCTGAAAAGATTTCGGTTCCTCAAAACCAGGTTATTTCGAGTACCACAATTAGGGATAGAATACACGCGAGCCATGCAACATAACATCGACTTGGGTTATATAGAAAGAGTGGATACATCGGTTATCGGAGCAAATTTGAGGTGGTAACTACCTCATCAACCGGTCGTGAACCCAAAGAAACCGGGGAAGGTCAAGGTGGTTTTCGACTGTGCCGCGAAATGTCAGGGTGTGTCAATCAACGACCATATACTACAGGGCCCAGACTGGACAACATTACTAGTCGAGGTTTTATGTCGTTTTCGGCTAGGAAAAGTGGCCGCCTTTGCGGACGTAAGTGAAATGTTTCTACAAGCAAAGACGCCCATTGAAGATAGGGAAGCCTTTCGCCTTCTCTGGTGGCCTGAAAGTGGAGTAAATCGTGCACCAGACGAGTACAGGCTGACTGTGCATCCCTTTTGGGATGGTATTATCCCCCTTCTGTGCTAATTCTGCCCTCCGAGAAACCCTCAAGCATTTCGGCGGCACCAGCAACTTTCTCGGAATAGCAATGGACCACTTCTACGCAGACGATTTTCTGTGTTCCTCTGACGATCCAAATATTGCTATTCTTTATATGACCGAACTGATCGCCACTGCAATAGCCGGAGGATTCAACCTCACCAGATGGACTTCAAACAGCCAAGAGGTACTCAATGTTATCCCGAAGTCTGAGAAAACTGAGTGTGCGAGATAGCTTTATGATACTCTTCACAAACGGAGCGCATGCTTGGACTCCAATGGAAACCCAGAGGTGACGAATCCATATTCACTCTGGACCTACTCAAACGGCCAGCCGCACGGAGGGGAATCCTATCATCATTCTCAAGCCTCTATGATTCCCTAGGTTTTGTTTCGCCATGTTTGTTACCGGTAAAGTGCTTGCTGCAGTGGCTGTGCCAGAGAGTGACGGGTTGAGGCGAACCTCTCCAGGATGACGACAATAAGCGATGGCGCGACTGGCTGCACAGCCTGGATCAACTTTGTGAGACCAAAATACAAAGATGCTTAACAGGAGTCAAGTGTGCAAACGACGCTCAACTCCACTTATTTTCTGATGCATCAGAAATAGGCTACGGGATAGTAGCTTACGGCGGCTGGGTGGACGCAAATGGTGGGCGGCATAGCCAGATACTATTCGCAAAGGCGAGAGTGGCTCCACTGAAAACGGTGTCCATTCCAAGGCTGAGACTGACGGCAGCAGTATGGGCGTGAAGGCCGCGACGCTGATTAGGAGATGCTTTGACCGGATAAACTGGGAATCAAACTTTTGGGCGGGCTCAGTCACGGAACTGCCTTACATAAACAACATTACCACTCGCTTCAACACTTTTGTGGCCAACAGACTCACTGTAATCCACGAGTCGACTAAAACCGAATAATGGCACTATGTACAATCCGCCAGTAACCCAGCCGAATTCTGCTCAAGTAGCCTGAAAACACTGGAGAGGTTACGGATGTGGACAATGGAGCCTGACTTCCTAATTGCGGCCAAAGAGATGTGGCCAACCCTATCAATGCCTAGGGCTGATGATGGCGATATCGAGACCAAAAGACTGATACTGGCTACAGACTTCACGGGAAGCGCAAGCCTAATAGAAAAACTGTGCTACTTATAATAATAATGATATTGGTTTATTCCTCGTCCATGGTCGAGACGAACGCGGTAGCGCGTGATCATGGTGTAACAAGTCACCCAATAATATGAAATATTCCTAAATTCTAAGGATAAAAGTCAAGAGTATCGACGACAGAAAAACATAGCCAGAGACTGTTTGAATGGATCATTCTGGTAATGGTTTGCGCTGCAAGTTTAACCAGTTTCGAATCCAAACTGGGCGTTAGTGCAGTGTGGGGATGGCGAAAAATTCGGCAACACAGTGCCAAGGAGGCCTTATAAACGAGAATGATGCAAACCAAGGAAAACGGAGACCCCCTAAGGTTCTGAAAACGGAGTAATTTATGAACAAGAGGAAAATGAAAGAAAAAAATGGTAAAGGAGTGTACTTGGGAAAATCATCGCATGCGAAGAGAGTAGCGATCCATGAAAATGATGCAAACCGTGAATGGCGGATTTAGCGGGGTCCAATAAACGGAGTGAGTTTTGAAACAATGAGATAGGAGACCAATTTCGTGAAAGTGAACTTGAGAACACTGGTGGATGTAGGAGGAAAAGCAGTCCATAAAATGTTGAGCTTAATTTCAGGATCAGTAACCTGCACCATTCAGAAATAAGAAAGCGCACCTGAAGGGTCGTCGAGAAGTGGAAAGCCAATTATCAGCCGGCTACGGTTTGGGGGAAAGATAAACTGTGGTAACGGATACTAAAGCTGGAAGTATCCACATGAACTTGTGCGTAATTATGCCGTTTCACTGACAAATAAATATATATATGTATATGCTGACTCTTTCGGCTTCAGTGTTATTCAGCTTCATTTATGGTAATGTACAACATCGTATAGGTATGTTCCATCTGGCAGGGCAAAGTATATATCGGTCAATCAGCCGAGTGTGGCGTAATATTAGCAAGATGCGCATGAGCTTGAATTTGTGTTGGTTGCAATGAATAAAATGCAATGGACAAAAATGCTAAAAGCCGTGGTCTGGTGAACACGAAACAAAGTACCCTTTTGATTATGAAAGGCGCACGACCACAAAACAAGTTAAATGTGGGGACGATACTACCGGGTGAGCTGAATGAAGTCAAACTTGACGTTCCACACCTACTACAGCTAGACGCTTTCCCGTTCGAGGCCCGCGAGTTGGCCAGACTAGATGATAACACCAAAGGAAGCAGGCTGTTTCACAGCAGTATACGAAGACTAAACCCTATGCGAACCAACGGACTACCGAGAGTTGGAGAGCGGCTGACGGTTTCAAATCTAGAGTACGAAACAGAATACCCCATAATAATCTCTGGTGACCACTACGTAACGAGATGCCTGATAGACCATATACATCGAGAAGAGGGACACGCAGATTTGAATCACTTATTGAACAATATACGTCGGCGATTTTGGGTGACAAGGGGACTAGCGACGGTCAAGCGAGTCATAGGCAACTGCATCACTTGTCGTCGCCGGAGAGCGGTAGCAGGCCAACAAATAATGGCCCCCCTTCCAGCCGTAAGAGCTCAACCGGGATGGTGCCCGTTCGTGGAAATTGGCGCCGACTGCTCTGGCCTGGTTCTTGTACGACAGCAAAGGAGCACGCGAAAGAGGTATGGCTGCCTGATAACATGTTTACGATCCAGAGCAGTCCATCTTGAGGCGGTGCACAATGTGACCACCGAATAATTCCTAACGGCCTTTCAAAGGTTCATCGCGAGGTGGGCGTCCCCAAGAATGTATACTCAGACAATGGCTCGAAATTCGTTGGGGCTCATAAGGAGTTAGAGAAATGGTGGAACCGCCTGGGCCACGCCACAATACAAAACAAGACATTATCAAAGGGGATAGAATGGCACTTCAACTCACCTTATGCCAGTCATCGTGGTGGCGCCTGGGAAAGGCTGATGCGATCGACTAGGAAAATACTCATGGCCCTGACCTCACAACAAACCCTCGATGACGAGAGGCTGACTAATTTACTATCAGAAGTAGAACGCACACTGGACAACAGACCCCGGGGTGCCGATCGTCCCAGACCCGGAAGGCAAACCGGCTCACACTCCCAACGACCTGGTAATACTTCGGTCAAACGTAGGGGCAATCACACCGAAAACACTACGTGGAACGTACATAATAGGATGGAAACAAGTGAACCACCTGACACAGGCTTCCTGGAAACGTTGGACGAGGGAATACTTACCAACAATGCGGCTTCGGCAAAACAGGATCTCCAAAGAGGGGTCGTTCAGACGTGGCGATGTGGTCATCCTCGTGGAGAGCCACTTACATAAAGACGATCGGCCGGTTGGAGTGATCAAGTGCTGCCGTGCAGAAATCGATGGCCTCGTGCGTACGGTGATGGTGAGAACGAACAGAGGAGACGTATTGCGAGATATCCGTAAGCTATGTTTGCTTGAAGGTGACAATGGCGAGGGTGAGGTAGACGCTACAGACCAAGCTTAATCCAAGTCTGATGATACAAAATGAAGCTGAATTTATTTATTTATTCCTCATGCATTCTCTCGTAGGTTTCATCCATCCACACCGTCTTTGAAGCATATTTCTTTCTAATTTCGTACTATTTTTGCAATGTACGACGGAGTTAGTTGTCGAAACCCCGGTTTATCACACGACGTGATGTTGTTTGTGAAGTAGCCGAAACTCTTAAACAAGCACTTGTTGACCTCTTGTAGGAATATCTTTCTCCGTGCTCCATTTGTATTATTGTTCAACCTGTGTCCAAGAGGATACAAGTTGTGAGTCAAACATACTTCTAAAGTGATAACATGACCTGCCGAGCCCCTGACGTTCGGGTACCCTGTAGCTACCTGGATTTTCCATCAACAATTCTCAGTCTTTATCTTGCCGCGTACTTTACTCTTGTTCGGGCAGCGTTTTCCTTCACTTTCCGTTATTAGTCTACGCATCCCGATGAAATCGAAGTCCTTTTTTGCATACCGATAATGTCGTATCATTCTCAGAAGAAGCTTCAAGACGTCGAGAGATGAAGCATAACCGCAAGAAACCTGCAAGATTGTCTGTGACTGACCAACTTTAGATGAGGCCCATAGCGACCTACGTATGCTCTGACTCAGGGTCTAGGTAGGTTAGGGCGAATCACTACCCCTATTTACTCCTTGGATGTTGACGGTTTCATGGGAGGATTTGATGGGCTTGTAAAGGAAACGTGTGGAAATCTTCCCTAGCCGTTGTCATATACTTGTATGGTTGAGACTATGCTCTTTATTTTATTGACCCTCGAACAAAAACAACAGGCATCAATCACCACACTTCAACATTTGTTTGTATTTTGCTCACGTGAAGTGGCATAATTTTGATTCAAACTTGGACTGCCGTGACGGTGGTACCTGACATTGGCATTTGTTGAACTCTGGTCCTCGTTGTTAGACGTTGTGGCCGTACAGTTGAGGTTTTTACATGTTTATATGCGTATAACTTGTTAATCCAGTACTGTAGAAACTACGAATCAATGTTGTTCTGGTTTTGTGATTCGTTTGTATTGGCTACGCGATTCTCACAGTCGGAATAACCGTTACACACACTCTTATAGTTTACCATCCACAACTTCACTTTATATATGTTCCCCTCAAGCCGACGCACCAACAGTGATGTCCAAATTCAGAGATGGTTTGTCTGCTACGTTGTTGACCCGATTACACAACCAAAATGTCTGCTGACACTAGCTCCCTCAACAAAAACCGTTTCGTCCTTTAATGATAGGTGCTCACCTTCACTTTATTCTCCAATCTCGGGCGAGAACTGAGCCGTCTCGTAGTTCTTTTCTTGCACTTCCCTCGTATACTCGAGTCTTACCATACAGATCACTGTTCTCCAATAACCAAGGCTCACTGTTCTGCGCATATGCCCACTGCAAGTTAAGACCCCATTCCACCCGGAATCCGTATACTTCTGATTTCTCACGACTCCACGGAAAACCTGCACGTTGGCATTCACACGAAAAAGTCTCACCCTAACTCCGAGTAGCTTCCTTCATTCTCACTATGTTTGCGGTCCCCGCCCACAGCTGGTATAACAACCAGACTGCTCTCTTCCTTTTTTCATTTCTCTTCTTGATTCCCGCCCTCTCCCATTGTTTTATTCCTGGCTCCCAAATGGGCCTCCTCTTCTCATCAGCCACATGCTGACTGAATTATTTTTCACTCCGGCTAAGCCTGAGCTTGGTGTCTCCCTATGCCTCTACTATCACCCAAATACCCGGGAAAACAGTGCGGAAGGAAGAATAGGACGAGGAGTATTGTCGCCGGTAGCCCAACATATAATTCAAAAGGGGAGTAGTAAGTATATTACACCCTGTAAACAGGCTGTGGTAGCACAAATAAAATTTCGGAGCAAGTGTTTGGCGCTGGTGCGTGGGAACAGAAGCCCATCCTCTAACGCAGAGGAAGGTGTAGGTGTGCTAGAACACCTAACACTATCATCTAGAAACGCAGAAAGATGTTTAGTCCTTCGGCCACAGTTTCCTTCACTGCACTGAGGACAGGGTACTGATGCAGAACATCCACCAGCTTACTGGATGGAGGGAAGGTCAGACTCCCGGGATACATGACCTAGTTCTGTCCAATTTTTGTGCGGAAGTAGAAGAAATCTGTACTGGTGCCCCTCCAGGGGAAGGTGACCACGGAACCCTCAGGTTCAGGTTCCTCGGTTGGAGGGGGGCCCTGCCAAATAAGCGGCCTAGGACCCTCAGAAAATTGGGCGAAGGAAGCCCAATAGAGATGGCAGAGTTTCTCGCTTGTGATACCGAGGGCAATGTGGGAGATACGTGGGAGATTGTATGAGACAACTTGCTACGTGTGAGAGGGCGAAGTAGCTCCATTGCGCAGGGTCCGGAGAAGAGGCTCGCCACCGTGGTGGAAAAGCCGTATGACCTGCTCATTGAAAAGCAAGCACCAAGCATCGCGGAGGTTTCAGGAAGCCGGTGGAAGTAGGCGCTTCATCCAATAGTAATAATAATAATAATAATAATAATAATAATAATAATAATAATGGTATATTTCTGATACACAAACGAGCAGTGGACCCACAGAGGTTGAAGAAACTACCATACGAATTGAGGATACCCATGGTGGCGAAGAAACACCCAAAAGTGTTCCGCGACTACGTCACGGCGAAAGCTGCCATGTGGGTGTCAGCGGGAGAGGTGAAGATTGGGAATGGGGACCCAGCTGAGGACATCAAGCAAAAGGTAGACGTTCTTAGGAAGTACGTTGAGGAGGTCTACAGGATAGACCGAGATAGTCCACTGCCACCCCTAGAAGGGTCCAGGCATAGGCAAATGGAGGAGCTTGAGATCACACTGGGAGATGTTCTGTTGGCATTAGAAGCACCTGACCAGGAGAAACCCCGAGAACCAAACGGCATACGCCCGGCCTTTCGGCTGGGTTGTTCAACATATCTCCTAGGGAAGCACTATTGCCTGTCGAATGAAAGATCGCAGAAACTATACCAATAGGCAAATGTGGTGGAAGGGACGAAAGGCAGAACTATCGGTCCGTCAGCCTACCCTCGGTATTCCTGAAAGTAATGGATAGTGATAGAGTTAGGCTCGCCGACTAGTTCATGGCTTTGTATAAGCCCGAGCGTAATCAGCGAAGTATCCGACCAAGTGTCCGAAAATGCATTGACCCTCCTCAATCCTTTAGGCGTCATAATGCCGACGGGTACGATGTCTAGTCTCGCCGGTTTGAAATCATCATGTCCGTTGAACAGACAATTCTGGGTTCATCCGGCTGAGTAGGCCTATCGTTTAGAGGGCAATGTAGAAACAGGTGACGATTATCCACGTATCCGTCCCGATCACATTTCAATCTAAAGTGGCATCCGGAGGCTCGATGAGAGTTGTTTAAACACATAAGTGTGGGCCAGTCCTCTTTACTGCGGACTACTGATCGGATGCACTCATCCCATAAAAGGGTGGACAATCTGGTAACCGATGGAGTGAGTGGCATAACTCGCATTCAGTTGACCACTCGGGTTCTCGACTTACCCTGTGAGTGTTAGTCTAAGACTGGATTCGGTTACAGTCGTTCTCTACAACTAGAGCCGATGTTGGTTCCGTTCGCGCCAGCCTGCAACCCTCGAGTACGATTTGTCCAAATTGACTGTTGGCAACGCGGGATTGACGGCTCATCAACTCCGTCAAATCGTCAAACCTAGATTCTCACCCAAGGATATTTATTTTCTCAGCCTCCTCTACCCATCGGATCTGTGAATCAACAGGTAGGCATCGGATAATGCACACCTGTGTGTGCAACGCATTCAGATCCGACTGATATTCTAGATACTCCAGTGCTATACTGCAGTTCTGCATTTTTATCACCGAATTTGACAATAATTCAGCTTTGCTCACAGTCCTTTGTGCCGCCGTTGAAACACCAGCAATCAAGCTTCTGGCCACCTTGAATGGTTGTCCAAACAAATCTTTCAGGATTCTGCGTGCCCTGGTGTACCCCATTATTGGATTAGGCATCGAGCTGATGGCCCAGAAGACAGAGATCCTAGACTTGAGGTAATGGCAACAAACTGATCTGGGCCGTCGGCGCCGTGCCTGTCAGCGGTCAACAGGGCGAACTGAGTCATTCACCAACTGAGAAGACCAGTAACTTCAAGGGACCACAGAGTTATGCTACCCCTTTACACCGCACTGGTGAAAACCCACCTAGAGTATGTAGTCCATCCGTGGGCTTGCCCGTTAGTTAGAGACACTCACACATTGGAGAGGGTTCAGAGAAGATCCACAGGAGTCATCTCCGGCCTAAAGACAGGACAGTACCAGGATAGAATGGCATCGCTAGATTTGCTCTCGCCTAAGTGTAGACGCACAACAGGCGACCAGAGAAACAATGAAGGAAATAAAAGGGTTGTCCAGAGAGAACCAGCCATTATTTTCCCAAGGACCCGAACTGAAGCTTGCTAAGACAAGGTCCAACAAGAATTTTAGAGCTCAGTTCTCCCCATGCGGAACAATAAACGGCTGGAATAAACTCCCTGCGGATATTGTGGCAGCAGTAAAAGTCATCGATTTTAAAAAGAAGTTGGACCTCGCGGTGGAAACAAGTAATTCCGGAGTGCCAGTGAAGCAGCGGATAACACTGATAGAACTTCCATCCCGAATTCTTTCCTCTCTTCTCCTTCTTCTTCTAATTGTTATTATTACTGTGGTTTTTCCTTTTTTGGCTAGTTATTTTTTTCTCGTCGGTCTTCAATCACACCTGTTTGATGCATCTTAGACCCTCTACTACTCCTTTTTAAAAGGGGCCGCTCATCGAGTGACTTACTTTAGCATGACGAGTGAAGGTGCCGGTTACGGAGGCTTTACCCCATCGAAATGTTACTTTTGCTGCCCTTTCCGAAAACAGCCAGACAAGTATCATGTTACTGAATTTCCACAGACAAGAAACCCGAGGAGTCGAAGCCCGATGAGACTCTGAGGCTCACAGAGGCAAGAAACTGTACTACCATTGACGTCGGCCGCCAGTCCTGTGCTCTGGTTTGATTTAATTTGAGCGCAAAGCTTGAGACTTGCGTTACGTGCCCAGCTGATGTTTTCCTGGTAGCTAGTCATGGAGGCGATTTATCATGAGTTGGCGGCTGGAAAAGATACTAGTTTGTCTCAGGTTCTGGATTTGTGGAGCAAAACATACGAGAGACGCTATGAAGCCCTCAGAAGCGAATTTACCTTTCTTATTCGGGAGTCAGATGACTTACCGGAACCTAAAAGGCCAAGATCTGCTATTATGGATCGTGCGGAGCTATCTGGTGAGTTGTTTTTGATTCTCTTTTAATGACTCATTTGCCATCAATTATATTTTTTTACCTAATGTAAAGTTCACACCTTATCAGGAACGGCCGCAGAATGAATAGGTCAGAAATAGCTGAAGTTTAACAACCACTCGTTTGGAATCCATACCGAAAATAATCCTAACCACAAAGATGGATACACCGCAGCCATAGAAGGTGATCAACCTATCCATATTGAAAACGAAATAGTCGAAGAATATTTTTCTTTCGAAGCATATGCATTGCGATGTGACGCTCGAATCGTAAAACCAGTATTTCTGAACGTATAAAATTCCAGACCAATGCTCTCCGCTCGGGTTTTGTACTCGCTCTTTGAACACGCTTGCTGTAATAACTGCTCTGCACTTTTACATAGTTACGCATAAGTGCAACGTTAGGAGTATAGCCTCTGAGGCTCATTGTAACACGGTCTTCATAACTAGAAGGAACTTGACACCACAGGAGCGAGATCACAGTCATCTATCATTCAAATAAACATCCAGCTCCACCCTGAGACGCTTTTTTGTTACCCCAAGTTGGCTGGCAATGAGTTCGGCGAACCACTCACCCTTCGGGGTAGATGGTTGAACAACGACCAACTCTGGATCCCCAAATGTCAGTGCATGCGCCCGTGATCTAGAATGGTGATTTTACTTGCAATTTAGGCCTCATCTCACTGCGGATGATTCGGCTAACGTAGGTTAGATGTTCTTTAACCCCTCGATACACTTCTAGAAACAAGCCAGTTACCCACAGCTGGACGTCGTAAGTAGTCACTCGTAATCCAGCAGGCCGGGTGGCGGCCCGTCGTAATTTCCAGCCCTTGAAATTAAGTATCCATGCACGGAATAGCAGCAGCTCCACTCGTAAGCGCACACGGAAAGTGTGCGGTAGTTTGAAGGCACTGTGCGATAGCCTATATAAACAGCTGATGACACCAAGTATACTTCAAGCTAAGGCACATACCCTGTCAGTATGATTCCGGGATTTAAACGACGGCGTCACTGTCACACTGAGGTCACGCTCACACTAGTCACCAGAAGTGCCGACCGATGGAAAGAGTAGACATCGTTGGGCCTCGGTCTACCCATCTGCATGCAGCTTTGCACGTTGATGGGCAGGGCCCAAGATGCGGACCAGAATGGTGTATTTTATGCACGGCTTGAGAACAAGCATGATGCCAATGGAATAACACCGGTAAAGGACCACAAGGGGGGAGGAATTGGGTTCAACATTAAGATTAGAACAAGTAAAGGCAAGCTTTCTGTGTTGTTTTCACCGTACACATTTTTCGGATTTTTCGTGTTGATTTGTTTATGTGGAGCGGAAAGTCAACAAATAGTCCACACAGCATTCGCGCCATTTAATTTGGTCCTGAGCCATATTCCAGCACAGTAACTAACGACAATCCTCATCTCTTGGACCCCAATCGGGAAGGTGGGAAGCATTAATCAAAGCCAAAGCCGAAGCTGACTTCTTGCTTGTACGCCATATCACAGCCTGACCGCCGCGCAGCTTCCAGCCTTACCCAGCACATGTGAAAAGATCACGAAAGACTAAACGATGGGAAGGCATACACAAAATATACCCGAGCCGTCGGATTTCGTGCAGATCTATTTTATCGGTCAAATGGCGACTATGAGCACCGAACACACGACGACAAACCTCGTCATTACTCACCCGATGCTCCCACCAGACACGGGCAATGCTTCGAAAACATCGGTGGTCGAATACAGAAAGCTATAAAGCATCGTTGACGTGGAGAGGCCAGGTCTCGCAACCGTAAAAAAGAACACTACAAATTGTGCCATTGTTCGCTCTTCCCTTGTGCGAAAGCTGGATGTCTTGGCGGCATCATAGGTTCGCGAAAGCTGCTCTGACTCACATTTCGTGATGTGATCTCCTCCTTAACACCACCACCAGCTGTAGCCAAGCTCCCGAGGTACTTGAAGCTACTGACTAACTCTTACCGATCACCAGTACGAATGAGTGCAGGCACAGGCTTCTGCCAGTCTTGAAGAACTACTTGACACTTTGAAGGCGCAAAGCACATACTATATCGGGATACCTCAATCGCCAAGCGGTCCAATGCGTGTTGAATTGTCTGTGCACTGTCGCTCAACAAGGTGATTTTATCGGCATACTCAGTCAAAAACTCTGTTACCTGGGTGGAGTTCAACCCCGCCATTTGGGAGACCAGACAGAGCATTCTATAGAAAATCCTCTATGGCAAGGCTGAAAAGAACCGGGAACACAGAGAAGCACTGGAGACGACGAAAGGCGGCGAAAACTCACTAGCCCTAAATCGACCTGCGGTATGATGATGCCACTCTTTGAGGGCCGATGCATACTTCTCGGGTGCACCGTTCCCCAACCAACGGTGCCATAGTACAGACCGATCGACGGAGTCGAAGGCCGAGCGAGTGTTTAGATACACAATTATCGTTGGCCTTTGGGAAGCGTAACGGTGTTCTAACAGCTGTCTGAGGGTAAAGATTTGATCGATTCATCCACGACCGGTATGAAACTCAGTCTGTTCCTCGCGAGTTCTCTCATCATGCGTGTTGTGCAACCTGCGAAGAATGACAGTCACAAGCAGCTCAGATGCTATCGGGAATTTTCTAATTACGTGCTTGCACATGAGTGCAATGGAAGGGGTATATACCCCATGGCCACAAAGGCCCACTGCAGTTAGGTATAACCGGCAACCGGACCTTGGGACTTGGAGTGAGGAACCACATAAGGATCCACTAGGTCAGGTGTGGTGACGAGCATAGGCTTACACCCCTATGGTTGGTGCAGTCACTGCACAAGCCCCACTTGAAGAAGAGGAAAACGATCGATCCCCCCCCCCCTCCATAGGGAAGAAACTTCCTTAAAGAGCCGGACCTTGGAAGAAAAAACTTGAAGCACTCTAACAAGCGTCATTTCACCATCTTTAAATTAGGCTGGAGAAAAGTCACCGGAGCCCGGCGTTTTGGCGTCCTAAGGCTTGGATTTCTTTGCGGATCTCAGCCTCAGAAGGTGGATCTGTCGAAACAGGCCACGGGGCGTGTGTCGGAATGGCTGTGGTAGGAGCTGACCCCGGGGGCTATCTAAACTGTACTTTAAAGTGCTTCGCCCAGCGTACAAGACGTCGCTGCAGACTGTGGATAGGTGGACCGTCAGCTTCGCAGTTCGTTTCGCTCGCACCCAATGTCTTCCTGCCGGTGACTCAGATGAGATAAATAAGCTTGTGGGAATTTTTCATAGCGGCAGCATGTTCCATCTCTAATGCTTTTTGAGACCACCAGATTTCGCGATCCCATCACGACGAGACTGCACCTTGGCGTGGTGTGATGGCTTGCATGCCTTCATGACCCAAAGAGCTGCGCGGAATGGCTTCTTTAAGCCAGAAATACAGTCGTGTCTGAAAGGTTGATGGGCAGGGGCCGGACGAAATCCAGTCTGAACCGGTTGCTGGACAACATCTGGTCTTAACCACTATGTCCCAGGAGAGGACATTCCAGCGAATAAACAGAGAAACAGTTAACCGGCTAAAAAACCTCCACTAGATGGATATAGAAGTGGAGTACATAGGATTTCTCTCGACGGTGGGAGAAGTCATCGCACTTCATTGGACAGCTATCGCCCGCCTAAGCTGGACAGTTCCCGGCCCAAAGAATGCTGCTCCGTCCACGTTCCGCCTGCTCCATTAGATGCATGGTGCTGAGGACAATCCGAAAGGCGGATCAATAACAAAGAACCACTGACTACGGGACAGAATGCTTGCAGCAGTCAGGTCTCACGTGACAGATCAGATAAAGTTCCTTCGCGGGTTCGTCGGTCATGTTCTCGTTCTCGTGCTGGGTTAACGCCCCACTGCCTTGTGGGTGAGACTTTTGAGTCAAAGGCTCCGACTAGGGTTCTCACAGAAAAGAACCCTTCAGTGTTGTGAGCAGCCTCGAAGTATGATTCGCCCAGAAACCTCCAGCATCTTTCCTGTAAAAGGGCCTTACCAACTTTCCCTCTCGCAATTTAAGATTGATACCAAATACCGCGGGCTATTGCGGCTCCGAAGAAAGCATTAGTTGGGGATTTGGGCATAAACCGACTGCAATCCCTAAGCTTAAATGTTTGCTTTACTTGGCTGCATCTAACATCCGCACATTATGTCAGATAGGGCAACAGGCTGCCCTCACTAGAACTTTTCAGACTTTCAAAATAGATGTATGCTGTGTCTCCGAAACGCGCATACAAGACTCCACCTCTGTGATCACGCTCCGCACCCCAGACACAACCTTAGTCCCTCGCTTCACTCTTCGTGCTTCGGGCGATTCGGTGTTTAGTGCTTGTGGTCATGCCGGCGTTGGGATTTCTCCGAGCATGAGAGCTGAGCGTGCACTGCTAGTTTCGATTCCAGTCAGCAGTCGTTTGTGTACAATTCGGTTATGCGATTCTGTTCGTGTTAACAACAACAAACTGAAGCGCCGATGCTTGTTCATCGTGTCTGTGTATGCGCCCACTGACTGCAGTTGCCGTGAAAACAAAGACCAATTCTATCAGGATTTGTATCAGCTGCGGTAAAGGTTCGTCTCTTGGAAATACCCGCAACCTTTTCCGTTTGATTAGAGGTACCGGTTCACGTAAGCCCCAGGGTAAGTGAGTTAATCAAGGAATCCGATGTCTGTTTGGCTCACTCTCAGAGACGTCGTCTAGATCGTTGGGCGGAGCACTTTAAGGAACAATTCAGTCGGCCCACTTCGGCAGTAAACTTTCTGAATATGCCTGCCAGAAAAACGATGCAGAAAGACATCACTCCTCCATCAGAAATGGAGGTAATGCGGGAGATAAGTTACTTGAAAAGATACAAAACCGGTAGACCGGATGGGTTGCCTCCATCTTTTTTCAAGGATGAACGCGAAGCTTTGGTTTCGGAGTTAACAAAACTCCTTCGGGTTATTTGGAATAGTGAACAGATTTCCAGGGTATCGGTGGTTACTACTTTGCGAGAAAGATGACAGGTTCTCTTGTGAAAACCACAGGAATTAGCTTGGTAAGTATCGCGTCCAAACTGCTCACCGGGCTTATTCTCCACCGATTATGCAGTGCCCGCGAAATGTGTACGCATGAGAATCAAGCGGGTTTCAGACCGGGTTGTGGTTGTACCGATCAAATCTTTACTCTTAGGCAAATCTTAGAACACAGACACATCTAACGTGGACCAACGATCTCAGTCTTTCTTGATCTGAGAGCGGTATTCGATTCAGTGGACCCCATAGTTCTCTGGCGCTGCTTCTCATTGAAGGGCGTGCCAAAGAAATTTATCTTTTTAAATGCTTGTATGCGAGCAGCCGAAGCCGAGTTCGTGCTTAGGACGATCTTCCATCCGAGTTCATCACGGAAAGTGGTGTTCTTCAGGGTTGCCTTCTTTCGCCCTTCCTTTTCAGTTTTGTAATTAAGTCGAATGTTGAGGTGGCCCTATCCTCGTGTGAGAATAGTGGCATCGATCTTTTCTCAGACAGTAAACTATCCGACTTGGAATACGTGGACGATATTTCCCTTCTAAGATCCAGGTAAGTTGCAAGCTTTCTTGGATAGCCTAAACACTGCGTAGCGATGTTTGGGATGCGTTTTGCGCCTTCAAAGTGTAAAGTGCTGCTGCAGGACTGGATTGGCTCGACACCAGATCTTGTCTTGGCAGCGGAAACTCTAGGTGAAATAGATAAGTTTCTTCATCTTCGTGATTCCCGCTCAATACTTTATCCTTCTATTCTTCTTGCCATTTACTCTACGATGCTGAAAGGTAGCAACCGAAACCAAAGCATCAAAGTGCGAGGTTAATGGTTGGATAAATTTACAAAACTAAGGACAGACTTGCTTTGAGTTCACGTCTCGCTGTGATCCGTGCTTCATTATGCTCAATACCAGTCGGAATGAACTGGTGTGCATAAAGAAAACGTAGAAACTCAGCAGAAATCCAGGTTTTCACTAAACGACGGGTCAGATCACAACTCACTATGCCAGCAGAATACAAAGCACTCTTAATAAACTACCAGTGCTGGTTGGTGTTATTTGGTGGCGTTAATCCTAACTTTTCAGCTAGCGTGTTTCGGATAGTTGAGGGATAGGACGGTTCAGGCAGCATATCGCAGTCTAACGGCTGCTGCATCGTACGTTTGGCACTCCCACCGAAACAACTGGACAGCTTAACGCAAACAAGCGCGTGGTCGGAATCAAGGAGGCTGGGGTGCTCTAGTACAGACGGTTAAAACGTCTAAAGTTCGTGCTTACCAGAAACAGGCAGTGAACTGAACACAGGGCCAACAACCGTTCACCGTTTCCTGAACGAAAAGGACCGAGACCAAGAGGTTTTCCTAAATGCGCTTCATTCAACCAACGCTAGCGTTCATATCTGCAAAATCACGATATCGGCCCGGCTTGCTTTACGTAAGAGGTTGTGGAGCTTTTGGTACAAGTTATCTTAGATTGCATCTGGGCTGCAATCGGTGGTTACATACGCCGAAATGACAAATAAATTGTATCCACTTGATCGACGACTGCTCGCTTTGCACGAACCCCTGAGTCCCCTTGCGCGTAAACGACTGTCAACTGGGATCCAGTCTAGCAGCGCCGCTTCAGCTCTTTCACTGAGAGCAAGACCAGAAGCCTCAGCCTCAGCCTTCCCAGAAAGGTGTAAGCGAAACTTAACGTAAGAATTAGATGGGAGCGTCAATCGAACGACCAAGATGGAGTGTTGGATGCGAATCTCTTGGATACAAAACACTTCAATGGCAGCGGTCTCCAGCGTACGAGCTAAACAGGCTTGTTTTCTTCATCAGCGTTCCCACGATAAATGTAACCAGTTTAGAAGAACGCCGGGACGAAGAAGGGCACCAGCTGGCGGAAGCGGATTCAGTGAGACTTGGGTGCTAGACGAAGGAGGACGCGAGAGAACAGGAACAGGACTTCCTTCAGAGACACCACTGCGTGTACGGCCAAGTGCATTTCCCGGAGAATGTGAAAGTGTCTGAGGTGGAGAGAGGTGTAGGATTTAAAAAAATCAACGTGTGTGTACAGTGTGGGGATGTCAGCGGAGGCATGTCTTTGGAGAACTTAACGATTGTTTTCTAAGATATCCATCATTCGCATTGTCGTTGGCGTTGTGGGCTGTTGTACTACTCGGTCGCCCAGTCCGGGATAAGCAATTTTACTCGAGAACGTACCGGTAGCCTTTGTACAGCCAAGCGCATTTTGCAATGCAATAAGGTTGGTCCAGATGAGCTGGTGGTGGTCGAGTGGTTCAGAGCGCTTGATTACCATCTCGGGGGTCAGAGGTTCGAATCCCCGCCACCGCCGATCACGTTGGTGGCAGACAGTAACCCACTTTCGTCCGGTTCGTTACCACATCTGACCAGTTGAGACCTTTCATGATTCTCCACTACGAGCCTCAGAGTCTGGTTTGCGGTTATCCCTAATAGTGCAGTAGATCTTTGAGACTGGTGTGTCCCTCCCACTGTTCTCATGCGCAGGAATGTAGTGGAAAAAGTTAAACACGCACATAGTAGAGATGCTTGCAGCTGCCTGTGAAATGACAAATTTTTCGCTTCGTTATCAGACCAATTGTTGGGGAGACAGTTCGGTTCCCCAATATTGAGGCTCAGATTACAACAGCGATATTATTTCCCAAAAAAGTATTTTACTTTTCGATTTATCTGAATTATTTGTTTATTTATTTGGATTTGCCATACAGTATTGATAACATGTATGTTACTTCCCTCGGATTGATTAGTTGCCTTAGCTGCCTATCGATTTCCAAGGTCCGTCTCAGTAGATCCTACGTAAGCAGCCAAGTTCAGTGCTCCCCGAACCACACGACTCGGGTGTCCAATGAAACAATAAATCCCTGCCCGTTTACATAACCTGTGTTCTCATCCAAGCTAGTGATTGATCTAGCTTTAACTATTGCGCTTCTATTGCCGAACAGACAATGCAATCCAACGAATAGTTGTTGTGCTAGTAAATGTCCAGGTGATACTGGGGGCGTCTTTTGCCTGTATGATTCATTGAAATTTCGCAACATCCGGAGATTGTTGTGAAAAACAACACCAATACGGTCATTTCTCGCTTAGAAGATTCAAAACGCCACTCGGGTCTTGTTATTCCGCCACTCAAATTGTCTAAATAGTTTGCGACTTACTGGATTCAATGCATAGAAGCGGTGCGCTATTCACTTATTTGAAGAATGAAGATAACCCACCTGAACCATTTGCTATCCTCCGCTCCAGGTGACTTGTCACAACACTGTTGCCCTCAATGATCCTCCAGCCTTCATCTGAAACTTGACAATCAATCACAGCTTTGTCATTCACCAGGGTTCTAATTATTTAGATCCCAAGGAGTTTGTGAGCATGATTGTGTCTTGCCTCCGAGGGTCAGTATCTTTGGTAATCTAACAGTGCCAGTGTGATAGTAGTTATCCATCGTTTTTTGTGTTTAGCGCTGACAGTCATTAGTGATATCCTCTTGACCGGCCTAAATTGTTTATATAAAGCCTGAGCACACTACCAGTTTGACAACCTAGTGGATAATTCCGCTTGAGGAGCGCAAAGGTGTGAGCAGACTCAATCAATAAAAGTCGAGTGATTAACCAAGGATAACTGGCGCCAACGTCCTCACTACAGCAGCGCAAGGCAGCTCGAAGTAAGGCGGTACCCGTTTTTGGCCCGATAAGCTTGTGCTCTGAAAGAGTACGCCTTATGTGGTGTCTTATGTTTTGAAGCACCGCATACTTATTTCAACGGCTTATTAGTCCCTGATTAGGGTAGTTTACTGTCTTTTATGACAGTATATAATCATTGAACGCAGCCAAGTAAAAATAATGCCTAAGGCTCGTGAATTTGGGATAAGGACTGTGTGTGGCGCAATGTATCGATTTTGAGTTAGGATATGAAATAAAGTTGAACAGAAAATCGAAACTAATGAAGTCCAGGGGTTCTTCGGAAGACGGTTGGCACTTTTCCTACTTCGTGGTTGCTCGTACCGCCGGATAAAACTCCCTAGGAGCCAAAACCAGTTTTCCTGGTTTGAAAACTCGAACAGCAATAAAGTTCTGTAGGTCTCAAAGATCTAACAGAAGCATCTCACTTCAGGACTGTAGGGCCTTAATACGACGCAAACTACTGCCCAAAGACCCATGCAGGAGCTTCTTTTGACTGTTATGTAGGATCTCAAGGTTTTGGTTGTATTTTCCGAAGCGCTGACTGCCAATGCACTTTTTCGATCATGGTCTAAATCACAAAATAGACAAGCATAATATGACCAAGCCAGTATCCTTCTGAATGGAGCTGCTCAGTTTTGACGAGCATCAACCGCCCAACGAAGTTTGATACTATCTTCGCGGTATGGTATCTGTCAGCAGCTTTGTGTACCTGAGAAGTTGCATTTCTACTGGTGGGGCGTTGGAGATGAGACCTTGCTACACATCTCCAACGCCCGTTCGGCTTTTGCCAGTCTAAGGCATCTGTAGCGTCGCCACGATATCAGCCTTCTCCTCAAAAGTCTACAACTCAGCGATTCGCTTGGTGCTCCTTTATGTATGTGAATCCTGGCCAATTCGAGATCTTCGTCGACTGACCGTGTTTGACCACCAGTGCCTACGACCAGTCGCACGAGCATGGTGGCAGCATCATATCAATGATGACGAAGTGCAAAGGAGAATATTTGAAGTGGGATTGCGCGTCACTCAAAGGAATTATTTCTCTTCATGGGCTACGGTAGCCAGAACACGCCTTGCAGATGCCCGCCCGGCGTTTACCTCGCCACACTCTGTTCGCGTTCTCTGGGCAGGGTTGGAAACAGTGGTGTGGCGGACAACCGATAACATTGAGGAGTTAAAAATAATTAACTTCCAGTATGGTCGAAGGTGGGTGTGCCAAGCTTCGAAATGGCTACTCGTCCTGAATGCCTATCGAAATGCTCTCAAATGACTGCGTTTTCTACAGTCTCTGCTGAGTAAGTCTATTCGCCGCCTTCTCGTGGCGGTGTCCCCACTAAAGAGAGAGGACAAAAGCGAAGCTTGGCGCTCTCCACCGAGTTGACTGACTGATGGTCAGTCTAGGGGAGATGGCTTAACCCTAATCCCAAACCAACTACGGGTGGCGTATGGGGCGTACAGCAGTATGCTCACCGGCATCTGTGGCGGAGGGATGTACTGAGGATCCAGGATGTCTAGCCTCATCCGAAGGGTGTATGAACTGAGCAATCAGTCACCGGCTCCCAAAGGGCTGCGAGACCCTCATATCGTCCTACTGCCTTGTAGGTTGGGCGTTCTGGTCAAAGGGTCGGGAGGGGGGGGGGAGGGGGGGGGGCTTAAGTCAACCCTCTACTTCGAGCTGTTCAACCGGGTAGTATTTAGCCGATATCCCTACATGAACTATCCATGTATATAATCACTCGTTCTCGCGCTCGACTTTATTCACTCACTCGAGCTACACAAGATATGACCGAGGTGCTGGAGGTCGGATGAAACCAACTATTTATTACCACCACCCATTTTCGCCCACTCTTTTACACAAAACGATATTAATATTTTTCCGTGTACTTCTCAGGTTGCCATCGACGAAGATGCTGGACATGCAAATGAGGTTCCTCCCTCAGTCGTGTGCAGTTCATCAGAACCACTACTGAGACCACATATGCCACTGAAGCTTGCAGCCTTTAATTAACGTTCTCTGATGCGAATAAGCCAACAAACAGCTTTAGCGCGCACACTCGAAACACCGGCCATTGAGGTCTACTACTTGTACGAGACTCGTATCCAGGACCTCACCATTGTAGTTTGTCTGAATCCGCCCTCAGGACATGCTTTTACTCTGCGCTTATCCGGAGATGCCGCGGCTTCAGCATCTGGTGATGCAGAAATAGGAATCGCCTTGAGTACTAGAGCCGAGTCTGGTACGCCACTGGATATCAGTCAACAGTAGACTATGCGTGATCGCTTAGAGGGCTCGTTTAACGCTAACGAAGGCCGCGACGGCAACCGTTGTCTGTTTGTTGTCTCTCCCTACGCACCTACTGACTGCAGTCCCGATACAAAGATATATTCTACCGGCAACTTCACGAACTTCTTGGAAAGGCATCTCATAGAGATATAGTGGTACTGGCTGGAGATCTGAACGCTCAGATTGACCACCTAGGTCCAGACGAGCGAATGCTTGGAGGCCAGAGCGGCGCCAGCCATCAACACACGGATAACGGTAGTCGACTGCTCCATCTATGCACAGACCATCGTCCATTCTTGTCGAGTGCAAAGTTCCGGTCCAGCTTTCGTCAGACAGTCACATGGTAACCGTTATCTGCTAATCAGTCTTGGACAAAAATAGACCACATAGCCGTAAGTTACCATTAGCGTGGCTCAGTCAAGTCTTGTAGGTCTTACTGGAGCACACATCTAGATTCAGATGTTTCGCTAGTGTGTGCCGAGTTCATAGTACGGTTTTCCACGAAGTCAAAAGTCCACCGTCAACGGATAGACGTAGGTTAATTTTGCCGGACGTCAGTCTGGGAGAGATATCAGAATAAGCTTGCTGCCCGGCCAAGTAGCCATACACACGACGACTTGTCAGACCGCTGAAAACACATCCAGGACCCTATAAAAGTGGCGAGTACCACATCCTGTAGATTAGCCACACGGCATACAGTCACTGGATCTCGTCGGGTTCTCTGGAATTGCTAGACAGAATATCCCTGCCGGAAGCGAAAACCGCAGTACCCGCACCCAACTACGAATACATTTGATTAGAAGCTTGCGCCGAGACCGAGAAAATTGGTCGGTCTGCACTGCCCCACCTCTGTGGACGCAATAAAGCTTCCAGCCCCGACGAACTCCCTTCGGTCCTCTTCAAAGATGGTGGTGTGCACCCCTCCAAAGCGCTTACCAGCCTCTTTACCAAGATTTTGCTCCACAAATTCGCCCCAGAAAGTTGGGACTGCGCATCTATCATCGGTACATACAAGAAACGGGCTAGGACCATCTATTCCAGTCATCGAGGGACAAGCTTCATCTCGGTGGTGTCAAAGCTGTTAGCGTCGGTAATCCTCCAAAGATTGTCCCTAGTGCGCGTACAAAAAGTCGGTGAAGAACAGTCCGGTTTTTGTCCCAACCGCGGGCGCATCGACCAAATTTTTACCAGTCGCCAGCTGCGTAAGCTCTGCCAAACATATCGTAGACCAACGGTAACCATATTCTTGGATATCCGAGCAGCTTTTAATTCCGTTGATAGAACGGCTCTCTGGGGTTGTCTCATCAGGCAGGGAGTATCTGATAAGTATATCAAAATCATCCAAGCGCTATACCACCAGACTTTAGGCCGAGTACATGCATATAGCTCATCGCCACCTCACTTCCCATTTGGAAGTGGCGTGCGTCAAGGTTGCCCACTCTCACCCTTCCTGTTTAATTTTGCGATTGACTACATCCTAAAAGAGGCACAAAGAAATCAAACGAACGAAGGCGTTGAGCTCCTACCTGGTAACTTGGACTTAGACTATGCAGATGACCGCATTGGTTTGTGACAATGCTACTGTGGTACACTGCGTTCTAGACAACTTTGCGTTGTCTGTATTGCGGTACGGAATGGGATTTTCACCCTCCAAGTTAAAAGTGCTTCTACAAGACTGGCAGGAGTCCATTCCCGCACTTATCCTCGGTAATGATCGGTTAGAAATTGTTGAAAAGTTCGTGTACTTGGGAAGTTGTATGATTGACTATGGGCGGATTAGAGACGACATGAACGATTGAATAGCAAAGGCTCAAACGGCATACTGCAATTTACATCACCTGTGGAGACGGTGTGACGTCTCTCTCTGATTGAAAGCTAAGGTGTACAACACTGCTGTGTGTAATGTGCTGCTATACGTTTGTGAGACCTGGCCTATTCTAGCTGCCGATTTCAAGCGGTTGCCCATGTTCGATCATCGATACCTGAGGAGTATATAGAAGACGTTCGAGTGCGGCTGGCGAACGTGTCTCCTATCGGGTATAGCAGCGAAATACCAACGATATCCCCTCTATCGGACGAATAGAGAAGACGCGAGTCGGTTTACAGATGCAAGGTGTATTCTATATATCGTGGCACCTAAACAGTACTGATACGAGAGATACACCGAACGGAAAACGGAACGAAACGCGACGACTGTGCAGAAAGCGAACCGCGAGCGAACGACCGAAAGTGAAAGTGATTTGAAACGAGGTCGACGGAAACCTCGGAAAAGTCAGTCCAGTAAAACGTAGGCAACCGGAGAACACTGAGGTCAATGTCAAACGTCAGAAAAGATCGTGGAGAAAATAGATCCAAAATGGTGTCCAGAAAATAGTCATTTTCTCAAAACGATCGAGGTCACTACAGCAGCCCCCCGCTAGAAAGCACGGAAAGCTTTCGAAAAATGTCAAGGAGGAGAAGGCATACAAACGATATTCGTCCGCGTGAATGCGTGCAAAATACGTGAATGTAGCCGTGCTGTAGGATGCTGACGGGCAAAATCCGTGGTATGCGGGAACCGTAGGATGATGGTCGAGCGTAAACCAGATTCGTTGCCAATGACATCGGTTGCGTGAATCGTCATTCAGGTGTGCCACACCAATAACGTCCAGCGTCGGGTAACCGTTAACCAATATGATATCCGGAAGCCAAATCGTTAGGTTCGTCAGTAGCAAGGAACGACAACGATAGTGCCGATCAAGAATGCAAACGTTGGTGCCAAAATTCTCCAGATTTCGTGGGACCAGCGAAGCGTACCATATGGCGAGGTTCCATGAAACGAAAAGAAACGGAAAACTGGTGTAGCAACCGCAATGGACTTGACTAGAATACAGTAATAACTAATGAGGTATGTTAAATCGTGTCGAAACGATAAACACGAAAGTTATTACTGTGAAGTGCAATGGTTAAGATCGTGTTTGACCTAGTCGCGAAAACGTGCTGGGCAAACGATCTTCCGACCGGAACGTAAGACGGGAGCCTCATTCACGGACGGGTGCGTAGGCGTGCTCTGCTGACTTGAACGTGAGACAGTATTCTTATTCGAGGACGTAGCAGGGCCAACTGGCTGCTGACTTGAACGTGAGACGATAGCCTCATTCGAAATCGTAGCAGTACCAACTTGGTGCTGTCCTGAACGTGAGAAGATAGTCTCATTCGAAGTCGTAGCAGGCAACGCTAACTGCAGACCTTGACGTGACACGGAATTGTCAACAGGCTGTGCAGGGTTAACATGGAATCTCATGTCAGCGGGCGACACGCTACCATCAACGTACGCGGCTTTGAGACAATCGATGCTAACGGTATCGACGCGACGGTGTCGATCAACCTTAAAGGTATTACCGTGACGAGAAATCACGCGAAATTGACCTTCGTAAGGTAGTGCTACCATATCACTTCATCGGCTCCGTTGACTGGGACATGTAGCGTACTACTCTGTCTATGTGGTACACTAAATTATTGTCAACAATATCTAAGGCGACACTAGCAAACTAAGACGGGCGGAGGAGCGTGCGGTGATAAAAAGGCCAAAAGGGTATGTACATCAAGAATAAAAATGAAACAATAGGTGTGACTCAAACTCACAGTTGTTCAGTGTTCTTGTGATCAGGAAATGAGCGTCAAAGAGCCAATGTCCGACAATGTCTTCAGTTCAGTTCGGTCTGACAGCCATCCGTTGGACAGAACAGGATGGTATTGAGCGAAGTGCCAAGAGACGCCGTTGAAGCTTCTAAAATGTTTTGTTTCACACAGTTAGTTCCGACCGATATGATTCCAAGACACTCAAAACCAGAAGATGAGATCGAGCCAGAGTGAAGGATTTATTTACAGCCTTTTTTTTGTATTGCGCGGTGGTGACGACCAAAAGGTGTGTGTTTTTACATTAAAACGTCGGTACAACAAAGGAGTGTCGCACCAAGGGACGTTGAAGATCATGGAAAAAAAATCGGAAATGTACAGGTACCTACACAACTCCCCCGCCAGAGCGTTTGTTGTACAAAATAAACGCTCGATAGAAAAATAGAAAGAGGAAACGGTTAGCGAAAGAAAACGTCAACTAACAAAGTCTTGAAATCTGACAGGATGTCGAACGTTTCTGCCGGAACGGCGGGTTACCAGGGAAGGTTTTTGCTGTGGTGGTGCTGGCGGGTGTGGTGTAGTGTCTGGTGTGATGATAGAGTTTGGATCATCAACAGGAATTGTTGGTGTTGTGTCTGTGGATGGTGATGGTGTCGGCGTTGCTGGTGATGGAGGTGTATCAAAATACGCGGGTTTTAATCTGTCAATGGAAACTGTGTCTGGCTTATCGGCTTTTTGAACCACGAAATATTTGTCTGTGCGATTAAGCACTTTAAATGGACCATCATACGGTGGTGTGAGTGGTTTGCGAACAGCATCGTTACGAATAAAAACGAAAGGTGACGTATATAGATCATTGTGTACAAAAACGTGTGTGGATGACGAGCGAGTGGGTGTTGGACGTAGATGTGACATACGGTCTTTGAGTTGTTGGACAAATTGGGATGGGTTAGGACTGGCATCGGTGCTAGGTTGAACATACTCACCTGGAAGGCATATGGTGGTACCGAAAACGAGCTCAGCCGACGTGCTGTGGAGGTCGTCTTTGACTGATGACCGCAGACCTAAGAGAACTAGTGGCAGGTTGTCGCTCCAGTTATTGGGGTTTGGCTGTGATATCAGTGCTGCTTTAAGTTGACGGTGTAGGCGCTCTACCATGCCATTGGACGAAGGATGGTATGCAGTTGTTGTGATGTGTTTACAGCCAAGCAGTTTAGTGAACTCACGAAACAAAGTCGATTGGAATTGGCTGCCACGGTCTGTGGTGACGGTAGACGGTACACCAAATGTAGCAATCCAGTGTTGGAGTAGTACTTTCGCAATATTTTCTGCCGAGGTGTCGGAAATGGGTACTGCCACTGGCCAGCGTGTGAAACGATCAACAACGGTTAATAAGTGGGTATGTCCATTTGATGGTGGTAGTGGACCAACAAGATCGACGTGAATATGTGTGAAACGGACGTCGGGAACGGTAAACGTACTGGGAGGAGAAAAAGTGTGGCGGTGGACTTTGTTTCTCTGACACTGTAAACACTGTTTAGTCCATAATGCAATGTCAGAATTCATATTGGGCCAAACAAATCTGGCAGAAATGAGTTTGCGAGATGCACGGATACCGGGATGGGAACGAGAATGAAAATGATCGAAAACGATCTTCCTGTAGCAGGTTGGAACGAGAGGACGAGGGTTACCTGTAGACCAGTCACATAGGACTGTGCCATCGGCTAAAGGTAGGGAAGAATCCTTGAGCTGGAGTGTGGAGGATGTGCGCAGTTCGAGCAAGGATGGATCATCATGCTGGAGATTTGCCAGTTCCGTAAGATCGAATTTAGTCTGCACCGTGTTGATGTCAGGTCTGGATAATGCATCAGCCACAACATTATCAACTCCATGCACGTAGCGGATGTTTGTTGTGAACTGGGAAATATAATCCAAATAGCGGATATCTCTGGGTGAATGTCGGTCAGGCTTGGCATGAAGTGCGTGTGTCAGGGGTTTGTGGTCAGTGTGCACACGAAATTGTCGTCCTTCCAAAAGGTGGCGGAAATGACGGATAGACAAGTAAATGGCTAGGAGTTCGCGAGAAAATGTGCTGTATCTTGTCTGTGCCGCCTGGAGTTTTTGCGAGAAGAACGCTAAGGGCTGTAATTGGTTGTCCACTATTTGGTGAAGCACTGCACCGACTGCAGTATTTGATGCATCAGTCGTTAGGACTAACTCAGTATTTGGATCTGAATGTGGATGGTGCAGCATGGTGGCATCCGCGAGAGCTTTTTTGGCTTCTGCGAAAGCTGTCTCAGCCTCGGGAGTGAAATCGATCGTCTTGACGTTGGACTTGAGAAGATCGGTTAAAGGTGAAACGATGGTCGCACAATGGGGAATGAAGCGACGGTAGTAGTTCAAAATTCCCAAGAAACGTCGTAACTGTGTGATCGTTTGAGGTGCAGGAAATGACAGGATGCTGCGCACCTTATCTGGGAGGGGTGTCAAACCTTTTTGATCGATATGGTGCCCGAGAAAGTCGAGGGACGGAACACCGAACACGCATTTACTAGGGTTCAGCTGAAGTCCGTATTGTTGGAAACGTTGAAAGAGTTGACGCAAGTGGCTGGCATGCTCCGATGGAGAGGCGCTGGCAATTAATATGTCGTCGATGTAGCCAAACGCGAAGGGTAGACCTCGAAGCACTTCATCGACGAATCGTTGGAACGTCTGAGCAGCGTTTCTCAATCCAAATGGCATGCGAATGAACTCGAACAGGCCAAAAGGCGTGGTGATGGCTGTCTTGGGAATGTCTTCTTCGGCCACGGGGATTTGGTGATATGCCTTTACGAGGTCAACCTTGGAAAAGATTGTCTTCCCAGAGAGATTCTGTGCAAAATCATGAATGTGTGGGATCGGGTACCTGTCGGGGACGGTGACGTTGTTGAGAGCACGGTAGTCTCCACAGGGTCTCCAATCACCAGATGATTTTGGAACCATGTGCAAAGGCGAGGCCCATGGGCTTGAAGACGGTCGAATGATGCCAAGATTCATCATATGTTCGAATTCAAGGCGTGCGATACGGAGTTTGTCGGCGTTGAGTCGTCGTGGTTGAAAGTGGACAGGTTGGCCTTTTGTGGCGATGTGGTGCTGCACAGCATGAGAGACTGGGTCGGTGAACTGACACGGTTTAGTGAGGGATGGAAACTCCTTCAAAATGTCAGCAAACGGCGATTGCGGGATCGCCAGCCGAATACCCAGAGAGTTGGTGCATTTACCAATGCCGACTGTATAAAGTTTGGTTGTGGTGTCTACCAGCTTGCGATTTTTGAGGTCCACTGTTAGGCCAAAGTGTGAGAGGAAATCCGCGCCAATAATGGGAGTCTGGACATCTGCCTGGATAAAAACCCATTGAAAAGAGCGTCGGAGGCCTAAATCAAGAGTGATGGACCGTTGGCCGAATGTAGCAATAGTTGTTGTGTTTGCTGCTTGCAGTGTAAAGTGAGATGGTTTGAGGCTGTGATGTTTGGGTGGGGGGATTACACTGATCTCGGCACCAGTATCAATGAGGAATCGAAGACCACTGGATCGGTCAACGATATAAAATAGGCGACTTTCATGTGGAGGGCCAGCCCTAGTCGTCGCCGTTACTGGCTGGCCTGGTCGTTTGACTGTGGAGTGTAAGTGCGGAATGAACATGGAGGATCGCAGCGGCGTGCCTTGGAGCCGAAAGTGCGGTGGTACCAACACCAGGTTTGTAATCGGCGGTTTCTGGACCGTGATCTAGGTCGATGAGGTACTTCGGTGGACACAGATCGATGAGTAGTAAATGCGCTGCACATTGCACTGACCTGATTGCACAACATGCGAACGGTTTCTTTTAGGTCCGTAATGTCCTTATCGATATGCGAGTGATGGGATGGGGAATCAGGACTGCGAGAGACGTCGCCACGGCGATCTGGGGCAGGAACTGGTAATGTCGTAGGGGATTCGTGCGTCGGAGTGGTTTCGGCGGGTGATGTCATGTGAACGCAGGGTCTACCAGCCGGGTAGCATTCCATTATTCTGTCGGCGTGCTGTGCAACTTTGTCAAGTGGAGTAGTGGGTTCCAGCATTGACAGGACCTGCTGCATCGGGAGAGGTAGTTTATCAACCCATATCTCCCTGAAAATGGCGTCGTCCATTTGCCGTCCAGCCAGTAGCGACCGCATGTGGCGCATAAGCTGGGACGGAGTTTGGTCTCCGAGCTCCACCGACGTGAACAGTTCACGGAGCATTTTTCCGGCTGATTTTCCGGTACGCTGAATGACTGCTTCCTTAAGCTTCGTGTAAGGAGCTTCTGGTGGAATGGGATCGAGGAGATCTTCCACGTCAACAGCGATGTCAAAGGGAAGTGCTTGGACAACGTGAGAGTACTTCACGCGCTCGCTGGTTATACGTCGAGTGGCAAATACGGCTTCTATCTGTCGAAACCACACTCGAGGGTTGGTCGGGGCAAAAACTGGCAGTTTCAGAGCAACCGTGTGGATGTCAATAGATTCGCTGTCAGACATGGTGAATGGTGTGAAACTTGGACCGAGAGAATGAAGCTAGTGTCAAATGATGGAAAAACAACCTGGGCTCACCAATTTTGTAGCGTACTACTCTGTCTATGTGGTACACTAAATTATTGTCAACAATATCTAAGGCGACACTAGCAAACTAAGACGGGCGGAGGAGCGTGCGGTGATAAAAAGGCCAAAAGGGTATGTACATCAAGAATAAAAATGAAACAATAGGTGTGACTCAAACTCACAGTTGTTCAGTGTTCTTGTGATCAGGAAATGAGCGTCAAAGAGCCAATGTCCGACAATGTCTTCAGTTCAGTTCGGTCTGACAGCCATCCGTTGGACAGAACAGGATGGTATTGAGCGAAGTGCCAAGAGACGCCGTTGAAGCTTCTAAAATGTTTTGTTTCACACAGTTAGTTCCGACCGATATGATTCCAAGACACTCAAAACCAGAAGATGAGATCGAGCCAGAGTGAAGGATTTATTTACAGCCTTTTTTTTGTATTGCGCGGTGGTGACGACCAAAAGGTGTGTGTTTTTACATTAAAACGTCGGTACAACAAAGGAGTGTCGCACCAAGGGACGTTGAAGATCATGGAAAAAAAATCGGAAATGTACAGGTACCTACAGACATGTGCTACGTTTGCCACCTCATCGACTTCCCCGTCGCGCTCTATTCGCCGAGCCTACGGTTGGCTGGAAACGACAACGTGGAGGCCAAACCGTGACATGGCACCGGTCTGGCAGATTGTTGTCGTCAAGACTTGCCTTTCATTTCCTCATTCTTGCACGGTTGGGGACCTCGAGATCCACTACAAAGCTGACTGGAAACTTTGTCGGATATGGCTCAATGTCGTGCTCAGTGGGGGTTATGTTGTGACCGCTTGTGCTCGAACTCCTGAGAAAATTCTCTGATTCATCACTTCCTGTTTCATGTTTTTGCATAGTACCACGCCTCTGTACGTTGTACCGGGTTATCGGTGAATATATATATATATATATATATATATATATATATATATATATATATATAATTCAATGAATTGGGCGCAAACCTAGTGTTCCTCCGTGTTCACTCCACTAATTGGTGTATAGAAGGAAAGATTATCAAAATTTGTCATTTTCTTACTCACAATAGTCGATCATTTTAGCCGGACAGATTATTAGGTCACGTGTTCCGTTTAAATCACATGTCGATTAGCATTGCCTTGTTGTCCACTGCATTGGAGATCAGCTGTTTTTCTGGTACATCAAATCCTCAGATTTCCGTGAGCAGTTCGACGAAGTGCTCAGGTTACGCGCCGCATTGTCCACCGAGGTTGAAGCGCTTGAACAGCTACGTGCAGAATTGGAAGATTCGGAGTCCATGTCCGAAGTGCATATCCAGTTAGAACGTGCAACATTAGAGAACAAACGTTTACAGTCTGCCGTGCGTGTTGCACACGAGCAAGGTGAGTTGCGTCAAATAGGATGGTTTTTCTTGCCTTTTATGTATTTTTACCTGCGTATGTATTGGTCCTTGATCTGCACAGACATCGGACAGTCGATTGGTTTATTATCAAGGTAATCAGTCTATCATTTTAATGATGATTTGAAAGGCAAATTGGGGCAACAAGTCCGTTCAGAAAGTCACATTAGCTCTTAATCCTTAAAAAATAAGAATTCATATGCCTCACGATTTGTTCATTTTAAACTGATTATTCGTATGAATGAGGACAGAAGCGGCAACCAACACGGTCTCAACGTTTCGACGAACATGTGCGACAGTGAAAATTAAAAAAAAACTAATTTTACGCACCACTAACTGAACAATAGAAATCTGAGCAGGGTTTTTAGATTACTTAGATTTTTGTTTCTATCCGAAGCTTGATTTTCTCTTGTTTTTCTGCAATATTTTCCGCGGCTACCACCACACCATCGTGGTAGTGTCTGATCTGTTTTTCAGTAAACGTGTCTTGGAGGCAGAAATGAGCGCATTGAGAAGCGAACGGGATCGACAGTTGGCTGAAGCTAACGAACGAGTTCGCCTGGCCGAACGGGCCGTGGTGGCGGCAGCCACCTCACGGCGTCGCTTCACTGAACCGATTGCGACAAAATCCCCGGTGCTAACCAGTCGATCTGGATCACACTCGGGCACCGGATCTCTCACAGAATCCTCATCGGTTCCCCTTTTATTTGGTCGAAATGAAGATGGAACGGAATCCATTCAACGCACTCCAGATTCTAATTCCAGTGAATCCACAGACGGTGGTCCAACTACAGTAATTGCCACTGGATCAATAGTTTCCAAACCTCAGGTGACGAACTTTCGACAACCTCTTATGGGCTTCAAAATTGCTGGTCACAAGCGAAAGGTATGCGTATGTTTAAAACTTTCATTGTCGAACTCAATTTATTCACATTTATCAACCAGATGGTACTATTTCGATTTATCTGCATCACTCACTGTCGGTCGTCATTTGTTATCACCATTCTGTTGTTTTTATACTGTCTTATTCGAATTCTGCTAAACACAACAAGTTTGAATGACTGACGTTCAAAATCACTTGCTGAACATGCTTGTTCCCAATACTCCGCCCGTTAACCAGCGCATTGCACTCGGTTTCAAATGAAGCGTGTCACTGGGCGTTACATTGCACACTGTATGGGCAGCTGCTTAACTTAAGAAATTTGCAGAAACCACCCTTTGTATATAAATATCACTATGGGAGTCATAACCGATGAATCTCGGTTTGAGACTGAATATTTTACTCTCTGACTGTCGCAAGACAATTCAGCCATTGTAATACATTGAATTGACTTCTTCGGAGAAAAAAAGCGTTTTCAGTTCTTATTCTTGATCATGCTTGCTATTCCGTTCTCGCATTACAGCGTAAAACCTGTCTTTCCAAGAGCCTAAAGTAGTTTCATCCGGGTCCTCCGTAGTAAATCGCTGTTTTCTTTCTCCAGATACAATTTGTCTTCATTTTATCGGTACGGTGGACAAAAGACCGATCAGTAGTAGCAGGCTGGTTCGTTACGCTATCCTCCATCTGAAGTATCCTTCAAAATATGTATTCACGACACGAAGCGGTTTACCTCCGAAAAATAGAGTTAGAGTCATCGGTTAATCGTCTGATTTTACAGGCTCGTCTTTGTGTTCTTTACACGGATCTAGTGTAAACGGCTAGTATTCGGTAACCGCTAATGACATTAAGCTAGCAGACATCGTATAAAGACATCGTTAGCTCAGCCACTATTACCATGACAATATTAACTGACTCTGACCAGGTCAGCAAGATAGAAGTCAGGCGTAGTGCTATGACCAACACAAAATTTGCCAAATAATACACTTAATCTATACGGATATTTTTCACCAGTGAATATGCTGTTGGCATTTTCAGTCATCTTTTGTGTAGTACTCACTGGTGCGGTCTCTTCTGTGTTACTCGGTTACTTACTACTTTTACGCGGCTAAGTCCTGCGAGAGGATGAGCCGGCTTCATGGATGTCCCGAGTGGCACCTGTCCGTAAGCGATATGTGTAGAGGAACGGTTCATAAAGAATCTTGGGGATTAGATACGAAGTGGCGTCTCCAGCGTCACTCAGCTTTTTTTCGTGGCAGCAACTCTACCCCGTGCACAACCAAGTGCTACCTGTCGGACAACGGGAAGTTTGTGTGAAAGGAGCCGGTGACTGGAAGATCGGTTCATACGCTCCCTTGGATGGCAGTCTGCCAGTCGAGGATGCTCAACCCCTCTTAGTGAATCATACCCCACTCAGGATAGCTGAGTAGGAGGCGAGGGGCAGTGATCTTATTTAGTGGCAGGTCACGTTCGCGTACGTTGCGTTGTTGCCTATAGGCTTCCGTGACTATGTACAGAGTTCATTGTCAGGCAAAAAACCCGCCATACTTTCTAACAACGCCGAGTTGCCTTTGTCTGGCTACTCGCCCTCGGCCTGTTCGATGAGTGACCCCGAAATAGCGCTTTGCGCTCCAATCGACATGGCCCTAGGAGTCGTCGTACCTCACAAACGCGATCACCGCGGCAAAGCAGCAACATTGTTCACAGTGCATGATGAATCTGACTATGAAAAATTTAATCTACTACATATATATATATATATATATATATATATATATATATATATATATATATCAGGTTTCGGTTGAAGAGACGCACTAGATTAGAATGCCATTAGTGGATCGAAACCGGAGTAGTTGGAATGAACTGGTCATCAAACATCTCTGAGAACCAAGTGACGGATCGAACGGTCTAAGCGCTATATCCTCCACCGTCGATAACCGTTGATGGTTCGATGGTTTGAGCGCTGACTTTTCACCTCCAAGGTTCGAATGCCTCCATCGCCGGTCACTCTGTTGGTAGACAGTACTCCCCTGTCGTCCGGCTCCTTACTACAGCTGACTTATTGGGACTGCATGTGGTTCTTCATTCAAAATTTCAGGGTCAGTTTTCCGAGGCTATGGTTTATGCCACTTCCACTGCAATCATATGCAAGCATTAAAATAAAAAAAAAAACACTTCTTAAGCGGTCCTCGGTGTGTTCATTTACGCTTCAGAACTACGTAAAAAACCACGATCGTATTTGAAACAACGTATCCTAGATCCATGCGTCTCACAAACGTTGCAACCCAGTTGTTGACGAAGATGTGCTGTGGAGCAGCATATTTTGTTCACAGATCACAACGGCATGTCACGTTTTCATTTTCTTCGAGCTGGTATTCAGCTTACCTGTCTTTTGAAGAAAACATGAATATAAACAGCCGGCATGCCATGCTTCACCGCATGTTTGTTATTGGGCTTGTTCAGAATAGAAGTAGGATAAGTTAGATCTCGTTTTTTTTATGGTCTCTCTGGCTCAATCGTTTTTTGTGTCCGCACAGTTGTGAGATGATGCGCGCTTTCCCGTCACACTTTTACGGCGATCATTGACCGTTTGTATTCAGATGAAATATACAGGTATTTTTGCTGGTTTTTTGATGTAAGCCGATATTGAATGGTACATTTCCGACGTGTGGTTTTTATTGCTGTTGCGGATGCTACAGAGAACTTTTCGAAGAAAATTAACCCAGCGTCATTTGATCTTGCCGACTTCTGTCGGCTTATCTCGCCAGCGCACTGATTAGGTTGTTATCAACCCATTCACACAGCGACAAGCCCGTATACGCTCATCCAGGCAAATAGGCGGGCGACTTGTGTAACCTCAATCTGAGTGAATATCTGTTGCTATCTATCTGATGAACTCTAGTTTTCAATACAGTTACCAAACAACATTTAGTCCAGGGCGTCCTGTCGTAGCTTCAACTAACCATCTAAGCCGATCACACTCAAAATACCGTTTGGCAATCTATTTTTTTGTTGCTAATGACAACACTGCGACCCAGCTTTTTGCGATGTATTTCGAGTAAACGATCTCGTATCGATTCGTTCGTTATTCACTTTTACGACGGTTTTTTTGTCCCAGATGGTGTTTTAAGAGTAAGCCGTGCTACATTACCGTGGCAAGGTTCAGTTCAGTTCAAACAATCATTAACTATGCACTGGATGCGGTCCCTTCATTCCCTATCTCCTATCGGCAACCTCGATCGGAAATAATGAGAAAGAACGGAAATATGAAAGGAGCAATAAAAGAACTAGAGATATTAATATCAAGTCGGTAAAGAAAGCTTGTGGATACAAGGGTGCCACTGACCGCGATACCTAGTCATTCCCTCTAACGTTTCTAAACACTGAGTGGGAGGGTCTCTTGGACCCCACACCGAAAGTCTAACACGCCCTACATGGCCAAATTCATGGGTAGGCTTTTTCATACCTTTCTTTCGTGCCATGGGCTCATCTTCCAACCGTTACGCGCCTCACTGAACATTGCACGCCGAGGAATCCTGTCAAGGGACATGCGCAACATATGTTCTAACCAGCTTAGCCTGACTTTCAGTTCAACCATTATATATATATATATATATATATATATATATATATATATATATATATATATATATATATATATGGAAAGAAATATCGCCTTTTGCTTGCTTTTCAAAACACCAAATATATCTTATTAGCACAGACATTTGTTGGATCTTAATTTATTCAGTATAGAGGTTTATTCTTATATTTTGTGTGCTGGTTTAAAAAAAAATTGTCACACTGTTTCTACTCCCCCCACCCCTTTGGCACTACTCTATTATGTATGTATATTCACTGTTTAGCAGTTGTGGCATGAGATTAGTCGTGTAGCGAGTTCGGCCAGACGTATGATAAACAGTCGACTTCAGTTCACTCAACCGTCAAGCTCGCATTTCTGCGCCGTAGCTTCGGTTGCTACGTTGCAACATCGTCCAGTCGAGGTCTAAATGAATGGCAGCATAGAGTAGAAAAGATCCGGAAACATGAGGACACCAATTTCCTCATGTTTGAAATCTTTCTTTGAGTATCGTGACACGTAAACACTCTTGTTAAGCTTTTAATACTGACTTTACTTTGACCGAGAGCTCATGCAGTTCACTTTGCTTCATCGTTTTTCGCAATAACGCATGGAAATTTATCGGGAAGTCTCGCTAGATATATGTAATGCTATTTCGATGTCCACTTCTAATCACGACACGGATAGCATCGTAATCCAAATCGGATTTACGTATTATTGCCCACCGCGTCTCGGTTTGACACAATGTTTTGCATGAATAACGCGGAAGAGGTGATTTTGTGCGTGGAATGATTCCGAGAATCGTCTATCTTAACATCAGCCCGATTAGTTCGTGCTATGACATTTCTTTCACCAAAACAGTAGAATTTTCTGGTTTTGAGTGCATTCTTCATCATGGCTGCCTGGCGGACCGCCCTCAAATAGCTTTGATGTAAAAGGCATGCTTTTGAAATTTTTGTCCCATGAGCCTACCATTAGTTGCAATTTTGCTGTTGAGTCACGAGACAACATAGTATTTTCTCGACGGTTTTTTCAGCGATACAGACATGTGGTCGACACTGACAAAAGAGCTACTTGCGGCAAGATCAGCATTTACTCATCAGAGATGAAAACCACTTGTGGCGAATTTTACGCCCATAAATTTGAAAATCATTCATATTCGACATAATACTAGTTTTGAACCTTCAGGCTTCAGACGAATACATCATGGTCCACTATTTCAGGTGCCTATGGATCATCACAGAGCTAACGTAAACAATGTTGAATTATATATAAATTTGTGTCCTCTACTTTTGTTTGATATGCTGTAGGAAATTCAGGAAAGGGAAATTCATTACAAAGAAATTAAATCGGGACTGAAAGTAGAAGATTAACAAAAATTAGAGTAAGGAGCCGACGGTCAAGACACAAGAGTGCGATAATCCTAATTTACTCGCTCACAACTATCTGTGTCCCACTTTGGATCAGCTTCGGTTTTCCGTTCACGAAACGGACATTTCAGTACCCCTATTTCAATTATTACCTGAGAAATAGTGAACACAAGAAGTAAGTAGGAAAAGCAAGGCATGTCACGGGAAAAACTGATTAAGTAAACAGAATAATCTCATAGTATCCCATGGTCGGATTTTGTGGACCCTGCCTGCCTCAGTGAACGGTACATAATGACGATATCTGCCCAGATATGTGCACGATGCATCTCCATTCTGGGTCGAAACTTCATAATTAACGTCGTTAATATTGCTGTTTATCATCCCACACCTGCACACAAGTGCGCCTTGAGAGACACTCCATGGCCACAAATGCTCAGCGTACTATCAAGCAGACACTCCAACAAGTACCCTGGGTTTTGGAATGAAGTTCCCTATAAAATTCCAATCAGTCAGATGACTGCAGGTTACTGTCTACCACAAGTTCAACCCAATGGGGCGTAGTTTAAATCATTTAACTAAACGATCACAGACTCATCGGGCTCAACGAATTCTAGATGTCGCAGCCAGTGGTGTAGTTGCATTCGGGCTCTTTTTTCGTCCTTTCCACTTATTACTCTGTTTTCGGCTTTTTTCATCATGTGCTTATATTAATTTTCTCCTCAACGGGACGATGTTGGGGGGTAGCAGCAGAAGCGCGAGACTGATGAGTAAGCTGAACTGATCGGAGCCTGTATATGCCCATGATTCCAAGTCTCATGGTTAAGGATTCTGGTTTATCTTAGGACACTGGACCATCATTGTCGTGGAGTTTATCTCTTAAATCGTATTCACTCGTAAGCGTAGGGTAAAAGGCTGCGGTTTCTCATGGTTTAATGTACGACTAGCTAGCCAAATTCATGTCTGTTGTGCATTCCTTTGCATCTCTCATATCACAAACGGATATACGCGCACGTAAAGGATGGGAACAGCTACAAAAACTTTGCAACCTTGACTGCGATGGCTCTGGAAGAGTTTGACTCGCTAGATGAAGATGACGTAGATGATGCAGATAGTGAAGATGAGGTGGATTTACCGCAGACTACGTTAGAACCCACTCTCTCCCGACCGGATCGAGCTTCACTTGACGAATCCTCTGAACAAATAGAGTATCAGTCAGAAGCTCCCGAGCCCACCATTCATTCCTCATCTGTTCCGGCACAATTGGGATCGCACTCGGCCACATCGCCATCCCTGCATTCAAAATCACCGTTAGTTACGGAAGATGTTCGTCAGATGCCCGATATTCCCGCGGTTGATGTCATCATTCGGCCGCAATCAGACTCAGAAAGGCCCAAAGAGTTCAAGTCATCAGTTGTACTGGAAGCACATGATGCCGCATGTCCAATATCCGCCAGCTGTCCGGAATCCGGTAAGTACTCTTCACAAAACAGTTGTCTACCAATTTATTGAGAAATTCGAACGAGCTGACAAATTGTTGTGTTTATCAGTACTCCTGTTTTCTTATTTTTGCAATTGTAACACGACTGGTATTTTAGAGTTATACAAGATAGACGAATCTAAGCCTCGGTGAACATCAAAGCTACGGCCAAACCAAACCCCTTGCGGTTATCACCCACGTGAGTTCACAACTTACGGCGTCTGAATATTCCACAGTTGATTCGTTATGGTCATCTCACAATTGAAAGAGGACCAATAACTTAAATTTTTTCGTTTCAACAATGAAACCAAACTTTAATTTACGTTTTGCCTTTTTGAGCTGTTCATATTTACTGTCTGGTTCAGCCTCGTTAAACCCCATTAAATATATTCGTTACTGCCCTGAAAATCAGCGTTTCCAATCAAGTACCGGGACTGAATAACTACATTTTGACGCTATTTGGTAGCAAATTTTGCCACTTATTTTCAATTCAGTGCATTGTTTTCCGAGGTACCGCTGCAGATGTATGGGTGAATCATACTTGATTCTGTAATTTGTATTTCACTTTTTACTTTTTCATGTCCTTGGTTGTTTTGATTTTCGAATGAGGTTCCCGTTGAAAGATGGCTGCCAAAACTGCCGCAACCAGTTCGTTGTTATTGGTTATTCGGAACTAAACTGAATCAAAACTCTGTGCATTGTGTTGGCATCTGCTCCTTCTTTTGAACTGACTGCACTTCTTGCCCAACTGGGTTCGTGCTAGTGCGTGTGGGTTATATAATACCTGTTATGCCAGTAATTTTTGCAAATCGTGAATCGTCTAATCAAGGCGCGTGAATTGGAAGTGATTCGGTCGAATTACAGGTTCGGTTCTAATTCCGAACAGGCTTCCTATTATGGTGCTGATTTCAAAGGTCTCCACGTAGTAGGTGGTAATCTGCACTTATGTCGATCGCTATAAGAGATACACAGCTCACTACCGCATTCAACTTATTTGGGCTTGCTGTGTTTCGCCGCTCTTAATTTCAGGGTCATAGCTGCCGATTCTTGAGTATTCTAAATCTATCGCACTCATGCACAATCAGTGGATAAAAAAAGCCAGTGCAACACCCTCACACTGTTGGCATCGCATCGGTTAGTGGTGGTGGCACATTTTCGGTGTATTTCGGCTAACAAATGAACACGAACTGCACGAGGGACAGTCTCTATCAAAACTCCTCGCAGCTACAATCGTTTATGATTCACTTTCGTTTGTTGCGATGCTTCCAAATAACTAGTGAAACGATCTTTCAAGATTTGTCTCAGCTGTTTCGAGGTGTGCGTTCAACGAATTTGGTATTAATTACTGGAGATTTCAACGCCCAAGTTGGCTGTTTTGGGGGATTCCGAAAGGTATACACAGGAGGCCCGTTTGCTATCCCAGCCGATCACACTGAGAACAGTGGTCGTCTCATTCAACTGTGCTGTGACCACAGATTGTTTCTGACGAGTACGGTCTTTTGCCATAAGAAGCGGCATAGACTCACATGGCATTCTCCTACGTCTTCATAACGTTGGAGTCAGATTAACCATATGTCCATTGGTCACCTCTGGCGTGGTTCGTTTGAAGACTGTCGTTTATTTAGTGTACGCTCGTTGATTCAGACCACGTGCTCGATTCGGTTTGCATCTCTCCAATGGTCGCGCCAACGCGCACGGTTGGTCCTAGTCGATAACCGACAATTTGCTTTCTAGACGGGTTTTTACACAGGTATCGATGCAGCCGAACGTTCGGGACCCAAGTTAACACTGATAACAGATCAATGCAGCCCTATATGTCGCTTACAATGCCACACAAGAATGCAGTTCATGTAGACCTCACAAGTGATGTCTCCAACATCAGTTGCTCTGTTAGATGCTCGCGGGGTCGTCCCTCCAGTTACCCCCTTCAATGAAATGCGTAAATTCTTGAGGGACCAACTGTCGAGGAGCTTGAGAAATGGCTGTGAGCCGTGGTGAATTGGAGCATGTAGGGAAGTGGAGAAAACTGCGTCTATTTGCAGTAGTCGCAACCGTACTGTATGTTCAGAGGTACCGACCAACGGAAGCCAAGTGTAAGTGAGTAAATCAAGGAATCCGATGACTCGCCGACTCACTCTCCGGAACGTCGCCTGAACTGTTGAACAGAGCACTTTAAAGGACAGCTCATTTGATCCACTTCTACAGTGGACTTCCCAATAATATCTGCAAAAGATCCGATGCGGGTAGATATCTGAGTGTAGGTTATTTCAAAGGGTACAGAAATGTCCGGCCGGTTGGGTTGTCTTCGTCCTTTTTCGAGGTTAGATGCGAAGCTTTGATTTTGGGGTTTATAAAACTCCTTCGGGTAATCTAGGATAATGGTCAGATTCCCAGGGAATGGTGTGAGTCGGTGATTTTGCCGACTTGAAAGGTGGCAGGCTTTTTTTTGTAAAAGCACAGTGGAACTAGCTTGGTAATTATAGAATCCGAATTGCTCGCCGGATTTTGCGGGTTCAGCTGCAGTTGCTTATTCGATCACACTTTTCGATTGCAGCCACATCGGCGTGGGTCTCCGCAACTTCCATATATGTGTTTACCTCATTGTCGACCGAAATTTAAACCACACATTTGTGTTATTTCAAACGGTTTTTTCTAATTTTAAGCTCAATAACTCGAAATACGGTGTCACTGATTCTTTTCTTGACTCATTTGAATGTTCCTTCACATTTTCTTTCTAATGAGGATCATGCGGTTGCCCCCTTTTGTAGCAAGGTCCTATGTAATAGAACATACTAAATGCAGTTTTACGGAGTTTATCTTAACTGGGTAAAAGTTCTGTGTTTCTTTGGTGAAGGTAAATGTTTGTCTGTGTGTGAACCAAATATTTTGTGATTGAAGCTAATGTTAGGGATGAGAATTTACCTCGGTTTCTCCACATTCCCTATACGTAGCTAAAATTTCTCCGATAAATCATTCTGTCCCTAATTTGAAAGAAATTTCAAGAAATTAATTTTAAGACAAGTGGTTAATGCAAACCAATAAGGACAATAAATGGGTAATTGCAAACCTCGTGGGCTTCTCTTGATTGAGCCTCATTAGAGATCATCGTTGTGCATGTTTGAAATTGTAGTGTGTCTGAGTTTTGCCACGGGAACAGATTTGCACGCAGAGCTCTGGGAGCCGGGTACTCACCACACATGTACATCTATACATACATACATGCACATACACCATACACACACACACACACGCAAACAAACTCAGCTGCATGAAAACCCTGATGAAGTGGACTCAATACCGTTCGGATGAAAAGTCTCCATCGATAGCTTTTCTCCTTGGTGCGAAGTTTACCACCAGTTGACCAAACGTCTGAGGGAACATGTCCTTGTACGTTTCGCTTATGATTCTTGCCTGGTTGGACCATCCGCATTAGGGGTACACAAAGATTGCTAATGCAACCGGCGTTTTTACGGTGTCACTTGACGTTGGTGTGGCCAGTAAATCTGTGAGACAGTTACTGCTATCGATAAATGGATGAGGAATATAAGCCCCGGACGTTGCGTATGTGCAAACATACTCATCTTTCGAAATCAATGACATGATTTGTGATCGCTGGTACAAACGATTCAGTGCGTCCATAGGGCACTGAAAGCACCCTCTATCGTTCAGATTCTCCTGTCAGATGATTCCATGTATCTTATCGACTCTGTTAATTTTTGGGTTCTGTTCAGTCAATTGCAGATTTTTTTTTACTAAAACCACGTACCTCATCTTACACTGCTGTTGACTGAAACCCACATAACAGAGTCAGTTACGTTTCCACATTGAAGATAGTTTTCAACATTTTCGTCACTAAATTGGTTGCTTTTCGTGGCTTAGTCACGCACACAACCCATCTGGCATACACATACAGATCACGTATCGATGTACCATCACACACATACACAGATAATCGATGTGGTACGTTGCTGATCCAGCGTTTCCCTGCTTCTTTAAACTGGCTAACCAATCAGTGTCGTGTCGTTATGATCCTGCGACGTTCAGTTAGCGAGTTGCCTGCACGCTTCGATCGAGTTTATGGATAGCTGGTCGCATGTACATACCTCCAATTTTCCACCCACTCGTAACTTTGGTGTTTCTTTAGCCTTTTCATGTCATTCATCTATCTTGTCACGATCGAGTCAGTGATACACAAAATCGATCATGATGGATTGATATCTTATTTTAATTGTGAATTTGGACCTTCAAACGGACCGTAGAAAACGCAAAGCGATTGAATATGTAATGTCAACACACATTAATCACCATTGAAAAACCTTAGGAACACCGTGTGCTAGTTTCGTCTGATTTTTTCGTGGTTATCGATGCATTGTAACTTCATCCACAACTAAAGACTTAAGCTCGTCATTTTAGGAACTTGCTCATAGGTATAACGGCCCACTGGACTATCAGAGATAACCTGCAATCATGAATCTGAGATCTAGAGTGGCAGGTGATAGGGCCCTGATAGATCAAGCGTTGCAGCGAGTTGGGTGGCCGGTTAACGCAATCTGAAGTTGGAAAATTTGCCGTCGGTGGTTGGTTCGAACCCCTGAAATATGCCATTTGACCATCACCATCACAATCAGACCCGAAAAATGCGGTGCAATTACCACTACGCCATCCAGCTAGCCTTCACCCCCCCCCCCGCAACTATCTGCTTCACATCAACACATTGAACAGCGCATCTTTCTCTGTCGTTTTGAATTCCATCTTTCCTAAACAACTGCGATCAGGTCTCTTTTCTGGAATTTGTAGAAATCTGGCAATACCCTTCGTCGTGGGTCGATCTGATTAGCTCACGAAGATCTACAGTCTCTACAAGAACCAACGGGTTAGTTAAGACCTTTCACTGGTCGGGTAATCGAGGAAGAATAAACAACTTCCATTGAAGCCACTACCTTATTGTCCCGATTTAATGGCGCTCGTGTGAAATACGTCACACTGATCTAACTAGATCCGAACTGATCTCCACTAACCTGAGCCGTATGGCACACCCTAAATGTGTACGACTGTCGTGTTTATATCACTAATATCTATTCAATGAATGTTTATTCAACATGAAATACTTTATTCACACACCGGCCTGATTTTACCTCTGTTTAAGTGAAGTTATGATTTGGTGTTCTGGTTGTTTAACGAATACCAGTTGCTCAATAACTTCAGTGTTTCAATTAAACAACAAGCACATGTTCTTACTGTGATTTATTACTGATTATTGCGTGTGAGCATTTGTAGATTTCTCATGCATACGCGTTTATCTCTTTCCTTATCCTAGAATTTGAGAATGGTAGAGAAGACAGCGATCCAAATATCTCAGTGTGGTCGATGGTGGCTTTATCAGGCTCCGAGATGGCTATTCGGCTTGAACGCTTCTCGAAATGCTCCCAAGTAACCACGCGTCCCATATAGCTTCTCAGGAAGTCCTGCACCCTGCGTTCTCGGGGCGCAGGTGTTTTCACAAAATTTTCGGGGCGAAGACGAACGCCCGGTGCTCTCCACCGAGTTGATTGACTAATAGTCAGTTTAGGGGAGATTGCTCAACCCTGATTCCAAACCAATCATGGGTAGAGTTTGAGGCGTACAACAGTATGCTCACCGGCATCTGTGGCGGAGAGTTGTACTGGGAACCCAGGATGTTTAGCCTCATCCGAAGGGTGTATGAACTGAGCAATCAGTCACCGACTCCCAGAGATTTCCGGAAGAGACGAATGAATCAAACAATTGACCACCGGCTCATCTGGGTCAACGCTGCTGCCTTTCAAGACGCACTTGGCTGCTCGAATATAGGGGCCTACTCTGAATCAGGCCACCGAGTAGTACAACAGTCCACAATGCAACCAACCATGGAAGATACCACTCATACAGTGATTGACGGTCTTTTGATCCGCACACATGAACGTTCCCTCACACCGTACACATGAACTTACTTTCCCATCTCCACTCTTCTTTTCCTCACTATTTTCGTTTATCAGACCCCACGGGATATTCGATCGACCGTGCCAGCTATAGTACTACTGATGGAGATGCTGGCTATATTCTCGTCCTTCTTCGAATAGCATCCGAGTCTCATCGAACCCGCTACTGCCAGCTGATGTCTTGTTTCGTCCTCGATACCCATTCAAACTAGCTTTGTTCAACGTGCGAAATCTGATGTGCATAGGACAACAAGCGTTTTCAGCTCGTACACTTGAGTTCCTTGCCATCGATGTGTTTTGCATTCAAAACTCCAATTTCATCATTTGATTGGCGCCTCCCATCTAGTCCTTCCGTGAAGTTGCACTTACGCCCTTCTGGGGACGCTGAGGCTGAGGCTTCTGGTACTGCTGGCTTTGGCATCGTTCTCAGTGAAGAGGCTGAAGCGGCGCTGCTAGACTAGATCCCGCTCGACAGGCGTGTATGTGTAGTGAGACTCGCGTTCGTACAAAGTGAGCAATCGCCGTTCCGATAGGTGCAACTTGTCTGTCATTTCGGCGTATGCACTCACTGATTGGTAAACAGTTATTCACTCCCATCCGGATCGTTACCACACCTGACCTACTGAGGCTTCATGTGGTTCTCCACTCCAAGTCTCAGGGTCTGGTTGCCGGTTATCCCTAATGGTATAGTTGGCCCTGGAGGCTGTGGGGTATAACCCTTCCACTGCACCCGTGCGCAAGCGTGTAATAAAAAACCCAGATGCAATCATAAGTGACTTTTACCAAAAGCTCCACGACATTGAGCAGGGTCGATATCGCGATTTTGGCAGTAGATGTGAAAGATGCAGTTGGTCAGCTGTCATCAAACGATGCACATTTGGGAGGCGCTTTCGGGCTAGATTCCCTGTCGCTCTGACAACGGGGATCAGGTTTTGGCCCTGTGCTCTGACCATCGTCTGTTTCTGTCCAGCACGAACTTAAAACGTTCAAATCGCCGGTACGTCACGTGGTGTCCGCCCCCTTCGAGTCAACAGTGGACCCAGATCGAGCCACTATTGGCGGGGTTGCATACAAGACTGTCGCTCGTTCTGGAGTACTCCGTTGATTCCGACTGCGCATTAGTTCTAACTCAGGAGCGTCGTCTGATTCGCTGGGCGGAGCATTTCGAGAAGCAGTTTAATTGGCCTTTATCCTCGTCAGGTTTGATCAATAGCGCAATGAGTACAGCTCTTGTTGTAGATACTAGTCCTCCGTCAGAAACGGAAGTTCTTCGTGAGATAATCTATCGTAAACGGCATAAGGCTACCGGATCGGATGGGTTGCCTCCGTCTTTTATCAAAGACGGTGGCCCAGCACTTTAACTTAAGTGGACGAAACTCCTCGATTTGATATAGGAGAAGGAATAAGTTCCAGAGAGGTGATGTCAATCGGTGATCGTACAGATTTATAAGAAAGGCGACGGGTCCTCCTGTGAGAACCACAGGGGAATAAGTCTGGTTAACATCGCATCCAAACTACTCACTAGTATTATTCTCCACCGCTTATCTAACTCTCGCAAACAGTGCTCGCGCGAGAATCAAGCTGGGTCTAGATCTGGTCAAGGTTGTGCTGATCACATCTTCACTCTTCGACAAATTATAGAACATAGACACACCTTCCGTAGGCCCACTATCTCAGTTCTTCTTAATCTTCAAGCGGCGTTCGACTCAGTCGACCCTACAGTTCTCTGGCGCTGCCTATTGCTGAAGGGTGTACCAGAGAAATCCATTTCCATCGTAATATCCCTTTACACTGATATCCGAAGCTGCGTTCGGGCCCACGGTGACCTTTCACCCGAGTTCACCACGAGAACTGGTATATTTCAGGGTTGCCCCCTCTCCTTATCTCTTCAACTTTGTGATTAAGGTGGTCCTAGAGACCGCACTCTTGTCAGGTGAGGATAACGGCATTGAACTTTCTCCGAAGGAAAAGGTATCAGACCTTGAATATGCAAACTGTTCTGCTTTTCTGAGCGAAGGTGCGGATAAGTTACAAGCTTTTCTAGACAGCTTGACGGGTTGCGTAGTAATCTTTGTTATGCGTCTTGCACCTTCGAAGTGGAAGATGTGTTGCAGAACTGGGTTGGTCCAACGCCAAACTTTTCGGTGTTTGGGAAGACTTTAGACCAGATGGACACGTCCTGTTATCTGAGTAGCTGCATTTCACCTGGAGGTCAAATATCGGATGAGGCGTCTTTGTGTGTACAGAAGGCTCGGTTAGCAATTGTCAGTCTTAGTAATCTGTGGCGTCGACATGACATCTGTTTACTTATCAAGGGTCTAGTGTACGCTGCAGCAGTGGGGCCCGTACTTCTGTATGTTTTGGAGAGATGGCCATTGTGAGTGGAGGGAGGGTACACGAAGGTTGTCGGTATTTGAACACCGATGTATTCGTAGGATTGCTCGAATGTTGTAGGAACACTGTGTGGGCAATGCTAAGGTTCAATGGAAAGTCTTATGCTCAAGGATCAAATCATTAGATGAAACACAAGCTCAGCAGGCTAAGATGGTTGGGACATGTGTTACGCATGTCCTCTGACAGGAACCCCCGGCGTGCTACGTTTGCTGAGGCGTGCACCCGCTGGAAGATGAGTAAGGGTGATCAGTCTATGACATGGAGGAAAGGTATGAAAGACCTAACTAGTAAACTTGGCCATGTAGGGCGTGTTAGACTTTCGGAGTGGGGTCCAAGAGACTCCCCACTCAATGGTTAGATACCTTGAGGGATATGGCTAGATGCCGCGACCAGTGGTGTTCTTGCATTCACAAATTTTCTTCATCGACTTAATTCCAGTATTGTAGTTCTCCTGTTACTCCTTCCATACACTTTTCTCCTTCATTATTTCCTTTTGAGGTTACCGCTGGAAGATAGCAACCAAAGCCACTGCACCCAATGCATGGCTAATGGTTGGTTGAACTGAACTGAGCGTTGATCTGTGATGAGAGTAGTGATCTCCCAGCGAATGATATCTCTTTTTCTTCAGGGCTTCTACGATGGCATAGGCTTCTTTTTAAATTGCTGAGTACCTATGTTCGCTGGGAGACAGTGCGTGAAAAGAAAGCAACAGGACGACCATCTTGGTTTAGTGTAGCGGCAAAGGCAATATCTGATGCATTATATTAATGGTTGGCAGATTTTGATAATGTTTTGAGGTGATCCAAATGTGAAAAGTCTTTGGCCGCCGAAGCCAAAGACTTTTCACATTTGGATCACCTCAAAAAATATCTGATGCGTTCGTTTCGACAATGAGGAGCGACCGTAGTCGATATTGTACACAGCAGCTCTTTTCAGTTCGTCTTTCAGATTTCGAAAGGCCATCGTCACCTTATGAGGAGTAGGGAATATACGGTTGCGCACCAGAGGGTGAATTTTATCAAAGAAGTGTGGCGTAGTACGCTAGCATTCCCACTGTTCTCTTCTGTGATCGGATATCCCGTGTAGGAAGTTCTCTCAGGGCATGGAAGCGTTCCGGGTCTGGTTTGGTGAAGCCTTGAGAAATTTCGTAACCGAGCAGTTGGACTTTTGTTGCAGCGACTACACGCTTGCTCTCGTTGAATGTAATGCAACGCCTCTTTGCAACATCAAAGAAGTTCCGCAGGTTTTTATCATGTTCCTCCAAGTCGTAGCCACCCACTGTAACGTTGTCCACATAGACGTATGTGTCTCCTAAAGATTCATCATCTATGATGCTATCAATAGAGCGCTGAAAACAGCAGCTCCATTCGCCACGCCAAATGGTATGCGACAGAACTAGTATAAATTCCCACAGGCTTCAAAGGCAATGTACAGTTTTTTGTCCTCGCTTATGGGAATTTGATGATAAGCACTCTGAAAACGGCGTACTGAGACATCTCTACGAGGTCGTCTATTCGAGGCAGAGGGTGAGCATCAAGGTACGTAAATCGAATAGTAGTTTGGCTGTAGTCGACCACCATGCGTTTGTTGTGCCTTTCATTCGTGGTGACCGAAACTTGGGCTCATCAGGGAGATGTTGAAGATTCAGTGATGTTATTCTCTAGTAGTCGATCAATTTCGCTTTAAATGAACTTTAAGTCTGCAACAGAATGACGGCGGGTCTTAGTGACAATAGATTTACCATTGGGAGCCAGATTGTTGAGTAGGGGTGGGGTATCGACTTTTGCAGCAATAAGCGTACAAACAGGAAAGTGTGGTCGACCACTGTCTAGGGGTATAATCACATTTTAATGCTGACTCAAAAAATCAAGGCCGAGGATGAAATCAGTACACAAATCATCTAAGAGAAAATTTAACGGGTTTGTAATGCGTGTTTTTGGATCTAATAGAAACGTGTGCGTGCCCTCGGGTAACACAAGGCAGTTGAGTTGAAGCCATAGAAATCGTACTAGTAGAGGGCAGTACATAATAATGATGTTGTGTAGCGATATTACTTGATAAGTGACTCTCACAACTCCCCGATTAGGGCCTTCAACGTCACATTAATAATCAGAACCCGTACCGTAGATTTAGATAAACCGATAAAAAATGTGGCAACAAGTGATGAAACGATAGGTTTCAATGAGGACGCAGTGCGTTTATTTTTGGGATTTGATCGACAAATCTGAAAATGCCTCTTTTCCCGCAAGAGTTATAAATGACTTCCAGGGCCGGACATTTGGAGCGCGGATGCTAAACTTTACCACAAGAGAAGCAATTGGTATCAGTTGTGAATTATGAGCACCTGAAGAGGGAGCTGAGACGGCAGTTTCTGCCGGTTCTGATGTGACGCCGCACGGCCCGCAAGTAGTCGAATCATAGAGAAGAGATTGCTGCTGAGCGTGCTCCATCATACGGGCTTCATCAAAAGCGTGTTGAAGGTCTAGCGTTTGCCTTTTAAGTAGCCGTTGACGGATGATGTTAAAGTGCATCCTTGTGATGAACGCGTTACGGATAGCCTCGTCGCAGTTTTGGTCATCGGACACCACCCCAAAGTTGCAGTCTTTAGCAAGGCAACGTAATTTCTGTAGAAAGTGGTCTACTGTCTGGTTGGGTTCTTGTCTAGTAACAGCTCGCAGCTCGCTTAACGTAAATCGATTCAACAGTTTGTATGGCGTCCTCATAACTCAGACAATCGACCACATGCTGATAGATGGAAAGGGAAATGAAGTTCACAAGAAGTTCCTTTTGTCGAGACTAGGCACGTCTATGACAAAGTTTGTGAATGTTTCGTGCCAATGAATCCACTGTTCAGCGGCTGACGGAGAGTGTGGATCAGCTTCGAAGCGTTCCGGACGGGATAGGCGTTCCATGGATTGTTAGACGATTAAATTGTTATGAACCCGAATGATTGAGCACCGCACTTGGAGAGGAGACGGATCCGAAAAGAGGTTTCAATCTTCTTACAATGCGAGTACATGTGCTGAAAAGGGAAAAACGAAGACCGTTAATATTAAAAAAAAAACGAGAGAATGTCGGACCAACGTCAAACTAGTTCATAACACTCCTGTTCACCAGTTATCTTTTCGACACTGTAGCTGTCGAATGAAGATATCATAGCTATTTGGGAAGGCACTTTTAATTGTTCATTCACTATCTATTCAAATTACAGTGTAGAATGATAATTCACTGTGCATCATACGTTTATCAGACAGTAGTATGTGGTCAACTCATCGGTATGTGAGCGCTTGCTTTCATGGGCTACCGCTTTCGTTTTTTTTTACTTAAATGACTCTCGAATAAACTTTCTTTACCTTTTCTAAATTATCCAGCATGCATTTATTGCTTTGCCTCATTTTTCTCATAAAGTCCACTTCTGCCAATTGAGCCAAATGAAATTGGAACAAGTTATATGTTTCAGCAGTAGTACTTTGACGCCTTATTCCCTGTATGCATTTTGTTAAGCGAGACCGAAGCTCCCACAAACGCCAAAGCAGTTCCTTTCGCCACTGAGGTGGGAAATCAGTGGTGCGTTCGGTTGTTGGAGCAGTCAGCAGTCTCATGCACTCGATTTTTTCAGCTTCCAAACTGACGTTCCACTATTTTGTTATGATCAAAACTAATGGGAATGTGCGGAGGTATCTTCACAATGTTTTATATGATTTTGTCGGCAGCTCACTTTGATTCGTGTCAGCATTAAAAATCGTGTCTGTCCCATTTATTATTTCTTTGTGTGCCAACTATTGGCGCTGTTTGATATAGACTGTGAAACGAAGATACGTTTTTCCTGGATAACATTGGGATTGGAATTGGTGCTAACTGTTCCTTACTATATCATACGAGATGGGGTTTTTGGTTTTCATCGCGTTGAGCTGTCATCCATGTGGGACGAATAGATTCATGGTTTCTTGCACACTGGCCTACTGCAGTCCACAGAGTCGATTTGCTTCATTTTTGGTTCCACTGCTTCTTGCCTAGGTCCCTTTTCGTCCCCGACCTCATCAAGTACCCCACGCAAACAGTTACCGACAGCCTCAGAAACCACTCCAAAGGCGGAGACTCTTCTGTTGAAAGATCTTTCCACAGATTGGCAGACGGCCATCGTTCCAGCCACGGAATCAGATACCGTGCCGAGATCGGACTACTTACGTTTGTTAGACGAATTGGATGGGGTGCGACAAGAATTGGAACTGGCTCGTCGTAATCAGCATGTCGTAGGTACAGCTGAAACAGGCACATCTGTTCGACCCTGTTCGGTAATCGCCACATCTACCGAAAACGCCCGGTAGGTGAATAACGACGGTGTGTGTGTATGTGTGTAGATCTGCATTTTGTTCGATTTTCAAATTGACTGAACTGTTTTGACATGACTGTATTAATGAACGGTGGATCATCTTAACCTGTTGAATTTACTCATCCATCGATTTGATTCTTGCTCCTTTACTTTTACTCGACTATATCCTGCTAGAAGACAGATGGGCTTCATGGGTACCTTGGATCATCGCTGACCGTGAGCGGCGGTTGGATGCGAGCTTAGTGCAACCTCCTGACCCAGTTTTGCTTCTACTATCGGGGACCGTAAACCGACTTTTGCGCTAAGTGCTCCACGTCCGTCTCGACGGTGCTCATCCACGTTTTTAGTTGACCCCCAAGGCGACAATGCCATACCGCACAGGGCACAGGCCAGAGTGTTTGCCTGAACCGTCCCATGTCTGGTCGCTTAGTATATGTATCGATCTGATTCATTCTGTTGGCATATTATCCAAGAACGTCACGAACGTTTCAAAAAGAGATGTTGACATGACCATATGAGTATCTTTTTGGTAATATTGTTCCACGTCTAACCTATTTCAATCCTTATATGATTCGCCGTTCCAAGATTGAGAGTTCGAGTTATCGGTTCTCTCTGGCCACACCAGCCTAGCACTGATAACCTCACCTCGACTGGTACTACAACGTTTACGGTGGAATTGGCAAAAAAAAAACAACGACAGCTGTAATAAATCTTTAAACAGTTCAATCATTATTAACGTGCTCCCTTGTGGGGAAAAGTGACCCACACATGAATTAGGTACTCGTAGTAATCATGGTGTAAACGTTTCCAAAATATCCGGTACCCAAATGACAAGATACTTGGTTCCAGAACATGCACGTTGTGGCATCAGAACACGTTTTCAGAGACAAACAATTGTTTTCAATGATTCATTCTCAAGTCATCACAAATCATATAGGAGATGGTTGTGCTCAAATCGTCAAGGCTCATTCGGATTGGACATAGTTTGTGGGGGGGGGGGGGGGCGGTAGATCGACGTGTCGATGCGCACGACTAGGTCGTGACGGTCACATGGTTTGGAGCTGAGTGACTGGGGTGGGGATGGTCCACTTGCGGCCAGGGTAATTGGAGGGCTTGGACGAACTTCTTCTGTGTACACAGAGTAGGTGCGAAAAGGCGGATGCTAATCGCCTCTGCGGTGGCCAGTGTGCGTAGGCGGATGTGTTTGTGGGGATTGGGGGGCACTCGATAGACGATTTTGAATGCCGAATCTGTGCTTATTTGATGACCTAAGTCTACCAGATGCCCGAGAACGGCACTTCCTATGGTTCCTGTTCCTCCATGTTGTAGCCACCTTGGACAATGTTCCTTAATTCTTTGGGATAGTTGCCTTGCCGTTCGGCCAATGTAGGTTGCACTACATGTGACCGTCACGACCTAGTCGTGCGGATTGACACGTCGATCTAACCCCCCCCCCCCCACAAACTATGTCCAGTCCGAATGACCCTTGACCATTTCAGCACAACCATCTTCTATATGATTCGTAAAGACTTCGAAATTCTTCATCACTTAGGCGACTACGATACCGTAGTCAGCTTGATGTTTTCACGCTCTCGTATGAGTTCAGTGAAGTGTATGGTCTGTTCCCACAAACATCCACTGAATTATCAAGGTAAATCAACAGCCATGAACATGAGAATCGAAGCGGAGATTTAGCGAAAGTTCTAATAGACTTGTCAGGGTTCGGCTCCGAAGCATGGCCGTTAAAGGCTTGTAGTAATATACATACTACTTGCTGAACAAGTAGTTGACTGCTCAAAATCAACTATGGAACCACAGTGAACGTGATATCGTCAAATGAACCGAGCGCAATAAAACGAAGCAAGGCATGCAAATCACATTGTTGCATCCTCCGACCGAATGAAGACGGCCTTCAAGCGGAATGGAGAGCTGTAATGCAAAGAAGCGTTGTTATAATTGAGTGGTTTTATTAATGTCCGAATGAATGGTTTTCAAATAAACAACCCGTTTATCCGGCATGTCTTCTAGACAATAACACGGGTAGAAGATACGCGAAGACTGTTGGTGTTGGAGCATTGATGTATTGCTTGCATATGGCGGGGATACCGCGTCCGCATCAGCAATTCTTAGGTCAGGCGTACGATGTTGGAACTAGTGGTCGGTCACCGGGACAAACGTTCAGTCGAAACAGGTTAAGGTGATTGGGACGTGTTGCATTTACCTTCGGATAGACCTTCTCTATGTATGCTGTTATCTGAGGCAGTTCGAGGTTAGAGGATAGGTCGAGGTAATCAGTCCATGACTTGGCAAAGAGGCATGAGAACCTTGACCGTTGAACTTGGCCGTTAGGCTTCCGGGTTGGGGTGCGCGAGACCTCCCACCGTACCGTTTGAGACATCAGGTGATATGATTAGTTGCCGCTGTGGGTGGCGCAGTTTGCATTCTATTTCTTCATCTTGATTAGCCTTTAAACGTCGGCTCGTCTTCCTCGTCTAGACGATACTGTAAGGTAGCGACCCAAGTCAAGGTGGTTGAAAGGACTGAATTGAACTGAGGATAACAATCCGGGCAACGGTAGATAAGCTATCTACCACCAGTTCGATCGGTGGTGGTAGATTTCGAGCCTCACACCTCAGATTTGGTACAGACTTGTACCAATAGACCACTGCGGGTAAATATGATTTGTTTTTTATCTGGCATTAATTAACTTCGTATTCTTTTTAATTTCCTGGATGATGTAGTTAGTTCTAATTGGCAGGGGCAATCAAAATTTGCCGATTGACATGTTTCTTTCACATGTAGGCTTTTACTTCACGACGTCCACATAATAATGCCCTTCGACGGGGAATATTCCAGTTTTTGAATCCCAACAGTGATTAGGTCAATTCTGTTTATCCAGTCTCAGTAATACCAGTAGTGATTTTGGTTGATGCTCGACAACAGATGATAGTTAATTGCAGAATCAACTGAAATCATCATATGACTGAACTTGACCACATTGTCATCCATCATTGTTGCCCAGCCTTGTTGTGTGTGTGCGCGCGCGCGCTCGCATGTGTTTGTGCATGTCTCAAGGACCTCAGTCATACTGGGTGACACGCCAGTGTTTAAGAATTGCAAAGTACGGCGTTCTCACTTGCATTGTTTGATTCATTTCTGAACAGTTCGCTATCCGAGGAGGCAGTAAGAGAACTATCCAGGAACTCACAGGGACGCTTGAGCTGTTGTGTTCACTCAATAGTTTTTACCACACGCAAGTGAGGCTAACCAGTCCATGTCCCTTGTGTACCCTGATGTCCAAATGTCAACCCTTTGGATTTTTGTGTGCCTTTGAATTTCCTTTTTCTAAGGGTAATCATTAGTGAGAAAGGGAATGTGGGAACGATCAATGCTGCAGACTTTTCTTTGCCGTACACTCCTTCGCATCCCAACGAGGCTGCACTCTTATTAAGTGTCCTCCGTCCGCCAAAATCGGATAACCCTCTAATCAAGAACAAAATTATTTAGTCTGCTCACCTTATCGGGTGTGTTAGGCTAAAAACTGAGGACAAGTTGCGCCAGCATACACAGATAGAGAGAATGTGTGAAAATCTCGGGCGCTCTGATGATACCCCTGTATTAGATAGTCGCTATGCCGCCTTACATATCAGACACGTCAACAGGCACCTATTGTTCCTCAAAAAACGCTCTCATTAAATGGACTGCTGACAAATCTGCGTTGGTTTATACGACTGTGCATATTGCTGATCATAGTGTAACGATTCTTGTCACACTGCGCCGTTAGATTTGATGCGCTTCAAATTTGCTCCCGTTGACCTGCAAATTAATATGCCATGATTTGACCGATTTGATCCCACGATTATGTCTAAGGACACCTCAAATGAACTTCATGTGAGTGTTTTGCTGTGGTAAAATGTTCCCGTCGAGTTGACAACATTGTGCCTTGTTTTTGCTTGATTGCCTAATGTATAGCATTATATTTCAACGATTTGAAGTACATGACCGTTTCCGTTTTCCAAAAATTGGCTGATAAGGCTAATGACATCGAAAGCAGAGCACGTGGTTAGTGGGTCGTTTTTTTCTCTCTCTCAGTTATGCTCGCATGATAACTACGATCCACGCTGGCCTGTGGTAACCTCGCTGTTTATTGTTCAGTTCGATTCGAACAATTACTACCCGTGCACTAGGTTTGTTGATGCACTGGTAGCTCAATCAGTACTGTCAAGTGACATCGGTGGTGATATCACTCGTTCGATTCGGCTGCTTGTGTGCGATGTAAAATTGCGCAGATTCTTTGCCGGTTACACGTAACACATCGTATGAGCTGCAACTACAATGAGCAGTTCTGTTTCCTCATTCACTCACAGGTTGTTTGTGTGCGTTTTGCGAACTGTGTCCATTATGTGTCGTTGATATACAGAAACGATAGATATCAACATCCTCAGTTGTACTGTTAAATGCGCGCAAATCGATTCCCCCGGATTCCATATACGATGAGGCATCGAGATGCCTTAAACACCAACTGATTCGAAGCCCGACAAACGACCGTTAGCAGTGGTGGATTGCGGTAATTGCCAACAGCCGCAATCTTTTCCGTCTAATCAGAAATACCGGCCCACGAAAACCAGGCGTTAGTGAACTGATGGAAGAGGCTAGTAGCTCACTGATTCAGACCTACAGGCGCTGTCTAGTTCGTTGGGCGGAGCATTTCAGCAGCAGTTTAATTGGCCTTTATGCACGACGGGCTTTCCAAATAGCATCATAGTTCCAGCTCTAGATGTAGATACCAGTTCTCCGCCAGAAACGGAGGTTCTCCATGAGAAATACTACCCTAAACGGCATAAGGCTGCCTGACCGGATGGGTTGCCTCCGTCTGTTTTCAAAGAATGTGGTTCAACATTGTTATTGGAGCAAACAAAACTCCCCGGTTGTGATATCGCATGGGGAACCAATTCCGAAGAGTTGGTGTGGATTGATGATCGTACCGATTTACAAGAAGGCTGACAGGTCTTCCTGTGAAAACCCCAGGGGAATAAGTCTGGTTACAACCGCACCTAAATTGCTTGCTGGTATTCATCATCATCATCGTACAGCGTTGAACAGTAGGGCAAGCCCCACTGACCACTGCCTTTCTCACCATGTTGCACACTGAATTAGAAAGTATGAATATACAAGATGGACAGAGACTGGGCCTACACGGGTGGGAAAAGGAAAGAATGCCCTAGTAGCCAACAAGCGGAATACACAGTCTAACTGTACAAACGTACACCGATCAGTCATTCTGATTCGATAGAAAGTGACAACACGATCACCACTGTTCACGGTTCGCAGCCACATCCTTCAGTGTCTCCAGCCAACTGGTGGACGGATATTTTGGACCCCAACCACGAAGACGTGAAGCACCTACTTTTCCTAAGTCTGCTGTACATTTTCTCATTCCTCGTTGCCACGTCATCTGTTGACCTCCACGTGGCTTTTTCCACTCCTGAGGAGCAACGGGGAATAAAACACGGTACGGTACGGTAGACGTGTGTTTGACATACGTAACACGTGCCCCAACAAACGAAGTCTACCAAGTTAAATATGCTGTGACAAAACGTTCTCTGAATTAGTACCCAATACTCCATTTCTGACCTCGGTATTGCTCACTCGGCTATTCCACCCAGTCTTTGCGATACTACGCAAGCATCGGTGGTCGAAAACCTCGAGACGACGAACATCTTCCACATGCAGACCCCAAGTCTCGCAACTGTACAACAAAACTGAACGCACCAAAGCACAGTATACACGACCTTTCAACTTCAGTGAAATATCAAGTCGGCACCACAAGTGCTTCAGTCCGGTGTACGTCCCTCGAACCTTGGATATACGCGTGTTCATCTCTACTACAGTGCTTCTGTCCGTCGTCACGCAGCTACCGAGGTGGATGAAGTGGTCGACAGCTGACAGCACCTCCTCATCGAGCATCAAGCTCGGAATCGTTGACGTCCAGTCTTGTAACATCACCTGGCACTTTGAAGGTGCAAAGCGCATGCCGAATGGAGCTACAGCTCTTGAGAGTCTATCTAGTGCACGTTGAGCATGTTCCGTGGATTCGAACAAGCAGACAGGGTCGTCGACATAATCTAGGTCACATAGCTTTTCACTATCTCCTAGTTCGACGCCTACATCCTGAAGATTTTTCAGCGCACTCTCCACTATTTCGTCCATGACGAAGTTGAACAGGAATGGAGACAAAGGGCATCCCTGTCGAACACCACTGGTCGTTTCGAACCGACCGGATAGTTCACCGTAAACCCTAACGCGGCCAGAAGTATGAGAATACAATGATCTCATTAGGTTCACGAACTTCTGGGGCATACCTTTTCGATGAGGAGCACTGAAAAGCGCTGTTCGACCCACTGAATCGAAGGTGCCTTTCAAGTCTAAGAAAACCATTATTGTCGGTCGGCGATGCGTATGACGTGTTTCAAGTAGTTGGCGAAGAGTGAAAACCTGGTCGATGCATCTTCGACCTGGGCGGAATCCAGCCTGTTGTTCGCGAGCGGGTGTAAGACGATGCAGTAGGGTCGAGGCTAATACTGTGGTGACTGTCGGAATTAAGCTAGTCCCACGATGTATACTGCAGTCATTGCGTATTCCCTTCTAGAAGATGGATGCAATCAATGACTCACTCCATAATAACGGAACACGCTCCGAGTTCTAAGTGTCACAGAGTAAAGCGGTAAATGATTTTACCAAAGCATCACGCAGTTTGAAAAGAACTGGGGGGTAGTTCGTCAAGACCGGTCGCTTTCCCACGGTGCAGTAATCGAATGCTCAACTCCACCTCCACATCTAATGGGGGCTCAAGTGATACCACCCATGGAGTCGTAGTTGTTGACACAGGAGTAACTACACTAGCGTGTGGCCAGCTAAACTGTTCCTTGAAGTATTCGGCGCAACGATCGAGCCTTTGCTGTTTGCCATAGATCTTTTTTCCATTCCTGTCGCAAATCGTTTCACTGACCTGGGTTCGCCGTCCACCGGTGTCACGAATAAGTTTGAACAGTCCTTGACTGTTACCTGAAGCAGCTGCTATTTCCATTTCTTCGGCTACCTTGACCCACCAATTTTCGCGATCATTGGTAAGGCTTTTCGTAACTGGCTTCTGTAGATGTCTTCGTATTTTGTTCATCTCCCTACAGCTCGGGAGCTGACGCTTTTGCTCCATTATACTCAGCGACTCTTGCGAGATCCAGTGTCTTTGATGGATATCGGATCTAAGACCACAGGCGAAAACTGCGGCAACGTGCATCACCTGCTGGATATGGGCCCAATGCTCATCTACATTACTGTTCGTCGTAGATCCTAGCTCATGTTCTAACTTCTGCTCATACCGGGTGCGGACTTCTGGATCACACATACGTTGCACAGCTAACCGGGTTTGCGGTTTGCGACGATGACCATGGAGCTGGAGAGATAATCGCAGTAAAACTAATGCATGGTCTGACTCTACGTACATGGACCAGTTAGATCTACAGTTCTGAACAGAACTGCGCCACCGGTAGCTTACGGCGATATGGTCAATTTGACTGAAAGTACCTGTAAAGTTAGAGCGCCATGTCGCTGTGCAACGCGAGCTGTGTCGGAAATTGGTGCTAGACAAGAACAATCGATTGTCTGTACAAAACTGGAGAAGTCTATCCCCGTTATCTGTACGCTCAGCGGGTAAAGCACAACGTCCACCTAAACAGGCTTCTGACACACTGTTTGCCAATTTGTGCATTGAAGTCACCAACTAGCACTACGAAGTCAGAACCTTTACTTCTGCGAACGAGAGTAGTGAGTGTATCATAGAACTCATCTTTCTGCAAATCAGAGCTGCAGTCCGTTAAGCGTACGCCGAGATCACAAACAAATTGCGCTTAACACAACTATCCTTTTGAACGCCAACTGACCCCTGAAGTCTCACTGCACATAAACGACTGCTAACAGGGATCCAGTCTAAGAGGGCAGCCTCAGCCTTCTCAGTCAAGACAATTCCCACACTCCCTTGACCCACAGCCCTAGCTGCTTCGTCTCCTGAGGTGCGCAGAAGATACCGTGATAAGATACCAGGAGCAGTTAGCTGAATCATACTTGCTGGTATTATTCACCACCGCTTATCTAACGCTCGCAAACAGTGCTCGCGCGAGAATCAAGCTGGGTCTAGATCTGGTCAAGGTTGTGCTGATCACATCTTCACTCTTCGACAAATTATAGAACATAGACACACCTTCCGTAGGCCCACTATCTCAGTTCTTCTTAATCTTCAAGCGGCGTTCGACTCAGTCGACCCTACAGTTCTCTGGCGCTGCCTATTGCTGAAGGGTGTACCAGAGAAATCCATTTCCATCGTAATATCCCTTTACACTGATATCCGAAGCTGCGTTCGGGCCCACGGTGACCTTTCACCCGAGTTCACCACGAGAAGTGGCGCACGTGAGGGTTGCCTTCTTTCTCTTTTTCTTTTCAGTTTTGTGATTGACATGGTTCTAAAGGCTGCCCTTTTGTCAGATGAGAATTGTGACATTGAACTTTTCCCGAATGAAAAAGTGTCAGACCTTGAATATGCAGACGACATAATCCTCCTTAATGATGATCCGGATAAGTTGCAAGCTTGATGGACTGCATAACGGTGTTCGGTATGCGTTTTGCACCTTCGAAGTGGAAGATGTGGTACAGAACTGGGTTGGTCCAACGCCAAACCTTTCGGTGTTTGGGAAGACTTTAGACCAGATGGACACGTCCTGTTATCTGAGTAGCTGCATTTCACCTGGAGGTCAAATATCGGATGAGGCGTCTTTGTGTGTACAGAAGGCTCGGTTAGCAATTGTCAGTCTTAGTAATCTGTGGCGTCGACATGACATCTGTTTACTTATCAAGGGTCTAGTGTACGCTGCAGCAGTGAGGCCCGTACTTCTGTATGTTTTGGAGAGATGGCCATTGTGAGTGGAGGGAGGGTACACGAAGGTTGTCGGTATTTGAACACCGATGTATTCGTAGGATTGCCGGAATGTGGCGGGGGGGGGACACTGTATAAGCAATGCTGAAATTCGGGAGAGAGTCGTAGATTCACAAACCAGACCACCTAATGAAGCACTAAAGCTCAGCAGGCTAAGATGGTTAGGACATGTGTTGCACATATCGCCTGACAGGATTCCTTAGTGTGCTATGTTCGCTGATGTGAGTAACTTTTGGAAGATGAGTAAGGGTGATCAGTCCATGACATGGAAGAAAGGTATGAAAGACCTAACTAGTAGACTTGGCCATGTAGGGCGTGTTAGACTTTCGGAGTGGGGTCCAAGAGACCCTCCCACTCTTTGGTTAGACACATTAGATGATGCGGCTAGGTGTCACTGTCAGTGATGCTTCTGTATTCACAAACTTTCTTTCTCGACTGGATAATAATGTCTAGTTTTTTTTTGTAACTTCTTTAATATTACTGTCCTTTCTGATTGTTTTCGTTTGAGGCTGTCGGCAGGAGATAGCAATCAAAGCCACTGCACCCAGTGCATGGTAATGGTTGTCTGAACTGAACTGAACGGTCGTTTTTTTGCAAGTGGAATCAACCCTGTGCAACACTTTGCTTAAGCGGGATCGCGAATATGGAAGAAATGCCTTTCGGGATTTTCTCCACAGCATGGGGGTGTGCGACTGGTGCTGTTTTCACGGCGAATAATGTCCTGTGGGATGTATGATCATACTTGCTGTAGTAAACACAGAAGTTCGTCTGACACGTTTGATCTTGTTTGCTCAGCCGTAGTATTTTTTTTTATCAGCTGCTGGAACACACGTCCTTTTTGTTGTGTTGTAATTTTTTGGCTACACAACGGTGGGGCATGGCCTACTACGCTGAATCCCAAGTAGCGATTCGTTATCGAATCCTACTTGGATGATATCGTGCAACCGTTTGGGAATTTACGTCACCGCACTGAATGTTCCCCCTTTTTCGGTCTTATCTGCTGTAATTGCAATCGGATACTGCTCACTATTCGTTTCCCCGTTTTTTCTCATCGTAGCACGACTGAATTTGATCCAGGCCTGACCGAACAACTGCGAGACTTGGCCAATAAGGTGAGTTCCCTGAATTGCAAACCACTGCACATTTTCGCTGTCCGCATGGAAGACAGTCAAATCAATGACACGCTCCACTTAACTCGCTCTTTTTCCGAATCACAGGTAAATGAAATTCCCACAACTCAACGCAGTGACGTCGAAGACGGAACCGTGAAACGTGCCAGTTTACTTCCACCTCCTGAACCGGGAACTACTCGTCTGTTTGATTGGTCTGTGTCACCGAATCAGAGCTCGTCCTCAATCGAACCCCCAGTAGTGGAGAAGTTGGCCGAGTCATTAAACGATGAAGACCAAACTCCGGCCCGTTCTTCTTCACCGCCTGCCACACTGGTAAGTTTCGTGTTTCCAACCCCCCCCCCCCCCCTCTGCCACCTGCACCTATCATACCGAACTCGTCACACAGTTGGTTTGTTGATCACAATTGCGTATCTGGTAGGATTACCAGATTTGAGTGTAAGTTAGAAGAGGCCGAAGACTCACAACTCTGCCAGTTATCTTGCACTTTCTATTATCGACGGTTAGGTTTCCCTATCATAGTTATGCTTGTAGACTCTGAAAAGTTTTACGCTCATCTGTTAGCAAGATATTCTAATCTCCGTCGCTGTGATGCATTGGTGCCAATCATTAGAATGTGACAGGATTGAACTGGTGGTACGTATTCTATTGACGATCAGCAAAACTGACACGCAAGATATATAGGAATGGCCTACATAGTTGTTATGCTGTACGTGCGCTCCTTGTCATGTGCTTGTCTTTGTTTGCACAGCTACTTGAGTCCTTCGTCGGGGTGTTCTTGCGATTTCCGACTGACTGCGACATGCATTTTAAAGTTGTTTTTGCTTGTCTTGTACCAAGCCATGCAATTTGATGTTGTTGTTGATGATGGCAGTATGTGCTATGATGTTGATGGTAACTCATGTTCGCTGGTTCTTTCGTGGGTGCCACACAGTCACTCACTCTTTCAGATAAAGTCTCAGTCTGAGTGATGAGCATACTGTTGACACAATTGATTATACAGTGTCAATGCCGTTTTCTATCTTTTGTGGTTAGATTCTTCTACCTCTCGTCTGATCATTTGTTTAATCCCTTTTGATACAATGAAAACATTGAAAGAAAATTGCTTTTACTTGTTCTAGTCTTTTTGTAGACCTCGATTTTTCTCCCCCTTTGTAATCCTTTTCCGGTATTGTTGCGTTGTCATCATGCCTGTTCTGAAGCCCATATTATATATATATATATATATATATATATATATATATATATATATATATATATATATAATTCCTTGGGTGAAATACTGACCACCAAATTGTATGTGTTGATCTGGATGATGTCTGTCCGCTCAATCAACGTAGATGCGAGTTGATCTTATTCAGCGTAAAAAAACGATAGAGGGCATACTTTTGGCACGCTTTCTTCCTTCCTCCTTCTCTCTCTCTCATCTTTACTGCTCAACGTACTGCTCACTTCTCCGTTGTCCTCAATCATAAAATGCACCAATTTATTGACAGTACATCATTTATTTAATATCTGAATTTTCGCCGTTCAGAATCAATATATGTATTGCATACTCCACTCCCTACCCCAGGTTATTATTTTGTTGAAAGCTATGTTGGGCGAGTTGAACAGAAAGGTGTGTTAAATCCATTGAATTGGAAGTTCGCCCAAACGGGCGTGCAATCAAGTCCGAGTTTTGTAGGTATATATTATTTTAATTCGGAATGAGAACTTAACACCCAAATTGAAGCCATTTATCCAAACTAAGCGCAGTGTGGTGTGATCTGTCATGCTGCTTGACTTCAAAAGCCTAACTGTCGATCGCCCATGTCTCTTTCTGCGTGTGTTGAACTGGCACTGGTCATGTTTGCTATGCCTGTTGTTTGTCACTTTTGTGGTCTCTCGATTACGCGTTTGTTCGCGTGCGTGCGCGCGATTGTGGATTTCACGCCAGGTAGCTGATGCACAGTCGCGTTCACTGTATTCATTTCAAACGGTTCCCCGGTCTTGGCAATGACTTGACAAGACGATAGTTGCCACGCTTATCATGATAGTAGGTCATTAAAAGCATTCATGAGGTCTGTTCATGAATATACTATAGTAGAATAGTATTTAGTATATACAGTAGCATAAAATAGATCAGTCTTTTTTTGGCCTCCGATTCGTTTTAAGCGAGAAATCTATAGATTCATGTTATGTAACACCATCAATAAAAAATATGGTGTGAGCAGAAATTGGTTCTTACTGTGCAACTAACATGCCTGTATCCGGTTCGACTTCATATACCCCAAATGCTACAAAATATGACAGTCAAAAATGGCTTGCACCGTGGCTATCATCCACAGGAAACCTTGGATTATACTGTTGTGTGACTTAACGGTCTGCGGAATATCCCTTATCAATAGAATGCACGGTACTAAAAAGAAAAACGAGATTCTCGTTTTTCAAGACGAAATCGGTGCATTTCTGGCGAATTGACTCTACCATTATTGAAGTTGCATTTTTCACTCTGTTAGCTAGCTCAGTCAAGAAACGGACAGTTGTTTTAGAAATTTGTGTTGGTTATAGTCCAGGTTCTTGGTTGCCATGATGTTCTGATCGCTGAGCATGGCGTTTAGATCGCAAATTTTTCATCACCAGTCGAGCTGACATCGGCGCATGGATTGACGATGCCAACTCGACTGGCAATGAAACGTTTACGATTTAAACGCCAAGCTCAGTGATCATAACATCACGGCAAATGGATAGTTATGCACTGTTGGCGTAATCGACAAAGTTCATTGGTTTGGGGAAGAGAGTAAGCAGACGTACAAGAGTTACCACCTGAGATCTGCTATCGTGTGTTTCCCATCGTGGTATCACGACACTATCTCATCAAATGCCAACTTTGACGTTTCATCCAGTCTGTACCTATAACCAGATCACCACAACACACAACTGTCGTGAAATCTGTTTGAAAAGCGCGTGTGTTTACCTATGGGGGTCAAGCATTTGGCAATTAATCCAGATTTCTGGCTAGTCCATGCTTTATCATCGCTCCAATTGTCTCTGCATTTTTATACTATCCGGCGTGGACATCCGCAGTAAAATGCCAATAAGTCACCCATGCTTTGAATTCGGTAGTGGAACTCCGAGAAAGTCATACCGACACCACGGATGGTTTCGCGTTGTACAAGCCAGTCAATTCTCATTCAATGAGTATTTGAACAGCACGTTTGTTGAAATCTGCTGCTCCTGACTATCACTTATTGCTGCCGTTTGAGATTTCGATATTGTATCAGCCTAGTCAAAATATCGTGTCATACAGCATGGCTGCACGACACTTCCCATCAGTTATAAAGATGACTCTCTTAGCCACACCGTTACCTCTCAATTATTACGAACCGTTTCCACTTATGAGTCAGTATTATCTCAACTGTTCTCGTTGCTTTGTTGAGGTGTTGATAGCTAGCTGATCTTGATTGGTCAATCACACAGTTGAATTTTTTCAAAACCTGACATTGCATTCAATTGCAATGTTTTCGGTTGTTGTTTTATAGTTATTGAGCTGTTCTCGGACTATGGTCAGTTCAGAACATATTGCGCTTTTTACAGGAGCTCTTGCGTGAACACTCCAACTAATTATTAGTGTGAATAGTAGGAGATTAGATTTTTACATAATATGATTCACCATGCTCTGTAGGTTGTTTAACGGAATCCCTTCGTTGTACTTAGACCGGTACAGAGAAGCCGTCCAGCATAGGCGTCGCTCGCTGTGCAGTAAATGCTCTGCTAACATTCGATGCCAGTGTCTAAAGGGCGCTATATCATGTGTATTAGTTCAAGAAACCATCGAGAGCCAGTCCGGATAGCCTTGTGTTAAGGTGTTCGATTCACAATCGTTCACCCCGGGTTCAAGCACCCGTGGGGGCACGGTGGATGTGCACTGCTGATGATTCCTAACAAGGATGAAACAGCTGTACAGTACTCCCGTGGTTTTTCAATGATTCGAACGTTCACATTGCATGATGAATTAACAAATTCTCTTACTTCATTGTGTTGTGTAATTTGACCGTGTCTGGTTTTTATTACATGTTTGCGCATGAATACAACGGAACGAGTATACCCTATAACCTCGAAAATCCACTGCACTATTAGGTATAACCGGCAACCTGAATCTGAGAATTAGAGTGCAGAATCACATAAGGTCCCGATAGGTCAGATGTGGTAACGAGCCGGACTACACTGGATAACTGTCTTGCACCAAAGTAATCGGCGATGGTGGGATTCGAAATCCTAACCTTCGAGGTGGTAATAAAACGCTCTAAGCCATTCGACCATCAGCGACAACAAGCTCTGAACAGGCTGGATTAAGGAATACCCCAACTGATAAGCATGCAAGTACATTTGGATTACTCGAGGCAGTTTTTTTCGTAGCCCGGTTTTCGGTTCAACGAGACACGGTTTTCCACTGTGTTTGAGTTTCTTACTTAACTGATTTTGGTCAGTTTGATGTTCATGCTCCTCAACATCCACCTAGTCTTACGACCCAAGTCAACCACGGAAAAGGCGATGGTCTATCCAGTCGTTTTTACGTCCGCACCCATCGAAGATGTTCCGAGCCAGTTTGTGTGGTTCTTTGTCTTGTGACAGAGCGAGCTCAGGGAAATCACTTTCGACAAGATGTTCCAGTGTACCGGCGCTTCGAACTCCCTCAACTGTACTTCCAGATCCACCACCACCAATGCCACATCGAATTTCTTACAACAAATCTGATTCGAAACCTAAATCCCATTGGCTGAAGCGATTAAAAGCCTCTATTCGTCGAGGTCACTCGAGGCGGACAAAGACCGCCGGTTGGTCTGAATCACATGAATGTGGTGTGACGCCCCCTCCTTTGCAACGAGTACAAAGTGTAACCGAGGTAACGCTGACTGATTCAAATCGGTTTGGTCATTTCGATACGTTCGCAGTTGTCCTTTGGTCATTCACAGTTTGGTTCACGACATTTTGTTTTCGTCCTCACTTCATTACTTCATACGAGGTCTTGTTTCACCACTCCTTTTTGCCTTTTTCTTCCTCCCGGACCCATTTACCGCATTCTGTCATGCCTGGATTGTCCAATTCAAATGCACATCAGTGTGCTGGTTGCCTAGAATTGGAGGCGAAATTGATCGCCGGTGAAGTGGTGGTCAGTACGGAATACGAAGAAGTTCTTCGCATCACAGTAAGTGGACGACCGGCAAGCAAGTACTCTCGCACGAGTCCGAAGTCGAAATTACATGTTCTTGGTCTGACAGTGATAACAAGCGCTTTTTTAACTGCTTATCAGTTTTTTAGTTATCAGCCAGTATCCAACTCAAAATTTATCTATGACCGTGTTATTTGATATCCATATCACCGTACAACTGTAGGCATTTCGATCCACATAACGTATCTGCGAGGTAGAATAAGTTTTCAGGTATAATTCGATACAGGTGGCAAACAAATACCATCACGAAGGACATGTCGTTTGATCGCTTTGAAGGGATAAGGAATAATGGCAGATTGATTGTGGTTATTTGCCGTATATATCAATTTTTATACACAGTCAGTGTTTTTTTCTTTCAAACTCCGACTAGGAAGAGACGAGATTGCTGCTTTTATCATCGTTCTTTCCTGGTTTTGATCATCTGGTAATCCGCACATTGGTGTGGAGGGTATCATGATCGGTTATTATTATGAAATACGCATATCCCCTTTGACTTTCGATTGATCATGAGTGTGTCAGTTAGTCTGTTTGGTTGTCACCCGCCGAATGCTATTTCTATTCTTGCACTGTCCTCTGCTCGTTTATTTTAATTGTAAGAATACAGTAGTGCTGTCCATAGCATTTTATCACAAAACTAATGACTATTGGATAGGTGGTTATTTTAACTGAAACGATCAGTGTATGTGTCCAGATACTTTTTGTTGTGGGTTGTTCAGTTGAACAGGTAGTGGATATCGGCAGCCGATTGACTTGTTAAAAAGATATACAAACCCTAGTCAATGAACTTCATAATGTATGACGTGTTCGGCATGCTAACCAGAGCCCGAGGGATCATTCTACTTATGGGATTAGAGACATCTCGTCAGATGTGAACAACACGTGTACATTCGTCTTTTTCCTTCTGGCACACGACTTCTCACTTGCGCGTTCCTTCGCTCTGTTGATTGTGTTTGCCGAAATGAATCGGAAACTGTAGTAGTTTTCCTGAGGGAAGCGAATATAAAACAAACGAGTTCAATCATTAAGTTGCCGGTCGTTCTCGGTATTTGCCTCGTCTAATCCAGCCTTTCTTTCAAAAGTATATCCATTTGGGGTGTCTGGGCTATGAATTTTGTCTCTGGACGTACCAGCTTGCGTGTGCTATTGTTTTTTGAGCTTCCAGTCAGCTTTATTCATTGTCTAGACCTACCACAGATTACAATGATGCTGGTTCAATCGCTGCCTGAGTTGGATGCTAAATGCCTGTAGCTGTGATTGTGCTGTGCGTATGTCTGGTCAGGAATGCACCATTTAGCGGCCTGATAATATTCAGTATCTCAAATAAAATGTGCACTTTGCCAGTTTTAGAGAAACATTCAGTGGTAATGGACCTCATTCATCCGTTCCAGTGTCAGGTGACTTGCGTGTTTTTTCCACACTCAGACTGGTTCACCCTCGTCCCGCCTGCCATTCCAATGGCCCAAGAACGTTACGGATACCTGTTTGCCTACCGAATCTGCTGGAAATATAAGTACATATGTGCATTCCATAGATGAGAACGGTAACACGATACATACTGAATGCATGCATTGTTCGTCCATCATCTGAAACGACCGCGAGATAGACGATTTCAGTTCCTAATCTAATGTTCAGTAATTATCAAAAATAGAATATGAGTTGGTTTTACGATTTGCCGTTCACTTTGCAAATGGACCTATCTACTGCTTCTTTAAAGAGATTATAACTTCGCTGACCACTTGTTGTATTTTTATTTGTTTACCACCAAACGGGGTTCGAATATAGCTATTCTGCCCCGTCGTGGGCACCCGGTGCACAGAATAGTGATCAAGTATGGAATCAATTGAAGACCATTTCACTACCATAAATCATCTGTGCAGAAGGCAACATTGACCACGTTGATGTCATTTGATCACAGTCGTTGTCCCGAATAGTTAGCAGTAGTTATGCACACCAAATACTATTCAACCCGATTCAGCTTGTCACATTTTTTGGCTCACTGCTGCTACCTGTTCATTCAGAACGACCGTCTCAACACATCTGAAACCCGTATCAAACAGTTGGAGAATGAACTGACACAACTGGCAAACGAGAAATTGAGCAATCCCTACTTACACAACCAAAGCAAATACGCTGACATTGGTATGTTGCAACATTTTGTACACTTTACAACTAATATGTATGCGTGTGCATTGAACATGAATTAGTTGTGGTTTTTAGTTACTGACGATCTCACCAACGTACTTTCTGATGAACGGAAGCCTTTGTGGCGAATTTCGGTGACATATGGTTTTACACTGATCGTATTTTTACTTTGTCTATTTCCGTGTACACATGGATGCATCCGCCCATCCATTTGGGTGTCTGTGGTGTGCGTGCATCCACGCATCCTGTGTCTTCGTCCCTAACCCGACTGACGCAGAATCTTCCAGGGAAATTATCAGTACTTCGTAACCGCGAATGCCTGGATTTTTCAACTTCGTAATTATTATTTTGTCTCTCAGGCTGATTATCCCCCCGGGTAGCTTCACTCAGTTAGACTTACTGTGTTATTCTAGGCTCACATCGCTGAAGGTATAACTATAGACGCTTATTCATCTCACGAATTGTCTGAGATATACCTGCGGTCGCCAATACATGCTTGTAGGCGTTTAGACGATGCTCACTTGCAATGGGTTACTTAGTGCTAAGGCACCCCTTTTTCCCCACAAAAGGCTCGAATAGTTGTTGTTGCGACGGTACAATGATAAATCACACTTCATCTGTTGCGGTTTTACGGTCGTCCACTTATCTTTTCTAGGTACTCTGAAGATGTCAACCATTTTCTTTAGCACGGGTTTCATCATCAGTCACATCGGATCGCATTTAACAGTTTATTGTCACACCACTCATCCTCTCATCAATTCTTATCATGAACAAAGTTCATGTTCATTCGTTGTTTATATATATATATATCACACAGTAGTGACAAAACAGTGATTCAGAATCACAATTTTGAGTGAACTTGTTTTCTGTGTTCAGACAACGTCTCTCTGTTTGATTCTCTTTTTTGTAATTCCTTTTCTACTATTTTGTGCGCCCAATCTTTTTGTATCCGATTTTCGGTTTTGCAGGGAGGTTTTTTTAATTACGTGCTTGTGCACGAGTGTATTGGAAGGGGTGTACCGCATAACCACAAACGCCAACTGCATTATTACTAGTAACCGGCATCCAGACCCTAAGACTTAGAATGGAGAACCACAGTAGGTCCCAATACATCATCTTCAGGATGTAGGCGTCGAACTAGGAAATAGTGAAAAGCTATGTGACCTAGATTATGCCGACGACCCTGTCTGCTTGTTCTAATCCACGGAACATGCTCAACGTGCACTAGATAGACTCTCAAGAGCTGTAGCTCCATTCGGCATGTGCTTTGCACCTTCAAAGTGTAAGGTGATGTTACAAGACTGGACGTCAACGATTCCCAGCTTGATGCTCGATGGGGAGGTGCTGTCAGTTGTCGACCACTTCACCCACCTCGGTAGCTGCGTGACGACGGATGGGAGCACAGTAGTAGAGATGAGCACGCGTATATCCAAGGTTCGAGGGACGTACACCGAACTGAAGCACTTGTGGTGCCGACCTGATATTTCACTGAAGTTGAAAGGTCGTGTATACTGTGCTTTGGTGCGTTCAGTTTTGTTGTACAGTTGCGAGACTTGGGGTCTGCGTATGGAAGATGTTCGTCGTCTTGAGGTTTTCGACCACCGATGCTTGCGTAGTATCGCAAAGACTAGGTGGTATAGCCGAGTGAGCAATACCGAGGTCAGAAATGGAGTATTGGGTACCAATTCGGAGAACGTTTTGTCACAGCGTATCCAACTTGGTAGACTTCGTTTGTTGGGGCACGTGTTACGTATGTCAAACACACGTCCACCGTACCGTACCGTGTTTTATTCTCCGTTGCTCCTCAGGAGTGGAAAAAACCACGTGGAGGTCAACAGATGACGTGGCAGCGAAGAATGAGAAAATGTACAGCAAACTTAGGAAAAGTAGGTGCATCACTTCTTCGTGGTTGGGGTTCAAAAGATCCGTCTACTAGTTGGCTGGAGACACTGAAGGGTATGGCTGCGAACCGTGAACAGTGGTGATCGTGTTGTCACTTTCCATCGAATCAGAATGACTGATCGGTGTACGTTTGTACAGTTAGACTGTGTATTCCGTATGTTGGCTACTAGGGCATTCTTTCCTTTTCCCACCCGTGTAGGTCCAGTCTCTGTCCATCTTGTATATTCATACTTTCTAATTCAGCGTGCAGCATGGTGAGAAAGGCAGTGGTCAGTGGGACTTGCCCTACTGTTCAACGCTGTACGATGATGATGTGTGGTAACGAGCTGGACAACAGTTTATTACTGTCTACCACGGAAGGTGACTATTAAAAGCCGTCTCTCTTAAGGAAGCTGAAAAAGAGAACTTCCGTACCCTGCTTTTGATGATCAAGACATCGTTAGGGCTGGCGATGGCAGAATAATATTCATGAGAGGGGATAAACCCTGACTTTTGACCTTGACCTAATGTTATACCGAACCCGCTAATATCTCCTGTAGTCCAGAAGTCCTGAATATTATCGAACTTTAATTGATTTCGGAACATTAGTTGGGAACTTCGGCAGTTTCCCTTCCGTTCAGAATCGTATGGGTGGTACGTGGCCGTTTTCGACACCTCAATCTCAAATAAATGTCGTGTGATTATTCTTTTGGGCCCGCTTTTTCTGGTACGTCTTAACAATCGAATGAGATTTGGCAAGCGTAGTCAACACGTCTCAAGGACAAGTCGGGTGTTGATACTACAGATCAGAGCATTTCTCAACACCCTTTTGTGCGGTATTACCCTAACGAATACATTAACTTGTAGGTTGCAGCATTCAGTTTCTCGGCTCAACTCGTGCATTATTGATTTTCACACCCCCAATTCGGTAACGATGATTCGTTTTGTCTACCCAGATACTCAAAATTTTCATCTCTAGATGACCCTTCTACAGGATTTTAATGAAGTAAGGAAATCAAACCCGTTACCTCACGGTGCACAGCAACTGGTTCGCATGATGAATGTGGCTTGATTACAGAATGTTCCCTTTCGGCCACCTCTAATGGGCCGCGACTCCCTTAAATATTGTGCCATTGCTGTATGATAAAGTGACAAGGAAGTGAAAATAATAATATCTAATTCGGGATGGAGAAGCAGTCCGTTACGCAGTTCTTTTCTTTGTGTAGCAAATGCAAGTCAATGAGCTTTGTTCAAGTTTTTAAAGTGATGGCCACTGTTCAGACATTCATCATCCGTTACATGCTCTGTTTGGCGTTCCATGCTGTACTGGTTTACAACAATGCTATCGTGCACACTTCGTGCTGATCGATTTACCAAATTCACTTCACCGCCACTCGCCAAACAGTGACGATATTATGCTGATGAATCAGGTTTGACGTGTGGATTTGTTCGTGATGTCGAGTGTCTCGTCCTGTGTGTGTGTGTGTGTGTGCTAGTCGATCATTGTCAACGAAATCGTTCTGTATATTCATTCTAACTTATGCGTGGGCGTGCTGTTCCCATGACCAATGTCGATACGTAAGGGCACAATACACACGGGTTTGGCGGGTTGTTCGCGAGACGTGAGGCGTGATTCGGGAACAGGGAATGACGTTCAAAAGCCTTCCTTCTTCCCCATATGTGTTACAAATATAGACTTAAACACGATCGTAGTTTTCCTCTGCCAGGTTCGTCAGTCAAATGTCCAGTCGTTTGTCCCGGACTGACCGTGTTCAAAATAAATTACTGGATAAATCTGAATTCCTCCCCAACACGCTGAACCCCCTACCCAGATCCGATACCGCTCATTGGGCTGATTCTGCATGTAGCAATGGGTAAGATACATCAACATACGAGGGTATATACTGCTCGAGGCACGATGTCCGAAACAGTTCAGTGCACTTTCTGGGTGGCCCAAGGGCTTCAGCTCATATGTAGGCAATTCGTGCACACTCACTGTTTCACTTTGAACACGGTCGGTCGGAGATATATCAATAGGGCATTCGATTGACAAACTGAGTATATACATATATATATATATATATATATATATATATATATATATATATATATATATATATATATATATATATATATATATATATATATATATATATATATATATATATATATATATGAGCGAGAGAGAGAGAAAGCCACAAACTTCCCTCGGTTATTGCTGCTGGTGTTATCCTAGCTGTCTCTAAAATACGTCGGTGAGAATTGCACCAATTAACCGTACGCTTTCGCACGCTTGTATGGGCAATAGTGACCGTGGTTGACTGTGGTCATGATGTTTTTCACTCAACGGTGAAAACCGGAAAAGGTGAACCGCCACATCGTGCGCATTGCCTAATAATTCCGGTTCTCTCTTGAGAAATTCAGTTGATATGCGATTCATCCGGTTGCACTTTTGTCTTGTTTTTTCGTTCTCATAAACCGACAAGACTGTCCTCATGGACGAGGCACGTTTGAGCTGTTGAACATATTTTAATGACAAGCTTCCAGGATGTAATTTGGTGAACAATATCCGGTGTTTGCGTATTTTATAGACATGTGACATTATTTTTTTACTTGTTTTCAGTGTCAGATAAATGACGGGATTCATAGACGTTCATTTTTTCACTCTTCTAACATATCTACTGGTCAGAGCCATCTCACTGACCAAAGTCCAAATGGGATGGTATCCTTTCTTCTCTTTATTCCCATAAATCATAGCGTGGTCTTGCGTAACAAGATGGCGGATGCCACAGTATTTTATTGATCTAGTGATAATAATAGTTTGACTTCCTTTTTATTCATTACATCGAAATAGTACAATATTCCGTGGACGAAGAGATTTTCGTTCTCTGCAGGTTTCACAATATAGATAACTGAGCATTGTCATTTGTGTTATTATTATTAATATTAGCATGCACCGAACCTGGAATCGGACATGGCGCAAACACCACAAATACAGAGACGGGTAGCAAGGAGGGGAATGTGAATAAAAATCTATTCCATTTGTGTTAAGAATATGGCTCATATTATTTGTTATTTTCAACGATTACCTAGCATACTTCAGTAACCTGCAAAATTCTCCCGTCGATTATCCCGTGGCATGTGTGAATATACATGTGTAATTCGAAGGAACCGACATAAAATGTTTTCCTAGTTTCAACTCAGTTTGGCATTGACACCATGCGGATTCTTATGTTGATGTAAAAAATGCTACAAAAAATAATTGTTTCTCCTGAACTGAATGGACGAGAGACTCCCTGAAGGTTCCGAAATATTCGATTTGATCACATAATAATTCATCATGCTGGATCACGTTGTCACTCATCATTGCACGGGTGTCCCAATCCCTATTTGGAATCACAAGGCACGCGTATCAAACAAAATACCTGACTTTGCGGTATTTGAGGACACATTGATTCGGACTCTCTCATGGTCTTCCTAATTTTCATTCACTTCGCTTTGTTCGGCTCTTTTTCACTTTACGCTTCTTCTGGTTTTTTTTCGTCGATTTGACGATGCTCCAACGCAACAGTCAAACCGAAGGACAAAAGTGCACAGTTGGTGGCTGAAAAAAAAACTGAACTGAGCCGATTCATCATTCTGTGATCCCAAATTATTCTGAACAGCGGTTCTAAGTCAGTGGTCGCGTTTCTACCGTCGTTGGTTATCAGAACCTCATCGAGATACTAATGCCTCTTAGATTATCCAACTGTGTCATCACATTGTCACCTCATCATTGTCGTTACATTCATTCTCTGTTATGCTGCAGTGTGGCCGCATTTTGTGGCACTGTGCAAAAAACGTGAGATGTGACGTAACGATAGAGCGGTAGAAAATCGTCAACATCCACAGTTCTGTCGACCTAAGAAACATAACAATCATACTATGTTTGATTCCTAAAGCTTTGTTCTCCCACGATTCGAAATAGACCCTCCACTCCACCCACCCACCTCATATTCCTTCATGCATAACTTCATTTTCTCTAATCCAACCATAGATTTTCACATAGTGAAATAAGCATCCCTATTTTTCGTTGTTCGCCATTTCTTTTTCAGGTGTACAGTGTGGCGATCGGCCCGCTACACTTAGTCAGTCCGTGCAAACCCCTACTGAATGTGTATTGGAATCACAGTCTATCCAAACTGCGGTACGTTTTCATGACGGGGCGTATCACCCTCTCGCTCTGTTCTTCCCATCCACGTTCACCGTGATCATTGTTAAGTGGTACCTGATTTTTGCATGTTCATAATTCTGGGTTAGTTTCTCTCCCAATCGGCACTTGTCTAAAGGTACTTTTCAACCCTGGAATCAAGCTAGTCGTTGTGTGGATGCGAGTCCATATGAAATTTGAGTTTTCTTTTTGGTGCTATCGTTTGCATCCACGTGGATAAAACAACTGAAGAACTCGAAAATTTTCCCCATTTTCCTTTTATTCATTGTTCTACGTGAATTCCGATTGTTTCTTTCTCTTTGAGTACCAGTACATATTCTTTAGATTTTATTTGACCTGTGTCTGTTGCATGAGCTTTATCACCCTCTAGGGCCCTACTCTCGATATTAAAATAAGGGACGGAAAGAATACTCGCCTTTATGGCTCACTTCTGAGTAAAAAAAACTCGGTAGACTGACAAATCCTGCCCCGTTAGTCGTCCGTAATCCGCCAACCCAGTGTTCGTCTTTTGTTCGTGAAAACATTATTCTACTCTAACTGCGAAATTGTCCGCTCTGATAGTAGTGGTTATCAGAGACTAATGGAGGCATACCATCTTTTACGATCACCTACATGTACTCTTCAGCTTGAATTGATCTGAAAAGAATCTGGTCTTTCTGATAGTGTTATGCAAAATTAGGACGGCCGTTCGGTTGTACTGTTATCATATAATTGACGAGGGTTCATAGATAGTTTTGGTTTTTTTCATTCGCATGGATAAGTGGATGGGGTGAATAGACGATTCGGCTGTCGCTTTCTCCCTAGTTTTTCAGTGCGGTTCAACAGGCGGAGATTACGGTTTATTCCCCTGTGGTTTCCATAGAAGGACCTGTCACCTTTCTTATAAATCGATACGATCACCGACTCACCAACTCTTTGAAACCTGTTCCCTATCCCATATCAAACCGAGGAGTTTTGCCAACTCCAGTGGCAATGTTGAGCCACCGACCTTGAAAACACGAAGGCAACCCACCCGGTCCGGCAGCCTTGTCGTTTTTAGGTAGTATATCTCACGGAGAACCTCCAATTCTGACGGAGCAAAATTTTTGGGACATAGGCACACCTTCCGTAGCCCCACTATCTTCGTTTTTCGTGATCTTAAAACGGCTTTGGGCTCAGCCGTTCACACCGTTGAAGAATTACCAGAGAAGTTCATTTCCATCATAAAGTCCCTGTACATGGGCAGCCGAAGTCGAGTTCGGGCTTACAGTGCTGTTTCACCCGAATTTTTTTGTTGCATGCTTGCGCATGAGTGCAGTGGAAGGAGTATGTACCCCCTAGCCACGAGGACCCACCGCACTATTGGCGGTAACCGGTAACCGAACCCTGAGACTTGGAGTGGTGAAGAACCACATAAGGTCTCAATAGATCAGGTGTGGTAACGATCAGGATGACAGGGATTACTGTCTACCACCGAAGTAACCGGTGATTGCTACGATTTGAACCTCGAGGTGGTAAGCTAACGCTCTAAACCACTCAACCACCACCGATTAAGAGAAGTGGTTTGCATCAGGGTTGCCCACGTTCTTCTTTTCTCTTCAACTTTGTAATTAATATGGTCTTAGAGACCGCCCTTTTGTCAGGTGAGAATAGTGGCATTGAACTTTTTCCAATTGAAAAAGTGCCAGACCTTGAATAAACAGACGACATAATTCCTCTGAGTGAGGGTTCGGATAAGTTGCAAGCTTTTCTAGAAAGCTTGAACAACTGCGTAACAATGTTTAATATATGTTTTGTACCTTCAAAATACAAGATGGTGTTGCAGAACTGGGTTAGCCCAACAGAAAAGCTTTCGGCATCCGGGGGGACTATAGGCCAAGTATGCAAGTTCTGCTATCTGAGCAGCTACATTTTACCCGGAGGTCGGGTATCGAATGAAGTGTCTTTGCGTGTACAGAAGGCTCGATTAGCATTTGCCAAATTGAGTCATCAGTGGCGTCGACATGACATCCGTTTATCTATTAAGGATCTAGTGTACGCTGCAGCACTGAGGCCCGCGCTTCTGTATGGTTCGGAGATATGGCCACTGTGAGTAGGATTTCTCGAACGTGGTAGGGGCACTGCATAAGCAATGCTTAAGTTCGGCGGAGAGTCGTAGATTCACAAACCAAACCACTTAATGAAGCACTAAAGCTCAGCAGGCTAAGATGATTAGGACATGTGTTGCACATATCGCCTGACAGGATTCCTTAGTGTGCTATGTTCGCTGATGTGAGTAACTTTTGGGAGATGAGTAAGGGTGATCAGTCCATGACATGGAAGAAAGGTATGAAAGACCTAACTAGTAGACTTGGCCATGTAGGGCATGTTAGACTTTCGGAGTGGGGTCCAAGAGACCCTCCCACTCTTTGGTTAGACACATTAAATGATACGGCTAGGTGTCACTGTCAGTGATGCTTTTGTTTTCACAAACGTTTTATCCGACTGGATACTATTTCTGGTTTTCTCACTCTTTTCATGGTTTTTCATTTCTTTTCGAGGTTGCCGCTGAGATGGCAACCAAAGCCACCACACCTAGTGCATGACTAGTGGTTGTTTGAACTACACGGAACTGGAAGGTTGTGGTTGACCAAAGTTGTGAATGCATTATATGCTTCATTAGCTTGAAAGCAATCGGAGAACGCATGCGAGTATCGGGTACGAGTAGAAGATACGCGAACACTGCCGGTGTTTAAGTACCAATATCTTCTTTGGATATAGTGGGAAGACCGCATCCGTCCGAGCAGCGCTAAGGTTAGGCATTCGGTGTTGGGAACTGTAGTTCGGTCAACAGAACAAGCGTTCAGTCATAACAGGTCTAGGTGATTGGAACATGTGTTACACAACAACAGGTTGACTTCTATCGTGTATGTTGTTCTCCGAGGCTGTTCGAGGTTGGAGGGTAGGTTAGGGTTATCATGTAATGACATAACCCAAGGTCTAAGAACCCTGACCAGCGAACTTGACAGTGTAGAGTGTGCCAGTCTTCCAGTTTGGTGTCCACGAGACTCACCCATCGGATGATTTGGACCATCAAATGACGTGATTAGCTGCCGCGATGAGTGGCGCATTTGCATTGGAGCCCTTTCTTCGTCTTCATGATTTGCACTTGCCGCCTTGTTTTCTGCTTGTTCGATCGGTATGCTTCTGTTCGTTTTGGTCTCGACTAGAAGATGCTACAAGGTAGCAACTCAATCCAGGGCACAAATGTGCGAGGTTGGTAGTCAGAAGGACTGAGCTAAACTGATTGTAACGAGCCATTGTGCACCGGTCTATGAAATGATGCTAACAATTGTACAGCAATGTTTGTAATGTCTCTGTTTAGTTCTCATTGTCGGTTCACCTGCCTCGTGCGCTCTTTTTTGTCAAGAAGCCAAGTGGTTGTTGCATCACTTAAAGTTTTGCATGCGAAAAATTGTCCTAAGTAGATAAAAAACAGTCTCTTGAATTTTTTTGAATCACTTTAAAACACCGAGTCGGCAATGTCGTCTGGATAAAGTGTTTAATGTCCGGTATCCGCCGTCAACTATCGAAGGTGAGAAAACATAAGGACATGCATTGCAGGAGTCCTCAGATGAAATCCCCTGGTATTTACTGTTCACTGAGATGGATGGTAGTTGGATGATGGTCACAAATGTTCTCTACATGAAGTGTTGTAACTGTCTGAAAACTCTGTAACCTAATGCTTTGGTCTGTGCTTGTCTAGTTTGTGTCATGTAACCGTTGTTTTCCGCCTTAATCGGAGAATAAAAATAGACCGACTGCACCTAATACATGTTTCAGTCGTTGTCGTTTGTACGCACTACCGGCTCAACATATTCTAACTACCTATTGCTGAAGTCTGAGGGAGATGATTTATGTCTGATACTACCAGGTATAAAGATTTCTGTTGAAGTCTTTGCCATGCAGCAAGCCATACACCTACCAACTGAGCGTAAAGGAATCCTGATTGGCTCCACCAAGTAAAACCATTCAAAAACGTAGGACCTTAGTCAAAATAATCATACGCCACATGTCTTGACATAAACCCATCAGAAATTCTTCCCTGTGTGCATGTATACTCTTCTTGGTATCCACTGTTCTTCGCTGCGCACGCCCATCGATTGGTGTTTCTGTGTGTCGAAAGTGAAGAGCACTTGGCTCATCTTTGATTACAGCACTTATCTTAATTGTATCCTGTTTGCTCATATGAACCACGAGAACGTTCAAACAAATGTTTTCTTCAATCGACATGTAACACTCATTATTATTCTTATACCGATAACTGTATTCAGATGATTTGCGGTCATGGAATTTCCTTGAGCCGTCCAGTTTTTTCTTCCAACACGCACTTCAGTGTACACGTCATGCTGTCAAACTCTTATCAACAGTTTTTCATCCTCTCATGCGGTAATGTTGCTGAGCGGTTTGTATATCTCTCCATCCACCTTCCTCTGCATTTACTCTAGCCTCTCTCATCGGGATTCGCTGATATATTGTCAGTTTTTTACTTGTCACCGTGGTATGCTCCGTCACTTTTCATCCTGAGAAATACATGACCGTTCTGTTCACTCATAGAAGGCGGAAATCGCCTTATTGACAATCAATAGTGTAAAATGCACGTGAACCGTAACCCACACTACCGTGATCACGGCACGGAACGGTGTCTTCCGATTTGTCGCATGTGAACCATGTGGTATACTCAGCCAAATTCAACACAGCACAATATATCTCACTGGGTTACTATTAACCAGCATTCTTGGTCATGTTATGGTCTTTGGGATGTTTTTTTATTTATTGTACATATAGTTGATACTAGTTTGATCGGATTATTTATGTACCAAAAATTAGCGGGAATGAGGATCCTACTTTCTGCTGCCTCTTTTCGTTTGATCATTATTCACGTGGCTGTTCGCTGAATCGCAGCGGGGTCCTTCTCGCTGTAGCCTGTTATAATCGAGCGTGTCACCATAGATTCTTTTGTTGTTCCCACAGGCATGTGATTCACAATGACTATTGTAGTTACGTTCGCATCGCGGGTTTTTGGTCGCTGTTTTATCCATTGTAAGATTTGCTACATTACATTGTGTTGAATGTAAACAAAACCACCCAATCCATGCCTTTCCAATCAAACAAATCTTAGTCTACTCGTCTGACCTGAGCAGGACAATTTGATTTTGCAATTGGTTTCTGTTACTCTTAGACTGAAGCGGCTCGATGAATACTGTGCAACTAACGGATAGACACGCGCGCATACAAATCCCTACGAATTACTCACGTATATACATGGACCTTTGGCGTATATGTGCTCTCTAATCTCACAATTCAGTACCCCTCACTACCTCCCTGTCTTCTTCCAGGTTACTTTGTTTTTCACTTGAGATCCTGTTAAGACGAGCAGGTTTCAAGTGCCGTTTAACCGTGTAGTGACCTGGGTCTTACACCTTGCTGTTCGTTTATACTAATTACGGGAATGGTGTAAGTGGTATAGGAGGTGATTTCCAAAACCTCGTGTATCCCCGCACATTCACTCCGATTGAGTGTGTTCGATTTGTTACACTTTGTTCTGAGTTCTAAGGTTTGTGCTGCTACTGCTAATCAGCAGGTTTCTCGGGTTTTTCTGCTGTTGCTTCAGTCGCCCATATTCCGGATTCCGATAATTATCCAACTAGCTCAACAGCTCAGACAAATGTTACCATAACGAATTGTCGCGCTTATCTCATCTGTGCGTCTGATGAATCAATCGTAATTCAAATCATACAACTAATGAGTTGCCTATTTGACGATAGTTTTCCTGAGTTGGAAACACTGTTCTTATCCGGGACAACCGTAATAACACAGGAGCTGTTTACTATTCTTCCCACTTCCCTACCGTAAACTGTTTCTGACCGATTGTCCCTAATCCGTATTGTCTATTGCGACCAAATTGTTGCAAACATCAGTGTTACGAAAATTACTTTTTCGTGATGTCCGACCTTTTCTTACTAATAGATCAGTTACTATCAGCATTACGAACATGTTAGAATCCTTTCGGTGTTGAGATGTACGGAGACCATTTCCCTCGTTTTATTCTTGAGGACAGCCATGCAAGTAACCCCTCCTTTGTTTTCACTTATTTTGCGGAACTCAGTTGTAATCCTTTTGTGGCGAAGGCTTTTCGACCATCTGTTGCATCACAGCTTAATGGTTACCATGTCACGCGATTCATAGACCAGTCGAGTGATGAATGCGCATATGCTCTTCAAGTTTTGTGTCTCTAAATCTTGTTCTGATAAGCGACACAGTGCTGTGATATCGTGCAACGTGATATTGATTTTTCCGCTGTGATGTGTGTTTACATGTACTGGTTACATTGACAACCAAATATAGTCAGTGAGTCTAATCTGTGGGTTCCTCTGTAATAAATAATCCTTTTTCGGTATTCATTTGTACTTGTCCATCAGGCGGATCGTTTGCCAGTTAGGTATCACACCAGCAGAGCCGGGAATTCCCGAAATCGACCGCGTGATTTGTTTTATGTTTCTACCCGCCTTCCTTGTCACTACGTGTTGGAGCATAATGCGAATTTGTTCCCGGCGCTGCTTTTACTAATTCCCTTGGAAAATTTATTGGGACATCAAACGCCACAGCAGTTCATTTTCCGTTCACCGAAACTGGCTGTTCAGAATGTCATTTTGCAAGATACATCAGAATCTTCTTATTTGTAATAAGCGAGGAGAAAACCATGCGTGTAGAAACGAGAGTCACCAAAATATCCAATCCGAACAGTACGGCTATATAACGTTCTGAGTTGTCTTTCAGACAGTAGGATTGTGTTCACAATATCTTGTATAGCCACTATACCCCATTTAATTTTTGTATCCGAGGCTTTATCCTATCCTAACCCCACTCACTTATCGGATGTAAGCAATCGACTAGTCTGATGTATGAAGGTTTCCGGTATCTGTGTAATCGGTATTCCGGTCGACTCAGTTGTGCACTCTGCCCGTTCGTCCTCTTTACTCCCGTATCGCTTTCGATCGCCTATCTTTGTCTTGTCCTGACAGTGACTCTACCGGAACACTGCTCACAAACGACATATGCCCCGCCCTTAATTGTGGGTGTCCAAGAACAGTTCTGAGATCGATTGCCGTTGCGAATTTTCACCACACCCCACTTTCGTCCTGTTCCGTTTGCACGTTCCCGGGTAGATATGTGTAAACCTAATGAGTGAATGTTGCTTTTATTACGGACCCTATGCATCATTATGCTGTTTAGAATGGTTTTGCAATGAAACATGGGACTTACTGCTCATCATCACCATTCAATCTTCTTTCACTTAATCTACCAAGGATTTGCTTAGCCTCGTGACTGCATTGAGACTCATCCACACGACCGTCCACTGGACTGGATTAACCAACAGTGCGTTTCACGTGTCATGTGGCAAGCAGCAGTTTACTATTAGATAGATGTGTACTTCTATATGCGTTCGATGAGTGGATTTTTGTTCCTAGTGAAGAGTATCTATCATGCGTTACGAATTGTTGTGTTCCATTTGTTGTGCATGCTCAGTTGTAACCTTTTCTATCGGGTCAATGTAGTGTTGAATTACACGATCCTGTGGACACGACTCGTGTATCCACCCGTCACTGTACTATGTGCTATGTACTTCCTGCCTGCCTGATCTCGTCACAGTGCTTTTAATTTCTACTTATTAACAGTTAGGCTCATTCGTTCAAATGCATAGAAATTCGCTGCACCAGCTGGACACCGTTGCATATACAATACTGTCTCATTGTTTAAGAGCCGTGGACTTCACAATAATTGCTGGAATGGGTGTTAGAAATGAGAAAAAATACTGCTCGTTCTAGAGCTAAATGAGAACTTTGTCTCAGGCAAATTCAAAAGGCTTATAACCTAATAAGGTTACTTGTTCGTATACTTAATCATAAACTCAGAAAAGTCCACATTGTTGTACGGAAAATCCGACCGCTGACCAACTGCTTTTTTCCACCTAACCGCTGTTTGCATTTTGAGATGATTTGCCTTGGTTTGATTCTCTCCGAATATCGCGTAGTCGTAGTACAGCTCCGTAGATCATTCACGTTAAAAAAGATATACAACGTATACCACAAAATTTATTTGAAGTCGCACAACAGCGAAAGTGTAAGCGATGCAAGACAACTGGATCACTGGGAAGCAGAGCCATCCGACGATTCGGGATTTTAGTGAGCCGATACTTCATGTCCGTAGCCGATTGGTTGGTGCAGTCACCTTAAACCGGACCAATGTCCCCCTGTAGTGTTTGCATATGCGTATGCGCGTGACTGTCCACGTCGGACAGCAACGTGGCAATGTAAGAAACGGTTTGGGATTTTGAGGAAGTGCTTTTGATCGACCATGGGATTTCGTAACGGCAGGGAAACAATTGAGGGTACGATCTGACTACAATAACAGCGTCTATACATTTACCCAGTGATTGGTCAGGTGAAAAATAAGACAAGTGTACTTGAACAGCACTATAAGCCTATTGAAACTTGTGGTTTGCTTTTCTGGTTGTCACGTCAATTTCTTTTTCACTTGCGGAAGCCAGCGCATAGGATACTGTTAGGAGATCTCATCAGTTTCTATCACAAAGAGGTTCCATCTTGACATGAAGTGCTATTCTGCGTCCACCTCTGATCGGCCAGTTTTACGAGGTTGCACACTTTTAACCGAATTACGAACCAAATTTTGAAAACTAGAATGCCGGGGGCCGAAGAGTTAAAACCTGTAGCTCTTGCCCCTTAGACATTAAATTGCCTCAACGAAAATGAGCATATACTTTATCGATCATGAAATCAATGGATTGTTTCACGCTGTCACTCACTAAGCATAATCATCGGAATGATGCTACGGAGCACTTTCTGCGACAATCTTTTTGTTTAGCATCTTGATTCTTTGAAATTATTCGGTTTATAACGCCATTCGCTTACCACCAAACGACACCAAGTACCAAGTCCGGGGGGATATTCATATCCACAATGTTAACCAAGGTTCAGGCGAACAATTGTTTTCGGAAATTCGTTATCGTGCCGCTGCAGATTATATTACGTGAAAATCCAGGGATGGAGAAATGGCTAACAACTTATGCGATGGGTGCATGCGTGTGTGTGATGTGTATATTTGTGTGTTTCTGATGTGATGTAGAGTGACGTGGAGGCAGTTATGGCGCTCTTCCACCGAGGAATGTGGTAGAGTAATGACCCTGTCGTCAGTTGATTCACATTGAAATACCGAATGTCTGGATATGATATATATATATATATATATATATATATATATATATATATATATATATATATATATATATATATATATATATATTCACCGGCTTGAAATTAAGCAAGGTGCCAACGCAACAACGACAATCACAAAATAGGAGAAGAGGAGTACAATACAGCAGAACAGACAATTAGTGAGAAAAAAATTCTACTTTTTTTGCTTTTTCATCGTACACTTAGGTGTGTTTAAGAACAGTTTGTGATTGCTCTTAAGCTGCTCTGGCCCACCCTGCATCCTACAACAGGCCATCGACCAGATGAAAACTGACAACATGTGGGAAACGATCTACATCCGGTCTTGATTTGAGCCCGGGCTACAATTGTTTTCTTTCTTGTCACCACTAATCTCTATCACTCCTTAGTTGTCTAACTGGTCCAGTCCCTTAACGTGTCGTTATATATTGTGCCGACCGACTCAGATGGCACTTTCAGTCTGAATAACCAAGAATGAGCAAATTGTGCTTGTTTTGTTTTTGTCTCAGAACTCTCGTGCATTCATTGTATGATGTATTTTCTTTTTTATTTCACCCTCCCAATCACCATACTTGTCGTGCACGATGACTTCGTCATCTCCTTCATATAGAGCCCACAACTAACCGATACAGAAGTCCAGACGGAGAAGGGAGAAAAGAATACACCGGATTCCGATGAAGGGTGAGTTTGATCAATATTTTCCTTTCTGGTTTGATCACACCTTGTCGTCCCTAGCCGATCCAAATGCTTCTCATGCGTCTCAAGTGCTAATACTACGTAGTTTACCAAACACTAGCAATCAAATGAGACAGCATATGGTTTGAGTTCGGTTGGTTGCATTGAGCCCACTTTACAGTTGAAAAGTCTTGTACCATCCATCAGATCACTATACATTTTTATTCCCGTTTGCGACAAATTGATTTTCATGATATGAATTCTCTCCAGTGCCAGATCAAGATATTTCGTTTGATGAACTAGAGAACGAACAATGGAGTGGAACTTACGGTTTTCATACTTTTGCCTTCTATGACTCCCCATGCAGACGCCCAAATTCATGCTGTGACCAGACTGTACCTACTTAAACATACAGACAGTGTGTGTGTGTGTGTGTGTGTGTGTGTGTGTGTGTGTGTGTGTGTGTGTGTGTGTGTGTGTGTATGAGAGAGAGAGGGGGAGAGAGAGAGAGAGAGAGAGAATGAGTGGAGCGATAGGTCTGCTGCAGGTATCATAATCTTGCGCAGTACCCTGAGGCACTGTCGGTATTCTTAGCCCTCTCCATATGCTTCTATCACCGGTAGACACGAATGTGCATCACGTCCATGCGGCCTACATCTCTTATAGTGTGAGTACTATTATAAAAGGACAGAAAGCACCATTGTTTGTCTGCTTACCTTGGTTCTGGGAGGACCGTCCAGCCAATTAAACCTGCACCGAACTGCAGCTAAATTAGCTATCTCTCTATGAGGTAGATATATATTTCTGTCGTGTGCAGCGTTCTCGCACATGCAGCGAGCGAGGATGCTTGGCTGTAATGAATTGAATTGCTCTAAATGCATTCGTTGGAGCTTCGATTGCTCGTTGCGTGGAATTTCTTACGGTGTCGAAAAAAACGCCATTTGGTGTGAGGAATGGACTACAAAAGCTGCACATAGTCATAGTTACAAGGTCTAACGAGGCTGCTCACCTAACTTCAGTTTTTATGTGGTTATAGTTGATGAAACAGTGGATTGGGCTGGTCCGCGATGGACATGAGTGAACAAAATGTCTGTTTATCACGTTTTATATCTCCTCTGAATTGAATGTGGGATACCCAGTGCTTCAAACTTAGAAATAATCTATTTTGAGTTGTGAAATATTCCCATGGTCAGTTTTTTAGAAAACGGTATGGGGCAAACACAAATATGTCTTTTCGGTACTTCACATCAGGCCAATAGAGTACATGTTCGAGGTTTTGTACAGTTAGTAAATAGTCCAGAGTGTTCAGAGGAACTCACAACAGCAACAACGGACTACGAAAAACGGACAAAATTGGCATATTAACGCAACCTATGCTCGATATGTCTGGCTCACCCTACCATAACACCGCACTTTAGCTAACTGAGCTTCTCGAACCGATAAGACAAAAATAGTCACCCCACAATGGACAAAATTCAACATGCAAACGTGAATTCACGAAAAAAGATTTCTCTAGATGTTTCGTCGTTGTTCACAAGCGTGTTCCTATCGCAAACGATAGACTGTATTTGCGATCGCATAGATATATCTGTGGAAAACTGCAAAGAGCTTTTGACGTCCTGCACTCCAAGCGTGCAGTTCCAATTCAACGGTAATATCTACAGGCAAAAATATGTCATAGCAATGGCGAAAGTTGAAAACAACTCGTTGATTTCAACCATCAGCTGCTGGTCTATGTATAAAAGATGAGTCGCGGATATTTTCTGCTTAGCACCGTGCGAATCTAGTGTGCATGAATTACTACAGACCTTCAATGAATCACACACGAATCCAAAATTCACGATAGAACTAGAAGAAAACGATCCCCATCTTTCCCAGATGTTCTTCTAAAAAGATGCTCGGATTGATCGACCGAGCGGAATATCTACCAGAAACCAACCTGGTAGGGGCAGTATACTTACTTTCAAAGTTTCGTACCCATAGATCGGAAACAAAATTTAGTGCGATGTCTTATCTACAGAGCGCGTCAGGTATGTTCTGTAAACAAACTCTCAGGGGCGATAGAAACAATTTACAGTGCATTGCGAGAAAACGGGTATCCGGAGGATCTCCTCCGACAACATATGGACATTGTCTCCCGGCCTAACTACCCAAATGCCCCGAAAAAGCCCATTTACATAAATATGGAATTAAGGGAGACGTGGTACCTACAACGCTGAGCCGTAGACTATCGCATGCAGTAGCAAATACGCCGCGTTCAGCACCAGTCCGTACTTGTGATTGAGACTCAAAGACGGACTACCAAGCCATTCGATCTCATTTTGTGTGTACTCTTACGGGTGTTCTTGTGGAGAGGAATACGTGGGAAGAACAACGAGACGCCTATCTCAGTGAGTTCAAGAGCATCACCCTAGCTGGCTAGTGAAAAGAATCCACAAAACCGTAACCGGTGTGATCTTGACTCATGTGATCGATACGGGACACATGCTAACACGAGACGGTGCGTTCAAGGTCATTTGTCAAGTGTCACAAAGCCGCCCCAAAGGGGTCAGACAACGAATCTAATCCATAACCGAGGCGATTGCGATCAGGTTGCATCTGTAGTATGCGGGATGCAGTGTCTTCCGTGGGGGTTGCACGTGTACGATCTGCAAAAACAGAAAGAAAACTCAGTGAGCCGGAGCTCAGCAAGTGCATCAGCAAGCATCTACACTTACACCGATAAAGATGGGAGTGGCGATCTGTCTGAGTGTATTACACATCGACCAATCTTGTGTTCGTAAACACAGTTCGTCGAGGCACTGCTTCTGCCCTGGCCAAAGGTCGTCAAGAAAATGAAACAGACGCACGCAATCAGCGAAACCAATGGCGAATAGTCCACACGAATGCATTATGGTCAGCCTGACAGTTGCTATTATGAATTCCTGCGAACACTCTGGACTATTTACTGGCTTTTCTGGTTTTACAAAACCCCGTACATGTAGTGTATTGGCCTCATGCGAATTATCGGAAAGACAGATTTGTGTTTTCCCCAGACCGTTTTCAAAAGAATGCTTTTTTTCGGATTTTTTGGTTTAAAATCCTTATAATCCCTTGATTTCTGTACCACTGATTAACAAATCCGAAAAGGAATGTATTGCCATTGCTATTTTTCTCAACATTTCATTTAAACCATTCATTCAGGTTGACTTTGGAGTTACGACGCTATTCAAAGCTGTCTGCAGACGCCGCGTGCATATGTTTAGCGTTGGCACAACGGCTTGCCTCACTAAATCATCGTGGCGTGCCGGATGGTGAGCAGTCTATGGAATCAAGCGGTAAGATATTTTTATCCACAGACATATCTTGGTGATTATTTATCATACTTTTGATGAACTGTCTGGATCTAGTTCGCATGATCAGCGTTCGATTTGATTTATCATCGCACTGTTTTTCTCGGTCCATCCCATCATGAACAGCGAAAGCTGAATGAAATGTTTGGCTACTGATGAGTAGTCGAAATTAATCACCGACTACACCAGTGCTGAATGTTATGGGTCATGTACCAAACTGCCGCTGGTCCTTCTCATGGTACACTGGTTCCCGTCTGAAAATTTCGCTCCACCTGGCTTTTTACTGACGGTTATCTAAAATATAGTCGCATGTAATCCAAGTCTCACATTTGTTCGAGCCTCTCTATCTTCGAATGGAAGAGGTATAATGTTCCACTAATCATCTCCACTTCACAGCTACTAGTCAAGTCACTTCACAAAGTAAGTTTTCACGTTTGACTATGAGCGCGCTTATCCAGCCTGGTGGTTGCTTATTCTATTTTGGTCATCTACGCGCACATATGAGCGCAAATAAACATTTCCTGCAGGTTTGATTGTATCACTAATTTCAAAGCTATCGCGTAATATATTTGCTCAATATAACCAGCACAAAATCGAAGTGCACTAAGTTTGGAAGACAACTGTCTTACTACATTCATTGGTGATAAAGAACCCAGCTGTCCATAATAACTGAAGGTGATGCATTTTTCATCGATCCAATACAAAATCTTTCTTTGACTACAACGTTTTGATACGGTTTTTTTCTGTTAACAGAGGACTTCAACCAGCTGTTAACCGCACTTTCCGGTAGTCCAAACGGGGGTGAACAGGAAGATGCAGCTATGTATCGATCTGGATACAAAATTTTGGCACGTATGTCCCCGTGTTTCCGTTATGTTTTATTGTCTTCCTACCCGAATCCGCAAATTTTATGCCCACATGTTTTCGAAGTTAGAAGATAATCAGTTTAGTTCAGTTCAGACAACCATTAACCATGTATTGGGTGCGGTGGCTTTGGTTGTTATCACCTGACGGCAGCCTCAGTCGGAAACAATGAGAAAGAACAGGACTATTGAAGAAGCAGTGAAAGAACTACAATTATTAGTACTAATTCGGTAATGAAATTTTGTGAATACAAGAGCGCTATTGATCGCGACACCTAGCCTTTCCTCTAACGTATATAACCACTAAATGGGAGAGGCTGTTGGACCCTGCACATCTCCAACTCCTCTGTTTAGGTTTTTCATACCTTTCATCTGGCCTCTTCCCATTGACCTGTCAGATGTGATTACATCTCCGGCCTGAGGGAGCCATCCTGCATAGCTCTCTGGGTCATGGAGGCACGCAAGCCATCACACCACGCTAAGGTGCAGTCTCGTCGTGATAATAATAAAACAAATAGAATGAGATACACAACTGTTGTCATATTAGGTGCTGCAGATTGTTGTAATACGGAGTTGAAGGATGACTGACAAGCCTTCAAGTATCGATCTTAAATTGAGGGAGAGAAAGTTGGCAAGATCCTCGGCAGAACAGATGCTGTAGGTTGGATCTTTCTCACTTTATGCCTCTATTCTTTTTGCTTTTCGCTGGACGCTGCTGGAAGGTAGCAACCGAAACCAGAGCACAGAAGTGCGAGGTTAGTGGTTGTATAAACTAAAACTGATAAGCCCTCACGGTTTTTGTTGCCTCTAAACTGCGATCCTAATTTCGGCACAACCTAGTTCAACTCTTTAGGCAACGTGATATGAATAAGCATGGTAAAATAAAATGGACAATCCCGTGGTCCAGTGAAATTACCGCCCTGTTGATCCAGAAGGAGACGTTCTGAATCTCTTCGAGAAGCCAGAGGTTCTAAACACGGGAACAAACCGAGGTGGATAGGGTGTGCATGTGCCCTTTTTGTTCCAAAAAATTCGAAATTTGGTGAACTTCCAACGTTTAACATGTCTTGGATGGTACTGATTGCACCGATGGTTTCGTGCTTCTCGAGGAGATTTGAATACATGTAACATTTGATTGGGTAATGAAGACAAGCAATTTCCGTGATAGTAATAACAGGAGAGAAAGCCAAGCAACTACGCAGCGGTTAAAAAGACGGATTTCAGATTCGATTATCTAGTGGGTGGGTTAGTGTTAAACACAATCCGCACGGTTGGACTTCATCGCTTCAGAATGGGTCGTTCGTGTACGAAGTTCGAACTGGAAGAAGAAACATCTGGCGCGCAAATTGAATGCTATTTTTAAGGAGCGAGAGGTATCGATGAAGAAACGGAAATAAAGCTAACCATATTTGTAAAATTTGTAGTTTGGTGGCGAGTGATACGCGCCCATGAGAAATAAACGTACAGAAGGTCTTGAATGCACGGAAAATAGCTCAGAATTTGACTGTTTTAGATTGTAAGATTATAGATGCGCACTTTGCTTAGTGATTGTGAACTATGGGAAATGAGGCTACTCAAAAATGAGCTGCAAAAGGGATGAGGGATCGTTTATGAAGGTGACAGACAGAATGAGGAAGCATATAATTTGAAGAAAATGTGGTGGATAAATCCCTATTTTTCGTTGCTTGAAAGAGCACCTTTTTCGGAAGTGGTTGGGGTTTTTTCATTCGGACTTCAATACTTACGAAAAGATGATTTAAAATTGTCTATCTTGGCTTCAAACAGTAAAGGAAGATATTACATGGAGACGGAAAAATGTAGACAAGTACTATTTCGGGTTGACCTTTCTTGAGCAGGACTGTTACGATACTGTCAAGTTCCGTGGAAATGCGTTGCAATCAACTCTGTCTTTAGTATAATGATGTACGAAAAGATAGTAGTGGTGATTTCTAGGGTATTTAACTAGATAAGTTAGACAAGGGCGAAGGGGGAGATTTGGAAATGAACAGAGATGTACATAATTCAATTTTCGGGCATTGACCTTTGGATGTGTATCATTCGTTTCACGTGAACAGAAAATGTGGGACAAGAGAGACCAAAATAAAGGGGCAGTATTTTGGTGTCCTAAGAAGGGATGAAGACAATGGAAAGTAGGGATGGATCAGAAGTTACTGGCGGATCATGAGGATGTTTCCTCTTTCCTGCTCGAAGTCTTGTGTGGGTAGGGTGGTCAGTTGTGCAGTGTTATTTTGTAGCGCAGTGTCTGCTGGCCGGTGTGTCTGCCAGGTCTTAATTTATAGTTAGGTGAATTTCAGTTTCCTTAACATGACCTGCATTCTGGATGATTGCATGCATTCTCTGGTATTGTGCAAACTCATTCCGCACGCTTGTGTTTCTTTGCTTACGTTGTCTGGTACCGTACAGCGGCGCTAACACAATTGAATCAAGAAGTTGAGCGCTTAGCTTGTGCTTTGGATGCGGAGTCGATAAACAAGCCAAGTGTTCATGACTTCTTGTCAGTTTCTTCCACTGTGATCCAGAACGAAACAGACAGGGATGCTGAAATCGCAGAATTACGCAATCGATTGTCTACGGCTTTACAGTTGCTTGCCGAACGGTTACCTGTGGATACTCGTAAAGGTGAGTGCAAAAGTACGAAGGGCTGATATTGCAGCGGTGAATTACTACTTTCATTGCTGTCGTTGATAGTTCTAACGGAACGAATATTAGGTAAAAGATGTGTGAATATAAAACAAACTAGAATACAAAACGAGAATAGTTAAATATACTTCGAAAATCGAAATACAAAGTCTTGTTTTCTGAGTTTTTTTACTTTAGTTCAGACAACCACTAACCATGTACCGGGTGCAGCATCCTCAGAAGAAAAAAATGTAAAAGAACCAGAATATGAAAGAAGTAACAGGATAACTACAACTGTTGGTATGAAATCAGTGAAGAAAGTTTCCGGATACAAAAGTGCCACTGATCGCGACACTTAGCCATATCTTGCAATGTATCTAAACATAGAATGGGAAAGTCTCCTGTATCCCACGCCGAAAGTCCAACACGCTCTACATTGCCAAGTCATCTTGTTTGTCTGTGTCTCTTTTGGAAATCTGCCATACTGCATTCGAATATCCATAGAGGAATAGCTACTGCTATCCAACGATTACTTCATACACTCCGAACAGGGAACTCAGCTATCAAATGACCTGTACCGTGCACTAATGTAACCTGCTAAGTTAGGCCGCGTGGTTATTAGCCTGTATTCATTTTACGCTGGCATGAAAACAAACCAATACCAAGAAATACCGACCAGCCAACGGGAGTGAGAGTCGAAACTCCAGTGTTCATCGTCTTGGGTTGGGTGTTGATGCACCAGTATTCCTACTGTTCGCTTTTCCAAGTCTGATACCTTACCTAGATCACTCGATGAGCGATTTGTTCCGCACACTGGTTAGCGGGATGGATCAGAGATCCTGAAATCCAGTTTATCACACATCCGAAGTTCTCGGTATAGTCGATAGTTGACCTTGATGTTTCGCAATCAAAATTCGACCAACTTTCCATCCGGTTGTAGTTCTGATTGTTTTCGACAAAACGTCAATAAACAGCTTGGTTTGTTGATCGTTTTGCTGGTGGCTGCATTTCAGGAAAAAAATATTTGTTCTCCACATTTAGCCTGAATTTCATCTTTTAAACAAACATCCTAAAGTTGCAAACTGATGGCTATGGATCTGGCAAAAAAGAAAACGCCTGTAACGTCAACTGTACAAATGTTTTCTCATGCAATATCTTGTCTCTGCATCGAGTAGACATAATTTAATCGATTTACGTGAATCTATCTTTGCGATAGCGAAAAGACGAACAGATACTGCTCTTTCTTTGGTAAACCTGTCTCATGTTGCGAATAGATTGTTAATTCCTAAGCAAAGAAATTTTTGTCGGTAGAATGATTGGCTTTCGATAACCATTTAGAAGAAATTCAATGCTACTATATACAAAATTTCCTTAGCCGTAAATAGCTAAAAGCTCACCTCAGCGGTTAACATTGCTCACGTTTAACTCGCCAGAGGTCAAGTTTGAGTTGGAATAAACAATAAGAATTTTATTTTTCCAACTGGTTTTTTGACCCAATCTACTAAGACTACACTTTTCCTCATGGTTGGCAATACCTGTATGCTTTTGGCTGAATGCAAATATGAACTACTCAGCGCGTCGACTACCGTCCACCATCGCTTAGTTTTGTGACACTTTTGATCGCTGGAATCAACAGGATATTGAAATTTTGCAAGATTTCCACTCACCGCTTTGACACAGTTAGACAACTCTGTCACTTATCGACCCTGTTTGCTCCGACTGAGTAGGACTAATCAGTTCAAAAACTAAGTACAGGATTCTTTCTTGTGAATGAATCGCACAGTTTTCATTACCTCCAATCCCCCGTGATGTGATTTTTTTCCTTGGTGTATTATTTTGTTCTCTGTTTCACCAAGTAGCCTTCACTGGCCATATGGATTCTATGTTTGGCCGGGATCACCCTTGCAAGTCACTGCGCTTTGTGTCCTGTAAAACTATATTTGATGGTCACCCGATCCTGTTCTTGTGACATTTTCGTTCATTCTAGTCAAGCAGTAGCCCTCATTCGTATGTTTTCCTTTGTTACGCATCACAGCACTGGCCGACACAACTCAGTTAGTTGAAACCGAACGCTTGCAATTACAAGCCGAACTCGAACGTCGAATGGTTCTGTTTGAACAGAATCACACTTCTTCTTTGACCGAATTGGAAACAAGTCGCCGTGCATTAGTCGAACAGTTGGCAGCTTCAGAGGCTACAAACGTGCAGCTGCGAGATGAGTTGGCTGTTCTCACGCAAAAATTTCAAGCCAAAGTGAGTGTGGTTTACTGCCGTGATTTTATTCTTTTGACTCTAATAATAATTATTTCCTGACCATTGCAATACAGTATAGTTTTCAAGTTTTTTTAAGACCGAGAATGATTATAAAGCCATGCATATGGTGAAGACCTAGAAAATAAATGTAATGCACTAGAAACAGATGTTAAAGTGCCTAACCATGACGACCTTTAATCTAGTGTGTTTTTATCCTGCGAAGTAATCACAGAATTGGTTGAACAACGTTTTTTTTTAAATTACTTTGCTCAAACCCATGACCAGTAACGCACGGGTACTACATCGTGTGGTGTTAACGGTTAGCAAACTGTTCAGCTAGCCTGGCTGACCTAAGTGGTGAACATATGGGACTCACATTCATACATACACGCTGTGTTCGAATCCCATCCGAGTGAACTCGGTGCGGTCAATCAAGGCCGCTCAGCGAATGACAAGTCAGCAAGCGGGCATGGCTCAACGTAGAAGTGTGATTGGTTGAAGAAAACTGACCGTGGTCTAGGCGAGGTCCAAATAGTGCGCGTGCGTGTGTGACAACTATTCGTATTGGCTGACCGCTCAGTAGGTTTACCGGCCGCAGTTCGATCGATAGTAAGGCCACACAACGTACACTACAGTTAACTGACGATGTTTCCTATCAAGCTCCGGTTAAGGCGTCTATACACAAAAACGTTTGTGTAGTTTTCAGTTGTAAGTTGAGCGTTGACACCACATGATGATTTAAGTATTCTGCTGAAAATTATAAAATGTCATTTTTAAGATGCTGCCCTCCCCCCCCCCCCCTTCCAAATGTACTTGCTCTTCGGAGGTGTTGTGGTTTTATTCAGTAACGGAATACGTATATTTGTATGAACGTCAATACAAAACCCGGCCGTAGCCGGTGAGCAAGCAGAAATCAAGCAGGCAACCGTGTAAGCAAATAATCAGGCCTGTATCTAAGTAAGCAAGCGAAGGCCAAGTAAGGTCAATCGATGCGTTGTAGGGTCGACCAATCACACGGCGCTAGCTGTAGCATGTCTAAATATCACCAAGCTCATGTCGATGCGTAAGAGGAGTGTTGATCGATTACCCGCGTTGTATGCGTGACTTTCTGAACCGGACACAATAGGAGGGACGTTCAGAAAGTGGCACAAAACGGTTGAAACAAAGATACGTTATCAGCAATCGCCAAACTTCCGAAAGGTTCATATGAAGTTATTGGTGTCTATTGCGTTAGAAATCAGACACGAGAAAAAAAATCAGCAACAGTTTATTTTATCAGGAAGGAATCCACCGTTTATTGTTTCTTATCTTGTCGTCTCCGGTTTACAATGAGCTTCTTTATATGTTGTTATACTTCGGATATAAATTCCACGCACGATTCTAGTGCAGATTTCCGTAGTATTTGTGCACCTTGATTTGCACTGCTCACCATCTCGCCTCAGTTGTCGTCGCTTTTCGAGAGTAACGTTTCCGCATCTTCCACACACGACTCGTAGAGAAATCATAAAGGCGTGGAAGATAACATGCCTAAGATCCTAATGTCCATCCGTCCGAAAACTGTCATCGGTGCATTGTCATTGATTGGGCTATCTAGGTGGTGCACGCACATCATATGTAAGGTTGGTTCTTCAGATATCCCGCAGTTTTTGAAACACTTAAGCATGGTCGAGTAAGTGACGTTTTGCCAGGCCTGCCTTATCTTGTCTGTTACGTACAGGAGAACAGTTTGAAAAAGGAATCAAAGCTTATCTACTGAAACAGGGCCCTTCTGCTAGCACCGTCATCCATTATATTGGCTACGTGTGGCGGAAGCCTTTTTCTCTAATTCAACTCCTTTGTTACACTAAGCTCGTATCCAAAGAATGAACTTTTGCCGTTGTGTTTGGCGGCAAAAACCAGCTTTGGATCGCTTAGCTGTAAGTAGGAGTGGGCTGAACAGTTATCTAAAAAAGGAAGAACTGATCATCGTTCCGGGAGCATTTGGTTATTGTTTTTTTGAATCCACTTTTGAAGTATACCTGTGGTCAACCACACGCGTCCGCTAGCGTGATAATCAACTCCCAACAGCACCAGGTTTACGGGTTTGAAGCATCATGGACCCCTGTGTTTCCCAGCGAATAGTGGTTTGAGTTTTTCCCAAGTTGCGCTGCATACTAGCAAAACGGTCATTCTTTCCTTGCAATTTCGAACGCCGCTGCGTGGATTGCCTTTCACAACAAGGCTGCGTGTTGTAGCGGTTATAAAATAAAGACGAGTCCCATTGCGGTTGAGAACGTTCTTCAGGTCATAATCTTTGCACAACGCAGGAACGCGTTCCAGCCAGTTTTATAGCTATCCACTTGAAACCTCTGATGCCTCACCGCTCAATATTTTTGAGCTAATAATATGGCGTTGTTGGAATCTGTGCAATTAGCTATTGCTCGCACGAAAATAACTATGCTCCATATTACGAGCGACGTCTTATAGCAACACCTGTCACTGGCAGATCATTCCGACCAGCAATGAGAAACCATTCGTACACAGATGAACGGTGGAGAATGACACCGTCGAGCAGTTTGGATACGATGTTAACCAGACTTATTCTCCAATGGTTTTCGCAGCAAGACCTGTCGTCCGTATGAATCGGTATGATCACCGATTCCCACTAACCGTTTGGAACTTTTACTTTCTCACATATTAAACCGAGGAGTTCCGTCAACTCCGGTAATAGTGCTGAGCTATCGTCTCTCACTCTGACAAATTTGAGAACATAGGCACACCTTCCGTAGCCTCACTATCTTCGTTTTCATTGGTCCTGAAGCGGCCTTCGACTCTGGCGTTGTCTCTCGGTGGAGGGCTCACGGTGATCTTTCACTCGAGTTCACCATGAGAAGTGGCGCACGTGAGGGTTGCCTTCTTTCTCTTTTTCTTTTCAGTTTTGTGATTGACATGGTTCTAGAGACTGTCCTTTTGTCAAATGAGAATTGTGACATTGAACTTTTCCCGAATGAAAAAGTGTCAGACCCTGATTATGCAGACGACATAATCCTCCTTAATGATGATCCGGATAAGTTGCAAGCTTGATGGACTGCATAGCGGTGTTCGGTATGCGTTTTGCACCTTCGAAGTGGAAGATGTGTTGCAGAACTGGGTTGGTCCAACGCCAAACTTTTCGGTGTTTGGGAAGACTTTAGACCAGATGGACACGTCCTGTTATCTGGGTAGCTGCATTTCACCTGGAGGTCAAATATCGGATGAGGCGTCTTTGTGTGTACAGAAGGCTCGGTTAGCACTTGCCAGTTTTAGTCATCTGTGACGCCGACATGACATCTGTTTACTTATCAAGGGTCTAGTGTACGCTGTAGCAGTGAGGCCCGTACTTCTGTATGTTTTGGAGAGATGGCCACTGTGAGTGGAGGGAGGGTATACGAAGGTTGTCGGTATTTGAACACCGATGTCTTCGTAGGGTTGCCGGAATGTGGTGGGGGGGGGGCACTGTATAAGCAATGCTGAAATTCGGCGGAGAGTCGTAGGTTCACAAACCAAACCACTTAATGAAGCATTAAAGCTCAGCAGGCTAAGATGGTTAGGACATGTGTTGCGAATATCCCCTGACAGGATTCCTTGGTGTGCTATGTTCGCTGATGTGAGTAACTTTTGGGAGATGAGTAAGGGTGATCAGTCCATGACATGGAAGAAAGGTATGAAAAACCTAACTAGTAAACTTGGCCATGTAGGGCGTGTTAGACTTTCGGAGTGGTGTCCAAAAGACCCTCCCACTCTTTGATTAGACACATTAGATGATACGGCTAGGTGTCGCTATCAGTGGCGCTCTTGTATTCACAAACGTTTTCCACCCAGTGGATACCAATATTTGTAGTTCTCCTATCACTTCCTCCATACTTTTGTTGTTTTTGATTAATTTCTTTTGAGGTTGTCGCTGGAAGATAACAACTACAACCACAGCACTCAGTGCATGGTAATTTTTGTCTAAATTGAACTGATTCGTACACAATGTTCCTGATATCAGTAATGCAGCCTAGGCGTGAATGTAATGTTTTTCGCCGACTTGGAGTTCCTTCGGCATAGCTGATTCTGATGCTGTACTCATTTCCTTCAATCATATATGCTTGCGTGCTCCGTCCAATGAATCGGGATGCAATCCTCATCACGGAAGCTCCGTGTGAAAATAGTGATCTTTTCTTTATCACTAAGGTTTAAGAATGTTTTTCTCGTAGGCGGTCCCGTCACGATTTATGGGCGATTGCGATTTCTACTGCCATGGTGTGAAAGTTTGAGTGATTATGTTACGTGGGTCAAGTGTGCTTGTCATCTTAGAGATCAAACGCCTAAAGTATATCTGCAACACCCCATACACCATCTCGGTTTTCAGGGCCCGTCGCGAACATTCAAGTGCGCACAGCGTACGCGGAATTCCTGAGTATTCACACACTATTTGTCAAATGATTCTACTAGCTTTCCGTGAATTACCTGATTAGCCTATGATGCTCGGACATACATACCCAAGTGCAACGTTTGACACCTGTGACAGCGAAAGGGCCTACGAGCTTCACCATATGATCAAGTAGTGTTTCCCATCGTTGTGTAGGTATTCGACCCGATGGTCGCGTTCACTTGAAGAGGTGTTCTCTCTTGACGGGTTTGACCGGTAAAATCAGTTGGGACCTGAAAAATGTGTTCGTATGGAGGGGGTGACCGCTCTTCGGGATTACGCTCTAGGGAGAGGAGGCACTATCCGAATTGGTCATGAGACCACACAGGGCAAAAAACAAGCTGTTGGGTACCTCTTTGTCCGTTGAGTTGCAGTACGCTTTCGTCGGACGGGCGAGCATCATGGGAATAGGTAGTAACAGCAAGTCTATGGTGTAATTATTGTCAAGCGGATAGGGTTTGTGTCACGTGATTATTGAATGACGAATAGCGGAGCTGCATGCCACCGGCGCGGATAGGGGCGAGACCATCAATATGGTAGTTGAGTTCAGACTCGCAGAATAAATAGCCGCGGAAGTGCAGCGGCAGTGCTGGGATATATGATGGGTTTCCCACCTGGCAATCGGTAAGACGCCACATATCAGAGGATGGCATTGTGACGTGGCGAACGTGGTTGGTCACTGAATATTACCATTGACCTTTGTGTTGCTGCACAACCGGCAAGGTAATCCAGAGGAGACGCGTGAATCATTATCAACTACCAACTCGTCTAGAAAATCCCTGCTGCCATGCAGGTCGCACTCGGTTTTGCAAATGCTAGAGAGGTATCCTCGAACAGAAACGCTGGGCAAGGTCTCATAGATTGTTATTCTACTCTGAACTGTGAGACGCAGTAGTACAATAGCTCGAAACAACTCAAATAATATAAGCTCTGGTTCTTCTACAAACATCTTACTTGTTTCTGTATTTGTAGTGTTGTTGTTGTTGTTAGTGAGTAGTTCGGAGACGGAAACACGGTCATTTTCTCAGTTATTGCCGCTCACCGCGTATGCGCACCTGGTGCTCTTCCCACTCATCTTCATACTTGTACACTTCTTAGATGAATTGGTAACACGGATCTAATTAGGAGTGAATCGATACTCTCCGTTGAACAGTCCACAAGAGAACACAGCTGTGGTCACTGTTAGTTGTTTGTGGTTGAGTCACTACCAACCCAAAGAAAGAGACCGCCTGTGCAAGCTCGTGTAGTAAGTAAGTAGTTCGGTTCACTTTATTCATCCAATAACTTCACTTGTGTGCTCTGGTTTTGGTCGCAACCTCTTAGCATCGTCGAGTAAAAGACAGAAAGAATAGAAGCATCAAGTGGAAATGATTCGAAAACAAAGTAAGAAGCGGAAACTATCAAGACAAAGAAAGAGTTCGAATGCAACTACGCCACTGGCAGCGACGCCTAGTCATGTCACTCAATATCTCCAACCATCTGGTAGGCGGGTCGCGTGGGCCCGAACTTGAGAGTCTCACACGTCCTACTAGCTCAAGTCAATTGGTCAAGGCTTTCATGTCTTTTTACGATGTCATGGACCGACCACCTCGATCTACCTTCAAATCACTATCTGCTTCGGTGAACAGCGTATGCCAAGAAAGCCTATAGGGGGGGCATGCGTCACACAAATGATGACATCTTTTTTGATTTTATTTCTATTTGTTCAACCACGTGACAGCATCATTCGCATCCGGTGTTTCGTGACAAAATGTTTCTCAGTCATCGTCATCTATTGTCAGCATCGAGCACGTAATTCGTTGTTACCTGCCGTACGTGGTAAATTTTCAAAAAAGGCCGGTTAACACTGTCTAGCGTATATATAATAATATGTATATATATATATATATATATATATATATATATATATATATATATATATATATAATGTATATACAAACATACACACATACATACATACATATACTCACACACGCACGCACTCACACACAAACAGAAAATTCAACTCTGCACGTGGTAGTTCAGGTTAATCACAAGCCGTTTTTTTCTTTTGGTTTGTGATTTTAGGAAAATTTTAACTAGCTATGGTAATGGGAAAAAATGCAACTGAATCATTTAGGGTCTTCTTCGACGCCATGTAATTTGCATGTAGTAATGAAATGGTGCATTGATCTTATGCGCCCTGAACCTGTTCGCTTGTTTATGAGCACTTCGCAAGTCAATTACTACAGACGCTGACCTCTAACTGTGTCGGGACTCTTCGTCGTGACTGGTTGATGGAGCTAAGAATCACGTGGATTGGAATATTTCATGTGGATTTTCCACAACAAACAAACCATTTAAAACGCTATTTGGTCTCTTCCTTTTTCATACACGCTCCTCCCGTGCCGTCGTCTCTTTGCTGGCATATAGGAACGTTTTCTTACTGAGCAAACGGATGAGCGCGAGTTGGAACGTGAGGAATTTCGTGCGGAGGTTACCCGATTGGAGAGTCAGTTACAAGCGGCGAAGTGAGTGACCTTCTGTTTATAAGAAATTGATCACTCATGGTCGTATTTGTTAGGATACGAATCATTCTCAGCTCTATGTGCCCATTCTGCGTTAAGTTAGCGCGTCGAGGGAAATCAGTTCACAGTTATCTTTGATAATTGTACTTCAAACAACCGCCGGGTGATGGGATGCACCTTTAAGGTTTCATTATTTTAGAACATTATTCCTTGAACATTTCTTCATAGATCTCTTCCAGTTAGTTATTCTTTGTCAGATGTAGCTCACCGCTTATCACAGCATCAATGTTTCTGTTTCTTGACATAACACCTACCTTCTGTGACAGGGCGCAGCTACTCACATCTAAATTGGTTAATGGTATATCAGAGCCAAGCGATGCGAATTGCGCTTGGTACACGGATTCCGATGATGTTGAGCAAACCACTCCACGGCGGGACAAAAATCAAACCAAAGCTGGATCAAAATCCAGGTCACAGTCTGCCATAAGCAAACTGGCGCGTCGATCCACGTGGACTCCGGACGATGAAGAAGTGGATATAGATGACGCACTTCGCGATTCGCCATTGGCTGTCCGATCCAAACGAATTGTGTCTCCGATGTCAGTGGAACGTCAAGCTTCTTGGTTTGCACCAAATATAGCCTCAATAATGGCCAACAGTAATAACAGCTCTACGATGTTAGACGATTTGGAGCCGGATTCCGGTGGCGAGGAATTGCTGCCTGCACTTCGTTCAGCCCCGCATATGTCCACGGTGACCATTGGCACAGTGAATGAGAAAAAAGTGAGTTTGTTCTGAAAGCCAATTGGTTTTAAACACTGATATCCTCACAGCATCTAACATCTAACGATAGCAGTGAAATCCGAAACGTTTGGGTGTTTAACTTTCGTTCCACCGATTTGAAACTGAGTTTATGCCAATGCTTTGGGCACCCACCGCAAAACTGGATTGTCTGCTCTTTGGCACTTTCCACATCATTTGTTCGAATTCCCACCCCTTTTCTCATCCCTAGATAAGCATGCTACTTTTTGAAAGGACAGAATAAACCCTTCAATTGAAAGCACACCTAATGAATTGTGTTAAATAGAGACTAGTATCTTAATAGTCACAGGATCTATGAATTCCAACATCCACCACCACCATTCCATCCTACTAACTCTTGATTGGTCGCCTCCATTGCGAAAAACGTATGCATCCAAAAGCAGCTTTCTACGCTGGCTGTTTCATGTGTGGACGTCGTGTTGTTGTTGATGATGATGATCATGCTACTGTTGTTGGTGACGATGATTTCTCCTGGAATATACGGTAATGAACAAACGAGCTCGTTTCCGAGGCTTCACAGATGACTATTTACAACATTTAATGCTGGTGGTGAAGTTACCATTGTAAAGCGAAAGTTAGTAATAAACGAGGTAGTGGCAACTGACAGTTTTCTTTCCATGTGTTTGTGGTATCGTTGGTTTCACGAGTATATATATATATATATATATATATATATATATATATATATATATATATATATATATATATATATATATATATATATATATGCTTTACTTCCCGGCGTCTTGCGTCGATGGTCAAGGTAAGTTCGAAGATGTTGTCTGTTGTCGCTGAGCTGATAGGGGGAGGTTGTTCAGGCTGGTTGCGATCCCATGTTTTGGCCCTTGATTGGCTGTGTCAGCGTGGATAGGGCAGAGGCTCTCCTGTGCATCAGTCTCATATTCTGATCAGACCAAATGCGTGGTACTGTCTGTTTTCTCGTTTCCCACTAACTTGGGCAACTTTCATTTTTGAGATTAGTCAGTGTTAGTGGTTATTGAGTGCTGTCTCTATTCTTATTCAACTATTCCTACACCTGCGCGCCTCTATCTTACTTTCCTCCAGGTTGACCACAAAGCAGTTCACGCATGTGTCATTTCGGGGGATATCGGTTCTCAAACAGAAGACTTACCGCCAGCCGAATTGGAAGTGAGTTAGGTTGGTGTTTTCGACCGCATTGGCATTATTAGTATCAAGGCAAAAGCAAAAAAAACAGTTAGTTATCGAACCCGCTTACCTCAGTGTTTAATATATCGGTAGCTTCGATTCACATTTCACAACATTTGAAGATAGGGAGATGGAATGTGATGGTTCAGGTCACATTTCCGTAGATAGGCCACGGGCTTGTACTTACTGACACTTACTGTCATTCTTTGATCAAAATCCTTCTTACCCTTAAGGAGCTGATTAATCTAGATGACCGGTCAGCGTTGTCTCAAAAACTCGCGAACCTATTCACATTGTTTCACTGCCACATTACCGATCGAATAGGGGTACAAGGCAAACAGCCGAAGCCAAGTTCGTGTTTACCCCAGTTCGTAAGGGTTACCCTCTTTCTCCTTTTATCTTCAATCCTGTAATTGAATTGGTTCTTGAGATAGTCCTATCCTCGTGTAAGAATAGCGGCACCAATCTTTGCTTGGGCGGTAAACTGTCTGATTTGGAATGCACGAACGATTTTGTTCTGCTGAGTGAAGCTCCAGGTAAGTCGAAAACTTTCCTGAATGGCCTGAACAGCGAGTGTAAACTGCTGCTGCAGGACTGGGTTGGCGCTACGCCGAACCCCATTTTGGCAAGGGAAGCTCTAGCTGAAGTAGATAGGTTTTGTTACCTGGGCAGTTACATCCCACCACGTGAACAGATATCAGATGAAGTGTCATCGCGTATACAGAAGGTGCGTTTGGCTTCCTGCTAACCTCCGTTATCTGTGGTGCTGGTGTGACATCCGATTTGCCAGGGGTCGAGTTTACACAGCAGCGGTTAGATTTGTTCTTTTATACGGTTCGGAAACATGGCGAGTAAAAGTAGAGGATAGGTGATGACTGTCGGTGCTTAAGCATCGATGTCCCCGTAGCATTGCTCGAATATGGTGGGAACCGTGTATCAGCAATGCTGAGGTTAGGCTTAGGGTGTTGGGAACCAGTGGTTATTCCTTGTAACAAGCACTATACCTAAATAGTTCGAGGTGACTAAGACATGTGTGACTCATGTCCACCGATAAAATTCCTCGGCATACGCTGTTCACCGAAGCAGATAGTGATTTGAAGGTAGATCGAGGTGGTCGGTCCATGACATCGTAAAAAGACATGAAAGCCTTGACCAATTGACTTGAGCTAGTAGGACGTGTGAGACTCTCAAGTTCGGGCCCACGCGACCCGCCTACCAGATGGTTGGAGATATTGAGTGACATGACTAGGCGTCGCTGCCAGTGGCGTAGTTGCATTCGAACTCTTTCTTTGTCTTGATAGTTTCCGCTTCTTACTTTGTTTTCGAATCATTTCCACTTGATGCTTCTATTCTTTCTGTCTTTTACTCGACGATGCTAAGAGGTTGCGACCAAAACCAGGGCACAGGAGTGCTAGCGTAATGGTTGAGTAAACTGATGAATGAAACAAAGCAAACCCCGGAGTTCTTTTAAAATCAGTGGTGGCGATGTTCGTCGGGAATTTCTCCTTTCACTGCTATTCCCCAAATTAGTCCTCGACGAAATGCTCTCGCCGTCCTCCAACACGCCAATGGGAAGTAGTCCAGTGATATCATTTTGTATGACTTAACATATGCAAAGGATGTGGTGTGTATGTTCTTATCTACGAATCACGCACGCACAAAACGTACCCAAAAATTATGTGGCTCCACTTGGCGTACGCAACACTGCATTTTGATAAATGTGAATGTGCACTCGTTTGAGCTTCGCAGCGTGGCATCGACTTCACGTTACACTGAAACTGTACCGCAGTCCAGTCAGATCTACCGTACGGTTTGTTGGAAGATAAGGAGGATGTTCGTCGATTAGAAGTTTTTTACCACTGGTGTCTACGAGCTCTAGCAAAGGTGAGATGGGACGACAGGGCTGACAACAGCAACGTCATAGGTTTGGTGTTCTGTGTCCTACCGAATGCAACTAACTGTACTCCACCGACTGGGATACGTTCTACGCATTGCGGAACACCGTCTTCTGCATGAGTCGTTGTTCGCAATTCCCGCCTCGTACTTGAATTATGAATTCTATGTAGTGATCTGTCCTCCGGGTTTTAGTCCATACTAAACAATTTGATCCGTCATTCATATCAGGAAGAGGTCACATGTAGTAAGACAAGTTTCGCAGTCTGTCACTGTATGATGATGATGATGATGACGGGGATGATGTTAATGCTGGCGTGCACTGTATGATCCGTCGGACTTCTTGGTTTTTCTGTCCCTGTCTATGTCAACGTGTTTGCCTTCTCAGGTGCTTTTTTCCGGTTTCATATTCTGCCAAAGTTGCTAGTCTATTATCAAATTCAGCTGATTTTATCGTCGTACATGACCTCTTATACCATTCGATAAATGGTTTGTCCCCCATCTCGCATCGGTTTGTGATCGAATGATGCAAACGTTTGCACTGCGCCGTATATTGCTCACTAAGTCGTACAAGCGCGCCATGTGCCACCCACTCACACGCACACACGCTGACAACGTCTACCATCACCGCTACCTCCAGCCTAACGAATCACACGGTATACGGGTCATCATACCAGTGCAAAGTCTAATCCGGTTGGTGCAGCTGTGCTCACTTATCGACCGCCTGTTATTCTTTCTTTTTCTGTCTCTGGTGATCTGATCCTTGTCAGTCTAATTGTACGACAGCGCACATTTTCCTGTGAAGCGACAAAACAGTGTGAGTGGGTGTGTGATCTGAAACCATATGGACTATCATTATCAATTTCATAAGCCGATGTTTGCATGATGATCAGTTACTGTGTTTGTCCGATTTTAGCTTGATCACGTATCGCCATACAATTTTGCGGATGCCTGTACGCAGACAAAGCCCGATTCCATTATGAACAATGTGGACGCTACCGAAGGGCCTGCGACTAAGACCACGACAATCAGAACTGTGAAACACACGTTGAATGGCCTGACTGCGGCTGCTCTGTTTCAACGTCTTTCACTGACTACCGAGGAGTGTACTACGGTGGAAACCGGTACTCCGCCGTCCGCCGAGCTTGGTCTTACTATGAGTACCCTGTGGGGCGAAACAAGTCCGTCACGTGATGTGTCCGATCTTTTGGTTTTACTCAAGAAGCGAGAGGCCGAATTAGCCACCTTGCGTGCAGAGCTCAGTCAGCTCAAAGAGGTTGGAACAGATGAATGGAAGAAAGTGATGGCCTTGATTCATGGGGTACGTGTTCTCGTGTGTGTATGTGTGTGTGTGTGTGAGAGAGAGAGAGAGAGGGAGAGAGAGAGCAGTTTGTTTACTTTTCAGTCGTTCGCTACCTATCTGTCTTCCGGGTCTTATTAACCGCCGTAGTCAGCTACCACTCTGAGTGTATTTACCATTAGTGTACCAAAAGGGGGAAATATGTAATATTGCTACCGTTGATTACCATTTGACAAGTTTTATTGTTTTAGGGGAGAGTTCTACGCATCCCTTGAGAATCAGGCTCATAAGTACTTCGTTTGGTGGTGCGACAAAATTCTGCTTTCGTTCATCACTGATTTCTGTAGTAATATTCTAATAACCTATTGGATATGTATTTTTTTCGTTCATTCGAATGCGATCTCTCAGAGATCGACCCGCGCAATTTCACTCCTCTTCAAAACCTGTCCGTTGTTTATTTAACCAGAATGTGGACAAATGATTGGTATTTGATTGTCAGCTTTTGTTCGACAGTATACACATGCAGGATAGTCTATTCGCTTGCCAAATTCATTCTACTACTGCTTCTAAATTGCGACATTTTGCCTCGCATTTTTCACACAGAGCAAAAGCATGTGCCTATTGAACAAGTGGGTCGAAGCTCGAACTAATGAATGCGGGTCTACTCTTGCGCACGTTACTGTCGTGCACTGCGCATAATGTAACAAGGAAGGCGTGACGGGCTAGGCACACCAGTATTTGATCAATCAAACAATTCAAATCAGTAAAATATGTACAACCGCTTAAATAGGTCTTTTTGATGTCCGTGCTCTAGTAACATCGACCTTTCGGCTGTTTGAGCAATTTTGTTCCGTTCTGGCTAGGTGCCTGCGGTCATTGGGTTGGTTCTCTTGCACACCGTTCCCGTGACGTTGATCCAACTGCTTCAATTGACATTTTGATCGTTTGCTGTCTGCATGAACTGTCGTATTGCTTGCCTGAGATCCCGCTGAGTTCCATCTACAAATCCTCAAGGGTTCTTTTTTCTGTTATGGGCCACTTTCAACATATTCACTGTCTCTTTAGTCTGTGGCTCTCTAGTTCTCCCGATCGGTTTGACACCCGTCTTGTTCTGTTCCCTCAGCACTCCCCGCTACAGTACGAATACGGTTGCCTTACCCGATCTAATTTGCACAAATTGCCCCAACTTGGCCGCTGTCCCCGGGTTATGTAAAATGGAATTTGCGCATCTTACGGTTTCTTTGTTTTCCGTTATATCGATTGACGATTCGTTTTGAACAGTCAATCAATCCACTTGTAGAATAATTTGTCGCGTGTGACGTTCACATTTTAAACTAACAGTAGTAATGCTGATTTCTTATTCTGATCCTATCTGTGCAGTGTTACAGTTTGTTTTGGTTTTTCGCCACAGCCACGCGGGTCTTCTTTCTTCAGCTTATCAATGTCACTAATCCAAGCCACAATGCGTCATTTCGGGAAAATAAGCTTTCTTTGATACTGACTATTTGGGATCAGATGTTTCCTTCACATCGTGTGAAGCTATTCAGGCTTTCCCACGGGTTCGTGAGACCAATATATCTTGTTCTCACAAAATACGTGGATTGAGTTGCACGCTGCTTTGTTAGTTATACGAGATTTCGCGTACCAACGATAACTTTGGATTCTTGTTTAGTTTCTTTCTGTCACCTATTTAGGAAAATGTACCTCAGTGAACATTGGTGTGCTCCTGAGGGTACCCAAAAAAGTATTTGAACGAACTTCTCCCCAGTTCGGGTGTATTCTATTGTGGGACGAATAGGTTATGGGTGGTATTAGCACCATGCTTGACTTTGCGCTCGGTGTGTAATAATAATAACCATATACATACCGAGTGATCAGAAATGAGAAAACTATCTTGTTGCATATTTTCGAAAATTAAACGGGGAGGAATTTATCCGATATGTGGTTAGATCCCTTGCACTCGGATCCGACCATTTCCGTTGCACCACCGAGTCAAGGGATGAGTCGCATCCCGTTTCGGAGCCGACAGTTGTTTTATACCAGAGGTCATTGATAATCCTTGATGAATCGCTTTTGATAACAACGCAATGAATTTCAAAACCATATTTCAGGTGTTTCAGCTATCGCTAAATGCGGGGGAAATTCGCTTTGGACGCATTGCGAAAGATCTTTCAGATCACTTTGAATGTTCCCTCCGTTTGTTTAATGGTCTGAATCAACGAGATGCACAGAGATCACCATGAAGATGATTTTCTTTTCCGTAGTGCCGAATTTCCCCGTTCATTGATCTCTGTAGCTTACCAAACGAGCTTACGAAAGAGTACGCAATCATGGACGAGGTTGAGACGAGCAGTTTATCTTTGAGATTCGCGGAAAGATTTGGTCGCCCAGTAAAGTGTGTGAGAAAGCTATTTTTCATCGCATGAGTTGCAACGTTCGAAGTAACTCCAGAAGGTTGAGGTACTTTGGTGGGTGTTTGTTGGTGCAGAGGCAGGCAGTCAAGTGCACAAACTCGCCGACGGTAAGTTTAAGACTGCCATGGCCGCAGTCACGAGACGGGTTTCACTACACCTCAAGGTCGTTATTCGTGTGATAGGTTGTAACATTAAGATCCAAGCGGGTGTACCCAGTCATACACGTGAAAACAGTGGTAAGTACGTGCATTTGTGCCCAGTTTTAAATTAACGGAAACTAACGAGAGCTATATCACGTACAACCCGATTGATTCACTATCTTCTAGCAATGATCAAACTGGCATATGTTTCGTTCTTTCTGCTTCACAGATCAAACCATCAGACCAACAGGCGCTCGATGACGTACATTCGGAATCTCTTAAACTTCGGGTACGAATTCTAGGCTTTTTTTGCTTTTATATTCTTCACCGTACTCACTTGATCCTGTTATGTTCGAATTAATTAATTTGTTGTAGTTCAGTTCCCGTTTTCAACGTTCACTTGCATGCATTAGTTGCCTTCCAGTATTTATTTCCCTCTCTGTCATCGATCTTTATTTGTGATCCTACGTCACGGGAAGGCAATGACTAAATGACTTTAGCTACGGCTAATATAGATGAAATGCTTTATCCTACAATATATTTTAAAAATGCCATTCCACCACAAAGGTTTTCTAAGAGCATGTATATAATTTACACATCCTCGTGTGTATGTATCCTTGTCGTACCGTTGATAGTGAATAAAGCGTTTTTTTTCGAATTCAGACAAAAACGCCTTACTTATATGTTTAAGGCTTCTATATTTTGGAACTGAGATATCTGTTTGCTTCCTCCATTTGTCGTTTCTCACAGCGTTCTTGGTCCACACCAAGCATCACATCTCCATCGATCGGGTCAACCGCTGGTGACACCGGAGTGGAAATGTCGCGTGGAATGACCATGATAGAGAGTATTGAGTCAGCCGGGGTGCTAGATGAGACGGATTCAGACAATTCACCGGTTCCACGACCGTTTTCTGGTCCGGGTAAACTCAGTGTACTTAGTCCCCGAATGGAGACAACGCCATGGTCTACGAAGTGTCCTGAGGGGACCGTTTCCGGTGATGAAATCCATCGGTCTGTTGAGGAAGTGATCACTTCGCTTAATACCACCATGGTTGAAGCTCCAGTAATTGTAAATGTTGACGAAGGCGGCAGCTGGTCTGCTGTATCCTCACTTGCACCAACTCCAGGTTCTGTGGTTGAACCATTTGGTGGTCAAATCAGTTTATCTGAAGGCCCCCTGACAACTGCCACACACTGCCCAAAAGTTGAGTGCTTCGATGCCGAGTGTGAGACGACCGATTTGGGCTTAGAAACAGTAAGCTTCATGATAAATTCCGATTTGTTCTTCACTCCATACACTATGGGCTTTCATTGAGTTACACTACTAAGTAATACTCAGAATTTATACTAGAATTTGAATAACACACTCGGTGGAAATAAATAAAAGGGTGATATTTTTCTAAACAATAGCCCGGTACATTTCATTCCAGCTTCTTACTTACGTAACTTATGTGGTACGTTCATTGTTCATCGTCAGTTCCTTCTCCATTTTTAATCCCTTCTCGCAGATTTCTACATCAGAGTTAGAAGATTTACTCGGACAAAAAGAGGCATCCGAGCTGGTGATCTCTACAATGCGAGCTGAAATTGATAGTCTGACCAAGTATCAGGTAGGTTTAAACCAAATTCTTCTTGTTTTTCATGCCCCTATTGTTTCGTGCGTGTGTGGTGGTCCTTTTGAAGCACGTCTCATGGCTTCTGGTAATTCCCTCCTCCTCCTCCTCCTCTTCCCCCATTCTACCTGGAAACACTACTATCTTCGCCCAAACTGTCTATCGCACTCGCTCACATCCCATTTCCTGACCCAGAATGAGCTACAAGCGGATTACAATACGGTCCAGTCGATGCTGGATGACCGCCAAGCTGAGGTGGATCGACACACTCGAGAAACGTTGGCATTACAGGTCGGTTCAGCATCCTTAATGCACAACCTCATTGTTTCAGCAGTGTATCGTCCATTTAAAACACCTATTTCCTCACCCGTCTATCAAGTGTTTTGAGCATTGCCTGCCAACTCGGGGCTATCACTCTTTGCTATTGTTTTCATCCACTGATTAGTAGCGGTTGCCTCCAGCCGTTCTGGAGCAATCGTCTGGCACCATGTATTTGAGATCCGCTGTTCACAGGTAATGGTTTACACCAAAGCACTGTCTCGAGAGAGTGTGAGAGAGAAAAAAGTATTGCGTCAGAATAAAACTTTTTTCCAGTTGTGCAGTGAAGACAGTTAGGATTCCTTAACTCGATCATTATTATTACTATTATTGATTTTATTGTTGTTATTTATCACAGGAGCCATGTGTATTTATCTTATTTCGTGTTGGCATAAAGCCACAATACGCCAAGTTGATGGTCCATGTGACCCCTATTGACTTCAGAGATACAATCATGTAGTTGCATCAATGCATTCTTGTTAGAATTGACGCAGTTAGGCAACGTATACAGAATAGCGTCTGGGTGGTCACCAGTCAGCTGTTTGTGTTTCGGTAGTCAACGTGAATATTAATGAGATCATGCACATGATATTGAACCCGTTTTAGCAGTGCTTTTAATAAACACATCTGTCGGTAAACGTGGAACACAGTAGCAGGGTGTGGAAGCTGAGTTGTAACAGTCTTCCTCTTGGCGTTTAAACTTTGAATGCACACGTGACGCTAATTCAGGGAACTTACGGGGCATATTAATCTGAAGTGACTATTCGACTGAGGACAGTCACATGGTTATGGGGCTCAAAATCATGAGGAGATGATTGTTACTAAGACCACCAATAACATCAAACATAACAGCAAAACCCTTCAATATGGGACACAACGCATTTACGGACACTTTTCAATTCTTCGTCAATATCCCCATGTTCCAAAAATCCTTACATAAGAGATACCTCGCACTTACGGACATTTCGGCTTTTCCCATAAGTGTCCCTCATTGAGGTATTTTACTGTAAGTCATCGTTGGAGGTGGTTTACTCACACCTTTAAAGTACATAAGCTGAAGACTAATATGTAGAATTGACGGCTCTGTTCCATAGGATTCGTCGAAAACTGGACTGTCTTATATTTTCATTCGCGTTGAATGGTTCATTAAATCCATGAGTGCTGCTGGTTTGATGTGTATGGCATACCTTCATTTTTGTATTGCTTCTTCGCTCGTTACTAATCCCCGTTTCCAGCTTTCTCACTTTTGTCGCATAATGCGTACTTCTTTAATATTGCGATAATAACTGTCCCATCGGCATTCGACATTGAACCGCTCACTTGATCCGGTTTGCATTCGGGTGACCCTCGTGTTATTATGTGTGTATCAGTATTTTTCATTTTGAACAAACGGCATTTTAGCTGGTGATTTGCTCTGAGTGTTTAGCCGAATGTACTTAGCCCAAATAATCGATAGAGTGGGGTTAGATCTATCATCTGAATTCCGTTGGTCTGAGTCTGGGAAATCAACGAGAATGCCACCATGCAGATGCATGTTTATCAATTGTATCATGTGATTCATTTTTGTTGGAATGGCACAACGACAGTCGTTGCTTTTGTTAATGTATCCTTTGATCGATAGATTAGTGTTTGTGTTGATGCTCTACTCACTAGGGTGAATAGCATAAATCAACGCGTCTCTGGATTTCAGTTGGTTGAGTACGGTTCGTATGTGATGCTCGCACAGTACAAACTCACTCTGTAGTGTGCCTCGTCGTTGACCGCTTCCCGTGGTGGTAGTGTCCTGACTTGTGTTAAGCGTAATTCACTTGCTATCATTACACGACTGGTGTATCCACGCATTTCATTCCTTACATAGCACTCATTTGTTGAACATGCCCTCCCTAAAAAAAAGAATAATGGATCTCAATTAAAGTGGCATCATCGTAGCTTCACAGTTGGTTGTCTCGGATCTAGTCCGACCCCAAAATATTTCGTGGATCACTTAGATCTATCGTGCTTGGACACCGCTTTTGCTTGCATTCATAATATGAGTGATTGTTTTCTTATAACTTGTAAATGATTCTCTGAACCAGTCACATCTGACTTGTGCCATCTCAACTGAAAAAGTCGACCAAATACTCACTTGTCATCACCGAAGGTGCCTACTGAGTGTTCGTACGTTCTCGGTTCAGCCACCTTCGCATACGATCAGTATTCCATAATCTACCTTTCAGTGGTACAGATAACATCTAAAGATAGATAAGTTATCAAATATTGTGCCGTAGCCCCTCCTCGGAAAGGCTTGTTTGATTTAGCGAACCTCCCGTGGTTTCTGTTTGTTAAAGGACCACCGATACATCGATTTTAGACGCTGACTGGTATTGATAGGTGTCACGACTAGCGATCGAGAGATAACAATCCAAATCATTTACTGCATGGTTGAGTGTCTTTCAAAACGAACCAAACTCTGTGTTGCGACTATCCCGATGTCTAGGGCTGTGAATCTAGCAGTAACTTAGTTTCTCTAGCTACACGCACGATATGGGCAGAACACGATTACGGGCAGCAGAACAAATTCCAATCGAATAACCGTGTTTATCGATGATTCGTGGTTCTAAATAATACAATAAACATAAATATACAGCAAATAAAGGACTTACAGCCAGGCGAGAAACCAAGAACAATGGGCAGTAAGCTTCCGAAAATCGGGACAGCGCAGAAAATAAAAACGGTCCACTTAGCAGGCAGCTGAACGAAACTGTAGCGCAGTTCGGTTGCGGTACAGTCAATAAATCAAGGGCGTTTATCGTCAAAGATCAATAAATCGATTACAAACGCGTGAATTGGACTGTGGTTGCAATGGTAAAAAGTGTCATTAACAAATAAGTACAAATGAGCTAAGTCTGTGGAGTAAACAAAGGCACGTGTCAACATGAATAGGCGAATCCGGCACTAGATCTGTTAATGCCGTTGACGTATGACGGCCAATAGTGGAGTGCACTGACAGAAACGATAAGACTGGGAGTTCGAGCCTCCGCTCGGCAGTACAGATGAAACACTCGGATAGATTATATAACAGTAAAAGTGTAGACCTTCGGGAAAACAAGGTTATGAACAAATACGTGAACTGTTCATGTAATAAGTACCATGAAACTCAAGTATAAACTGATGTGATACCTTAGAAACAGGGAAAATACATTACGAATGTCCGGGGTTCACGATGCATGTACTCACTACTAATAAGTAACTAAACAGAAGACAAAAGGACAAACTCTAATTACGATTCGTAATTAACATTGCCCCCGGGGTGGGGGAATGTCACGAACCACACTCATGAGCATAAGTCCGACTCTAGAAGACACAGCTGTCGTATGTCTCTTCGATGAACACCGTTGGCTGTGCGTACTGCAACTTCTCTGATTCGTCCATCTCTTCCCATAAGCGTTTCCTCAATTATCCCTTTGGGCCACGCCCCTCTCCGTGCGTGCGTGTCAGCTAGGAGAACCAAGTCGCCTACGTTCAGCTTTCGGCTAGGCTTATTCCACTTTGATCTTGTCTGTAGTGTTGGCAAGTATTCCTTCAACCAGCGAGCCCAGAAGGCATCTGCCAGCTTTTGCGCCTGTCGCCATCTTCGGTTCAACCGGTTGTTTGGTAGCTCGGAAGGAAATGTCGCTGGTATACCTCGTAGGAGAAGAAGGTGATTGGGTGTTATCGCGTTGAAATCATCGGGATCATTCGATATTCTGGTTAGAGGGCGATCATTAAGTATTCTTTCTACCTCGCAGAACATCGTTACTAACGCCTCATCTACGACCAACTGATCAGCTAGAAGTGAAAGCAGAATTCGGCGGACAGATCGTATGATACGTTCCCATACACCTCCGCGATGACTTGCCTTCGGTGGAGAGAAGCGCCATTCACAGTCTCTATTCCCAAGTGTCTTTAGAATCTTGTCTTGGTTCCAAGCCTTCAGACATCGCCTCAAGTCTGCTTCAGCGCCTCGGAAATTCGTTCCATTGTCACTGTAGACAACACTGGGACATCCTCGTCTTGCCACAAACCGAGAAAACGCAGAAAGAAAGGAATCGGTGTCTAGGGTGTAGGCGACCTCTAGGTGTACGGCTCTCATGGACAGGCAAGTAAATATACACCCGTAACGTTTCTCAGTGGCTCTACCGTGCTTCACCAAGAAGGGACCGAAGTAGTCTACTCCGACAGCAGTAAATGGATTCTCGCCGAATAACATTCTGTCCTCAGGAAGTGGTGCCATTACTTGACTTTGTGCCTGGGAATACCAACGTTTACAATGAAAACATTTTCGTAGTATATTTTTAACTGTAGAGTAGCCGTGTGTAATCCAATAACGTTCCCTTAATAGTGACAACACATGTGCTGCACCAGCGTGGCCATTCACTTCGTGATAATGTTGCACTAAAAGTTTGATGATGAAGTGATCCTTCGGTAGAATTATAGGATGTTTTGACTCGAAAGGTAGAGGTGCCCATCGTAGGCGACCTCCCACTCGTAGTAAACCACAGTGTTTAAACGGATGGAGTTTCTGCAATCGTCCTGAGACTGGCCGGGACATGCTCGGGACCTCTGATCCTTCGGAGATTGTTCTTAGCTCCTTACTAAAGCAATCCTTTTGCACCAAACGAAGTAAGGCTAATTCTGATGACTGTAATTCTGATAGTTTCAACTGCTTGGCGATGTTCAGCTGACTAACACCCGTTTCATGTCGTTGTCGAATCCAAAAACAAAACCGCTTCAACCAAGCAATCTGTCGCAGCAAGCCTAACCAAGATTTGGCATTGCGGAATCTTTGTATCCAGCCGACTGTATCCGATGTTTGCACTGCGTTCACGCGAACCGTTTTGACTAATTCAATATGAGGGCATACGGTGGGACTAGGCTGTGCAGACCACGAAGACACATTCTGCAAGAGAAATCGTGGGCCATTAAACCAAAGTGCATCTAGCGGCCTTCTCGGGCTGGTACCTCTCGAAGCTAAATCAGCTGGATTGTCTTTGCTGTTCACGTGGACCCACTGTTCAGGTTCCGAAAGTTCACGGATCACCGCCAGACGGTTGGCCACAAAGGTTTCGAAACGAGACTTGGTATTTCGTATCGACTGCAAAACAATTAGCGAGTCTGTCCAGAACGTAGTCGAGCAGATAGGTACGGAAAGTTCTTCTTTGGCAAAGGCGACTAATCTTACTGAGACAACAGCAGCCGCAAGTTCCAACCGCGGGATGGTCACGGATTTTAAGGGGGCTACACGAGACTTCGCCAATATTAGAGAACAGTTTATCATTCCATCTTCGGTAACAGATCGTAAATAGAGTGCTGCTCCATAACCCAGTTCTGAAGCGTCACTAAATGCATGTAGTTCCAGTCTTGGATCCGTTTTTTCATTCATCGGTCGTATACAACGGGCGATTCGTAGATTAGATACTGCTTGAATTTCACTGAGACACACAATCCATCGGTCGATTTCTTCCTGGGTCATTTCCTCGTCCCATTTGGCTTGTCTTCGACATAGATCCTGGAAAAGCAATTTAGAAGGCAACAGACTTGGAGATACAAGCCCCATGGGGTCGTAAATTGAAGCGATATAGGTAAGTAAACCTCTCCGGGTATATTTTCCCTCCCAAGGTGTAACGTCAACAAAAAAGCTATCGTGATTTGGCTCCCATTGCACTCCCAGAGTTCGCTTTACTTCAGCTGGCTGTCGATCAAGGAAAATGGGTTTGGTTTCTGCTTTCGGCAGTTCTCCCAAAGCATGTGGCACATTACTGAAGAATTTAGTCAAGTTGAAACCGCCTTGCAGTAGAGCGTGCCGCAACGTTCTTCCCATTCTTCCAACGTCCTCCATTTTAGGTAAACTCATCAAACAATCATCTACGTAGAAGCTTTTCTTGGCTTGATTGATCAAAGTAGCACCGTAAATTGCCATATTGCAGTCGATAGTGTTCTGCAAGGCTAAGCTGCAGCATGACGGCGACGAGGTGGCTCCAAATGGATGAGACGTCATACGATATGCTTTTGGTTTGTTGGTCACGTTACCGTCAGGCCACCAGAGGAACCTCAGACAATCGCGGTCGCTTGATGGGACCTTCACCTGGTGAAACATAGCTTCAATATCGGCTACCAAAGTGTACCTGTACTCACGGAACCTCAACAGCACCCCGCACAAACTATTGACAAGGTCTGGTCCCGTCAGTAGTTGTTTGTTCAGTGATGTTTGATTAACCTCCGCAGCGCAGTCGAATACCACCCTAATTTTGGTACGGTCTCCGTGTTTATATACGCCGTGGTGCGGAAGATACCATACGTGGGGGCCAGTTAAGTTTTGCTCAGTCTCGGGTACCATCTCAGCGTAACCCTTTGATATATATTCGTTATTCGTTACGCAGTACTTTTCCTTCAATAACTGATCGTTTTCAAAGCGTTTCCTGAGGAACAGCAATCTTTTGAGAGCCAAACATTTATTATCCGGTAGGCATGGACTGCCGGGTTTCCATGGCAGGGCAATCTCGTAATGGCCATCTATCTTACGCAAAGAATTTGTCATGTGACGTAGAGCCAACTTGTCATCCTCTGACATGCTACGTTTGACACAGGCCGCTTCTACGAATTCGAAATTGAACATACGTTCCAGACTTTTACCCAATTCGGTGGTTGTGACGTGGTGCACGTGGGCTTTCGGTTTGTTCTGTCGTTGTTGTGAAGTTGGCCCCAGTATGACCCATCCGAGCGGTCCTCTCACGGCGTACGGGTCGTCGGGACCACCAGTTCGTTGTTCCAAGACCCAGTGAGCCTTCGGAATATTGGCCCCAATTAGTATACAGATATCGGAGGCCTTCATAACTGACAACGGTATTTCTTTCAAATGCTCCCACCTGCTCAATTCTTGCGGTTGAATAAACGGCTGTAGTTTCGGAAGGGTTTCGACTGCCCAGGCTCGGTGGATCTGGATAGCCTCTTGTCCATCCAGTGAGGTTATCGTTAGGGATACTGTGACACCTTCCGTCACACAACCCCCAGTAACAGTCTTGACAGTAAGGCGCTCTCGTTTTCCCTTTAAACCCAGTTTCTTCATGAGCGAGGCGTCAATGAACGTCGAGTCTGAACCGTTGTCAAGGAAACCATTGACGGTAACTTCCCCTAATGGACCTCGGAGCCGGACTGGTAATATGGCGAAAGACACTTCCTGAATGGCATTACTGACGTTTGCTGAGACATGACCAACCGATACAGCACGTTCAGTTACTTGAATACTCCGGCTGTTACCCTCTGGGGTTCCTTGTCTGTGTAACATTGGATGATGTTGACCTTTGCAGTCGCTCAGACCACAGGTTCTGCGTGATCGGCAATCCTTAACGACATGGTTTGGTTTCAAGCACAGAAAACATAACTTCAATCTCTTTATTTCTTCGTTTCTATCGGCAACACTCAAACCCTGAAATGTACTGCATTGGTCCACGTAATGTGGTCCCTTACAAATAGAACAAATTGGATTTTGCGAAGCTTTCAGACTTGCTGCAGCTACATCAGTCTCTGTTGACATTACTGTGGCCACTCGATCTCGTGAGCCTTGACTAGTCGTAGGCCGTTGGGATTCTGACCGGGCGTGGACACGATTATCTTGATGTGTGATATAAATGAGGCCGGTTACGGCGGCATCAGCTTGGTCCGAAACAAAGTCCATCAGCTCACAGAATGTGGGCTCACGTTTGGTCCTTAAGATATGAGATGCCTTTTCGAACCATTTGGACTGAATGTGATGGGGAAGCCGTTGCACAACTGCTGTAAGAGTGTGACAGGCATTTAAGTCTGACTGATAATTCAGCCTTTCCAACGTGGCAGAACACAACTTCATTTCATCAGCTAACTTGATTAGAGCTTTAGAGTCTGAAGGCTTCACGGTTGGCCCGTCTGTCAGTTCGCTTATGCACTGTCTTGCGATTACATGTGGCTCACCGAAACGCCGTTCGAGAATTCGTAATGCTTCTTCATGGCCTTCCTTAAGTTCAAGGATTGCGCATCTTCGGATTGATTCAGCAGCTTCGCCTTCACAGGCCGAAATTAGGTAATCCAATAGACAAGCGGGGTCGGAGGTGTATCTGGCCACTGTAGTTTGAAAGCTCCGCATAAACCTGAAGTAATTCATTGGGTTTCCATCGAACTTGACCAATTTTCGGACTGGCAGGCTCATGCAAGCTTGAAGCAGCTGAGCGGTTTCAAAGACGTTGCTTGCCGCTGGTTGTTCCCGAGTCAAAACATGAATTCCAGGTTTCTTGAAGGATATCGGGTCGACAGGTTGAGCATTTGAAGTTGGGAGAGACTGTACATAGTTTTTCACTCGTTCGAGCTTCTCAAATGGCTGTGGGGTAGGTGGTCGAGAGGTCTCGACCGACAATAATGACCGTTCTTCAGCTTGTAGATCACTAATCTTCTCCGCGAGCTTCATTTTGGCATCACTGATACGCCTAGCAGTTTCCAGCTCAAGCTCCAACCGTTTTATCTTTAATTTTGCCAATTTAAGTTCTTGATTCAGCTTTGAGTCCGGGGACGGGCCTTGTGATAACTGACGTTCACTGTCGGAATCGTGGCGGGGCTGCATTTGACAGAATTTCTTCAATTCCGATTCGGGCAGTAAATCAAAGCAGTGATTTGGTTACCTGGCTAACTGTTGCGACTATCCCGATGTCTAGGGCTGTGAATCTAGCAGTAACTTAGTTTCTCTAGCTACACGCACGATATGGGCAGAACACGATTACGGGCAGCAGAACAAATTCCAATCGAATAATCGTGTTTATCGATGATTCGTGGTTCTAAATAATACAATAAACATAAATATACAGCAAATAAAGGACTTACAGCCAGGTGAGAAACCAAGAACAATGGACAGTAAGCTTCCGAAAATCGGGACAGCGCAGAAAATAAAAACGGTCCACTTAGCAGACAGCTGAACGAAACTGTAGCGCAGTTCGGTTGCGGTACAGTCAATAAATCAAGAGCGTTTATCGTCAAAGATCAATAAATCGATTACAAACGCGTGAATTGGACTGTGGTTGCAATGGTAAAAAGTGTCATTAACAAATAAGTACAAATGAGCTAAGTCTGTGGAGTAAACAAAGGCACGTGTCAACATGAATAGGCGAATCCGGCACTAGATCTGTTAATGCCGTTGACGTATGACGGCCAATAGTGGAGTGCACTGACAGAAACGATAAGACTGGGAGTTCGAGCCTCCGCTCGGCAGTACAGATGAAACACTCGGATAGATTATATAACAGTAAAAGTGTAGACCTTCGGGAAAACAAGGTTATGAACAAATACGTGAACTGTTCATGTAATAAGTACCATGAAACTCAAGTATAAACTGATGTGATACCTTAGAAACAGGGAAAATACATTACGAATGTCCGGGGTTCACGATGCATGTACTCACTACTAATAAGTAACTAAACAGAAGACAAAAGGACAAACTCTAATTACGATTCGTAATTAACACTCTGGTTCTTCTAAAACTTTTGATAAAAACTAATGCATGCTTCGAAAATGCTGATCCACTTTTATTCTAAATGTTCATAATCATTTGAACTGATACGAGGATTCTATCAGTCATACGAAGGGGTGGTATGGGTACGAGTCTTTACGTTGTCCGTCGCTCTTTACTGACTGTTTGGCTCAATACTTAGACAAATACAGTTTGAAGTGAGTAGGCTTGAGAAGCAGCTCCAGTTGTCGAAGGCTAGTCACGATAGCCCCGGTTTGATGAAGCTCTCTGTCTCCCAGGGAAACCCACCAGAAAAAAACTACTCAGAAGGAAGGATGAGCATAAGTGAATCCATCGGGCATTCTAAGAAGTGGTACGAATACGCCACACAGCATCACGTCCTAGTGGTCGTCATTACTATGTCGATGGATCCGGTTTGTAGGCGCCACAATTAAACGAGTTCCATTTCTTTTCAATCAATTTCCGCCGAGGAATAGACCGTTCTTTGTCTGAGGTGTAATTCCAGTACAAGTAGGACATCAGTTCAGTATTTTGTTTTGAATTATGAAACTTAAATAGTATTTAAGTGGGAAATTAGCGTGGAGTGCTCAGCTCTGTCAGCAACTTTGATCCGATGTCGTACCAAGTTGGTATAGAACTATTCACACTGCTTACACATAAGCACACCTTCTTCGTGTATTCAGTAACGGCAGTGCGATAGTTATCACGTTAGGAGTAAAATGTGGTATTCAAACGGTGATACGCGGATTTTCCTCGTTATGTATGACCACTTATATTCACTAAGTAATTGCATGATTCATTGCGTTCATTCACCTCTTTCTTATCGTTTCCTCACGCCTTTTTCAGGATCGATGTATGATATTGGAACGTCAGGTAAACGAACGTAAGAACGTTATCCTTGAACGGGATGAGGATTTGTTCCTAATTACCGAAGAGAAGGTTAGTTCGTTTGCTAGCCTTCTGTAAGACAAGTCCATTGTTTTTTTTGCTCCTATTTTCTCTTTCAAAGTGGGGTCAGTTCATTTTTCATGTGACCACATACCACCTGGTAACTCTCTCCCTCTCACTCACACATTGACCCCTCCATTAGTTAGTAATGCACAGAGATTATTCCAACTTCAGCAAGTTTTTGTTTCTCTTCCAGGAGGCCCTTGAAAACAAAGTGACCAAGCTACAAGAAGAGAATGAATTGTTTCGTAGTAAACTTTCTAATGAGAACAAAGTCACCCTGGATGCGAATGTACAAACTGAAGTTATATTGCCCGGAACGTCCTCGGTTGGAACCATGGTGAGTGAATTCGTGCGTTTTCACCTTTCCGTTTTTTATCTGTGAATATATAGTGTTCAACTGTAGCACGAGGCATGGCACCGACACCATAAAATGATGTTGAGCGGCACGAAGTTCATATTCATCATTGACTTGGATGTTATGGATTGTGGCATCAGTCGGTCGCCCCATCTACTAGTGGATGGATCGTTTTCTTGCATGTTGCAATGGTCCAATTATCCACATATAGTTGAGGACCTTGTACCCAATATTCACGTGTCAAAGTGATTTTGACTTCTCATTCGGCGATACACGTCTAGCTTTTGTATAAGCCAATGTAAATTGCCTGATTGCGAATTTATTTTTTGCCTAAGTACAAGGATACGGATGAACTGCATGGAGACAATCTAAGTTTGATCTGCAATCATGGATATGCGAAGAAATGCAATGCGTAATTTCAAGCCACCTCCGTAAACCATTCCGGCATATACCGAGAGTTTTGGAAATCATAATGAACGCATGTATCGATAAGTTTGTACGATATGCGAATGATGCCATGAGATTATTCGTACACAGGCCACATAGTTTAATTAGCATAGATTCACTCAGTGCTAATAGCCTGGAGTTTAGATTAAATAAACGATGAACCTGGTTCAACTGTATCACTTTTCCATCAAGGACTGGATGGCTAGACGACCCTGGAGTTCTCAGCTTTTTGTCTTGTCGCAATAATCAGGTCTCATCTGACAGATAAAAAGAAGTTCCTTCACGGGCGCTTCGGTCACGTTCCCGTGCTGGGTTAATGCCCCACTGCCTTGTTGGTGAGACTTTTGAGTCAAGGGCTCCGGTTAGGGTTCCCAAAGAAAAACCCGTTCTGCAGTGTGGGCAACCGCGAAGCGTCCAGTATCTTTCTTTTAAAGGGCCTTACCATTTTTCCTTCTTTTAATTTAGGATCGATGCAAAACGCCACGGGTAATTGCGACTGTGATGAAACCAGTAGTTCAGGAGTTGGGTATGATTCGGATGCACTCCTTGAAACTGAATGTTCACTTCACTTGTCTTCCTGTAACGTCCGCACATTGTCAGATAAGGCAACAGGCTGCTGTTGATAAAACTTTTGAAACTTTTAACATCGATGTATGCTGTGTCTCCGAAACACGCATACAGGACCCCACTTCTGTGATCACTCTTCGCACCCCAGATACAACCTCAGTCTCTCACTTCACTCTTCGTGTGTCGGGTGATTCGGTGTCTAGTGCTCGTGGTCAGACTAGCGTTGAGATTGCTTTGAGCATGAAAGCTAAGCGTGCACTGCTAGACTGGATTCCAGTCAGAAGTCGTTTGTCTGCAGTTCGGTTGGACGGTTCTGTTCGTGTCAACAACAACAAACTGAAGCGCCGATGCTTGTTCGTCATGTCTATATATGCGCCCACTGACTGGAGTTCCTCTGAGACCAAGGACGAATACTACCAGGATTTGTCTCGGCTACTTTGAAGCGTGCTTACAACAGACGTGGTGGTGTTAGCTGGGGATTTCAACGCCCATGTTGGCCGTTTGGGATATTCCGAAAGGCACTTTGGAGGCCCATTTGCTATCCCAGCCGATCGTACCGATAACGGGAATCGTCTCATCCAGTTTTGTTCTGACCAAATATTGTTTCTGGCAAGTACGAACTTCTGCCATAAGAAGTGGCATAGACTCACATGGCGTCCTCCTACGTCTTCTCAACCTTTGACTCAGATTGACCACATTGTGATTGGTCACCGATGGCATGGATTAATTGAAGACTGTCGTTAATTTTTGTCTACGCCTTGGTACGTTTCCGCTTCCGTTCACGTCACGTCCGTGGTCGCATCAACATAAATGCCACCCATCCCGCGCAGTTGCTTTTGGACGATAACCGTCGATGTGATTTTCAGACGGAGCTGTCTGCGCAGTTATCGATGCAGCCGGATGTCCAGGGCCCGAATGAACACTGGCAACAGATCAAGAAAGCCTTGTATACCGTCTAATGCCACACAGGACTCTGGTTCGAGTTGGCCTCACAAACGATGGATATCTTCGACATCAGTTTCTCTGTTGGAAGCTCGCATATCCGTCCCTCTGGATGTCACATTCAATGAAGTGCCTAAATCCCTGAGAGCCTGATAAATGACCGTGAGCAGTGGTGGGTTGCGAAATGTAAAGAAATGAAAAAGGCTGCGTCAATTGGCAATGCTTGCAACCATTGCCGTTTGATTAGAGGCACCGGTCCACGTAAGCCCCGGGGTAAGTGAGTTATTCAAGGAGTCCGACGGTTCACTGATTCACTGTCAGAGACGTCGTTTAGATCGTTGGGCGGTACACTTTAAAGAACAATTTAGTTGGCCCACTTCTACAGTAAAACTTTCGAATATGCCTGCCAGAATAACGGAGCAGGAAGACACCACTCCCCCATCGGTGATAGTGCTGATTTACAGGAAAGGTGACAAGTCCCCTTGTGAAAACTACAGATGTAAGTACCGGATCCAAACTGCTCACCGGGCTTATTCTGCACCGATTATCCAGTGCCCGCGAAATGTGTACGCGTGAGAATCTAGCTAGTTTCAGACCTTTTAAGGGTTGTATCGACCACACCTTCACTCTTCGGAAAACCTTAGAGCACAGGCACATCTACCGTGGACCAACGATCTCAGTCTTTCTTGATCTGAGAGCGGTATTCGATTCAATGGACCGCAAAGTTCTGAGGCGCTGCTTCTCATTGAAGGGTGTGCTAGAGAAGTTGATTTTCCTTTTCCAATGATTGTATGCGAACAGCCAAGGCCGAGTTCGTGCTTACGGCGATCTCTCATCCCAGTTTACTACGGAAAGTGGTGTTCGTCAGGGTTGCCCTCTTTCACCCTTTCTCTTCAATTTGTGATTGGATTGATTTTTGAGATAGCCCAATCCTCGTGTAGGAATAACGGCGTCGATCTTTCTTCAAGCAGTAAACTGTCTGACTTGGAATACGCGGCCGATATTGTTCTTCTGAGTGAAGTTCCAGGTAAGTTGCAAGCTCTCGTCGAAAGCTTAAACAACAGCAGTGTAGCAATGTTCGGGATGCGTTTTGCACCTTCAAAGTGTAAAATGATCCTGAAGTACTGGGTTGGCTCAACACTAAACTTCTTTTTGGGAAGGGAGGCTCTGGCTGAAATAGATAAGTTTTTTACCTCGGCGTTTATGTATCTCATCAGGTGGACAGTTATCAGATGAAATGTCATCGCGTATACCAAAGGCGCCTTTGGCTTTTGCCAACCTCCGTCATCTGTGGCACCGGACTGTCATCCGATTGTCTGATAAGGGTAGAATGTGCAATGCAGCGGTTAGGTCCGTTCTTTTATACGGTTCAAAAAGATGACCGTTGAGAGTAGAAGATAGGTGAAGACTGTTGTTGTTCGAGCATCAGTGTCTCCGTAGCATTGCTTGAGTATGGTGGGAACACCGTATCAGCAATGCTGAGGTTAAACGTATGGTGTTTGGAACCAGAAGTCAGTCTGTGGACCAAGTACTGAATGTAAACAGGTTAAGGTGATCGGGACATGTGTTACGCATGCCCACCGATAGACTTCCTCGGCGTACGCTGTTCTCTGAGACAGGTGGTGATTGGAGGGTAGGTCGAGGTGGTCAGTCCATGACATGGCAAAAAGGTATGAAAACCTTGACTAGTGGACTTGGCCGAGTAGGACATGTTAGGCTTCTAGGTTGGGGTCCATGCAACCCACCTACCGGATGGTTGGAGACATTAGGTGACGTGGCTAGGTGTCACGGTCAGTGGCGTAGTTGCATTCGAACTCTTTTTTTGTCCTTTTGATTTCCGCTTGATGTTTTTGGGCTTTTTAGACCTTTTTACCTTTATGCTTCTATTCATTTTGTCCTGGACTTGACGACGCTGGAAGGTGCAATGGAAACCAGAGCACAGGAGTGCTAGGGTGATGGTTGAATAAACTGTAACTGAACTGTCTCGTCGCCTAGTCTCCAATCCATAGATAGATATCATTTACCCCAATGAATTGATTTTTCCGATTCTGTAGTTGTGTGGTTTATCTAACTGACTTTGATACTGTGGCTTCGATGGTGATATCTCAGCATTCGCCACTTATTTATTTGCATTCCAAGCTGAACCTGATCATTTTCCATAACTAGACTCCAAATCGGCTCTCGCTTATGTCAACACTCCGACCTCATGGACTGAATTATTTCACGGAGTCTCCCTATCACTTCCGAGCTGACGATGTATGTATTACTCTTTTACACTGTAGGTCACCCATTCACTTCTGGTAAGCTCGCTGGCTGTGTTCAACCATACCATGGAGGCCAACTCGGTGGAAGAAAATGCAGACACAATTCAAGACGATGCTTCCTCTCTTCACAGCCTAAATATGGCTGAAGCCGAAGACCTGTTGGCCCAAGTCGATTCCGAACAAGCGCAGCGGATTGCTCCGATTGAGTGTCCTGAGTGGGTCACATCAACCCCCGAGCATCGGTCACTGTTGATGCCGATTGATCGTAACAAGGTGGCACTGCCGCACGAGCTGCAAGTTCGTCTCTTTATATGTATATTTTTGTCACTAACACTGCGACTATTGTGTCGATGTGCTCATTTTGACTCATACTCGATCCTGTTCAGTTCAGACAGCCATTAACCATGCACTGGGTGCGGTGGCTTCGGTTGCTACCCCCAGCGGAAACCTCAATAGGAGATGATGAAAAAGAACGACAATAGGAAAGGAGTAATAGGCAATTTAGAAAAATCGGTATCAAGTCGCTCCTGTAGAATAACTTATACCATAAACTGATAAAATGCAGTTCACTTGACTACTGTTTTATCAACCACTAACCTCTAACTTAAGAGCTCTGGCTTCTCTAGCCCCTACAAACCAGTTCGTATTGTCACAGGGCAGTTTTGTTCCTTGAAAAAACCAATTTTTCTGCGATATCTTCACTTCAGACTAAATCTGGTGGAAAACTCGTTTCAATCCCATGATTTATTGCCACTGTCCTGCAAATCAAATGTTTTCTCTTCCATCAAATATCTTATAAATTTTCTCATAGTCAGCCTGTGATATATTTTCAAGTGCTTTTGGTCTCTTTTCTTTCATTTAGACATTGGTGAAGCGTTTGCGCGAAGAGAGTTTGCGCCTATTCTCTTTAGCGTCAGCCTGTCAACCGAGCGCAGTTATCTGGTCTAATCCCGACCAATGCCAACCGATCGCGGAAGAGGGATCTACATTACTTGACTCAAATCCAACAGAATCCCGGGTATGCGAATCTTCGCCGCCGGAACATCGTCAAAACCTCACTCGTGCCCAAACCGAGCCTCCTGTAACTCGAGCTGGCTTATTCTCACATCTATCCATACCACCGCATCAACCCACAGTGCTCACAGATTTGGTCCGCGCGAATACTGCCTTGAAATCCACGTTGAAAAGTCTTGCTCAGGTAAGTCGACGCCGCATTTTCTCGCGCCTCAGATGAAAATCGTTATCAGTTCAACAATTTTTCAGTAACATTTCTGTTCCGTAAACCACCGAAGTCGTGTCAGAATCGAATTTGTCGATTCCCTTACGGGTCAGTTTGTACCGTGTTTTGAAGCCTCCCCCAGAAGAAACACCCTCGGAAACAGCTAATCCTCACACAGAACAATGCGTAATTGTATGTAGATGACCATTTCGATCTGTTTCTATTCTGAAATTGTTTTAAGATTCCGACACTGTCTCATGAGTCCGCTTTTAATTCCCGGCTGGTTCCTAAACTTGCATTATTCGGTCGTAGGAAATGATAAAGCCACGGAAAATGTTGATCCTCTGACCATCCTTCATCATTTCATTGTTCTCGGTGCACTCGGTCCATCGGCAGACAGATGAACACCTTTGGTCCCGGTTTCTTATCCTCCTACGAGATGTATAGCAAATAAAATTTTGATTCACTATTCAATGAGAGGTTATATCATTAGTCATTGCGGTCGAAAGCTATTTTCGGTTCAGTTCAAACAGCCATTGGGTATGGTAGTTCTGGTTGGTATCTCCCAACCGGAATCTTATTTGGAAATATAAAAACCAATATGGAAGGAGTGAGAAAAGGACCACATATCGTAACATTAAAGAATGAAGGAGCTTTGTGAATACAAGAATGCCTCTGGTCACAACATAACCATATCCTCCAATTTGTTTAACCAATAATTGGATGCATCTCCTGGACCCCACCCAGGAAGTTTATCATGCGCTACATAGTCAGGTTCACTGGTCTGAATTGCCACGCGTTTCTCCCGTGTTATGGAGTAAACACCGTTACTCATCCTCTAACCACTACCCGCCTCATTGAATAATACCAACCTAGAACCTATCCGGACACGTGAGTAACACATGTCCCAACCACCTTAGCCTCCGTTTCCAACCGTACAGATGAATTGGTCTAAGTGCTCCGGCGTACACCAAACCCGCGGTAAATAAACTAACATCACTTCGATGGATAACTGACGTTGGTGAAAGCCAAACGAGTCTTCTGTATACGCGATATCCGGGTAAAATGCAGAAGCTATCTAGCTGGTTCATTACATCCGCAGATACCGTACGGTTGGTGTTGGACCAACACAGTTTCGCAGCAACATCTCACTTTCGAAGGTGTGAAACGCATAACAAACTACTGAAGAAAGCTAACTTTGAGTCATAACTCCACTGGTTAGGCCGTTCCTTCCATACCGTAGACTGATAATCTTTACTCGTTTTCTAATCACTGCCCGCCTCAACAGACATTGCGAGTCGAGGAATCCAATCCGAGAACATACGGGCTCTGATCCGTCCTGATAGCTCTGCTGCCTTCAACCCATCTCGTTTACTACACTGAAACAAACATTATATAGGATAGTAAGAGATCATAGTCAAAACCATGGTACGTAGTGTATCGGTCTAGAACTCTCCTTATAACCGAATCTTCTGACTGGCTCTTTTTGTTACATCTCTGATTGGCTAATTTCGTTGCGGTCAGTTAAAACAACAGTTAGCCGCTGTTTGGCTGATTTTCGATCCGTTCGACCACCGATAATCTTCGTGTATTCTCCATCCTCAATGACCAAGTTTCTTAATCATAAAGAATTGGTCTATCTGCGGCACATTACACTCGAAACTTGACCGAGAAGCGGATGTCATGGTGACACCACAGGTGAATGAGGCCGACAGTAACTAAACGCGCCTTCTGTTTGTGCAATGACACTTCATCCGATATCCGACCTTCAGGTGAAATTCAACCCCCTAGTCAACAGAATTGATCTACTTCGGCTTATTGCCTCTCCCGCCGTCGACAGGTTTGGTGTTGGATCAACTCGGTCCGATACCGGCATCTCGCATTTTGATGGCGCGAAGCATATATATATATATATATATATATATATATATATATATATATATATATATATATATATATATATATATCTGCACCAACTCATGGCCTGGACGCCGTGTCGCTTCTCGCAGCCCTGCCCAACACGTGCGAATGGAGCACTGAAGAGCAGACGATGGACAGGCACTGGCAAAACATGACCGAACCACCGGAGGCAGTGCCGAGCGATCACTTCGTTAAGAAAACGGCTAATCGCGTTTAGCACACGACATCGCACCTCGTCATTACTCACTCGATGTCCCCGCCAGACGCGAGCAATGCTAGGAGACATCGGTTTTTGAAAACAGGTGCCCAGCATCCTCAACACCAAATGGGCAGGTCTGGCAATTATACAGTAAAACACCACGAACCGCGGCGACGTACACCCGTCCCATAAGCGAGAGCCGGATGTCACGGTGGACATCGCAGGCGTTGCAGGTTTTTGAACGCTGCTGTGGTTCTGGCTACGCGTGAACTGATCTCCTACCCAATACCATCTCCAGCCGTCACCATGCTCCCAAGGTACAAAAAGTTGTCAACTAACTAAAGCTGATTCCCACAAAACATTAGTGCAGATACAGGCACTTGTCAATCTTGCAAAAGTAATATATACTTCGAAGGTGCAAAGTGCATACCATATTGCCGAGCGGTTCGGAGCGTACTACATCGTCATTCACCAAGGCAATATCATTGGCATATTCCAAGTCGGAAACTGTTCTCTGGGAGTAGTTTAATTCCACTGTTTGGAAGACCAGACAAGACACTTCCTAGAACATCCTCTGACAAATTTGAAGAGAATTGGGGATATAGGGCAACATTGTCGTACTCTCTTGGAGAAGTCGAAGGGTGGCGAAAGCTGTTCATAAGCCTTACCCCTACCTGAGATGTGACGATACAACTCTTGTAGGATTGATACATCCTTCTCTGGTACTTCATTTCTGAACAGCAATTCCATATTGCATCCCTATCGACAGAGTCGCAGGCCGTGCGAATGTCCAGAAACACGATAGTCGCTGGTTTTTAGAACCTACAATGGTGCTCTAGCAGCTGTCAGAGGGTAAAGATTTGATCGATATATCTGCAAAGAAGCCGGCCTGCTCCTCACGAGTCTCCTTTTCACCCGGCTGGTACAACCGACGAAGCATGACAGACGCAAACAGCTTCGACGCTTTTTAGATGAGGCTTACACCCCTATGGTCGACACAGTCACTGTGCAAGAACTTCTTGCAGATGGGGGCAGTAATCGATTCCCTCCACCGAGAGGGAACTTTTTCGAAATTTCAAACTTTTGAGAACAAAACGATGTTTCTTAACGAGCTGCACCCCAGCATCTTTAAAAAGGGTTGGTGGAAGGCCCTCGGATCCCGGCGCCTTGTGACGTTCTATGGTCTGGATTCTTTTGGGATCTCCGCCTCAGTATGTGGATCAGTAGGTACGTAGAAACGGACCAGTGAACGTGTGTCAGAAGAGGTATAGGAGATGCTGACATTGGGGGTCTGCTTAATTGGGTCTGGAATTCCCCGGTCCAACGTTTGAGACCGCTGTTGATTGTGAACTGACGATTGTTTCACTCACCGAGGACTCGAATGAGGCAGAACAGCTTCCATGGTCGAATCATTGGCACATTTTGTTTACCTTTCGCGTGGTTCACTGAAAGGCATTTATCATCATACCTAGAGGGTACGTAATGAAATATACGTGGCCCAAAACGTGTGACAAATCTGATTATTGGTTTACGCCAGTATCATCGTAGAATTCGGGGTGCACTTCTCCAGCGTAAGTGTAGACTTTTGATAGGATGAGTCTAATCTGCCACTGGACATGTATATGCACATATATATGGAATCTCACGAAAAAGCAATTATCTTCTGGGTTCATAATGTTGATAAATGTCCCCAGAACTAGTCGTTAGCTTGTAAACAGACTAACCGAAATTAAGTGGAATAAAGCGAACTCGGAATTTCTAAGTGCTGAGTTTTACCCAACAATCTTACAAAGTGCTTAGTTCGATGTTTCATTGTAGTGCTGTTTGATGCTAAGTGGACTGAGGATTTTGGCACCAACGAGAGCATTTATCATGTTTAAAAGGTAAACTGTAGACTGATGACCGAGAACGACTGAGCTAATGGGTGACATAATACTGGACAACTACCTCATTGACTCTAGTTGAACGAGATTAAAATGCTGCATAATTATGTTCAAAGTGCAATCCGGCGAAATCGTTTGTATATCAAGAATCATCAACATGAGGATCGCAATATTTTGGCAACTTTATTAAGACCCTCTTTCGCTATGGATTAAAATTATGAAATGCTAACGCTCAAGCTTTCCACAGGATTGTTCTTTCTACGACTAGCTACTGCCAATAATTTCAGTAACTGAAATTCGGACTCAAATGTTGTATGACGAATTTAAAATTGCTGAACACGCTTCCATTTACGGAATGAAGGATGCAAAGGACTTAACTTTACCGAAAGTTTAAACGTGACTGGAGAATAGTACGACCACAGTCGGGATCAGTTCACTTCCTTGAGCGGTACGTGACCTGTCACTAAATTCAAGTTTGACTCAATCGGTGGTTGATTTTAAGCCGCGCGTGTAATTCGGGTGGCCACGTGACCACTGTTGGTGGTAATTAATGGCCTGACTTGGGTGGTTAGTGGTTGTTATTTTGCTTCGTTTCAGCGACTGTAAAACTAGTGACCTATCGTGTCCGATGTCAGTGCATGAGTGATTTGATGCAGAATGCAAAGGAAGAATAGTGGTTTGCACTTGAAATGATTCATTATTTTGAACGAATTCGTCAAAGCATTTTGTGCATAGAAAGACCAGATAAAAGCATGTTCATAGCTAATTATTCTGAATGCGCCGTAGACTCCACTGTTACTTCATTTTGCAACGATTGTTCGAATACTTTGATGTAATTTTGAGCTCTGGAGCACCATCTGAAACGATTTCCACGGAACTTTTCTATCGCGCATCTCTTCCAGTTGATTCCTATGAGATAGGAAAGAAAAAACCCACTGTTGATAATTGATAATATAAATAGACAGATCGATGAACTATTGAAGAGAGAGGTAAGCGCAAGGATGAGAACTAAACGACAAGTAACGTTTGAGCTATGTGTAATATGCCAGATTATCAACTGCGAATGGGACGTAAAACTTGAAGATCGTTTACATTTATGGGTAGTTTTGACGTATTGTTGGTTGTTTCGCTTATTCGGACAACTGGATGGCGCATATTCCATTATCATCTGTAGTGCTGGCAAAGGTGCAACGATGTGCCGGCGTGCGGTTTCACGTCTACGTTCGTTAGTTTGCTATGGAGTCGCTATTCGATTGGCTTTTTCACTCGCGTCAGGTTAGATGGGTGGATGATAGAAGAAGTTTTGGAATGTTTGATGTAGGCTCTGTTTGTCATCGTCTGTTCTGGTTACTTTAACAAGAGGTCAAGCTTCGGTGTTGCTGATTTGTCCTGGTTGAATGGAATCAGTGCATACTACTGATTCGAAAAGATATGTATGTTCAACGACGTGCCCGATGTGTGCAATACATTGTTACTGTTATCATTATTATGATTATTATTATTATTTTACACCGACTTGAAATCAAGTATGGTGCCAACTCAGCAACAAAAATCACAAAAATAGGGGAGGGGGCTAGGACACAATGAAAGAAAATGTTGGGAAAAAATAACTTACTTTCATTTTTTTCTCTTTCACCGTACACTTTTTGAATGTCATTTTTGTATTTATGGGACGAGAGTTCGACAGACAGCACAGCATTCGCGCCGCTGACCTCTATTCTCACTTTTGTCCCTCAACGTCTCTAATCAACGACAATCCCCGTCACTTGGACTCCAACCAGGGAGGTGGGAAGCACCAACCATAGCCAATGCTGATGCTAACTTCTTCATACCCCTACACCAAGTCTTGCTGCGATCGTCGTGTCGCTTCTTTCAGGCTTACCCAACAGGTGCACATATTTCACGGAAAATTAGAAGGTGGGCAAGCATTCATAAAACATGACAAAACCACCGGAGGCAGTATAGAACGATCGCATTGTCAAGAGGGTGAATATCGGTGCCTAACACACGATAACGCACCTCGTCATTACTCATTTGATGACATTGGTTTTCGAAAACAGAATGACGCCCAGCATCCTCAACGCTAAGTGGCCAGGTGTGGCAGCCGTACAGTAAAGCACTACGAACCGCGGCAAAATACACCCGTCTAGCCAGGTATGATGGCGACACCACGGGTGTCGTTGGTTTGCCAAAGATGATCTAGCTCTTGCTATTCGCGAACTGGTCTTCTCCCCAACACCACTTCCAGGTGTTATTAAGCTCCCAGTGTACTTAAGGTTGTCGGCTAACTCAAGCTGATCACCACGAAGGGTGAGTGCGAATACAGGCATCTGTCGAACTTGCGAAAGCAATTTGCACTTGGAAGGCTTAAATTGTATACCATATCTGGATACCTGAATCGCCAAGCAGTTCCGATCGTGTTGGATTGCCTGTGTATCGTCATTCATCAAGACCACATCATCGGTATATTCTAAGTCAAAGTTTCGTTTCCTGAGGGGAGTTCAACTCCACTGTTAGGAAGATCAGACAAGGCGTTTCGTAGGACATCCTCTGACAAATTCGAAGAGAAAAGGGAACATGAGGCAACCTTGTCGTACTTCACTGAAGACGGCGGAAGGGAGATAAAGCTGGCCACAGGCTCTAATCCGATCTGAGGTGTACCGATATAATTCCTGAAGGATTGATACACGTTTCTCAGGTACTGTATTTCTCAGCAAACAATTGCATAGTGCATTCCTGTCGAAGGTCGAAGGTCGCGCGAATGCCCAGGAACACGATGATTGTTGGTGTTTGGAGGGTGTGACCGTGCTCTAGCTTTTGTTGGATAGCGGTATGCCCAAGTTCTAGAACTTTCCGACGAATAAAGATATGATCAACACGGCGTCGCTCGGATTTAAGCACAGTTTGATTTTCGCTCTATCACTGGTTGAGAGCATTAGATAAGCGATTGAGACTAATACCAGAGGGCTGTTTGGATGCGATAATCAGATTTATTCCCCTGTGCGTTTCACTGAAGGGTGTATCATCTTGCCTATCAATCGCTGCGATTACATCTCGCCAGGTGGACAGTTATCAGATGAAATGTCATCGCGTATACCAAAGGCGCCTTTGGCTTTGGCCAACCTCCGGTTCAGAAAGATGACCGTTGAGAGTAGAAGATAGGTGAAGACTGTTGTTGTTCGGGCATCAGTGTCTCCGTAGCATTGCTTGAGTATGGTGGGAACACCGTATCAGCAATGCTGAGGTTAAACGTATGGTGTTTGGAACCAGAAGTCAGTCTGTGGATCAAGTACTGAATGTAAACAGGTTAAGGTGATCGGGACATGTGTTACGCATGCCCACCGATAGACTTCCTCGGCGTACGCTGTTCTCTGAGACAGGTGGTGATTGGAGGGTAGGTCGAGGTGATCAGTCCATGACATGGCAAAAAGGTATGAAAACCTTGACTAGTGGACTTGGCCGAGTAGGACATGTTAGGCTTCTAGGTTGGGGTCCATGCAACCCACCTACCGGATGGTTGGATACATTAGGTGACGTGGCTAGGTGTCACGGTCAGTGGCGTAGTTGCATTCGAACTCTTTTTTTGTCCTTTTGATTTCCGCTTGATGTTTTTGGGCTTTTTAGACCTTTTTACCTTTATGCTTCTATTCATTTTGTCCTGGACTTGACGATGCTGAAAGGTAGCAATCGAAACCATAGCACAGGAGTGCTAGGGTGATGGTTGAATAAAGTGAAACGGAAACTACGATTACCGTTTCTTACTAATTTATTTGGAACTACCTCCGTCCGTATCAAATCTATGAGATTTGTCATCTCCAATAAAAATGCTGTCTTAAAAAACATCTGAAGGCAACTCGTCCGGTTCGATAGTCTCAAGTCGTTTGACGGAGAACCACAGCCGACGGAGGACTGATATTTTTATTCATCCACTGTGCAACTTAGCACGCTTGCTTTTGAATAAGACTACTTAACCTGTCACTCGAAATGATCCGCCCAACGAACTACGTGACTCGTTTGAGTCCTAATCAATCCGTTCACTAACGCTCGATTTGCGTATGGCAGTAGTTCTGGTCAGACGCAAAAGGTTGTAACTGTTTCCGACCACCGCGACCTTCTCCATCGCCTTACACTTTGCAGTTCATCACGGTCGTTTCCCAGTCTCCGAATCCGCTTAAGGCATCTACGTGCATCAGGTTGATAGTGAACCTGTAACAATTTACATGTTCTACACGTTAGCAAGTGATGGAGGTATGGCAGATATGGCATTCACACTGAGAAGGAAATAAAACTTATTTTCCTCTGAATCTGGTCACTTCTTCATTTGGCTGCTTTTTACTGGCTGTGGTTCTGTTTCAGGAACTTTGTATTGTTGTGCAATAAATAAAGAAAGTAAAAAATTATTTACTTATTTACTTATTTCAGACTGTGGCGAGCTACGAAAACCCGGATCCGGATAGCAGTTCGACCGCGCCGCTATCGAAAGACCACGTGCATGAATTAGTCCGTTGTACAGCAAACGCGTTGGCCAGTGATGAACTGGTGTGGTTAGGCATGCTAGATTGGTCACTGTGCCAAACAACCGGTCGCGTTTCGTATTCCCTACGATCTGGCGTTCCTTACGCGGACAAAAGCGCGGAAACCAAGATACACCAGTTCGTGTGGACTGCCATTGGTCGTCTGGTGGAGCAGCTCAGTGCCTTCATGCGTCAAGAGGACAAAGTAAGTGGCCGTGTCTCGGCACTCGGATCTTGTTTTCCCCTCCCCCCATCAATTTGGGCTTCATTGAGAACGCACGCATCTATGCGCACGCGGTCGGACAGTTACGTGCGATAGCCCCACACCCGTGGCGCTTTATGATAAATGCTTGTGTTCGTATCGTCGTTTTCTTATTGTCACACTTTATATTTGGTTTATTTTTCAACCTCGATCCGCATCTTACACCCGGACACAGTATCGTGAGTGCTTGGTTCAAGCGCACTTGGTGGAGCAGCAGTGTTTGAACTCAGAACTACAGACTGCTCTGAATCGAGTCGAAAACCTCTCACTTGAAAGTAAGTACCGGCTTTTGCCTCTAGATTTTCTTGGTTTTGTTGTCGCATTGATATTGTTTGCGTGTCTCACTTCTAATGGCTTTTACTTGCTCTTACTAGCTCTGACCGGACAAAAATTGCGAAATACTAGAGTTCGCCAAGTTTCATCATGAAGCTATGGTAGATGTTTTACTTTACAAACGGTGTTGTCATATTGTGCTATTCACAAACCATGAGTAACTGCGAGATAAATATGAATCGTTCACGCAGTGGGCACTTATCGTGATTTGGACTATGATAAGAGTGACACGTTGTTTAGGAAAACTGGTCAAGATTTCTTCTTTACTGATAACAATCGTGATAGCCATTGCCGTAACAACCAACCGTCCTTGTCTTGGCAACTATGGCAACGGCAGTTCAGTTCATACAACCGTTACCCGTGCGCTGTGTGCGGCGGCTTTGATCGCTATCCCGTAGCAGCAACCTGAATCGGAACTAATGAGAAAAAAACAGGAGTACGAAAAGAGCAGAACTACAAATAATATGAAGTTGACAAAAAGTTTGTGAATACTTTAGCTCCACTGAGCGCGACACCGAGTCATGTCCTCCAATTTATCTAACTGCTGAGTGGGGAGTTCTCTTTGACCCCACCCAGGAAGCCTAACACATCCTATATGGCCAAGTCCATTGTTTAGGCTTTTCCCATGTCACGGACTGACTACCGTTAGTCATCTAACCATTACCCGCCTATCCGGGAACATGTGCAACGCGTTCCAACCACCTTAGCCTGATGACGTTCAGTGTTCCATCTAATTCGGTTCGTTTGCCTAACGATGATGAACATTATGCCAAGCTAAAGGCTGCATACTGGTGATAGCTTACTTGCTGGGGTGTTAAGTATGATTGGTTTGAAACGCAGTCTGTGGAATCCACATTATTCCACCCTTCCAACTAGTGATGTACAATCGTAGATAACAGTTTTGCCTTGGGACGACACACTTATTGGTAAGTAAATGTAAAACAGTGAAATAATGATCCTAGGCTTTATCCACCGGTTCTGATTTAACCTATACTACATACAGTGAAGAGTGAAGATGCTTGTTGTCATGCTTTCATTCAACCTTTAACGACGTCTCGTTTTCTTCTTCAGTTGATCGACTCACCGAGCGCCTAGCCTCGAACAAACAAGCTCTCAACCGAGCAGATGGTCTAAACGTACAGTTAGCAAATCAAGTGAACAATCTCAAGTCCGAATTGACCTCTATTAACGAGGAATCAAAAAGAGAGCGAACAGCAGCAAACCAAACGGAACCCGGTACGGTGAATACCAGGTCAGTTGTCACGTTGTCACACAAATTTATTTGCATTTCTGGATACTGAATAAACTTATCTGTCGTTCTAACTTTAAATTTCCCGACGAACAATTCTCACAGAAGGATTCCAATTAGGTGTGTGTGTGTGTTGCACAAGTCCCAAAACTTGTGTCTTTTCGACACGAGTCATTTGTGTTCTCATACTGAATTAACCGCTACTCTGCTCATTTTCTTAATTTCCGATTTGTATGTGAATTCAATGTAACGTCCACTAAGATTGAATGAATGCCCCGGTACGACTCCGAAACCTGGCTGCCTAGATCTTAAATAATGGAAAATTCGTGTGCATTTTTCGCCTCCAAAAGTCCAACTTCTAGGCTCCTCGTGTCAATAAATACAATCTATGAATATTTTTCAATGACCGTTGGATTACATTCAGTCATGTGCTGTCCGTCTTTTTGGGAAATGACCGAGGAGGTTTGTCCAGTAGTTGAAACCAGAACAGCTGATGTGTATCATTGAAATAGTGGTCGGCCCATCATTGGATATTCACTTGCGTTCTTCACACCCGAATGGCCATACCACGATAGCTCTGCTTATGAGGCATCTTCCCAGTAAGCATAATATCGATGGTCCGATTCCGGTTGACAGCATTGAACTTTTGGATGTGAAAGATACAATTTGTTGCTTAACGTGTTGATGTTGACGGTCATTTGGGTCGTAAATCTAGGCTAACAGCCATACGTCCACTGTCAAAGTCCCACTGCTTGTTGTTTATTCTCTGATTCACTGGCCGCTTACGTTTCACAGCTCCAATTACGGTTGCACAACCCATTGAAACCTGAAATTCAGGTACTTCACTTATCCGAAAGCACCGCATTTTGAGTTGGTGTTGGGTTTTTTTCTAGCTCTTCAGTGAACAGTTTGCTTAGATGTCACCCCCTGACTCAGCGTCGCACATTCTGATCTCTGGAGCACCTCCAAAGAGTGATACTTTTTGTTTCTAATTTGTCATCACTCTAGTGTGAACTACTGTGGTCCGCTACCGCCACTCTGCTGTCTGATTTTTTCATAGCATTTTTGTGCCCTTTAAAAAAAGGTCATTTCACGAGCGTTGAATACTCATTCCGAAAGTGATTGGACCATGAGTCTATCATCAGAATGTGACGCCCTCTCATCGCATGTTATGACGACACTAAGCTAGTGTGCTTCTGAAGCTCTAGGCGTCGACAACAGGATATCGCGGGTTGTGACCATATTCAACGACGGTCATGTGTCGGATATGGTTGTGTGATGGTAGTGGGAGTAATTGATGTGATGTGTTTGACTGTAGTCATCTGCTCAGCACGCCATATAACAGTTTGGCACGAACTGGACATACTTCGCACAGAGAGAGCACAGCAGTAGTCATTGTCCTGACCTCATGTTTTCCTCCTCTTCTCGTGCCTTTTCTAGCACGTACATCGTGAAACAACAACAGCAGACTATCTTGGTGTTACGTGCCCAGCTTGACACTGTGTCCACTGAGAAATCTGCGCTTGACAAGGAACTAGCGGATTTGAAGAGGGCTCTCAAGGTGTGTTTAGTTCTTTTTTCTCCTAAAGTGTTTCGTGTCCGAACATGTTGATATCATTTGTCAATTCATCCATACTCATTGTGCATAAATTTGCTACGTTCGGATTCCCTTTTTCTTGGCATCCGTTTGTTCGTTTTGTTGTTTATTTTGTGACGGCAAATCGACAACTGTAATAGATTATTAAATGCACTTTTTCCGGGTATTGAAACTGGCACAGATTTAAAATCGCTCTCCTTAATCGGTTTTTGGTCGTTTTTATGCCGAATGATTGCGATCTATTTATTCTGCTGCACAAGATTCGTTTTCTTCATTGGCAGGATCACAGAAGCCATGCGAAAATGTTCGTATTGAATTTTCCCCAGCTCTCAGGGTGTATGAACTTGAGAACTCGGGTAACTTGGTAATTCCACATGCAAGCGAAGGTTATCGGTATTGGAGCATCGGTGTATCTCGAGCACTAGTTGAATGCTACGGGAACACCGTATCAGCACTGCTGAAGTCAGTTTCGAGCATCATTGGAAGCCCATAAGATTGCTTCGTTTGCAACCTTTGTTGCACACGACCTCGTTGTGCAATGCTCGATGAGCCGGGTGGTAGTTTGAAAATAAAAAGACGTGACCAGCTCGTGCTGTGGAAAAAAGATGGGGGAACTTTAATCATGTAGGGCGCGTTAGACTTGCTGGATATGGTTACGGAATCTGACAGAGGTAACGGATTTCTTTGTACTCAAACATTTTTTTCGTGTCTGATATTAGATTTATAGTTTTATCCATACTATTTCTATGTTCTTAATCCTTTGGTTCCCGATCGACTTTTTTTTACTGAAAGGTATCAGTCGGAACTGTCATACCCAGTGCGCCGGTAATGGCTGTTCAGACTGATACTCTTCCCCAGACTTTGCGATCTGATCGATCACAAATTAAAAATCTCAGTCTATAGCATCTAAGTCGGTTTGGTGAAAATGCGTTCCATTTTAGTGACAAAATGGTGCCAAGTTTGGTCAGATGGTTGCTTCCATAAAAATAAACCTAATTTCTGTTGGGTCAATCAAACCTATCGTTATTTTTATCTGCGACATTTATCTTGCTGTACATGATGCCTTGATCAATAACTAGTCGTACTTCATGTTGAGATATACTGCAGGACAATAATCAGAATATTTGCATTTCGGTGCTTTCGGGAAGAATGGTCTCAGCCAAACTAGACAGTCAACGTGCCGTCTTGTCCAATTTAGCCCTAATCTTTTGGAAGAAGACAGTTCTACCTGCATCACTATAGTGAATGGTTTGCTTTTTCATCGTTCATCGCCTTGTTTTGTAACAAACAGGTGTTTCAGACCCCCATTTTACTTAAGTTCTTTGTTTCATGTGCTATGCTTGACCTATCTTCTTTGTTCTCTTGTTATTTTCCCAAGTTATTTGCCAATATGGATTGTGTGGACAAAAATCTAAGGACACCCTGTGAAAGTCGAATTTCACAACTTACTACCGGAGAGGTTGTTAGTCCATCACGACGAGACTGCACCTTGAGCTGGTGTGATGGCTTGCGCGCCTCTATGACCCAAAGAGCTATACCGGATGGCTTCCTCAAGCCGGGGATGCAATCATACCTGACAGGTCAATGGGTAGAGGTCAGACAAAGTCCAATCTCCTGGTCCTCCAGGTTGGAGGTCGATTTAAGCTGGCAACTCAATCGGCAAAGTCAGTGGAAGAATAATTGATCCAAGCAAATGGGCTTCCACTAAGCCATCCCGCTACCTTGCGGATAAGTTCTTGTTAGAACTAAAGGCTTTGGATGAGGACCCTAATCGTTCTCCTGCTTCGTGGTTGGACACCCTAGCAATAGCTGTCCAACATCTCCCATGAACTGCACGAATAGAAAGAATTTCATACTGCATCGATCGTCGTGCAGGATAATCAGGATCGCGCTGCCCATTGTATCGAGCAGGGTGGGTAGTGATAAGTGGGCTACTGCTCAGAGTTCCCTCTCTTTTATTCAACCTCTGCCTTCTGTCCTCAACCATCTCTCTTTGCCTCATCTATCCACCCACAATGCTCCCACTGATAAAACGGCCGAAACTCGCAACGGTTCACTGTCAAATGGTGTCGAGAATAGTCCTCTGTCTGGTAACTCACATTTCCTCAAGCCTCGTCAGCCTCTGAATCTCGGCTCCTTCAACGTGCGTACACTCATGCATGCCGGTCAGCAGGCGTGCCTAGCCCTCACATTAGATTCTCTGAATATTGATGTCTGCTGCTTAAGCGAAACGCGTATCCAGGATTCGAGCAGTGTAATTCAACTAACTGCTCCTGGTATCTCATCGAGGTATTTCCTGCGCACCTCAGGAGACGAAGCAGCTAGAGCTGTGGACCAACGAGGTGTAGGAATTGTCTTGACTGACAAGGCTGAGGCTGCCCTTTTAGACTGGACTCCCGTTAACAGTCGTTTATGTGCTGTGAGACTCCAGGGTCAGTTGCCGTTCGAAAGGATAGTTGTGTTAAGCGTAATTTGTTTGTGTTCTCGGCGTACGCCCCAACGGACTGCAGTTCAGACTTGCAGAAAGATGAGTTCTACGATGAACTCGCCACCCTCGTTCGCAGGAGCAAAGGTTCTGACATTGTAGTGCTAGTTGGTGACTTCAGTGCACAAATTGGCAAACAGTGTGTCAGAAGCCTGTTTAGGTGGACGTTGTGCTTTACCCGCTGAGCGTACAGATAACGGGGAAAGACTTCTCCAGTTTTGTACAGACAATCGATTGTTCTTGTCTAGCACAAATTTCCGACACAGCTCGCGTCGCACAGCGACATGGCGCTCTAACTTTTCAGGTACTCTAGGCCAGATTGATCATGTCGCCGTAAGCTACCGGTGGCGCAGTTCTGTTCAGAACTGTAGATCTTACTGGTCCATGTACGTAGAGTCAGACTATGCCTTAGTTTTACTGCGATTATCTCTCCAGCTCCATGGTCAGCGTCGCAAACCGCAAACCCGGGTAGCTGTGCAACGTATGTGTGATCCAGAAGCTTGCACCCGTTATGGGCAGAAGCTAGCACATAAGCTAGGACCTACGACGAACAGTAATGTAGATGAGCATTGGGCTCATATCAAAGGTTTTGCCTGTAGTCTTAGATCTGATGTCCATCAAAGACACTGGATCTCGCAAGAGTCGTTGAGTCTAATGGAGCAAAAGCGTCATCTCCCGAACCGTAAGGAGATGAGTAAGATGCGGAGAAATCTACAACGGCAGGTTACGAAAAGCCTTAAGAATGATCGCGAAAATTGGTGGGTCAAGGTAGCCGAAGGAATGGAAATAGCAATTGCTTCAAGCAACAGTCATAGATTGTTCAAACTTAATCGTGACACCGGTGGACGACGCACCCAGGCCAGTGAAACGATTTGGGATAGAAATGGAGAACCCATCCATAGCAAACAGCAAAGGTTTGGCTGTTGGGCCGAATACTTCGAGGAATAGTTTAGCTGGCCACACGCTAGTGTAGTTACTCCTGTGTCAACAACTGCTACTCCTCGGGTGGTATCACTTGAGCCCCCATCGGAAGTAGAAGTGGAGTTGAGCATTCGATCATTAAAGCGAGGGAAAGCGGCAGGTCCCAGCAAACTTCCCCTAGTTCTTTTCAAACTGGATGAAGATGATTTGATAAAATCACTTACCGTCTTGCTCTGTGATCTAATACTCTGGACTTGTGTGTTCAGAGACTTCTATTGCATGGAACGTCCTCTGAGATAAGAACGACTGGTCCGGTCAGCTTGATTGTCATCACTTCAGTGTTCCATTGGTTGTCATTATCGGTCATATACTATTTTGTTTTTCACTGGATAGGGTATAAAAAGCCGTTTGTATTTGTAATCGGGACTGTAATGATTCATTCAATTGTGTAACGAGAAAATAATTTCCAAGTATATTAGGTGAAGATAGTAGCCGGCCGTCTACCGGAGGTCATTTATATAACCCCTTTACCAGTCGCGGACAATTAACACGTGGCCGTGGTCACAACTTCTTGACTACTTTCGACGACAGAATTTCTCCAGGGTATCATAGTATCACTGCTTCTATTCCACAAATACTATTTATTTGTTGTCTCTCATCACCCAGTCGTAGTTCGTCCTGCATTTGAAGGGTCTTTTACTGTTCAAACTGTATTTTGTTTCTAGGAATACAAGGACTTGGTGAACGTGGAACGAAAGCGGGTTGAAATTGCGGAACAAAAATTAGCCGACTGGCAAGCTAACTGGAAAGAGGCATCCGAGTGAGTTTCAAAGTCAATCTTCCACAAATTTTCCACGACCCACATACCTCAGTCAACAATATGGAATATCATTCTGTTGGGTTTCTATTATCCCTAGCTATTTATCTGAATTAATCATCGACTGACAAGCTTGTGTGTGCGAGAGTTCGAACCCCATCACCGACGTTACATTTTGTCCATGACGTGTTTCTCTGTGGCTCGGTTTTCGTGTCAAAACGCAACCTGTTAGTCATGTGGCATCAGTTTGAAGGTGCTAGCTTCAAACTCCACCACTGCCGGTCAGCACGCTGTTGTCTTCCGGGTTGTTATCATGCTTGACCCGGTGGCAGCCTTATATGGTTCTCCGTGCCAAGTTTCGAATTTTGATTATCGGTTCTACCCAACAATGCAGTTGGCCTTATGGCCATGGGATTGACCTCTTCCGCTATGCTGCTACATACACATGTAAACATGCATGTATTCATGGGATCAGGATAGTCGGATTTTTGTGGTAATACATTGGATCCATTCGTTCATGATATATGTGTTCTCCGATTCTCTCATGCGTAACCATAGCACAAAGCAGTGTAATAGACAGCTTTTCATCACACGAAAACGGGTAGCTCATCGGTCCACACGTCCTCTCGTTTTCAGTGCTTTGGGCAAAGCAGTCCATTCCGCTGTACCGAACACAAATGGATGGGCTCTGGACAGTCCCGTGCATTCACAAAAGGACAACCCGAACAAGTCCAGTGGCGGACCAGATCGCTCATTGAGCAATGCTGATGACTTGTTCCACGCGATCAGTCGTGCGGCAACCAATTTGGCCGCGGCACGACACACGGCTAATAAGGCTGAACGACGCGCCCGGGAATTGCAAGTGAGTGACACTCGATCACTGTTCGATTTAGCTGAGTACTTCTAAACAGTTCAGTTCATGCGCTCAAGTCAATAACCTTCCAGTTCATTGCTCCGAAATATGGGCGTGATAAAACGAACATGAACTGATTCAACGTAGGCTTCTGTCTTTTTGGTGAACATAATCAAGCCTTTCGAGTTAAATTAGACAAATATTAGTCAATGGACAATTGGTTGCCTGATTTCCGGCCCTCTTCGAGGTACTGATCCTGTAAACTGTATGCAGTTTCATGCGCTTGATGTAATTGTGGGTTTTTGGTCACTCCGAAACCCACGGGTTTTATGCCTCTCCGTATGCTTCGTCCCAGACTCTTCATTCTCCATTCTAGTGGGGTTTATACCCAAATCTGCCAGTCTCTTATGGTCTCTTATCTATCCAGTTTTCATACTTCCAACCGTGAGTTCCAGCCCAAGTGATTGAAACTGTCATCTTCCCAACAGTACCGACTTTTATCTCTTTGACTGAAAGTCTCTGGCAACTGGCATCAGCATTAACGTAACGACTCGAAGCGACGGGCTCACACACTTGTCTGGAACCACTGCTGTCTCAAATATGCAGTTGGGCCTTTGAGTCCCGTTCCCGTCCACCTTCTAAATGCATTTGCTGGAGTTGCTAGTCAGCAGATTGAAACGCGTTCCGTGGTATTCTGTTGTCTCATCCCGGACCAACTCTTATCGCACCTGTGCACCATGCGACCATAAGTAAACACAAGTGTGAGTTTTGCCACCACAGATCTACTGGTGATTTGTTGGCATGTGTCTAGCATATCTGGTTCTTTGCAATCCACAATGGCAATTAATTGTATCTGATGTTGGTGAATATTCCTAAAGCCTTCCATCACGGTGGTCTGTTGTCGAAACTAACTTACATAAAATCATTTCTTGAACTCGAAGTTTCTTCAACGAATTCCTCATTACAATCTGAGGATATGGGCTCTCTCAAGCATATAACGAAAACTGCTGCTTTTCTCGGTTATCGCTGCTGTTTATTAATGGCCTCCACCCCACAGCTTCCAACCCTATTCGCACTTTTTCAGATGACATCATTGTTCGCCTTCCTATCTATCTTCATGCACCTCACTAACTAGCGTCTCGTAATCACTGCAATCTTCTTGTGTTACTGAATGCCGAATCCAATCGGATCATTGCCTGGGGCTCTGACAATCACGTGTTCTTCAATGCCGCAAAGCCGATCATTTGTCTGCTTCCTTAAAACGATATCTTAACTGCCCGGCCCTCACTTTCGGCTCTATTACTCTTAGTTTCACATTTCCCTGTTGTTTTCAGCCTTTTGTTCTCCATTCTCTTTTTTAATCCGCACGGGATGCCCAAGAGGAATTATTTCTTCTTTATGCGAGACGATGATGTTCGCGACTCACTGCTCAAATTCATTCTACTGTTGAATACTGCACTCAAGTTTTGGAACAGCGCATCCTCTTCATTAACCGCCCCAACGTGAAGTTACCCATCTCACCAGTAAACACTGACCTCCACGCTGTAATCGTTTCATTCTCTGTCTTCTACCGTTGTTACTATGACTTCTGTTCTCTGGAATCTGCTTCTGTTGACCCAGTTTCCTTTGTCTCCCGTCGTTGGTCCAATATGCGGACAACGAGTCATCAATATTAAGTGTCTATCCCAAACTATTATTGTTAGTTTTAGCTCCTCATTTCTTCCGAAAGTCAAGATTGTGGAATCCACCCTCGCTGTCTGGATTTCTTCTCTCCCGTAATCTCCGCGTTTCCAAACAGTTAGCAAACTTCACGACTGCCATCTCAGCCATTCCATCACCTGTGATACAATAGGTCTTTAGGTCATGGGGCCAACCCCCGTCAGTCAGTCAGTTCCTTTAACTATCAACCCTGCAGTTCGGTGCTCTGGTTTTAGTTACTACCTCACAGCATCGTCGAGTCGAGAGCAAAGCGAATGGAAGCATAAAGTGATAAAAACCCGAAAGCAAAGTAAGAAGCAAAATCACGAAGACAAAGAGAGGCAAGAATGCAAATACATCACCGGCCGCGACGCCGCCATATAATTTAAAATCTCCAACCATCTGGTAGGTTGGTCTCGTGGTCCCCAACCCGTAAGTCCGACACGTCGTACTTGGCGAAGTCCACTGGTCCGGGTTCTCACACCTTGTTGCAATGTCATGGACTGACCACCTCGACCTACTTGCCTCGGAGAACAGCGTACGCCGAGGAAGTCGATCGGTGGGCATACTTACCCTTATTGTAAGTGTGAATTCCAAATAAAGTTGGCTAACAGAGAAGCGAATTGTAAATTGCATTTTGAAATCAATAATTTACTCGCTGTTTGGATAAAAGGTGAATTCTGTCAGAAATCGTGGTTAGTTCAGAAAGCGTTTTTAACCTCATCAACATTTTTTCTCATTATCACGCTTGAGTGACTTGAAGATCTGAAAAAACGTCTCATCCAAGGAACCCGTTTACAAGGATTTTGTTTCTGAAGTTACAGTTTCGTATTCTTGTCCAAGTTTTGTTGAAGTAACTGTACTTTGATGATCTATCTAGTATGCCGTAACCTAAGTCGCAAAATGCGTTTCTGTGCTTTTCAATCCAGGCAACGAACCAGTCATTACGCCTCAGTTTGGCCGAAGCTGAACTGCGCCTGATGCCGTTGCTTGTGACCGTGACCAATCGGGATCCGGAAGACTCCGTGAATCCGTCTTCTGCAGTACCCACCTCGAATACCAGTTCTGCAATTGCCACAGTGTCCGAATCATTCGTGCAGGACCGAAGCCAGCCTACTGCCAGCTCACGATTTGCGGAGCTGAAAGGGATGTGCTCACGGTTATTGTCCCTGGCCACTGCGGAAGATCGTAATTCTCCCTCGCCAGACTCTTCAGATGATGATGAGGATGGACCACAAGCTCTGTTGATGCTCAACTCCTCACCGAACAAGACACCGGTGCATCGGAAACGGCATTCACATTTGACTCCATCTTTGTCACATCCGATTGCTGAGCGTGACTCTGGCCCTTCATCTCGAGGTTATAAGTCGACTGTGCCCACTAGCTCAGTTTTCCCAACCTACACGAGTAATCCGCATCAGACTGCGCGAACGGTGAGTGGTGCTGCATGCAAAAGAGCACAATTAATTACTTAGATGAAATACATGTACATTTACCTACTCGTGAACATTAGACGGATTTTGGTCACTGCTTCGAACTTTATCACTCCCTAGTAATGTGATTTTGTTTCATAGGTCTGATCGACAACAACCGTTGTTGAACAAAGACTATACAGTGGCTTACTGGAGACGAAAGACATGAATATCGAAAATAAGTTCGCGCTTGAACACCACAAGTTGTAATATCATGTTGCGTATTTTTGGTAAATTCATCCTGCCACATCCAGTTCGTAAGCTTTTGGGTTGGGAATCATGAGATCCGCCCACCAGATGGTTGGATCCACTGGGCGATATAACTACGTGCCACGATTAGTTGCATAGCCGCATTCAAACTCCTTCTTCTTTTGCGTGAGTTTCACTGGCACCTTTTTTCTGTGTATCTGATTTTTGTGGTTTGAATTTATTTTCGACTGGCCGTAGTAACTGAGTGGAAGCACTCAAGTTCGAAATTGATGGTTGGAAGAACTGAGAATGGAACCTACTGTTTCTACGACACATTTGAACGCTGCCAGAACAGCTCTGGCACTAATCATCGATTTTGCGCGCTTCCAAATACCTGTTGACTATTTCTTGTGTTCTTGTATGACCGTCCTGGTGAAGTGAAACATCAACTGCGTAGGAACGTAATCATCTGAACCGCTTGAGATGATTCATCTTGTCCATCCTACGATCACGGAACCGAAGATAATTCTGATTTGCGGAGACCGTGGTCATCCGTAAGCTCTGATCAAGTTCGTGTACAGAAAAAAGCACATGACGCGCCTTTTTTCTGTGTTATCCACCAAACTTCCCGTCTTCACAGTCACATTCTAGTTCATACATATTCGTAGCCACGGTCCGAGACTCACGAACTATCCACCTTTTCTGTAATTTTATTCAATGTTCCCAGGTTTCAATAAAATCGCAGACATTTGCAATTTAGTTCGACCTGTGTTATCACTTTTAGCATTTATACGAGATTGTACATGAAACAGTTACTCACTGTGATTGCTATATACTTAACCCAGTTGGGTTTGGTCAATCGGATATCTTTGAAAGTACAACCAGAACCACCACATTCGGTACTTGGATAACGAATGTAGCGTTCATTTTGAAACGGGATTGTTGTTGTTTTTGTTCCCAAGTACGTATTACTATGTTAGGTTACTGATACAATTGGGGTAACAAAAGCCACAATATGCACGCTACTTTTTAAACTGATTTTACAGTAAACATAAATTGTCACATGTGCGTCTTTTGTACTCCCCTAGCCTCTCACGGTCGCTCACGTCCCATCGTTGGACCAGATCAGCTCATCTTCCAGACCAACTACGTCCGAAGACCAAACCGTATCAGTCGAGCGTGTAAGTCGACCCATCGGTTCGTTCCGATTTTGTCACAACCATTTTTTTTTACATCGTAGCTCATTGTGAGGCTTAGTTTCATGGTATATGTCAAAGAGGACTGTTGATTAGCAACATTGTGACACATCGGTGATCTGCATCTGTGAAGACTGTGCCTTCTGTCTGACAGTGATGATAACGTTCACTGGTATCTGTAGATGTGTGGGTAAATCGATGGCTTTCCAGTCGTTGTCGTCGTCGTATGAAGAAAAATGTTGAACAGCGAGAGAAGTGGTTTCCGCAGTCTGGTAGACCTAATATAAATTCGAACTAAATGACATTCGCGGGCAGGATTTGGGTGTTAAAATATATCTATGGGGATAACAAGGAGGGGAATATCAATGGAAAGAAAAATGTTTCTTTTCTGTTGTTTGATGGTGTGCATTGTTGTCCAAACCGCCTTAGGTGTTCTAGAGTGATTTCTATCCGTTAGAAGCTATCCACACCCAACGCAGGATAGCTGCTCAGTGTTCCCACCAAACGCGATCAGTTCTTCTGAGATACCAGTGATGGAATACGGGAAGTTATCAAGCGTCCTCAATGCGGAGTGGTCATCATTCGAAATCGTAGAGCAAAACACTTCACTGTGGCATTGTGGATCCGTCCATTTAGTGAGAGGTGTATGTTCTGGTGACGCCACAAGTTCAGGTTCGGGAAAGCTAATCTGGCCCTCGTTATTCGTGATGTGATCTCTCCGACACCATCGGCTGACGTGTATCTCCCGAACCACTTAAAGATATGGACTACTTTTTACTGCTCACCGCAAAGCGTGATTGCAGGCACAGGCTGCTGCCGGTCTTGCAAAACCACCTAGCAATTAAGTGGGGCAAAGCAGGTACCTATCGCCGTGCGGCCAAAAATGTGTTGCATTACCCGTGCGTTGTCACCCAGCAAAACAAGAATTTTCACGAAATGAAATACAAACAGGTTTCTGATGAGTAGGGAAATGCGCCAACCTATTTTCCCTTTTGCAGGTGGGATACAAAGAATGGAAGTAATAAAAAGCAAGCTACCATATAGGTAGCTAGATTCCTGTCGTTAGAGATAGGTTAAAGAGCCTCGTGTTCGTCGAAATTCAGCCACAAATACACGGGAGAATAAAGCCAGTCTCATTCGACTAGAATATTTTAAGTCTGAACTTATTTTGACTATATTTGACGTAATGCTTAGGATCAGAACGAGAAAAAAATCGTTGGAAGATGCAGTTTTGCAAATGTTAGTCAGACGAAGGCACGTAACATCGGGCCTTTGAACGTATAAATTCATAAACACATTTAGTGCAGAGATCTTGATCAGGACAGGATCTCCCACTGGTTATGCACCATCCTTGACTGACCAGTCGTGTTCATCATTTTACAACAAACCACTCGACCGGCAGGCTAAACCAGGTTGTTTGTAACCGAAGTCCAAAAACCTCGGTGAGACGGTGTTGGGTATGCCAAGACAGTTATCTCTGTACGGGTGGACGAGATTTATTGTATAATTCAATGGCTGCATAGATCCCTGGGTTGGATTCAACTCAGTCGAACGGCGAGCAAGCTTCTAGGGAGCCACCGGCAGCCACGCATCAACAAGCTGTTGCCTTGCAGCCCACACTCGGTCGTATATATATATATATATATATATATATATATATATATATATATATATATATATATATATATATATATATATATATATATATATATATATATATAATCACATGTCTGGTTTCAGACAGTGTGTCTAACAATACATGGTATAATCTGAGAGGAAGGGGTGGGGAGTCCGAGTCCATGATTTGTTTGTGAGCGCGATACTGCCAGGTTGCCCAAGCCAAGGCAGGTGTTCTTCCTAGGGGTCCACAACCGGAGCATTTAGCTACCCAAAGCCTAACCCACAGGGAAGCGGGACGAAATGTGGGGTCCGTAACCCACCGGGGGCCGATGACTGACTGCTCAGCTCGTACGCCCTTCGGATGAGGCCAAACATTCTGGATGCCCAGTGCACCTCTCCACGGATGCCGGTGGGCATACCGTTGTACGCCTCATACGCCACCCACGGTTGGCGCACGCTTGTCTATCATCTTCGCTGTTTATGTATTACTGTTCGATTGATAGTACTGCAACTCTTCGTTTCACTTTGACCATTGTTTATTTTCGTTATCTCAGTTCCGTAATCTTCACGTGCGTTATCTTCGCGCGGAGAGCTACCGACGTGCATTGACCTTCCAGAAACGATATCTCGTACTTCTGTTGGGTGGGTTCCAATTCAGCGAGGAAACTGTCCTTGCCAGCATTTGTCGACCAGACTCCACAATAGCTGCGAATACATCGCCATCCAGCGATGGATATCCCAGCCCGGAATTCCGCACTCATCCCCTGCGCAGGTTTCGAGTTGCCGTGAGAGCAATAGCAGCAATCCATCGGTAAGTATCTATGTTTGTTTATTAGTTTATCAGGATTTATGACGTGGATTTTGAACTTGCTTTACGGGTTGATTAATCTTGTTGCAAATGGGAACTGGAATAATAAATTTTATGGGGAAGATTTTGAGAATTGCAAAACAATCTGAATATTCCTCAGAACGGATAGAAGATATCAGTCGTCAGAAGCATGCATTTCTTCTAATCTCCTTAGTTGCGTGCGTAAAACATGCTAATTCGTGTTCAAGTGGAGCACGGCACAACATAAAAGGAACAGACGGTGACGGACAAATTAGGAACCGGCTCGGTCAATCTGAAGCAGACATATTCAAGCCAGTTCACTCTGGTAAATGCTTTATGCATCTGGGAGTGAATACTCAGACGCTACATAGCCACCCTAACACGGACACCAGAGCAAATTACGAGCACGAATGAACGTATTGTTCAGCTTAGCTTGCTTTCTACAGCATTACTGACAGTGTTTAGGCTTTTAAAGAATCTAGCAAGATGAGTAACTTGAGATGTGTCATTAGTTTGAAAAAGCAAATGTTTAAGGCGGGATATAAAAGGTGTTCAAATATGTTTGACAGCATCTGAATAAAGGGGGTGTGACTGGTCATTCTGTATCTCTGAAGAAAACTTCAGGCAGTATGGAATTGATTGGACTGACTCTAGGACGGTGTTTCTAGGACCTTAATGATCCTTAGTTGTTCGGTAGTACTTGTGAGTTGGCATAGGTATACGTCGAATGATATTTTTATCCCGTCAGCATAAGTAGCACCATAGATGCACTTGCACTTTCCAAGTTTCCAAGTCGATTAGCTTCCCCCTGTTTTTGGGACACGGAAGTTGCTACTGCAAGTGTAACCAAAATTTCTTCCTTGACTTTGGCTTCGTGTTATCTGATTTCGTTACGCGGTCGGCAGACTTGCTCCCCGTTTCTTTGACACTTATATCCTGGGAGAAGAGTAACATTTTTCCGATAAATGGTTACCATTACCCGATCCATTCGTCCTTCATATTCGGCTCGAGAGACCCACCTCCTAGCATCCTGTAGAAGATAGGCGAAAACCGTCGGTGTTCCAGCACTGATGTCTCCGAATCACTGTCTGAATGTGGTGGAAACATCGTATCAGCAATGCTGAGGTTAGGCATAAGGCGTTGGGAACCAGAGATCAGTCTCGGCATATGCTCTTTTTTCAGGTAGGTAGTGGCTGGAAGTTAGGTGGAGATAGTCAGCCCATGACGCGGCAGAAAGATATGAAAACCTTGACTAGTGGACTTGGTCAAGTAGGATGTGTTAGACTTCCAGGTTGGGGTTCACGTGACCCGCCTCCAGCTGGAGAGATAATGTGGTGTCACGGTCAGTGGCGTAGTTGCATTCGAACTCTGTCTTGCTGATTTCCGCTCAATACTTAGTTTTTGGCTCTTTCACTTGCATGCATTCTTTTGCTCTGGACTCGACGATACTGAAAGGTAGCAACTGGAACCGCAGCACCAAAGTGTGAGGTTACTGGTTGAACGACCTGGACTGATCCTGTAAGTACTGAACTAAATTACTCAAAATCAAAGTCAAGTACACAACTGTAATCGTATTCGCACCCCATTTTTGTTACGTGTTCTGACCTATGCACCGGGTCGTGACATTTCTCCTTGAGTTAGCTAGCAGGTAACAGCAGTGACCAGCTTGCGCACATACGAAGATAACGGTCAGTCAAACTGTGATCAAGATCGGGACTCATTATCAGCTGATTTACTCCATTTATGTCATATAGCGTCGGCTAGTGGTAACCAACAAGCATATGTCAGAATGTAACGCTTTATGCGTGAAAGACGTGGTTCCTCATGATCACGTCATTGGGAATCTGCTTGGTAACTTTGAAATAATGTGATCAAATGTGTTTCTATCCCATGTCCTATGTGCTTGTCCCGTCTAATTCCCCCCATCATTTATCCGTCCTTATCCCTCCATACATAGCATGTATCGAATGGTCTACCGATGGCGTCGCTCGGGTCTCCACTGCCCTCCTTCTCGAGGCCCGAACGAGTGCGTCTCAACTGCTGTGTTGCAAACACCCACCGATCCGACAGTCCCGCCGCATTTGGTGCACTACAGCCAGTTGCCTAGATCGCGAACTTCCGTTCCAAATCCTCGAACACCTCTGCGGGAACTAGACGTGGGTATGCTGGACGGGGTGCAACAAGTTATGCATCCTCAATCCACCATCACATCGATACCGTATCCGACCACGTTTCCGGCGGGTTGGCCTGAAACACACAGCCATTTGCTCAAGCCACTGTCCTTCTCAACTGCACACATAGATGGTTCTCAAACAGTCGTGGGACCGCCAACCATATCAAACTATACAATAACCACGTCCTGTCCACGCACTTCAAGCCGATCCCAGACCAATAATTACGACAGTCCCGTCAAATCAGCAATTCCGCGTTCTGCGGACTGGGCTACCGCGTAGGTGTGACCACGTTTTTTGATTCAGGCTCTGATTATTGTCCCCTCTTCTTCGTAACTTTCCACGATGTATGAGTTATTCGAGTATTCATGAGTTGGATGTTCCTCCAACCTATGTCAATGCTTAACTTATCATTTAAAATTTTCGAAAACTGCCCAGTCGTTCATGCCTTTTGATTTTTACTGATCACTCGCCCGTTAGATCTTCTTTGGCCAGGTCCTTGCCGTCTAGTATAAGTTGAAGAATAGACAAATTTTACTTTTGAAGCAACTCTTCACACTTAGAGGGTGCGGAGCGCGTACCCAATGGAACCCTAAAACTCATGATTCCGTCAATTGTGATGTGTGTATGACCAGTAGACTCGAACATGTAAACGATATGGTCGGCATATCCTAAGTTGCGCGGTTTGTCATCACTTGATCATTTCACATCGGTATGTGGGAGCCCCTGATGACTGATTCGAAGAGGCATACTGAATATCGCTAACTGATTAATTGGTTCAAATGCATTCTCAAGGTTGAGTTAACCTGCTATCTGAGGACAGCGTTAGACTTGACGAAGTGAAAACCTTTGGCATACAATTAAGACATGATATATGGACTCGCTACCTGGATGGAATTCGACTTGCAATTCGTGGATATCCCTCTGGCTATTTAACATAAAACGGAGGAAATAGAGAGACGCGAATACTGATTACCACAAGCTTGAGGCTTACACTCCATTATTTAAAACAGCTACCGCGCGTTTCTTTCTTGAAAATGAGATCAGTAGCTTTCGTTGGTCTCTGTAAAATTTGTGAAGATACTATCAGGTAATCTGTCATGCAATCTGGTCCTGCCTCTAAGGTCCGATTTTGAAATAGGGCGTTAGGTTCTTTCTATAGACAAATAAGAACGGAAGTAAGACATATTACGAGATTCAAGGATTTTGTTCACTCTTGTCGATTGCGTACGTGAAACCTCAATTTATATATGATGCGGTAAATGGAATACACAGTGGAAAAATAAGAAAAATGTTCATCACAAAGAATATAGCAATTAGTTTGAGATTTGTGGCTAATGCCAGGGAACGCAGATTGTTTGCAATGATTGTTTCTGTGCACAAAGAGGGGGATTTTTCTCTCTTGATCAACATAGCTTCGCTGTACACCACCGGTTTTGCATTACGGTTGATTAATCGTACTTTGCATCACCGAGTCAGCTCAACTCGATGACCTGTCGAAAGTAGAGCCCGGCGTTTGCCGACGTTGGTTTTCTTGCCAGAATTTCTTTTTTCCAGTTCAACTGAGACATTGAGTGCAAAAACCATTTCGGAATGTGTTCGATCACTCTTTGAGCCAAACATCGTTCTGTTCTGTCAATGTACGTATCACCGCAACTGCAAGTGAACTAGCAGATAACATGTTAGGCATTATGAGCAATGTAACTGTCAGAATTAGAAAGTGGTCTTCAATCACACTGAGATCCGCGGTTTTCGGAAGCAGCTGTTTGAATTGGATCTTCGGATTGTCCTAAATACTACCACCACTATTACTACTAGTCAATAGGTATATGCTTTAACCGCCCGAAGATGGATATTCAGCAGCTACATAATCAATTCCAATCACAAAGTGCTACAAAGAGGTAAATATCATGTCGTTACTATTTTCATTATTATTATTATTATCATAATCATTGTTTCGTTCCAAAACCACAAGCACTCTTAGGTGGTAGTGACTGCTTTAAACTGTGCTCATCTGTTTTTATTTACACATGGCCCCACTCCGACCCCTTAGTTCAAGCACCTGTATGTCGCAGACGATCGTTCGATCTGGATTACCGTATAGCTCGTCCGCGATCCCGTTCGACATTCACCCGGTGATACGTTCCAGTCCTGTTTTGTGTGACACTCACTCAAATCATCATCACGCCCGGTTTGATCGAACCACCAATGGGACATCCACCCGACTCAGCTCAACCACAACGACCGCCACGCATCGTTCGGATCTCAGAACTGGTCCCGATCGTCGTCGCAGCGCAGTGCAGACGCCAATATCCTCACGAAACGGGGTCTCGTATACCTCTCCACGACTTCAAACCAGTCCACGTAGCTCATTACCAACTAGAAGAGTCAACTCCAGTTCCAATCGTCCTTGTCGACAGCCACCATTTAAGTGAATTTCACCTAACCGTAGGATCTCCAATTTTCTATCCTTCAAAACTCCTGAAAACCGCGCATACACACATGGAAGGAAATCCCGTACTTGCATCTGTACAGAGTTTGATGGATTTATATGACTTCCATTCCCATCGTGTATCTGTCACCAGCTTGTCCGGATGGCCAGTAAGTAATACTAGTTAGTTTTGCTGATCCGTAACATCGGTCCAAATGACCGATTTCTGATGGCATTTACTCTCCCTCTCTCCCACCGTCGTCTCTTCTCATTCCTCGCTTTATTCTGACCCTTCGAAGTGATCATCCGCGTGCGCCCGCGATACATCTTTGTCATTCATCTTTTACTGCTCATGCTCTATTGTTTCTTTTTGTTTGCTTGTTCATCACCCTTATCCGCGTATCGTCACTGCCGTCATGCTCACTCATCCGTGTACTGTTCTACTCACCATCGCCGTCCAGGATGTTCTAATTCACTGGATAGTGTCCACTTCGCCCTTGGCTGACTTTCGCACGTGCAAAAGCACACACGTTTTGTTCATCAATCGTGTAACTTAACTGAATGCTATTTTCGTCGATCTTTTTTCGATTGACGGAACCCACCTGTGCCGTTTGTGTGTCTGCTGCCCTTGAACAACCAGATTTACCCCCCCCCCCCCCCCTCCTAATCCAGAATGCGTAGACACCTGGTTAGCACTCGTATGTGTGTGTTTATACCATGCGGTTTTTCACCAACGAATAAGTTCCACTTATTTACTTATCCATTGACTGCGAACTGTAAGCCAAGCGTAGCCCAAATCCACTTTCGAATGTCTTCAAACCAAGTATGTACGCTCACCTAGCCCGTGATCCTCGCGCTGTCTTTATTCCACTACCAGCGTGTACACGATATATATTTTTTCTAATAAAGCTCCTTGTACATACATTTATGATATAACAGCGTAATATGACCCTGTTGTTTTTTATGTTATCGGGGAGACTTGCTTAAAATGCACTCACAAGGTGTTCGTCACATTATGTCTATTATTAATCCATTTCATAAGGCGTAGGAGAAAGTTTCATTCACTGAGGGACATTCATATGTTGGGCGATAGATACCATAGTTATTGACGTGGATGCCGTGAGTTATTTTGCAGGTTCATGCATAGTCGCTACTAGATGCACTTACTGGTGTTGTGGTTTCATTTGGCAGGCACTTCGCCTTTTCAGTTTTGGAAATTGTGCATCATGACTGGACGTCATTGGTCTCCAAGTAGATGTGGCCTGTCCGTAGGCGATTCCCTCACGTATCCATACAACTGTATGACAAATGGCCGTAGTATTCCGCGGAAGTTTTATGCTAGCATACATAAGCTCGATAAGTCTACGCTAGACTGAAACCTTTGTGGCTCCCGTAATCTGTGTATGGACGACTTCAACCGGTTAGGGGTTTGTAATCGCCGCTGTTTACAAAATATGGTTCGGGTACGTGTTATGCATGGCTTGAACCCGTCCTCCTTACTGCATCCGGTTTGCAGTTGCTACGTTGTGGTAGTAAGAAACACCTGCAAGCCAAGATTTGATGTGCATCGTTTGACGACTGCCGGTCATGGATGACTGTTGTCCTCCTTTTACAGAGTCAGACTGCATGGAAATCTGCGTACGCAAATACGGTTGGGATCTATCTGTGATTTGCTTCCCATGTTTGAATCTGTAGCCTCTCCACTTTTCGAAATTAGTTCGTATTGGCGGAAGCCGATAAGCCACTGTCTCCATATGACAGTATGTGAATATACATTTAGTGGTTCAGATTCATGCAAAACCAAGTTGGTTGTTCTGCGGATTCCCAATTTATAGGAAATGGAAGGATACTAATTTTTTTTCTTCGGACAACCCCTCGTCGAGATGGTTTGTATAACGAGGAATGTTGACAAAAAGCTCGAGAATACAACATATTTGTGACCGTTCAATTTTGCAGGGATCAGTATATATATAAGCTAACAAAAATTGCTTGACGTAGGATATGTCGACATTTCTGATTTATCAGCCTTCATCTCTATGGGAGATGGAATTAATACAAATATTCTAAGTCAGATAAAGCACTAAAGTAAACACTCAGCAAGATGTTTAACTGAACTCTTCAGTATGCGAGATAAAATAAAATTTGGAGGTATCTGTAAGTCTTCTGATATCTACTATTAACGAGGAACGGAAGCAACCAGGAGGACTAAAATTATTCATGGACAGTTTGTACCTTTTGAAAATGTAGGACAAGTCCTTAGGTTGTTGGGTTTATAATATATAGCTGGCAAATCTCGCTGTCGTTGATCGTCTTCACCGGGGTGGGTGGGGGGGGAATCCAACGTACTGTTTCTAGCTCGACATCCGATGAAGTCAAAATATAACTACTGCAATCATTATCAGTAACAAAAATATGCATTCGCCTCTCAAGGAGTGTTCATAGATCCTTTGAACACAAAATTCACGGCTTAACCAAGAGCAAACTGGCCTCGTTGCACAGTTTGTTTATTGCCACCGACAACTAAGGAAGGTTTGACTAAGCATAAAGCACCAAATGTGGTTGGAAGGTACAAATGTAACAACAGTGGTGATGCGACCCAGTCGTCACAAGATCCAAAATCGATACTACTTGAACGATCACAACACACGCTCTTGCGAAACGCCTTTTCCTCAACTGGTATAACAGATTGTGTTCGGCCTAGGACCCATTCAGTGCTGCAGACATGGAACATTTAGATAACCTGGGTATTTTTCGAATTCTGCCGAACCCTGGTGATAATTTCACTAGATGGGTAATACCTACTGATCTTTTTCTTCCGCGCTCACCTCGTAATAACGCTGGTACGCTATTGTTGTACCTGATTCTTACAATTTATGAACTGGTATGGTACAGCACTTGTAACTGTTGTTTGACTGTTTACCTTGCGTGGAATATCCACATTGACTCCTGAAAAAGCTTGTAACATAAAGAAATTTGTTTTCGATATACCACCCCAGACATTTGCGTATACAGTACTAGGTAAATGAGAATATATGCGCAGCTATGGATAGCAGTGGGTGTGTAAGTGCGCGACGAATTCCGGTAGCTCCACAGCATGCTGGAACTTTATGTTTTTTATCAGTGTGCAATGAGTAATCACGTTACGTGGAAAGACAGGTACAAGAAAAGAAAGAGATATCCGTGAATTACTGCAGGCCAGTAATTACAACCCAATGAAGTCATTTGCAGTATAGACAAAAAGAGAATTTCCCTGTTTTTCTGTATATGAGGGGGTGTATTGTTAATGTGTATTCTTCAACCTTTTGTCCTTCTGCGATACAAAAGAAACCCAGTAAGATCTCTGATCTGTAGAGCAAGAAATATACGCAGTCCAGATATACTTAATCATGGAATATAACTCAGCTCGTGACAAGAAAACAAAATCGATTATCCAAGAATGTTTATTCGCCGACGTATGGGGGAAAACAGACACCAGTTGAAAGCGCCAATGGATAAGAAGAGGGATGTATTCCTAACTGCACTGTTCAACACACAACCTTAGAAACACTTAGTTACGTTTACCTAAGGCCCTCAGTAGCTGTTTTCCCGCCGGGCATGTTCTAATCTTAAGAAATACCGAGCCATTCACTTGTGAACAATCCATGGACAGGTTACCTCATCAATCTCAATCCTTTCGTCCAATATTGATTCACGTGCCTTTGTGGTGCACAGTATACTGGACATATGACGAGCCGCTTGTTTAAGAGGATATCAAAACGTGTCCCGGCTTCTTTGCGCAAAGGAACAGTGTGAAATACCAATCCTACAACATCTGGTTGATAGTAGACGTCAAATCGATCCCGTAACAGCTTCCAAAACCAGTCCTGGTGAATCCCAAATTTCACACCAGACGATCACGCAGGCAGCTGTTCATGACATCAGAAGCCACAGAAATTCGAACATTGAAGTGGGAACTATGCAATCAACGTAACCTTGTGCAACAGGTGTTTTTGCCGTCGCCGAAACAATTGATAATTCTATAATTTCCATGCGCGAACTCTCTTCAGTTTCTTTGTTTTCTTGCACTGGTTTTTCACACTTATCTTTTAACACCCTGTGGTCACACATTTCACACATAAAGTCGTCCACACCACTGCCAATGATCATTTTGTCAAGTTACCGGGTTTTTCGCACACTCACTCACTCACTGCTCCTTATAGCCGTACGTATAATCTCATTTACCTAGTACTATATATGTAAAAACTCAGTCGCTAAACACAGGAATTCAGGTTGCTTCGAACACACGCCGTTGGGGGTTGATCATCACGCTAATGAACGAAAGTCATGTTTCAGGTTTGGATCGAAAATTCAACAACCAAATGAGCCTGAAGCGACGATCGATTATTCTCTTCTTAGATAACCGTTCAGTTCACCCCGACTTACAACCAAGCACTGTCTGGTTAGTATTTTTGCCACCAAGCCTAACGGTAAAGCTTCAGTCTTTGAATGCGCGCACAGTCCAACAAATTAGGTTGACGAACAGATGACTGAATACGAAAAAGGTCCCGGTGAGGAATGTGATTCAACTTGAGCTACTGCTGCAAACATTTTTACCAGATTCGTGCGTTCATTGAAAGCCCAAAGTAGAAAACACAGGAGCTGGCTGTATACCGAAGAAAACAAAGTAGGAAACAATCAGCAATGGATTCTTTTCTCGGAGAATATATGGCTACGGCAAGTTTATTACGTGTCTTATTTCAAACGCGAAAGACACCAATAATCTCACATAAACCTTTTCGAAGTTTGGCGACTGCTTTCAACTTGTGCTCGTGTATTACCGTGTTTTGTACCACTGTCTGAAATTCTCTCCCAAAAGCGAACAAATTTGGTCGGTCCCGACGATATTCGCCCTACTGTGCAACGGGCAAGCTCATTCGTTGGCATACCACCGACAGGGTTCACAGAATACGTCCGTAGCTATATGCAATCGTCGTATGGTTGAAATTTACTTTTTTAACCGATAATAGAAAACACTGTTGTCGTTGGTCCTCGACTCGAATAGACCGTCTAGTGGAATTTCCTGGTAGGAACTATGCTGTATACACACCAGCTTGAGCATAGTCGTACAATGCTTTTCAGTCAAAAAATATTGCCAAAGTAAGTTACAGAGCAAAACGGGATCTCATTTCAGACAGAACAACATCCTTGTTTGTTAGGGCACGTGCTAGAAACGGAACAACGGAATCCCTATAAAAAGAAAATCTGCAGAAAAGCAGTTTATACTTAGACTAGGTCCATGTGTGGGACTGACAAAGACTAAGATCAAAATGCAATGGGTGTGACTTAACAGAAGCGATTTTCTGTGCAAACTCAATGGATGCTGTTATGTGGTTAGTGCATAGCTCCAAGACCAGGGCATATAAGGCTATACCGGAATCAAGACTAATGATGCGTAAGCCTCTGCAAAGAGTGACTAAGTCCTTTTTAAGGAATCCCAGGAAACCGGCAGGGGAACAAAAAAGAATGATAGACAATATACACTGCTTTACAAAAGTGGGAATATCAAACTGCGGGGCACTAACTTGCCTTGATTTCAATGTGCAAAGACCAATGCAGATTATGCTGCAGAGTAACATTAAGATATATTTAACGTGACCTGTACGTGTGAGGGGGGGGGGGGGTAGAGTTAATGGCGGTAGTGTTTTCGATGATTTGGGAACGAGTGGGGGAAAAAATACACTCTTAACGTTCACTACTGTTTAACGGAATACCAGATTGATTGGAAAAGTTCTGAATATGTGAAAGATTTACAGTTAATTCTTCGAAGTCTGATCAACTTGAGATAGACCTACCTGTTGGTTAGGAGATGTTCGGAGACTTTTCTTCCTACAATGGTGCATTGTGTTCTTCCAGAGAAATAGCCTTCAAACCAATTTATTAAATATGCGGGGCAGCCAAAAAATTATAGTTTTCTGAGAAGAAGCGAGCATGGTACACTGTCAAAGGCTGACGTATAGTCAAGAAAAGCATATATAACTGACTTTCTGGAATCGTCAAGTGATTTGGTAACGTGGTGCGCAATGGACCCTACTGCATCAACTGTAGAGCGCTCGGATTAGTAAGCAAATTGAAACTCGTCTGTCCGGCCTCTGACCGTGGTTTAAAGACGACGCGGCGCAACCCGTTCAGCAAGTTTCGACGCTGACAGACATAGAGCTCTTGGTCGATACTTTTACTACTACTATCATTATCAGTAGCCAAAACGGAAATTCAAACGTCCAGTGGTGAAACCAGAGTTTCCGAGCACCATCGCTACATTAAATGATGCACTATATTGTGTTACCTACACGATTCAGGATTTTACTCCATAAGGATTCAGGTCCGGGAGATTTCGCCAGCGTAACTCTTTACAGATTATCAGTTCGATAACCTATCAAAACTATTGTTTTTCGAAACTGGTCTGACATTGACAGACGAAATGTGAGTAAACACGCATCTCTGCAGCTCACTTCACTGGAATCTGTTAGGTTACGCTAGTGGCAGATCATCCACTAGACACTCAAGCTGAAGTTGGTTTTACGCTACAAGAGTTAAACTGAGGTTCACTGTACTCGTGCAAATTCGGAAACCCAGCGAGTTTGGGCGTTCGAAGATCTTTATTGAAAACATACCAATCTTCTTTGGATTCTTCCACAAATTATTGACCGTAGGATAGAGTACCATAAGATAAAAGTCATCCGATATGAACTGAAAACTTTCTTGAGATGGAATTACTGCTGGTATTGTTTGCATTCTTCGTTAAAATTCGTTTAACTTCAGCACTTTTAAAGCTTAGTGTTGTACTTATGTTAGATAATGAAACTGACTTATGGGAGACAAAAGCTCCGTTTAAGAGGACCTACAATACGGTAAAAGCAACCATCGTCTATTACCGCATTTTGCCTGAGGGTCGACAAAGACTGGTGATCACACTTATTTGCTAGTTAACTACGAATAGTCACTTTTCCGAATTACAGTTTCTTTTATTTTTTAACCTTCTAACCTTTATTTCGCTTCCCTATGCTTTTCATTCAGTAATAGTTCAATATTTCACAACTTCGGGTTGCCTCAGGGGAACACTGACGAGCTACATTGAGGATCAGACAAGAAACACCGAGAAAATGATCCAAGTTATTGACCGTTTTGCCGTTGTTAAGCTTTCGTAACCACTAGGTTCCTAGCTGCTGAGCCGAGTCGGCGACCGAGAGAAAACCGAGTCAGTTCGTCATGTGCGTCATGAAGATCAGACAAACGATGAAGCGTTTAGTTGACTTGGTCCAATAAATGATGCACTCGTATCGAGCGGGGGTGACTACGCAGACATATTTTGAAAATCTGGAGAAGAAGAGCTGTATACAGAAATCCAGAACTGGAATGGTTATGTGCTTGACTTCGTGGGCGGGCTCAAAGTTATGGTCGCAAAAAGGCACATAAGGACGTTTAGCAATGGGCTAACGCAAATGTGAGCACATCAGCTGAGACGCGAAAGCAAAAACAAGTGAGCTGAGTAAATGTCAAGAGTGAGGTAGTCCTGGTTAGCGAGAAAACAATACCACTTTGTATCAAATAGACTTTTCAATTTAAGCTCTAACAATATGGTAGAGAAATAGATTGAAAGCATTCAGCAGAGACCTGGTTTATTATAAATAGAAAACATGAATAGTGAACAAGCTCATTTTCAGTGACATTATCCTCGTGGCTAGTGCAGTTACATTTAAAGGTTAGAAAAGCATAATTTTGGAGCAATGTCTGTGCGTCAAAATGCGTTTGGGTAGTTATCAAAATTGGTTTTGCTTAGTTAGGAAAGATAGGGAGGGAAATGTCGTTCCGTGGTTGGGAAAAGGAGAAAGAAACAATAAATATGGGTTTCGAAGATTATCCATTTCCGGTTACCAGCCAAAGGGTCAGCGTTTATGCCGCGATGAGTTCCAGAGTTGGTCTTGAATCGCCGTCAAGGCAGTGTGAGAGCTTTAACGAAACGTTTTTGAAAACAAAGAGATGGATTCAGTAGTCTGATCGCTACAGCCTCTGTCGTTGCTTGATTTTGTCTTTGAGTGACTTTCGGCGCATTCGTAGGGACTCTGTAGACTATTTTGAAAGCTCCTTTGTTTATGTCATGTCCTCCAATATTGCACCGGTATTGGATTTTCTGTTTCCCGTAGTCAACCAAGCTAGTTTGTGCTCTTTGATTCTTTTTTATAGATGACGTGTCCTTCTACGAGTATAGCCTGCCAAACAAGAGAAAACAAACTAATAGGTTGGCATGGAGGAGTTGAGGATAGGTAAATAATCTTTTTGGTTCGTCGAGATCACTGATCGACTGGTGAAGAGGAGGCACGCAGTACAGAAGCGGGAGAGGTGCAAGGGATTGCCTCTTTCAATCGTCCTGTTAGTTACTCGCTTTTGTCATTTCCTTGGAAAGGGTGCTGAATGTATAGCAACGTTGGTTGTTCGACATTTCGTGGGGGCTTTGCGCCTGCCCTAGAAGAATATAAATCATCTTGAATGGAATGGATGGCGTACCTTTTGAGTTCGTCATTGAACTTATTCGATATCACACATTTTTCAGTCATCCAGCACAGAGAACATAATTCTAGTCAGAATGTGCTCCGCTCTAGCTTTTTCATTTGAAGCATTATTCAGCAAGCTTGTGTCTGGTACACGATCAACGGTTTTTATTTTTATTACCCTAATCGGTACTAGTTATAACATGAATGGCGCGGTGTGCTGTAGCGACCATTGCCACAGTTCAGCGCATGTATTGTTTTTTAGGGTACTAGACTGCGTTGTTTTAAATAAGTTGGGGTTGACAGCTTTTAGAAAATGCTCGAAAGACCAAAATGTTACAAGTTGCCAGCGTCAGTGGGACTGGAACCCACGCTTGGACGACACCCTTCCCATGGTGACACTTGAGCTAAGTGACTTTCGAGACCACACTGAGAACTCTTACAATTTCACGAATAGTTCATGTTGATCATCCGCCTAAATTGCAATGCAAAAAGAAATTGTGTTTTAAACCAAAAGCTGCGTGGACCGTACTCGATCAAAATTCTTCAGGACTAACAATAGTGCGGGAAATGCGCACGCATTTTTTGAGTCCAAGGTCCTCGCTTCAGTCGACCTTTCCTGTGACTGATCCACAGGTCGTCCGGATGGTCGACAAGTCTCGCAAAGTTCTTCCAGGGATTACGCAATTTCTATCCTTCAAGCAGAAAAGTGGGGAGGATAAGAGTTGATTCAAGTCAAGATAAATCAATAAGCACTTACTTGCTCCCAATGTGGGGTGATTTTTCAGCACACACGTGATTATTAGTTGAACCCAAAAGAAACGGCATAGGGGTTCATTAGAATGTGGAGAGAAAGTTGTGGACGAGAAATGCGACAGTGAATACATTTAAATTGACAACGAGGGTGAACAACGAGATCATTGATTACTTGGTCACGGTCTACGGGTGGGAGGACAAAATAATGTACGAGACTGTTTCTGTATGTAGAAGTGCGTGAAGAAAGCATTCTGAATTTCGTGGAGAGTAAGAGATTATAGCTTTGAAGAGTCTAGATTAAAGGTAATGACTGGTGCCAGATAACAACCTATTTGTGAATTCGCCGCAAGCACCAAAGTATTTACTAATGAGGACGTTAAATGGGAATATACCTAGTGGTTCGCATATCACTGGATATTCAGTTGCGTTACCCACACTCTACTGGATGTATCGCGACAGTTCATCTGGTAAGCGGAATTTCGCAGGTTTGATTCCAGTTCCAGCAGTTGGGCTTTTGGATGTGAAAAAGCCAGTGGATTTTCCACTATGTAAGATTGAGGATCATAGTGTCAATAATACATTCTGCGAATATATCTAGTACTCTTGCTACAATGGGAAAGCAAATTCATAGACTTGTTGCTAATATAAGAATCATTTTCTTTTAAACCAGGGCAACCACGGGAGAGAGAGAGAGAATGCAAGAGGTTAAAACTGAAATATAAGATTATAATGCACTCTAAGTTTTTGTCTGAGCGATAGTAAAGAAAGCTTTCTGCTTTTAGTGAAGACTGTTTTAACATGACTAGGTTGTGAGTTAAAATAACTCCTGGGTATCCAGCGGACGAAGCTTTACGGGGGGATGTTGGTTATCAGTGGAAATAAGTGGGATGTTACTAAAAAACGGTTTGATCGCTTGATCCCTGAAGCCTTTTCAAGCGAGGGGAGGAAAACCTATAGGGTCGAACACAATAGGTTTTTCGGGAGCAACACAAGTTATAACAAAAGTCAAGATAGTCGGTTAAGTGTTCACAGTGTCAGGACGCATCGAGTAAAGCAAAATACTAGAAAAATCATTGGAGCCAACATAAGCTTATCGAGATTCTCAAGGGTGCTAGTACGTTTGAAGATTGTACGCGATTTATTTTCACGATAAACTTTACAATAGAGAAGTGAAGTAAGGTGATCATAAGTGCTAATGGGGCCATGTTTTATACGCAGTAAAAATACTTGAATAATTAACTAATACTGGATCCAAAGGGCATCATACCTTGATCAAAAGTGTACACGATTTATAAAATTCAAGAAGGTTAAAAAGGATAGTTTAAACCTTCTTGAATCTACGATATGAGTGGTGTTGTAATGTAACTGGATGATAGGACATCATCATCACCTTTTTTATACAACCAAATTTCCTGAAGAAGAATGGGCCCAAAGTTTTGATTCGTTTTCTTGGGTGATACTGGATGCTTCATCAAGTTCTCCCCAAAAGAAACGAATGCATGAGGATGAAAGCGGTATTTCTGAAACTATGTGATGTCTTCGATAAACTTTACAACCAGCAAGATGATTTCTTAGGCGTCTACAAACCTTCTTTGACAGATATTTTAAACAATTTTTGGCCGCCTGCGAAAATGCCTGAAACTCATTTCCAGGCCCGAGGAAAAGTATAGAATTTAAAAACTGGCTCTATAAGATAATATATATACAATAAATCTCGAACGATAACACGGTGGTAGTAAAAGCACTACTGGTATTCGGAGATTTTTCCACCGAGGCCTGTTCCCATCGTCCTCGCCTAGGTAACCAACTCAACTCACTAGAAAACATTCACCTGTTAGGTTTTAACTGCATCACTTCTGACCAAATCTTAATGAGAATCACTGACTGTATTATCTGACGGGGAAAAGTTGGAATATGACGCATGGAAGGTGTACAATCTGCCAATTTCGCTTCCCGCTATATTTCCTGTCGATCACGTGGATGCATTTTGTGATGTAAATTTTCCCCATCAAGAAGCGATTCGAAAACATTACTCTCAGTCTGAAACAGACTGAGTGAAAATTCCCAGTAATTTCTGTCCTAGTGTGAAAACTAATCTGCACTGTTTGTGTATCTGTGTGTGTAACGTAAATCCAGCATTACTCGATAGAAGAAAGACCAACAAAAATTTGAACGGGATGCGCAGAATCAGTGTGATACTAGGGCTTTAACAGTTACTCACAAATTTTCAAGAGCAGTGAGCATAGATCGTAATCATAGGGATGCTATGGGCCGAAGAAAAATGCGCTTAATATTGATAATTTTTTAAGTGCACACGAGTATTCATTTCCGCGTCGGTGTGCTCATTCTTCTTTTCAATATCCACTGATCAAGTTTGGACGACATGGCCACAATGCCATCTCAGAGTGAGAGAATCAACACGGAGGATTTCGACGAGGGTTTCAGTAATGTGCCTGACGATAAACATGGAATTAGTCAACTTTGTCTATCTTTTATCTGTCGTACCTGTAAAGAGTGAATAAAGCGGTCATTATGTGCTAGTTTAAAGAGCCTTGTGTGTGAATACATAATTAATGAGATCGTATGCCAATAAGCTAATTGGTTGCATAAGTCTTCCATGCAAAACATAGATAATTTTTCGATCCGTACACCACCTCCGTCACACAAAAATCAAACCACAAAGTGACTGAAAAATCACGTTTTCTGACAGTAATGTATGTACACTGGTCTTGTCAAACGATTGGCTATTGATGCGCCTGTAGACAGATTATAAGGAGGTACATGTTCATGAACGTGTAAAATTAGTCTCCGTACTCGATCAGTGCCGAATATTCACGCTTGTTGATCAATTCGACACGAGATCATGCTGCCGCTATCGTTCCGCTTATTGTTGTTCCAGGTAGTAAGTTACGAGATTCCCGTGCGTTAACAACGACAACCTTTCACCTAGTATTTTTTTATGCTGTTTGCTACGGCGACCCTTCTACAATCGACGAGCACGGTATATGCTGGCCTGTGCAACGAACTAATTGAGGAAGGTATCACCCAGTGTGGGTGCAACGTATCTGGGCTTGGTGAGTTTTACGCAATATTCTGCCGTGCATATGAGTAACACTGCTTGCTTATCCGTTTATTTTGGCTTTCGCGTCAATATTACATCATCCTGTTACAAAACACACGTTCAGGTTTGTAGTGCGTGGAAGCAGATTTTCTTAGGTAATCATTTAGGAATATCTGAATTGCTGTTTGTTGTTCATGGCTGGACTGTAAAGGGGATTATCCGATTTGGGAATAATTTGTCGAACAAACAGTTGTATACCATATTTGAAAATTCGGCTATGCGATAGCCTATGCCGGAATCACCCAGTCGTTGCTCGCTAAAGTAAGGTTTGAATTCATGAGATTAAGCTTGTCATGTGACTATCGCATTTCAAAGGTGAACAAGCAAATCCCTTAGTGAATTCAAAAGCATTTATTGCTGTAAGAAAGGGAGGAAAAAGTCGTTTGACGGTTTCTTTTAATTTCGAGTTTTCTCAGCATATATAAACATTATTTATCAAATATTTCCTTCAAAATCTTCCTCCTACTTAGGGTTCAGTGAAAATGTTTTGACGATGGTACTGACATATTTGATATTAGGTGTTAAATTTTTCCTTTATGAAGGATAATAGTAAAAGATTCAAGAAAACCAGTTTGATACTTTGGTTGTGATCGTTCACCTGATAATCCGTGGCACGAATAAAACTTGGCAGTGGACGCTAAACTGTCCATACTACTATCTTGATAAAGATTATCACACCTTGAGCCGTTGATAGAAATCCAAAATATCCAAAATCCCAACAGTACTATCGAAATTCGTAGTTTAAATTCTCACTAATGACGAAATATGTTTTATGACTGATGCTGCACGATGAGTCATTATATGAATTTAATCTCCCACTACTCATAACACTAATACAACTGTTCTACTTTCAACTCCCAAACATTTTGCATAAACTCATCTTCATCCCGGACTTATTGTTACTGCCAGACAAAGTGAAATGTTGGACTTGCATGACGGAATACTACGATGAAGATAAATTGGACAAATGTGGTCATTTAAGAACCTTGATCAAATCGCTCAAAAGAAAGCTGAACAAAGCGTCGAATACAAACGAGAAAAAATAACTCAAAAGGTCCATCGAACGTTGTTTGAGCAAACTGGTATCCAGTTCCTTCTTTGAGTGCATTATTTCAAAATATTCTCCCCATTTGTGCTGAAATTCTGTTTGACAAAATGAAAAAGACGGTTACCTCGTTCTTAAATGTTCGTAGAATTATCAACACTTGCACCCGAAAAGTAATTCCTATAAAAACTTGGGAAATTGTCCTGTAGTACGATGGAAAGTAGGTTCTTTATTCTAAAAAATATCTCGTCGTAATTTAGTACTAGATTTCAGGTAAACATCTAAAATATTTGCACAGATTAGGAGGAAAAATATCATCATCATCATCATCATCAGCAGCAGCAGCAGCAGCAGCATCACCATCAACATCAATATCATCATCACTATCTTCATTATCATCGTCACCATTATCACCATCATTATCAGCAGCAGCAGCAGCATTATCAACACCAAAATCAACAACAAAAGTCTTGCTAGTACCACGATCCCTCGAAAATCTGCGCAATCTACTCGGTTGTGTCATCTCCTCTGAATGACAGTAGCCATAAAACCTCGCAGTTGGGGACTGACGGTGACCATTCACTTTGAGTGCGTACAGTACAATAACTTCGGACTAAGTGATTTTAAATACTTGTGTTGGTTGCAGCTCAGGTTGTTGGTTGCCATGATGTTCTGATTTCTGGGCTTGACGTTTAGATCGCAAACGTTTCATCACCAGTAGAGGTGACATCGTCAGTGCACATGTACTGTTTGTAGATCTTTGACAATATTGAAAAACCATATGATTCACCAAGCAATGTCAATGTTCGACTCTCCATTGAAAACCATAGACTCAACACCGTACACAGAAAGCGTCAGAAGCGTTTCTCTCTCCCGTGCTTTGGTGACGGCTGAAGCGGTTACAGTTCGGCTTCACAGTCCACCACGTTCTTATCGAAAGCAACTCAAGTCACCCCTAATGCCCTGGCTTAGAATGAACATTACCCAGTAATGGGATGCAGCTAATCGTAGAACTTAGTGACGTAACAGGAAATGATGGGATCCCAGCCCAAGTAACCCAGACAGACATCCCGCGTTTCATTTCTAAAACCATAACAAATTTCTTCCCATTTCCCAACCGCTCAAAGCACAACATTCCTGCAATAAGGAACGGTAAATTATCACGAAGAACTACCTCTAAACATCCGTCAGTAATCTAAATATGTATCTGAATTAGCCAGTTGTAGTTACGAAAAACATGCATGTTTACTGTTTTGTTGTTCTCCAGCGAGAAGTATTTTGCACCTGGCTTTGTCTAGCTACTCATCGATGTCATCGGCGAAGTACACCGTAGATCAAACAGCGAATATTTCTTACAAAAGGCACGAAAAGCTAGTTCGGGCAGACAATGTAAAGTTAGCCACATATTTCTCCAAATGTTTCCATACTCCAAGCACACAAGATTTTGAAATCTAATCAATACAGTGATAATCACAGCTTAATGTGAATAGGTTGATTTGTTTTTGTAGCCCATTAATTAAGAGCTCAGAAAACTGCGAGCAGTTTATGGATTTCCGGAAAACTTCATTGTATGGATAAAGAACTGTAGAAGTTGGGCTTTTTCAAGCTTGAATGCTTTTGTATATATCTCACAATTTCTTGCCAGTGGTGTGTTGGATTGATGATAATTTGATTGGCTTTCTTTGGACTCCACCTTTCACCTACGTGATATCGGTCAGATGACGCACAGAGAATACAAATGAGATAAATATCATGTCTTATTTTTCGTACGTTCGATATGACGTGGTCACGTGCTGTACCATTTGAAATTCGCTGTTGCCTAATTTGGTGGAGAGCGGTGAAATTCTTACATATGGCGGACTCTGAAGGTTCATCATTATTTGTTTTTAATTGGCACCACTTACATTATTGGCCACCAACCGAACAACGCAGTGGTTAACAAATGGACCTGTCAATTTTTCACGTGATTTCCCGTTTTTGACCCTTGAGACATGCGTTCAGTGGATAGGAACATCATACTAGAAGATTAAAATCTAGCATTTATTGTCGGACTCGGTAGATTATACTGAATTTTATCACGGCAACTCACTCCAAGTGCGATCAGTGAAGCTGTCCGAAGTTCGATCAGTTAGTCAGTCAGAGACATGTAAACAGATCGAGTAGTTTTTAACTTCGACGGTGATGTATGGGATCATAGTCTTTGTTCGGATTTGTTTGTTTGTTTTATTTTTCATTGTTTCTCTCAGTTTTAAGGAGTATGTTGACACAGTGGAATAGTGCGCGTGTGGAGAGAAACAGATTACTTTTTTCTTACGTTCTTAGAGCAGATCACTGGGGTATCTAAAGTAAGAAAGAGAGTTTGTGAATACTAGACTTCCGTCATCAATTTTCTGTGCTCTCAGTCGATGAACGACACACAAGATCAGTAAGATTTCCCCAATTCGTAATCATGAACAAACTGCGACCAAATAAAAAAAATTTTGGAAAGTTGCTCCCTTTATAAGTAAGCATTTAACGTGAAGTAACATAGTTTTTTCGGAAATTATGGTAGTCAGTCGACTTTTCGGTTACTGCGGATAACCGTCCTCAAAACCAGTTTACCGTCGAATTACATGTCGCATAGTTTCTGATACAATCCTTGCTGATTTCGTCTCGGACGCATTACCGCATTTACTCTGGTAACTTCCACCATTCTACCGACTTGAACCTAAGTCACGCTACAAAAGGTTTTGCGGTATTCTCCTTAGCACAATAACAATCACAACTACGTCTCTTGGCTGAACCCCAAAGGTCTCCTTACTTTGGTCATTTCTGAGCTTCCGATTCCCATACAAAATAGGGACATTAAACGTATTTACTGACTGGTACAAATCATACAACCGCTTGTGTGTTGAAAGCCAATTGTAAGCACGACGGAGTGATGCCTTAGTCAACTCTTTTTTATCGTTTTCTTCGGTGTATTCAGGTGGGTACCCGGATATATCATATAGCCTTATGAATCTCACAGAAGTGCTTCAGTCGCTACGGTACTTCACTGGCAAACGCTTTCTTTGTACAACTTTTTTTACCTCTTGATTGATTCCATGGGTTGTTCCGTCCCAGTAACTCTACTGAAAATACTTCTCTGATTTTAAAACATCGCATTTCATTCACAGAGAGTAGACAATTTCTGTAGGATGCACCAAAAGTCTAATACAAACTAACTGGTCCAAGATGGCATCTAGCAATGTCTCTTCTGATTGGTTAATTGACGATACGGCCAGCCACCACTGAAAAGGAACTCTTTCTCGTCTTATCGGTTGGTTGTCCTGAATTTCGTGAGGCCGTTCGCTCACACATTGACTTACATTTTGGACTGGCGAAGACGGGCTGAATGCTGACGAGAATTGGCTTATTACGGACGACGAGTCAGTCTATGCCCTCACATGAGTCATTGGATAGCTTCCCTTGTCACTTCTATAACCCCACAGTGTTCATTTGAGATGTTTTCTCAAAGCCATATGGTTTTCAGTTAGTTTGTTTACAGATCCGAGGTGATGATCCCATGGAAGGTCATATTACTGTGACTGGAGTGGATAATATTCCGGAGATCAGTAACCAAAGCGACCAGTGGAGGCAGGTTCCACAATCGGCTCTAACGCGCCAAATGACTCGAGCGAGTGAAACAGTTTCACTTTCAAAGAATGGCTCACAGACTGGCAATCAAGCGCGAGTTGTAGTGCGGGCATATCAATGCAAATGTTTTGTCTATTATGAGTTTTAATTCAAGGAAACAGATGGGCTTCGATCAAAAATCCCCTTCCGCATGTGAGCATCGTAGTATACACCCAGAGTCCTCGGACTCATTTATTTACCGCCATAATAAGTTCATTCGCGCGACACGGCAAAGGATATTTTCAGTAATGGTACTAAAAATATGAACATACACATAATGTGTGTCACCATAATTTCTATAGAACGACTCCTCGTGTACCACCATATATCTACTCGCACAATTAGATTTGGTAGGAGCACCGTACCGGTGATTTATCCTAATTGGAAATTACTATCAGTAATGTCCATGGAGCGGGCCGTCCCCTCGGAAGCCGGGATATCAGTAAAGCGGATTTGAAGGGAATACGATTGGTATACTCGGATAACCGAAACACCGAAACTGGGTCAGTGTGCTTTTCATAAGGTTTGGCTACACTTTTTCGCTGCTTAACCTAAATCAAAAGTACCTTTATGTATCTAAAAACAGTACAAATCCACAGGCACGTCTACTATCAAAACACCATGCGATGCATACACAAACTCTGAAAGTGTGAAAACCCAGGAAAAGGTTGGTTGAGCAGCAAAAATACACAGCACAAACCCGCAAGGTGTAAATGATCGAGTTATTGAATGTTAGAATACGTAGTCGTACAAAGTATGAAACTCGTAGTAGGACACAATCTGTACAAAATGGTCTACCATTTATCTAGTATTTTATGATGAGAGGCGCCTGATAGCCAAAATCCGATCTCTTGGTATAACGGATCCTCTCCACTCCTGGTTGTCCTCATATCTCTCCCACAGTGTTGGTTGATGACCACTTATCCTCCGCCAAACCCATCACTAGTGGCGTCATCCAAGGCAGTGTCTTAGGCCCACTACTATTCCTCATCTTCTCTTCTATTTGCCACTTTACTCCATTCCTTTTTGCCGACGATATAAAAATAGCTTACTCCTTCCACCCTAATGGCCTATTCACAACCCTATGCCATATACTGGGGGATTTATCCTCTCTCCAAACCCGGTGCACCTCGTGGTTCATGAAATTCCAGGCAGAGAAAACCTTCCTTTTGCCTTACAAATGCACTGTACAGCCCGGTCAAACTAATCTGGACGGCCTCCTCGTCCCCATACACCCCACCTTTACTCATCTCGGCATACGCTACTCCCGTTCCTTTAGCTTCTCGGAACAGGCATCGTTCCAAGCCGCCAAAGCTAAGCGAACCCTTGGTCTGATACATCGATGTTTTTTGTTACCCGCCAGTCGCCTCTCTATTTGTCTCTCACGTGTAAGACCACTTCTATAATACTGCCCGATTACCTCCAGCTACTGGCTAAGTTCTGCTATTATATCTCTGGAGAATGTTCAGTGTACCTTACCTAAAAAACTCTTTGGCGTATCCCTAACCCTAACACACAGCCAACATTGTGAGCTCCTACACATTGAGCCTCTTTGGATTCGCCGCATGAGGCTCAATTTAGTCTTTCTCTTCAAGTTAATCCACAACCAAGTCTACACTTCCTATCTTATTTCACTTGCTGCCCCTTGCTCCTATCCCCTTCGTCACCGTGCCTTTTCCCTCCCTGTCCCTCGGTCTAATGTCAGTCTGAGATCCCGATTCTTCCTGTCAGCCTATTCCAAAATCTGAAATAAGCTTCCCCTCACTATACGTAGTGCCTCTTCGCAGTATGCTTTTAAGCTTGCATTTCTTATCTACTTAACTGTCCCCAACGCTATACTGCTAGATAATGAGTGCCTCTCTAACGATCTGGCCTTTGAAAGAGGCTTCACATGGTAACCTTATTACTTCTACTCCATAAGCCAATATCTATATTCCATGCCTAACCCTTTTCTTCTACTCAGTATCACGAACTATGATCACTGCCACCCCTGATCCGCAGTAGATTTATCCCCTGCTTTCGGCACGATATCTCTACTCCTTACCCACATTCGTCTGTGTATCCATCCTTATCCCATCCGTCTCTTTCTATCTTGAGTTATTAATTTGGCCCAATCACAGCTCCCCACTGTGTATACCCATGCTGATACAATAGGTTGCAGCTACTCGGACCTACTATATCCCAACTGCATCGATGAGACCTTGTTTCGCATTTTTATACACATTTTCCGCTCCGTAATCCGTTGATCCTCAGCTGGGGCACACCCAGACTGTTTTTCCATCCCTTTTCCTTTTCCAGCGATCGTCAATGACGGTCAGTTGATTCGGGCGCTGTACTGATCACTTCTCTGGCAGATGCATCTAGTCAGTGATACTATATGGTCAAATTCCACTCACTGTCCTCGTTTGCTCTGCTGTTCAAGGTCTCCCATATCCTGGCCAATCGATCCTGGATCTTATGCCGTTACCGTGGCCACTCTGCCCAACTGTATAACCATCAATAATCACTCGCTCACTCCTAACGGTGCGGGGCGCAGTCAGATCCACGGCTTTGGCCGGTGCACATCGGACATGCAGGCCGTCTGGAACGACGTGCGCACGCAAGTAGGTTGCCGGATCGTACCCCCTGTCTCCAAAAACGGTTTTCAGGTTGGGTGTCCAGCGCACGGCCAGTCTCACCCACTAGCACTGTTTGTGGATTTCAAATCAAATCATTCTTGAGCCCTTACCACTGCTGCTAACATGCCGTTCGCTCCGTATTCTCCAACAACTGTTTTTCTTCAGTGTAGCTTGCTGTCAGTATTGTCATTATATCTTACATCTTCATGCCCGGAAAAGTTTATCATTCTATTTATGTACCAAAATAGCGTGTAGCTTTCATCCCCACCTATCAACCTCTCTTTTCTTTGGCTTACTACAACTGCCTACAGAATACTCATCGTCGTTTGGCAAGTATCCCAATGCCTACGCGGCCTGCTTTTCACGTCTGATTACTCTTCTGTCTCCTCCGTAATCCAGTCCATTCTCCGTGTCAGAGCTCGCTTCTACTACTCACTCCTTAGCACATTTACTGTCGCTGTTCGTTTTCTCATCACAATCACCAAAACGATATTCTTCGGGAAAATATATTCCGCAGTCTTCCAGCAGTCAGCAATGAGATAACTGATTATTGACTCTCTCCATCAGTCCAGCTGTTTGCTTACACAGTGACCTTTCATGGCTTTATCTTGATCCTGTAGAGCACCAAGTCTTCTCCACGTTTGTATGTCTCAGATATATCTATCATGCAGCTCGGCCATGGTTACTATCTCAAGACACATGTAAAAATGGTCATCAAAAGTTATTCACTTACCGTCCGCCCCCTATAACATCATGTTCTCATGCTATTCACCCATGGAATCACCTTCCAACGCATCCCAGATAGATTTATCACCCAGCTATCACCTTCATGTTAATATATCATTATTCATCTATTATGCAGTAAAAAAAACCAGCTGATTGCTTACCTGTCCTCCGTTGGCCTTTCTTTCAGTCTCTCTTTCCCTCAAGTTGTGCCAGTCGTTTGGCTCTTTTACTATATAAATAATGCCGTCAGTAACCAGCACCCATATTCTACCACTACATCCTGCCTTCTCAGTCACCTGTCACGCAGCTCTGTTCGTCTGTCATTATCGCATGGTACACTTAATGTAAAGTTCATTAACTGCTGTGCACTTACCTATCATACACTCTATCATCTCTTCTGTGAACTACTCACCTTTGTATTTGCTGTAGCTATGCACACCGCATATTGATGTATCTTCCCTTTTCACATGATACTTCTCAACCAACCCAATATGGGCAAACAATTACCTCACTCTGTTTTCCTCCAGCCTTCCCTTATACCTCCAGAGGTATCACTCGTTCGCTATACAACTTGCTCCACCAGTATTCAACCACCAATTTCTACAGCCATCTCCATCGACTGTTTTTCTTATTATTCCAAATCCGACATCCCGTTCCCGATTTTCGTATCAGGCTCACTGGTCCAGCAACTGTCTCTTTACCGTTACGGCGTGATCTACCTATCAAAACGGTCATCAGGTCACTTATCTACCCTTTACTTCATTATGGCTTCTGCACGCTATTCATCTCTGCAATCGCCATATAATGCACCTCGATTTGATTTACTGCCATGATTCCATATCCCTGCTGATACTTCGTGACATATCCATATTGATGTAAATAATTCGCTCATCACTCACTGGCTTTCCTCTGGCTATTTCTTCCACCTTCGCTCTTGGAATCTTCCTCCATCTGTCGGATTTGTTGTCCCCTCTCCTTGTGATTGACTCCGTCAGCACCTCGCCATCAAAATATTACCACCATACTGGCTGTTGATTCGTTGCATTATATCTCTCAGTATCCATTCTTTTACGTGGTCGAGTTTTCTATCCATATACTTTTCACTCCCTGCAGCGTGAAAATGACTCTTTGAATTTCCCTTGATAAACTCTTCTTAAAAAAGATCTTACGAAATATCCCTTGTTTTTGCTGGGATTCTAAATGTCGTGATCATTTCCGGTACTATTTATGCATATACTCCCACTTTCAAACTGACTCCAACCACCACCAGCCGAATCGACCATTCGACCTTGACTTTCAAATTTGCTGGGCATTATTATCGTTTTGGTCTACTTTAACACTGTTCGTATTAATCTGTGCACACATGTGGTAAAATTGTGAAAATTCCGATCCTGACATCACTGGAATTATCTGATCATGTACTTCAGCATGTTTCGGGCTCATCTGGAATACACCATCATTATTCTTATTTTGTTTCTTCGTCTCAGACTGAAGAAAACAGGCAAAACAGTCCAATGAACGGTAGATATGAAGTGTACAATGTATGATTATCCACTTTTTTGGTTTGTACGATTTTATACAAACGACCACCGTCACGAACTTCGTTGGGAACTGCTGTTGAACCAGTCTTTTACCGGTAAACAGGTGTCAGGACAGTTCGAAAAAGGTGTCAACGAATTGGCATAAATGGACGACAGGGCATCCAAGGAGAAAATGGAGAAGTACAGAAAGCTCTCGCACAGTCAGGTTGCTGCCTTATCGGCATGATTAGATTATTGAAACACCAGCCAACCTACGTGGTTGACTTCAGTCCGATTACTTCTGCCATGACCAACGGTGCCGGATGGATAAGGCTGATATGCGGCACGGAGACGGATCGATTATGTGGCTCTTCCAGCCAAGTTCATGCTGATTAGTGACTTTGCTTTAGGGTGGCTATGACGACCCCCTCATACAAAGGATGCCTATGGAGGGACAAATATTAATTAAAAATGGAAGCTAAACCTGTCAAAATGCTCGATAATGGGGGAAATAATGCTTTTTCACAACTCACATCGGTGCGGCCTTAAGGAAAGTCTAATATCAAAATCTATAGGTCACATGCTTGCAATGCAGTTTATACTACTTAAAACGTGGTGCAGCATTCCCTCAAATGTCAAACCATCTGACCGAAAGCAGCGAATAGTTCTAATTTTGTCGATAGGCTATTAACTCTGCAAAGTAGCATTAGACTCAGTAGTATCAAGAAGACGGAGTAGTTCTATCCACTGATAACAGGCATCACCTGATTAGGTGCACCAAAATCAAGAAGCCATTTTTATCAACGAGTATCAGCTATAGTAAGAATCATTTCGGTGCAGCTGATGGTGTGACCACAACCATCTATGAAACGAAACTCCGTAAAGAGGACAACGGAATGAGTCTAGTCCGGAAGTAATTAGGATAATTCGTTGTTTTTCTCTGAAATGGGGGTCATGTAGAAAAGCCCACACTCTATGGTACAAATACGTGGCAACAAGATCTCATAATTATCCGATGATGGTGTTTTACTTTGACAAAACCAATTTCCAAACCTGTCATCAATTTTGAAAACCCCTTTGATACTTGCATACATACATGCATACGTACGGATAAACATAAGTAAACCGACGAGTTTCACACACTGTTCCACGATTCGACCATTGGAGGTAGGCAGTATCGACTTTCAACTGGCTATATAAGCATCATACAAGTCATCCCATTTGATGATAGCTTCAACCTGAGTTGACAAACGAAAACGTGTAAATAAAGCATCTGAAGGGCATGTCTCATCCCTTGTCGCTGTGGTCGGTAAGTTAGTGAAAATAAAATTGAAAAACAAACGTGCAGTGCTCGATCATACTGGTCATAATCGGCTGTCTATCGCTTGGAGACGCAGATGCATGTCAAAGTGATGTGACCAGAGTGATTTCTCAGTGTCGCTTCAGAGGACAAAAGTCTGGTAAGTCATTATTTTGTTTTTTATTTATGTTTCCCACGCAACACTACTGTTGTTTGCACAAACAAATGTCCTCATGAACTTTCTAGTATTTTATGCTCACCAGAACTAATCGTGATCCATAATTAGCGAGTGACTCACTTGAGATCCATTTATCGACCAAAAAGCTTTCTTATTTCAGAGTTTTACTTCTGTCTTAGGTACTCTAATGGCAGACGACGTATTTGTTTAGTGCATTCTGACACGAGAATGCAGTATAGGGAAGAATACACCCATGGTCACTATCACTACGAGTGATCCAAGAAAACCACACAGTATCTCGTAGAGGTGAGAAATAAACAAGAGCACTAACATTTGCTTGTCTTTATCAGTTTGTGAAATTAGAGCAAGGTAGTTCGGTTATTGAATCCAAGCAAATTAAGTTAGAACTAAGGGTTTCCTGAATCCAAGGCAGCTTGAGTTCTGAACTAAAAATATCTTCTGCACTGTTTAACCCTATAAGATTGGGCTTGGTTGTCGTTTTCTAGCACTGCGTTCAATCGCGTTACTCCTCTTGATTTAGCAAATTGCTCAAGATTGAATGTCTAATTTTGCGATGAAAGCTTATTTTTTTGGCACTTTTCAAACTAAATGACTTTCAATAAAACTGTCCTCACACCAAAATTATCGACATACTTTTACCATTGTGACGAAGCCTTTCGAGGCCAGCAACGAAACGATTCTGCTGATGGCGAGAAGTAACGAATTCGCGAAAAGTTTCTTCCACATTTCCTAGAATGTGCTGGTATTTCATGACCAAAAAGTGGCTCAGTCGTTGTAATACGTGGTATTCGGTTTTTGTAACGTAGAGGAAACAGAGGGTTTCCAAGTATAACTCCTATTGCCTGAATAATCTTGTTGGTGCCATATGTACTGAAACGGAAACTTGAAAAAGGATTGGTCAAGCTCTGTTGAACCATCCTATCTATCTAGTCACGGTTTTCTGCATTACTAGGCGACAAAGGCGTCAGTAAACGTTCATTGTAAGCAAATGACCACTTTTCATGGTGATGAAATAGATACTGTCAACCCCAGGACATCAATTGGATACCACCATACGTTTTGATGAGTATTTCGACTTGGTATTTACTCCCGATCCAGTCATTTTTCCGAATACCTGCAACAGTCATATGAATCGGGTTCCTATTACACGCAGTCATACTATGTAAAAGTGGCTTCTTTTCACATAGTGATTATATATATATATATATATATATATATATATATATATATATATATATATAAAGGAAAGCTTCCAGATAGTTTCTTCTCTGAGAGCCGTTTAATTAATATGGAACCCATGTACCCAGCTGCTTTTTGCCTTTTGTTATTTCAAATAATTCCTTACGTCTATTTTATTAAATACGAACCTCACTGATAATTCGCATTTAGTATAAGGTGTATCCAATAATAATGCATCTGTCGGCTGATCATCAGCCACTTTGGTCCCGCGTTTCGCGTAAGGTTTTGGTTTAGGCGATAAAATCAGAATAGCATCTCCCGTAGCATCAAGACCATTGCAAATGTTCTATCCACATCCTGATCAATTAGTTTGTGTATATTTTTGTTTTCTGTTTGATGATGGCATCACAATGGAAATCAGATTAAAAAAACTCGGTTTTACAGCAGTACTCTGCAGAGGAAAATTGAAATGATAACCGCAAGTTCTCAATTGCATCTCGGGGCATGATCGTGTACCACCTCTTCTGAAAACAAACTAGAACAGCTAGCTGACAAAATCTGGCAGTTCATACTTATCAGCCTAATAGTCGATAAAATATAAGAACCAAACTGAGATTACCACTCGGTGAAGAATGCATTACGGACTCTTTCAGCGATTCGGGGGACAAAATCTTGCAGAGAGAGAGAGAGAGAGAGAGAGAGAGAGAGAGAGAGAGAGAGAGAGAGAGAGAGAGAGAGAGAGAGAGAGAGAATAATTGCAAGCTGTTAGATGAGAGGTGGATTGAAATGGCCGAATTCAGTGTACTCTTTGTGGGAAAGTATCACAACCGGATAATACATACTGGGCTTCTAGACACAATGAAGAACAGATTATAGACGTCGGGCCGACGGAAGACCAGATGTGGATCAAAGAAATATCGCCCTTTGTTTTCAGACCGATAGAAATCAGTCGGTGACATCCAACCATTTATCCGAAACGACGAAGTTTGAGATCGACGGCTGCACTCTTTTCACAGCCAAATATGGACAAAGTACCTCAGAAGATATTTGATTAGAATAACAGAAGCTCAGTTACATAGTTTGCCTTGCGTCTGATAATGAATGGGAAGAGAACAACAGGACTCAGGCTAAAATGCTCAGAAAATCACTTGAGCCGCCTTGGATAGACAGATTTAAATTCTATTTTGTTTTTGTCTTCTTTTTCTAAATTATCTTTTCCAAATTATTTCTATTTCTATTTTACGAATTGTTTGGACAATTCTCAACACAGACCGCCTGGGTTCGTGACCCAAAGAAGCTTGACAGAAATCTTGTTAGATTTATGGTATTTATGATTTGGGCAACTCAGAAAATCCGGTTTTGCTATTCAGCCGAGCGTTTCAAATAGAGATTACAATAACTTCCACGAGGAGAGCGTTCGGTTATTAATTTGTAGGAAGTCTGAATGATGTATCAATAACTCTGCTTAGAGTCCACATAGACTACCCAGAAGGACCGATGTGATAGAATAGGACGTATTAAAAATTGTAACAAGCAAGAATTCACTCCAAATGAACATCGGAATATTCATATAAGCAAACCGATAGGTAATAGGTTTTGTTCTCCTAGTGGTGGTGTTGCTGTTGTTGTTGGTGGTGTTTTTCGAGTAGTACAAGCCTCTATTTGCTCGGTCTGTGGTGGGTGTTGTGTTTGGCTAAAGTCAAGCGTACTACTCGGACAACCAAATGATATCCCCTTCATGCACGGACAAAAGCTTGCATGGTATTGACTTTTATTCATGCATTAGCTCCAGCAGTACTGACTTATCGATCTTGCTATGTACTGATTGGCCTTAGTCTTCTGCGCGTGGTAGCACACGTAGTTTATCTCTTTGGCTTGCATGTTTGCAGCTTACTTGCAACAAGCCTACCGGGTTTTATCTTTAATCTCGTACAAATGAATGTAGTGTCAACACTGCACGTTCTACTAGGAACTGCGAACACAGCAGTACGGAACTTGACTGTTACCACTACTAATTAACTTTGATGTCAGAAAGGAATTTTCCTTGGGCCCCGGGTTTCTGTCACCTCTTTTTGTGGGTCTCCAACTTAAGGATCAGCGTCAAGTTTATCATTTTTTTCTGTTAGTGCAAAGGACTCTGCTGGTAATGGGACATGATTCATCCACCATAAACATATGTTAAAATGCAAACCCTCGGCCAGTTATGCTACTGGTAACTCAGTGTGTGAAACATACACACCAACATCTTAAGAAAGCAGTTTCTGGCAAACAGTTCCATGTAAACTGTTAAGGCGTAAAACTTCGAAATGATTTCGTAACGAATAGCTAACTCAAAGTGACTGTGACTGTGTCGCTAACAAAAAGACGTAAAGATATATCGTGTTCGAAGTTAGCGGTAGAACACGCAATGTACTACTACTTTTGTTTGTACGGACGCAAGAACAAAACGCGGCTGTAGCCGGAGAGTAAGCCGCAAGCAAACGAGTTGGTATAAATAGCTAAACTACATGTGCTGTCACGCGCAACAGAGTTAGACCTATAAGTACATAGCGAAATCGATAAGTCAATACTGCTCGAGCTGAAGCATGGTTATAGACTGAAGCAAAGTAGGTTTATGTCCATTCATGAGAGGAATATTGATCGGTTGTCCGCATAGCGTGCGCGACTTTACCCAGACACAAAACGATCTTTCTAAGTGGAACCAATATGAAATATCGAAGTTTCAGTTTCAAAGAGTTTCCATCAATTGCGTGTAAAAATATGGTTTGGATTAAAACATCTGGCCGCGCAAACTTCGGTAATTTGAAGCCTCCGACCTCAGAACATCATTAAAAAAGTAATCACTTAGCCCCATCACTCTTCAGTGATAACACTGAAATCGTAGCTGACTTCTGATATGAATCGTCCATTGCACGAGACTTACTCAGCATGACGACACACTATCGTGCTTACTTTAAAGTTGCAGAACAGATCATAGTAACAAACAAAATCCAGTTTTCGTAGTTTCAGATGTCCAGGCGTCATCTAGTTGGAATGAAAAATGTGTGTACCTCATTAAATACCATGGTTTAAAAGTGAACGATAAATACTGCAAACGGAGATCGTGTCTTCGCCTACTATTCGGACATCATCTCACATTCGACTTTATCCGATATCTTATAAAAACCACCCAGAACAATGTGCGATGATCAATAGCTTTTCAGCAATAGCTCAGTCACCTGAGAAGCAGTGGGGATTATTTATCGTAAACTATATGTCTGGAAGAAAATGCTGTCCACCGTAGTGTAATTATAGATTGCTTGCAGCTTGGCACCCCTAGTGGGTCGCGGCAGCCTTCTCTGCCTCAAAATGCCTCAGTACGGTCGGGGTGGGAGTCTCAGGCCCCGACGTGGCTAATAGTTCGGAAGAGCTCTCAAAATGCCTGCAAATGATCGTGCGTTTGCCACAGTCTCTGCTGAGGACATCCTACTCATTGCCCTCTGGTGTCGGAGGTGTTCGCATTAAAGAACAAGGACAAAAGCGAATGCCCGGCCCTCTCTATTGAGTAGATTGACTAATAGTCAGTCCAGCGCATATCCATAAACCCTGATTCCAAAGCAACTACGGGTGGTGTAAGAGGTGTAAAACACTACTCTCACCGACATCTGTGAACGAGAGATGTCATAATTACCGAATTGGGTGAAATGGATTCAGAAGGCACTCGAACTGCGTTAGTAATTTAGCATACAAATTACGGTATTTCTGTAGGCAGTACAAGTATAAAGAAACACATCGGCAGGCAGCCATTGATTTGTAAGTACACTGTGTAGTTGTCATAAGTGTGTTGAATGTTTTTATTCATAAGATATATAATACACTCGATACTTCTCTTTTATTTATTATTCAACAATGTACAACAATTCCGGAGGAGGGCATAGCCAACGAAGGACAGCCAACTGGGAAAGTGACCGACGGTGGCGGGAATCAAACCCAGGCCGTTATTGCCCAAAGTCCACGAATATCGCCGTTTGACCATCGCCAGCCCTTTAGATGACTGAGTGAGATGGAATGTATGACTGTCAAAATACATATGCATTTAACTCAGTCAAAATCTAAAGTGGAATGAACCGTATTCGCATGGTGATGTTGGTTGTATGGAAATCAACTTTGTATTATCGATCCTATCTCGGATGGAATGAACTTTGTATTTGGCTGAATTTACCATGTAGAATGAATCATAAAATCACCACAGGTATACTGGGAACCCAGGATGTATGGCCTTATCCGAAGGGAGAATGAACTGAGCATTCAGTCACCGGCTCCCAGAGGTTTCCAGAAGAAGAAAATAAACTATACAACCAGCCACTTGCTTATCTGAACCAACACTGATGCCTTGCAGAACGCACTCGGCTGTTCAAAGTCTAGAGGTGCATCCTCGAATACAAATGACTACTCTGAATTAGGCGGACGAGTAGTACAATAGACCAGGACACAACCAACCGTAAAAGATTCCACTACTACGGTTGGCTGCTCCTCCATATGCTCAAACGATCGCTCTCCTACTCCGTACATATGTTCTCCCATCTCCACTCCCTTCCCACTTTTTACCATTTTCACACCCCACGGGTTCTTCACTCAAACGTGCCAGCTGTAGGGCCGCTCATGAAACCCCTGACTATGTTCTGTCTCTTCCTTCTTCGATTAGCTTTCGAGTTTCACCGAAGCCGCTGCAACCGGCTGATACCGTACTTCGTCCCCGATGCCCATTCAAACTAGCCAAATTCAGCGTGCGGACCGTGATGAGTATAGGAAAACAGGTGGGTTTAGCTCTTACGCCTGAATTCTTTGTCACCAATGGGGGCTGCGTTCAAGATACTCGCATTCAAGACTCTAGTTCCATCATTCGACTTGCACCCCCATCTAATCCTTCAGTGAACTTTCATTTACTTCTTTTTGAGGACGCTGAGGCTGCGGCTTCTTGTTTTGCTGGCTTTGGCACTACTTTCAGTGAAAGGGCTGAAGCGGTGCTGCTAGGATGGTTTCCATTCGACATTCGTTTACGCGCACCGAGACTCAGGGGTTCGTGCAAAAGGAACAGTTGCCGCTCCGATAGGGCAATCTATTTGTCGTTTCGACGTATGAACTCAGTGGTTTCAGCCAGGAGGCAATCAAAGATAACTTACATCGGAAGCTCCACGGCCTCTCACATAAAGCAATCCGGGCCGATACTCTGATCTTGGTAGGAGATATGGAAGCTACAGTCGGTCGCCTGTTCCTCACCAGTAAGAACTTCAGAAGTTACAATCACCGGTACGTGTCGCTGCGTCCGACTTCTGCGGGTCAACGGTGAATCACAATCGACCACAGTGCTATAAGCCACAAAAGGTGGGATCGCATACAAGACTGTCGCCTGAACTGGAGCACTCTTTCGAACTAGTTTGCACTAAGCTGTTCATGCGCTTCGATGGGCGCTGCAAAAGCGTGTCGCAAAGATGGTTACATGGCGATAAACTTTCTGATCCCCCTCGGCTGTCCGTCTTCCAAAAAGAGCTAGCTGAATGGTTAGCTGTAGCCCCACCTGATAACATCAGACTGCACTGGTTGCTTATCAAGAATGTTTTGCTTTTCCCTGGTCTAGTAATTTGTGGCTTGTTTCATCCCGCCGTAAGACCCCAGATTTTCTCCGAATCTCTAGGCCTTCTGGAGGCACGCCAGTCGATCCGGGCTAGAAAAGACTTTAACGAACTGTAACCGATAGTGAGACTAGGACTTAACGCGAGTGTTCGTAGGGACCGCAAAATTCGGTGGTCACAACAAGCACCAGAGATGGAACGCGGTGCCTCCACGGGGAACCCCCAAAATCTGTCCTATCTCATCTGAGTCACCGATAGGAGATCATTATGTGTGAGTGAACCAATTGGTGAAGCTGGCGGTCAGGCAATTCACAATTAACAGCGGCGCCTCGAAAGCTGGGTGGTGCACTTTCAGACAGTTCATCTGGCCCTCACCGCTGGCATATCCTATAGCTCTTCCGACACACGTTCACTGGTCTTTTTCGACAGATCTCCCCACCGAGGCCGAGATCCAAAAGTAAATCCAGGCCCTATGACGCCACAAAGCACCAAGCTCCGATGACCCACCTTTTAAATATGACGGAGAGCAGCTCGTTAGATAAGTTCATGTTTCGTCTTTGAAAGTTTGGAATTCTGATCAGGTTCCATTCTTGTGGGGGTAATCAATTACCGTTCCCATCTTTAAGAAGGTCTTGCGTAGTGATTGCGCTAACCATAGGGGAGTAAGCCTGATCCCAATATTGTCAAAAATACTTACGTCTGTCGTACTTTTGCGGGTTGCACCAAATCAGAGAAGAGTAGACTTGCAAAGATTAAGCTGGGTTTCGTGCCTGTCGCGGATGTGTCCATCAAATCTCCACCCTCGAGCAACTGCTAGAGTACCGTCACACTTTCTAAAGACCAACAATCATCGTGTTCCTGGGCATTCGCCCGACCTTCGACCGTCGACAGGAATGCACTGTGCAACTGTTTGTTGAGAAATGGAGTACCTGAGAAACATGTATCAATCCTTCCGGAATTATATCGGTACACCTCAGATCGGATTAGAGCCTGTGGCCAGCTTTATCTCCCTTCCGCCGTCTTCAGTGAAGTACGACAAGGTTGCCTCATGTTCCCTTTTCTCTTCGAATTTGTCAGAGGATGTTCTACGAAATGCCTTGTCTGATCTTCCTAACAGTGGAGTTGAACTCCCCTCAGGAAACGGAACTTTGACTTAGAATATACCGATGATAGCGTCTTGGTGAATGACGATACACAGGCAATCCAACACGATCGGAACTGCTTGGCGATTCAGGTATCCAGATATGGTATGCAATTTAAGCCTTCCAAGTGCAAAGTGCTTTCGCAAGTTCGACAGGTGCCTGTATTCGCACTCACCCTTCGTGGTGATCAGCTTGAGTTAGCCGACAACCTTAAGTACACTGGGAGCTTAATAACACCTGGAAGTGGTGTTGGGGAGAAGACCAGTTCGCGAATAACAAGAGCTAGATCATCTTTGGCAAACCAACGACACCCGTGGTGTCGCCATGATACCTGGCTCTCCCATAAGAGACGGGTGTATTTCGCAGCGGTTCGTAGTGCTTTACTGTACGGCTGCCACACTTGGCCACTTAGCGTTGAGGATGCTGGGCGTCATTCTGTTTTCGAAAACCGATGTCTCCAATTATTGCTCGCCTCTGTTAGGAGCATCAAATGAGTAATGACGAGGTGCGTTATCGTGTGTTAGGCACCGATATCCACCCTCATGACAAAGTGATCGCTCTATACTGCCTCCGATGGTTCTGTCATGTTTTACGAATTCTTGCCCACCTTCTAATTTTCCGTGAAATATGTGCACCTGTTGGGTAAGCCTGAAAGAAGCGACGACGATCGCAGCAAGACTTGGTGTAGGGGTATGAAGAAGCTAGCATCAGCATTGGCTTTCGTTGGTGCTTCCCACCTCCCTGGTTGGAGTCCAAGTGACGGGGGTTGTCGTTGATTAGAGACGTTGAGGGACAAAAGTGAGAATAGAGGTCAGCGGCGCGAATGCTGTGCTGTCTGTCGAACTCTCGTCCCATAAATACAAAAATGACATTCAAAAAGTGTACGGTGAAAGAGAAAAAAAAGGAAAGTGAGTTATTTTTTCCCAACATTTTCTTTCATTGTGTCCTAGCCCCCTCCCCTATTTTTGTGATTTTTGTTGCTGAGTTGGCACCATACTTGATTTCAAGTCGGTGTAAAATAATAATAATAATCATAATAATGATAACAGTAACAATGTATTGCACACATCGGGCACGTCGTTGGATATACATATCTTTTCGAATCAGTAGTATGCACTGATTCCATTCAACCAGGACAAATCTGAAACACCGAAGCTTGACCTCTTGTTAAAGTGACCAGAACAGACGATGACAAACAGAGCCTACATCAAACATTCCCAAAACTTTTTCTATCATCCACCCATCTAACCTGACGCGAGTGAAAAAGCCAATCGAATAGCGACTCCATGGCAAACTAACGAACGTAGACGTGAAACCGCACGCCTGCATATCGTTGCATCTTTGCCAGCACTACAGATGATAATGGAATATGTGCCATCTGGTTGTCCGAATAAGCGAAACAACCAACAATACGTCAAAACTACCCGTAAATGTAAACGATCTTCAAGTTTTACGTCCCATTCGAAGTTGATAATCTGGCATATTACACATAGCTCAAACGTTACTTGTCGTTTAGTTCTCATCCTTGCGCTTACCTCTCTCTTCAATAGTTCATCGATCTGTCTATTTATATTATCAATTATCAACAGTGGGTTTTTTATTTCCTATCTCATAGGAATCAACTGGAAGAGATGCGCGATAGAAAAGTTCCGTGGAAATCGTTTCAGACGGTGCTCCAGAGCTCAAAATTACATCAAAGTATTCGAACAATCGTTGCAAAATGAAGTAACAGTGGAGTCTACGGCGCATTCAGAATAATTAGCTATGAACATGCTTTTATCTGGTCTTTCTATGCACAAAATGCTTTGACGAATTCGTTCAAAATAATGAATCATTTCAAGTGCAAACCACTATTCTTCCTTTGCATTCTGCATCAAATCACTCATGCACTGACATCGGACACGATAGGTCACTAGTTTTACAGTCACTGAAACGAAGCAAAACAACAACCACTAACCACCCAAGTCAGGCCATTAATTACCACCAACACTGGTCACGTGGCCACCCGAATCACACGCGCGGCTTAAAATCAACCACCGATTGAGTCAAACTTGAATTTAGTGACAGGTCACGTACCGCTCAGGGAGGTGAACTGATCACGACTGTGGTCGTATACTACTCTCCAGTCACGTTTAAACTTTCGGTAAAGTTAAGTCCTTTGTATCCTTCATTCCGTAAATGGAAGCGTGTTCAGCAATTTTAAATTCGTCATACAACATTTGAGTCCGAATTTCAGTTACTGAAATTATTGGCAGTAGCTAGTCGTAGAAAGAACAATCCTGTGGAAAGTTTGAGCGTTAGCATTTCATAGTTTTAATCCATAGCGAAAGAGGGTCTTAATAAAGTTGCCGAAATATTGCGACCTCCATGTTGATGATTCTTGATATACAAACGACTTCGACGGATTGCACTTTGAACATAATTATGCAGCATTTTAATCTCGTTCAACTAGAGTCAATGAGGTAGTTGTCCAGTATTATGTCACCCATTAGCTCAGTCGTTCTCGGTCATCAGTCTACAGTTTAACTCTTAAACATGATAAATGCTCTCGTTGGTGCCAAAGTCCCCAGTCCACTTAGCATCAAACAGCACTACAATGAAACATCGAACTAAGCACTTTGTAGGATTGTTGGGTAAAACTCAGCACTAAGAAATTCCGAGTTCGCTTTATTCCACTTAATTTCGGTTAGTCTGTGTACAAGCTAACGACTAGTTCTGGGGACATTTATCAACATTATGAACCCAGAAGCTAATTGCTTTTTCGCGAGATTCCATATATATGTGCATATAGATGTCCAGTGGCAGATTAGACTCATCCTATCAAAAGTCTACACTTACGCTGGAGAAGTGCACCCCAAATTCTACGATGATACTGGCGTAAACCAATAATCAGATTTGTCACACGTTGTGAGCCACGTATATTTCATCACGTACCCTCTAGGTATGATGATAAATGCCTTTTGGTGAACCACGCGAAAAGTCAACAAAATGTGCAAATGATTCGGCCGTGGAAGTTTTTACACGTTGAACTACAATAAGTGATGAAAGAAAACAGGTTGGCCAATAAGTTATTTAGCGAAGTCTAAAAATAGATCCTGAAAACAGTACTATACATGGGATGGAAACAGAGTCACAAGATGATGCTCTGAAGAAGTTCTGTCGTTGAAAGTAATTAAGAAGTTGTGACCACGGCCACGTGTTAATTATTCGCGATTGGTAAAGTGATTAGATAAATGACTTACGGTAGACGGCCGGCTACCATCTACACCTAATATACTTGGAAATTATTTTCTCGTTACACAGTTGAATGAATCATTACAGTCCCGATTACAAATACAAACGACTTTTCATACCCTATCCAGTGAAAAACAAAATAGTATATGACTGATAATAACATCCAATGGAACACTCAGGTGATGACAATCAAGCTGACCGGACTAGTCGTTCTTATCTCAGAGGACGTTGCATGCAACAAAAGTCTTCGAACACACAAGTCCAAAGTATTGGATTACACGATATATCTTCCAGGCAGTGAATATGCACTCGCGTCATAGTAGCCACTCTAACATAATCCAGGGTATTTTCGTGGAACGAAGTTTGATTATATAAACATGTCAACGCGAAGATCAAATGAGGGCAAATTCAGTTTGCATCCTTGGCGAAAACCCGTCTGAACCACTGACCCTACCACACGTCATCTTCATCAGTACCCCATATACTTAGAAATTTCATTCAGGATTAGTGTGGAGCCTGGAGCCAATATTCGACAATAAATATCGGTCACGTCCGTTAATCTGATTCTTCACCACCCAATATCCAAGCCCTTTTTTCTAACTGACTTCATTATTTCCTCCGTGGAATTTGCGTCATTTTGCCTACTAACAAGCTTTTGAGTAGTAAGTTCAGAAGTTCGACCGCCCCAGAGTGTATACACTTTTCTGTCTGCAGTGTACAGCTGTTCGCAGTTCTTTTTCAGTACCTATTGCAACATCGATCATCCGAATGCCTGAGCAGTTCGGCTTCGTCTTGGTCAGGTGCCTGTAGCCATTGGCTTGATTTATTTTGTGATCCTGCCCACGCCCATTCATCTCAACAAAGACGTGCTAAAGATTGGTACTCCTACCAACACACCAATAAATCAGTCATAGAGGAAGCTGCTTCGAAAGTGAAATGACTTGAAAGCGAGACCGTAGATCAGGTGAGAGACAAGTAGTCCACGTTTTGTTATCAGTTTTGATTATCCCCTGTATTACAGTCCAATTTGAAACGACTAGCTAGTTCATCAGTACGTATTCACAATTATGAAGCTATCACTGGTGCATCTATATGTTCACCATAACCCCCTCAGTTAGTCGTCTGAAACACGAAAAGAAGGATCGAAGTAACTGAATTAGGTTTTAGTTTTCATGATACACACTCGTTTATATCATCCCGTAATCGTAACCACCCTAATTAGATAAAGATGTATTGGGCATACGACCATCTTCAGCCAGACATGATCTAATCGCACGATCAGTTCGAACGCCTAACTGCAGTCTATCATTCGTATGCCCCAATAATTTCTTATCACCACGCGGCAACAGTGAAGGCGGATTGAAATTCGGATACATTTGCTCCGTTATAACCGCACCACAGTTCTCGTTTCCCATTTCTAACCTCGGAGTCAATCTGTGACCGCAGTGTGATTTCACCTGCTTCGTTCACTTCTCCCACCTAGAACGCGTAAAGCCGACTCAGAGGCATGCCTCTGTCTACTGATCATGTTAGTGATCACCTCACGATCCCCTGGTTCGGTCACATGATAGTTACTGAGCCTCTTGGCTCTGGTCACGACAAGGTCGAGTCCACGTGCGTAATTGTGGACGTACAGACGACGAGCGCACGGGGTGGCCACCTACGAGAAATGTGTAGGGGTAATTGATACGCCGGTCTTCAGACCAATCAGGAGGAAATATCAGACAGCCAATAGGGTGGCACTTCCGAATAATTCTGACCTAATTCCGTAATAATGCGGACAATGATATGGAGTTAGTGGGATTGGTCGGAACACCTGTTGTCTATGTCTAGAGATTAAAAAGACCACAGAAGAGACAGACCTTCAGTGAAAGCTGGGTGACTGAGTAAGCGCATTTCTGTGCACGTGCACGTGGGGACAAGCTAAAAACACAAGCAAAATATACTGGGGCTGGTTAGGGTTCGGAACTGACGCACGCGTCAACCATACAGTGATGTGAGTACCCAGGTTGAGCTGTATTCGCGTTGATAAACGTACCATTACCTAGTCATATGCGCACCACGCATGTACAGACACGAAATATTTGTGCTATGTTCAGAATAGATGGCCTCAGTCTACGTAAATCGTGCGAACAATTTCGCTGCTGTTCTTAGGTTGTGCACGTGTACACGCGCACATGTACGCCCACTCAGTCACCCAGCTTTCAATCAAGGCCCGTCTGCTCCGTGGTCCCCTTGACCGTCAGGATTTCAACAACAGGTGGTTGAATTTCGATACCAGATGGAGCTGAGTCCTTTGACCGTGGTTTGTCTTAGTCACCGACGCTTTTATACGTCTCACGTGACGTTTTCGACGTGCGTGGGTGAAGCGGGGGCCTTACAACCCGAAGCCGAAGACCATAGAGGAGCGGAAGACCAGGACTGTATCCGTGTCCCAGGCGATCTCAATATCCATGTTGGAGGCAGTGCGGCGCAATCAGATTCAAGATGATGGAGTTTTTGGACATCTTAAGTGAGTGGTTGGGACGTTGACGATCGCAGAACGACAAAATAGTCCTTTTTGGGAGAGGTGGACGATTTAGGAGCATCTCTTCAGCGCCACTCCATTTTGATTGATCGTTTATCATTTAACTTGTTCAATTCACACGTTACCTGTGGGTGGGTAAACAGATTGCATGTCCCGGTTTGTCTACTTATTTTCGTCGGTGAAACATAGACGATGAATCATTCCGTCGATCGTCCGAACTTCTGATGCATAAAGCTGCAACTGAGCCCAGGAGCACTTGAATAAACACGGAAACAACGGCAAATCATCAGACACCCGTACGCATCAAAATTGACATCACCTGTACTTCATTCATACGATAAACAAACCCATCACGAAAATGACAGGCCTTATGATTTGAATCCCTGGTGAAACTAATACGTGTCCTCACTTGTTGGGCTTGAAGTGCGGCCTTCGTATCACGTGACACAAGCCAGATTGAAAATTGTCACTACCTTATGACGAACAATATGTGAGATAGTCTTTAGGGCTTATCTGGGTTGCACATACGCCTGTTATCATAATTGAATTGATTGCGAATATTGTGGCCTGTCTTTGATCCGTTGGTTGGCTGTAGGATCAGTTACCACTACTTAACGGGAATTCGTTCGCATCTCATCGATCCGCCACTTTGTCACTTGCGCATCCGCTGGCACAAATACTGACCTGGATTATGGACAGGTGCTGATAGGCTGACTGCTAAAAGGATACGGTTGACTGTCGACCATGAATCAACACATTCCCTCGCAAATAGCATTAGAAATAGGAGTCGACGAGCCACTTTTGTGTCGTGTGGTATTGCATGAATTACCAACGAAACACGTAATAATGTGAGGATCGATTATGTGGAATGAGAGTAATTTAGTGGTTATGTCATTTCGTTTTATATTTCCTCGAAAAACTGGACCATGATTGTACCGTTTCATCTGAATGGTCTATGGTCGAGGAATATACAAAAGCTTCACTGGTTCGATTTTCCATATAATTTATTGATATGCCTTACGGACCACCTTCAGCAGCACAGTTTGGGTACAGCCATGATTCGTATTGTCTGGGGTGAAGATGACTTTATTCATCATCTTCTAATCTTCAAAACACTTTTTTCTCTGAACGAAGTGTGTGAGGGTATGGTCTGATACATCGTTCGATAGACGTTTTAGTCTCACTGGCAGACAGTGCGCCAGTCGTGGCCTTACCGAGCCCACGAAACGACAAACGGCAAAACAGCCGATCGATGGCTTGAATCGATAGACGAGACGAATCCTGCCAGCGGCATTTAAGCCTCAAGGCATGGTCGCCCACACCAGTCGGACCAATGGGCTGTGTGCAACGAGTGGGTACATATGACAGTAACCTAATTTATTCTTCGTTTTTCACTAGTAAAACTACATGATTCTGGGTCGGATATGAGTTCTCACTAGAGTTAGTGGGACGGAGTACAACAGTGTTCAATCCCTTTATCGTTCCAATTGTTCACCGTATGTCGCGCAGCTTTCCCCAGTGATCCTTCTAATGTAAACTGGTTTCAATTACCCGCAGATCAAACTATTGATTGCCTCGGACTAACGTTAGGCACTGACCCTCACAGGTCGTCTGATGCTGCCAGTTGTGTGCGCGAACTGCGATGTCTTTGTCTTCAAATTCCAAGTTTCAGACGATTGTAAGTTAAACCGACAAATAGATATTCCTTTTTTCTTCAAGCATTTTGCCAGTCCTAAACTATTTCCACTTTATGATCACTCGAGAATTGCTGAGGACGACTTTAAAGTGAAATTTCTGGAAATATTCTTTTCTTCCGTGCTCTCTTTTATCCTATTTGGTGAAATAACTAACAAGGCACGTGAGCGACCCATGAATGCTCGTACAAATCAATAATGATACAGCCCACTCTCTCCTTATGAGGATCTTACAGAATGGCATTTTTCTCTCCAGAACTCGCTCTTCATGCGGTCTTATTCCCAAAACGATCGGAGAACTGCTCCAATATGAAGTCACACGAACTATGTCCAAAGTTACACTATACAAGCAAATGATCATGCACATAATATTTGCAGTTACTATGTATTCCGTCAGAAGAAACTGAAGTGACTTCCATCCGTCTCTATCTGACAGCTCGATAAAGTCTTTCGAATGAAATTATTCCAGTCACGAGATGAAACACTATAGAGGGTTAACGCGTAATCAGGTTGGTGGTTGGTTTGGCAAATTGTTAGTTGGTCACTTGTCAGAGACTATTAAACGCCATTAGGTGATCAGTCTGTAGCATGGAGGGAAGGTATTGGAAGCTGAAATAGTGCACTTGGCAGTCTAGAGCGTATCGGGTTTCCACGGTGGATCACACAACCATGACATTCATCCAATCAGTGACCATATGCAGGAAGGTATGACCATCTGACATAAGAAGGGACACTTGTAGTTGCACAAATTAACAGCCAAAGTGATCCCATTATTCATAGGTTTTCCCCTGATTTGCAGTCTCGATGGTCGTTTTGATATTCAAGTTAGGCCGTTGCTGAGACGCAGGAATCACTGAACCAGCACCATCGATGAACTGTTACTCGTTGTTACAAGGGAATGAGATCCACTAAATACTCACAAATTCAACAGACCAGTGTAAATATACACGACTGAATCAAGAACAGGTTATCGATAAATACTGTAATAATGGATAATATACTGTCGAGCGAATGTCACTTAAATTGCTATTTTACTCGGATTTTCCATACAAGCGCTTCAAAATTGAACAACACAGCCAGTTTATTACCAATGGACCAGTCCATATTGGTTGATATATCACCAACAGCGCGGTAGGAGTATGTCGGTAGCTTTGTACGATTGCTTAGCACTAAAAGTGAACCATTTTTGTCATTTTAATTAGTAAATCTCGGTATTGGCCATCATTATCTCAAGCGGAAATCCAGAGCATTTTTTCACCGGATGTCAGAATGTAGCTACTCTTGTCGTTTTCAGTAGTATATATAGCAATTCAACCCTCTGGAAGGGGGGGGGGTTCGTGGTGGATACACTTACATGGAACTCACTGTACGTATGTCTTCTCAGGTTTCGTCTTTTCACCGTCGAATTAAATCAATTAGATTGCTTTAAGATTCTACAACTCCATCTGGGAACCGAAGTAAAACACGTTGTGTTCGGAATTTGGCTAACGCAGTACGCAACAGATCCGTTTACTAACACATAACTAAACACGTACGTAAGCGGGCGAGCAGAGAACAACATCTACTGGCAAGCGCAAGCATGATAATGTGTCTAGCAGACAGGATTAGAGAATCAATGTCCGTCTCACGTGCACCTAACCTTGTGTGATTGGTAAAGTGGAACAAAACAGAGCGTGGTACAGACAGGCATTGCACGCGCGAGTTCAAGACGAAATGTGACCTGAATGAATCACGCACGAATGCCAGTGTTATGGACTGGCCACGCAACACGTTGTAGGCTAAAAGGCACTATATGAAACGTTTGTGATAATAGTGCTTCTGAAGCGGGCGAATCTAGGAATCGTCGATATTCTCAGATAGGCAGGATTCTTGAACTCATACTGTGCATGTCTGAACATGAATCGGTATCCGTAAAAAGCTTGGTAAATCCGACGGTTTTGAGAATGGAGAATGATCATTAGTATTTGTTGTGTCCCGAATTCGGTAGTCAGAAGAAAAGCACGTTTGCACGGATGAGTGCGTATTCAGTACCAACGTATGACAAGCACAAGTATTAGCAAGCCAGGTATTCGGACAACGAAACTACCAGAAAATCAGCAAAACCCAATCTTGCAAGTGACATTCGCTTGACAGTATATTATCCATTATTACAGTATTTATCGATAACCTGTTCTTGATTCAGTCGTGTATATTTACACTGGTCTGTTGAATTTGTGAGTATTTAGTGGATCTCATTCCCTTGTAACAACGAGTAACAGTTCATCGATGGTGCTGGTTCAGTGATTCCTGCGTCTCAGCAACGGCCTAACTTGAATATCAAAACGACCATCGAGACTGCAAATCAGGGGAAAACCTATGAATAATGGGATCACTTTGGCTGTTAATTTGTGCAACTACAAGTGTCCCTTCTTATGTCAGATGGTCATACCTTCCTGCATATGGTCACTGATTGGATGAATGTCATGGTTGTGTGATCCACCGTGGAAACCCGATACGCTCTAGACTGCCAAGTGCACTATTTCAGCTTCCAATACCTTCCCTCCATGCTACAGACTGATCACCTAATGGCGTTTAATAGTCTCTGACAAGTGACCAACTAACAATTTGCCAAACCAACCACCAACCTGATTACGCGTTAACCCTCTATAGTGTTTCATCTCGTGACTGGAATAATTTCATTCGAAAGACTTTATCGAGCTGTCAGATAGAGACGGATGGAAGTCACTTCAGTTTCTTCTGACGGAATACATAGTAACTGCAAATATTATGTGCATGATCATTTGCTTGTATAGTGTAACTTTGGACATAGTTCGTGTGACTTCATATTGGAGCAGTTCTCCGATCGTTTTGGGAATAAGACCGCATGAAGAGCGAGTTCTGGAGAGAAAAATGCCATTCTGTAAGATCCTCATAAGGAGAGAGTGGGCTGTATCATTATTGATTTGTACGAGCATTCATGGGTCGCTCACGTGCCTTGTTAGTTATTTCACCAAATAGGATAAAAGAGAGCACGGAAGAAAAGAATATTTCCAGAAATTTCACTTTAAAGTCGTCCTCAGCAATTCTCGAGTGATCATAAAGTGGAAATAGTTTAGGACTGGCAAAATGCTTGAAGAAAACAGGAAGATCTATTTGTCGGTTTAACTTACAACCGTCTGATACTTGGAATTTGAAGACAAAGACATCGCAGTTCGCGCACACAACTGGCAGCATCAGACGACCTGTGAGGGTCAGTGCCTAACGTTAGTCCGAGGCAATCAATAGTTTGATCTGCGGGTAATTGAAACCAGTTTACATTAGAAGGATCACTGGGGAAAGCTGCGCGACATACGGTGAACAATTGGAACGATAAAGGGATTGAACACTGTTGTACTCCGTCCCACTAACTCTAGTGAGAACTCATATCCGACCCAGAATCATGTAGTTTTACTAGTGAAAAACGAAGAATAAATTAGGTTACTGTCATATGTACCCACTCGTTGCACACAGCCCATTGGTCCGACTGGTGTGGGCGACCATGCCTTGAGGCTTAAATGCCGCTGGCAGGATTCGTCTCGTCTATCGATTCAAGCCATCGATCGGCTGTTTTGCCGTTTGTCGTTTCGTGGGCTCGGTAAGGCCACGACTGGCGCACTGTCTGCCAGTGAGACTAAAACGTCTATCGAACGATGTATCAGACCATACCCTCACACACTTCGTTCAGAGAAAAAAGTGTTTTGAAGATTAGAAGATGATGAATAAAGTCATCTTCACCCCAGACAATACGAATCATGGCTGTACCCAAACTGTGCTGCTGAAGGTGGTCCGTAAGGCATATCAATAAATTATATGGAAAATCGAACCAGTGAAGCTTTTGTATATTCCTCGACCATAGACCATTCAGATGAAACGGTACAATCATGGTCCAGTTTTTCGAGGAAATATAAAACGAAATGACATAACCACTAAATTACTCTCATTCCACATAATCGATCCTCACATTATTACGTGTTTCGTTGGTAATTCATGCAATACCACACGACACAAAAGTGGCTCGTCGACTCCTATTTCTAATGCTATTTGCGAGGGAATGTGTTGATTCATGGTCGACAGTCAACCGTATCCTTTTAGCAGTCAGCCTATCAGCACCTGTCCATAATCCAGGTCAGTATTTGTGCCAGCGGATGCGCAAGTGACAAAGTGGCGGATCGATGAGATGCGAACGAATTCCCGTTAAGTAGTGGTAACTGATCCTACAGCCAACCAACGGATCAAAGACAGGCCACAATATTCGCAATCAATTCAATTATGATAACAGGCATATGTGCAACCCAGATAAGCCCTAAAGACTATCTCACATATTGTTCGTCATAAGGTAGTGACAATTTTCAATCTGGCTTGTGTCACGTGATACGAAGGCCGCACTTCAAGCCCAACAAGTGAGGACACGTATTAGTTTCACCAGGGATTCAAATCATAAGGCCTGTCATTTTCGTGATGGGTTTGTTTATCGTATGAATGAAGTACAGGTGATGTCAATTTTGATGCGTACGGGTGTCTGATGATTTGCCGTTGTTTCCGTGTTTATTCAAGTGCTCCTGGGCTCAGTTGCAGCTTTATGCATCAGAAGTTCGGACGATCGACGGAATGATTCATCGTCTATGTTTCACCGACGAAAATAAGTAGACAAACCGGGACATGCAATCTGTTTACCCACCCACAGGTAACGTGTGAATTGAACAAGTTAAATGATAAACGATCAATCAAAATGGAGTGGCGCTGAAGAGATGCTCCTAAATCGTCCACCTCTCCCAAAAAGGACTATTTTGTCGTTCTGCGATCGTCAACGTCCCAACCACTCACTTAAGATGTCCAAAAACTCCATCATCTTGCGTCATACCCAACTGAATGCTCTGAATCTGATTGCGCCGCACTGCCTCCAACATGGATATTGAGATCGCCTGGGACACGGATACAGTCCTGGTCTTCCGCTCCTCTATGGTCTTCGGCTTCGGGTTGTAAGGCCCCCGCTTCACCCACGCACGTCGAAAACGTCACGTGAGACGTATAAAAGCGTCGGTGACTAAGACAAACCACGGTCAAAGGACTCAGCTCCATCTGGTATCGAAATTCAACCACCTGTTGTTGAAATCCTGACGGTCAAGGGGACCACGGAGCAGACGGGCCTTGATTGAAAGCTGGGTGACTGAGTGGGCGTACATGTGCGCGTGTACACGTGCACAACCTAAGAACAGCAGCGAAATTGTTCGCACGATTTACGTAGACTGAGGCCATCTATTCTGAACATAGCACAAATATTTCGTGTCTGTACATGCGTGGTGCGCATATGACTAGGTAATGGTACGTTTATCAACGCGAATACAGCTCAACCTGGGTACTCACATCACTGTATGGTTGACGCGTGCGTCAGTTCCGAACCCTAACCAGCCCCAGTATATTTTGCTTGTGTTTTTAGCTTGTCCCCACGTGCACGTGCACAGAAATGCGCTTACTCAGTCACCCAGCTTTCACTGAAGGTCTGTCTCTTCTGTGGTCTTTTTAATCTCTAGACATAGACAACAGGTGTTCCGACCAATCCCACTAACTCCATATCATTGTCCGCATTATTACGGAATTAGGTCAGAATTATTCGGAAGTGCCACCCTATTGGCTGTCTGATATTTCCTCCTGATTGGTCTGAAGACCGGCGTATCAATTACCCCTACACATTTCTCGTAGGTGGCCACCCCGTGCGCTCGTCGTCTGTACGTCCACAATTACGCACGTGGACTCGACCTTGTCGTGACCAGAGCCAAGAGGCTCAGTAACTATCATGTGACCGAACCAGGGGATCGTGAGGTGATCACTAACATGATCAGTAGACAGAGGCATGCCTCTGAGTCGGCTTTACGCGTTCTAGGTGGGAGAAGTGAACGAAGCAGGTGAAATCACACTGCGGTCACAGATTGACTCCGAGGTTAGAAATGGGAAACGAGAACTGTGGTGCGGTTATAACGGAGCAAATGTATCCGAATTTCAATCCGCCTTCACTGTTGCCGCGTGGTGATAAGAAATTATTGGGGCATACGAATGATAGACTGCAGTTAGGCGTTCGAACTGATCGTGCGATTAGATCATGTCTGGCTGAAGATGGTCGTATGCCCAATACATCTTTATCTAATTAGGGTGGTTACGATTACGGGATGATATAAACGAGTGTGTATCATGAAAACTAAAACCTAATTCAGTTACTTCGATCCTTCTTTTCGTGTTTCAGACGACTAACTGAGGGGGTTATGGTGAACATATAGATGCACCAGTGATAGCTTCATAATTGTGAATACGTACTGATGAACTAGCTAGTCGTTTCAAATTGGACTGTAATACAGGGGATAATCAAAACTGATAACAAAACGTGGACTACTTGTCTCTCACCTGATCTACGGTCTCGCTTTCAAGTCATTTCACTTTCGAAGCAGCTTCCTCTATGACTGATTTATTGGTGTGTTGGTAGGAGTACCAATCTTTAGCACGTCTTTGTTGAGATGAATGGGCGTGGGCAGGATCACAAAATAAATCAAGCCAATGGCTACAGGCACCTGACCAAGACGAAGCCGAACTGCTCAGGCATTCGGATGATCGATGTTGCAATAGGTACTGAAAAAGAACTGCGAACAGCTGTACACTGCAGACAGAAAAGTGTATACACTCTGGGGCGGTCGAACTTCTGAACTTACTACTCAAAAGCTTGTTAGTAGGCAAAATGACGCAAATTCCACGGAGGAAATAATGAAGTCAGTTAGAAAAAAGGGCTTGGATATTGGGTGGTGAAGAATCAGATTAACGGACGTGACCGATATTTATTGTCGAATATTGGCTCCAGGCTCCACACTAATCCTGAATGAAATTTCTAAGTATATGGGGTACTGATGAAGATGACGTGTGGTAGGGTCAGTGGTTCAGACGGGTTTTCGCCAAGGATGCAAACTGAATTTGCCCTCATTTGATCTTCGCGTTGACATGTTTATATAATCAAACTTCGTTCCACGAAAATACCCTGGATTATGTTAGAGTGGCTACTATGACGCGAGTGCATATTCACTGCCTGGAAGATATATCGTGTAATCCAATACTTTGGACTTGTGTGTTCGAAGACTTTTGTTGCATGCAACGTCCTCTGAGATAAGAACGACTAGTCCGGTCAGCTTGATTGTCATCACCTGAGTGTTCCATTGGATGTTATTATCAGTCATATACTATTTTGTTTTTCACTGGATAGGGTATGAAAAGTCGTTTGTATTTGTAATCGGGACTGTAATGATTCATTCAACTGTGTAACGAGAAAATAATTTCCAAGTATATTAGGTGTAGATGGTAGCCGGCCGTCTACCGTAAGTCATTTATCTAATCACTTTACCAATCGCGAATAATTAACACGTGGCCGTGGTCACAACTTCTTAATTACTTTCAACGACAGAACTTCTTCAGAGCATCATCTTGTGACTCTGTTTCCATCCCATGTATAGTACTGTTTTCAGGATCTATTTTTAGACTTCGCTAAATAACTTATTGGCCAACCTGTTTTCTTTCATCACTTATTGTAGTTCAACGTGTAAAAACTTCCACGGCCGAATCATTTGCACATTTTGTTGACTTTTCGCGTGGTTCACCAAAAGGCATTTATCATCATACCTAGAGGGTACGTGATGAAATATACGTGGCTCACAACGTGTGACAAACCTGATTATTGGTTTACGCCAGTATCATCGTAGAATTTGGGGTGCACTTCTCCAGCGTAAGTGTAGACTTTTGATAGGATGAGTCTAATCTGCCACTGGACATCTATATGCACATATATATGGAATCTCGCGAAAAAGCAATTAGCTTCTGGGTTCATAATGTTGATAAATGTCCCCAGAACTAGTCGTTAGCTTGTACACAGACTAACCGAAATTAAGTGGAATAAAGCGAACTCGGAATTTCTTAGTGCTGAGTTTTACCCAACAATCCTACAAAGTGCTTAGTTCGATGTTTCATTGTAGTGCTGTTTGATGCTAAGTGGACTGGGGACTTTGGCACCAACGAGAGCATTTATCATGTTTAAGAGTTAAACTGTAGACTGATGACCGAGAACGACTGAGCTAATGGGTGACATAATACTGGACAACTACCTCATTGACTCTAGTTGAACGAGATTAAAATGCTGCATAATTATGTTCAAAGTGCAATCCGTCGAAGTCGTTTGTATATCAAGAATCATCAACATGGAGGTCGCAATATTTCGGCAACTTTATTAAGACCCTCTTTCGCTATGGATTAAAACTATGAAATGCTAACGCTCAAACTTTCCACAGGATTGTTCTTTCTACGACTAGCTACTGCCAATAATTTCAGTAACTGCAATTCGGACTCAAATGTTGTATGACGAATTTAAAATTGCTGAACACGCTTCCATTTACGGAATGAAGGATACAAAGGACTTAACTTTACCGAAAGTTTAAACGTGACTGGAGAGTAGTACGACCACAGTCGTGATCAGTTCACCTCCTTGACCGGTAAACACCAGTAAACACGTTATTCAGTGGTCTAGGAAGCAGGTGAGTCATCCATAGGTAATCGCAAGCAGTGCATGCGATCGAGTGCGGTCAAGCAAGGTCGCACAGCAACAAATCAACAGGCACATATGGCTCAATGCCCAAGTCTGATTGGTTAGTGCAAGCCGTCCGGAAAATGAGTGAAGTCACAGTGATGTGCATGTGTGCGAACGTGCGTGCACGCGTGTGATAATAGCCGCTCTGGATTGAAGCACCTGTAGCGTCGATCTGATATTTCGCTAAAGTTGAAAGGTCGTGTGTACTAGCTGCGGTGCATTCAGTTCTGCTGTATATTTGCGAGACTTGGGATGTTCGTCATCCGTAGGTTTTCGACCACGGATGTTTGCTTTAGCAATCTAATGCTCGACTCTACTTCTGCTTCCGATGGGGGCTCAAATAATACTCCCCAAGGATTCGCAGTTGTTGGCGTCTGAATAACTGTATTAGTGCGTGCCCAGCTAAACTGCTCCTTGAAGTATTCGGACCAAAAGTCCAGTCTTTGCTGTTTGCCATGAATAGGCTCTCCATTTCTATCTCATTTCGTTTCACTGGCCGCGCTTCGCCGTCCACCGGTGTCACGAATAAGATTGAACAAATTTAGGTTTCTCTTAAGTTAAGTCAGGACCTGCTCCCGTGTACAGTCTATAGCTCCTGGTCCCCGGTTCGTGACACGATAACGATAATACTCGGCAGCGCGCAAAGGAGAAGAACTGGAAACGATGGAACGGGATAACGTGTGTATTGGAGGAACGCAAAGGCGTGCTGACGGTTTACACAGGCGGCGCAAGTGGCGCTACTAAATTCCGTAATTGTCCAGATAAACAAATTTGTTAGTCTTTGTAACTGTGTGTCATGTCAGTAGCACTACATGGATCTCTCCCTAGAAGGCTGACGCAGTTGGGTGTCGATCCGTGATGGGTACGTCGGCTTCGGTGGCGACAGACGTTTTCCATGCCTCCCGCGGCGACCGAACATAACAACGAAGCCAGCACGAGCCATTCTCAGGGACTCACACTGGTCATTGTGCATCGGTCGCAAATTGCGTCCTTCTGAACACAATGAATCCGACCCTGGGTAGATCCTGCTTGCGACTTAGCAGAGGTGACTGAATTGTAGGGTTTGTCGTTGTCGGCATATACCAAAGTTCCATTTGCCTGTGGTTTTATTGCCTTTGTAAAAGAGCCAGAGTCCGGCCTTAAATGAAACCGGTCACGATCTGATGAGATTTGTGTTTGAGCCATGTGAAATCTTGGAACTCTATGTGGTTCTGTATGACGGGAAGAGATAAAAGGCAAGAACCAAAAGAAAGGTGCACATCGGGGTGCGGACGAATATTCGATTGAGGGGGTCATAGACGCACCACGCACGTCACCAACACTCCTGTCGTGATAAACTACGTGGTCCCGCAATCACTCATTACTAAACTACGTACAAGTGAAATATGAAGGGTAAACTTAAATATATAGAGATTTTACAAATTCAGAGAACCTCGTTGGCTGTCGCAGCTCGCGACCTCATCGATTTCTCCTGTTGACGGGTGCAGCTGTATCTTCCGTGGAGTTTGGTGTTGCAACCAGTAATAGGAAATCGTTAATAGGAGTAAGACGTGCCGGCTCAGGACGTCTGACCGAAGGTTGTGAGCAGGTGGGACCATTGGGTGGGTTGTCCAGGGTGGGTTCTACCTCGACGAAGACTGGTTTGAGACGGTCTACTCTGATGGTCTCCTTCCTGTCTCCGACGTCTACCACGTATTCCTTTTCTTCTATTTGACTGACGCGGAACGGGTAAGAGCAAGCTGCTTGTAATGGTGATCGCACTGCGTCCACTCGAATAAGCACGTGACTGGCGGTCGCCAGAGTGGTAGTTATGTGGCTGCTGAGAGTTTGTTCTCGTGGCGGGATGAGCTTTACTACCTGCACTTGGAGTGACAACCGTTTTGCGTAAACCCCATAATTAAAACCCACAGGTGGGAATGGAGAAACCAAATCACCTGGAAGTCGTACTATGCAACTATAAACAAATACAGCCGACGTAACACCCATGTCGGTCTTGACAGTGTTACGCAGTCCTAAGAGAACCGTCGGTAAAACATCACTCAACAAAAGGTTATCACAAGCGCGAAGGACAGATTTCAGTTGATGATGGAATGGTTCCACCATGCCATTAGCCTGAGGATGATAGGCCGTCATCTTGTTGCGTCTGCAACCGAATGTGTTCAGTAACTGGTGGAAGGTATCGTCTAAATGAGAGCCGCGGTCAGTGGTCACGATAGCAGGGCAAACGACCTGACTTGCCCAACCAGTTAGAAATGCTTTTGAAGATTCCTCTGAGATAGGACAGGGAATAGGTATGGCCTGTGACCAGCGAGTGAAACGATCTACACTCGTGAGGATGTAGACGTAGTCGTTAGATGGTGGGAGAGGCCGCACGAGATACACATGGACGTGGTGAAAACGTGCGTCCAGCTCAGAGAGTGTGCCTCATGTAGATCTAGGGTGACGATTTATTTTAACTCGTTGGCATTGAAGACAAGCACAGGCCCAAAGAGGTACGTCACGTTTGATGCAAGACCGAACGAAATGCTCAGTGACTAGTTTCACTGAGGCGCTTACACCAGTGTGCGATAAGTTGTGGAGGCTGGCAAAACTTGTCGGCAAAAACTGGCAGGAACCAGTGGATGGGGTCGACCATGTGACACATCGCCAATAATAGGTACGTCCTAAGTTAGAAGGGTCACTGCCACTAGATGCAAGGAGCTGCTGTTTCTGAGCTGCTCGACCTCAGGATCTGTTGTTTGGGCTGCGGCGATTGCTTCTAGGATTGTGTCCATGAGTAGTGGGTTGTCGGTATTGTGGACGCGTGAGAGTGCGTCTGCTATGGGATGGTGTGCCCCAGAGACGTGTCGCATTTTTGTAGTAAACTGTGAAACACAGTCCAAGTGGCGAATCTCGCGTGGCGAATGTCGATCAGAAGTTGACTGGAGTGCGTAAACTAGTGGTTCATGATCTGTGAACACTGTGAACGTTTGGCCCTCAAGTGTGTGCCGGAAATGTCAGATACCCAAATAAATTGCCAGTAGTTCTCTGTTGAACGTACTATATCGGGATTCCGCAGGTTGGACACGCTTGGAGAAGAAAGCTATTGGTTGCCATGAATTATTGATGAATTGTTGCAACACTGCTCCAACAGCCGTGTCCGAAGCATCTGTCCCTAATGCTAGAGGAGCGGAAGGATCGGGATGTGAAAGGAGTGCTATGTTGGCGATAATTTCCTTAATCGAAGCAAACGACGCCTGTGCCGTGTCGGGAAATAAGAATTTCCGGTTGGCTCCAGGTAGAAGGTCTGTGAGGAGCTGCATTATTGCGACACAGTGGGAAATAAACCGGTGATAGAAGTTAACCAAGTCAGAAAATTGGCACAACTGCTGGTAAGAGTGAGGTTCAGGATAGTCGCGAATTGCCGCCACCTTGTCTGGCAGGGGCCCCATGCATAAACTTCATCAACACAATGGAGTACCGGCCAAGAATTTACCTGTTCGATCCTAGAGGGATCTGTGCGAACTCCATCCTTCGAAATCACGTGGCCATTAGTAGGTAATTTCCTTCAGCAGAAATCGACATTTCGATGGTTTCAACTTTAGGCTATTTTTAAACAGTTGGTTCAGTACTTCCTCCAGATTATTCTGGTGTTCGGCAGCAGATCTCCCGTGCACATACATCATCGAGATAAACCAAACATTGGTGCGGAATTAAATGCTGCAATACCTCGTGCATTAGTCGTTGAAAGGTGGCTGGCGCGTTAGACAGACCAAAAGGCATGGTCTGGAATTCCTACAATCCCGTCGGTACCACGAATGCTGTTTTGGCTCAATCCAAATTCTCCATTTCGACCTGCGAATACCCCGAGGCCAAGTCCAGTGACGTGTAGCAAGTTGACCCAGCAAGAGCGTCGAACAGATCGTCGATTCTTGGCAGTGGGAACGTATCTCTTTTCGTGACCGAGTTCAATTTTCTGTAAATTACCCCTAATTTTAGGGTATCGTCTTTCTTCTTTACTAGCACAATGGATGAAGACCATGGTGACTGAGATGGTTGCATAACGTTGTTTTGTAACATATTTCCGATTATCTTGTACACCTCCTGCTGCAAGGGTGGACGGATTCGACGCGGGGGGACTCTTATCGGCGCAGCTTTATCGGTATTTATCCGATGCTTCAAGCGACCTGTGCGACCCAGATCTAAGCTGATACAAGCGAACGCATCAGTGTAGGTTCTGATTAGTTCTGCTAGCTGATCCTTGATTGCTCAGTTGCACGCGTTGTCTAGTTTTTGAAAAACATCGTTCATATAGCTCGCTAAATGGCCTTCGCTGGCTCCGGTGTGTAACGTGGCATTTATTCGCTGTGGGTCGCCAGTTTGGTTATTCAGCAAGACCGAGTGAGTTGGTGTGACCAATCGGCTGTTTTCCAAATGCAACTGGCAGTGTTATATGGTCAACAAGTCCATCCCGAGAAGGATGTCACACGGGATTTGGTTGACAATAATTAACGGACGTTGTACTCTACACTTCGCTACCTCTAACTACATCATTGCAACCCCTTTTATGATGATTGTGGTGCCGTGGGTTGCGACTAAGCGTTCAAAACAAGCCTGTCGATGATTATCTTTTAGTTTTCTCAGGGCCGATATTCTAATCAACGACCCCGAGGCCCCCGTATCTATCAGTCCCAGCAACACCATACCACTTATACACAACTCAATTGATAGGGCACCGGTTTTTTCTTACGGTCACTAACGGCCGGTATGTAGGTGACGTCGGCAGTTGGCAACTCACCTTCTTGTCTGCCCGCGGAGTTGAAAGGTCGATGCCACGGCCGACTGGTGGACGGACGCTGATATACATAAAAGGGTCTTTACCTCTTGCCTCTTGTCCACGTCTTCTACCTTCGATTACACTTATTGCTATCTCTCAGTGAAAGCTTTGCTACGTCCTGTGAGAGGTGGCAGCATCAATCCGCTCTAGTTCTTCAGCCACCTTTAGAGCACTTTCTAGGTTCTCTGGGGAATGCGACAGCAATTTCTTCTGAACACTTGGGGCCCCGGCACCCTCAAACAGTTACTCTAGTATCCGATCGTCACGCCCTTCACTAGAGGTATTCGGCCAGGCGTCTTAACTCACGGGCGAAAGTCCGAATATCTTCGTCATCCTGCTGGTGATGGACATTGAATTGTTGTCTACACTCCATCGGTACGAATGGAAAGTCTATCAACCCTCGTAACTGTGTAAACGTAGCCTTGGAAACTGTTCGTCCGACTATTCCAGTGCCTGAAACTTTATCAAAAGCCCCTCACCTAGCTGTGATAGGAGGATACTTCCTCGATGTTCCGGGGGAAAGTTATCCAGTTAATTCTGCGTCTGTTTCTCCCAACTGGCGAAGTTACCACCAATAGGAAACTTTTCGGGAACAGGTATTTGTGTTGCAATTACACTCTGTGATAACCTCCCGAGGATCTCTGTCAACGTTTCCATTCCTCGGGGGAATTTCCGGTTCTCCAGGCTAGCCTCTCCTTCAGGTTCATCTTCGTGTTTTTTTTAATTTAGGCATCTTTTATTTTCCGTAACAGTAAAATAAATATAACAGAGTGAGAACGGCAAGAGACTAGAGATTATCGCTTCGTTCACGACTGTGTAGGAATAGCCACTGCATATTACGTCGCGTATCTAGATAGCAAAGTCACGGTGCAGACGACCAATAGTCCACAAGTAACGAGTACGCTCGCCTGTGATTCTATGTGTCTCAAACTCTGCCTTTTACATACGAAACAAGAGTTGAGGGTCAAAACAGACAATTCTGGGTCAGGCTTATGGTCGTTGTTATTCATAAGTACACTGATATATCAAATGTAAAAGGATATATGAAGGTCAACTGGGCAACCGTGAAACGACACTTATAATATCGACAAAAGAAGGATATAAAACGAGTACTGTAGCAGTGATCGGGGTTTACCGTTTACGTGGCCGGAATATATATATATATATATATATATATATATATATATATATATATATATATATATATATATATATATACGAATAAATGTGATTCAAGGAATTACGAGTGTCCTTGGTGGAATGAATTTGTTGTTCAGGCTAATCAGTTAGGCTTTCTCTGAATTTAGGTCGAGGCATCCTCCCGTAAAGAGCTTACAGACCATGGTCTTCGGTTCGTTTATGCTCCACTGGACTCAAAGACTCTTGCGAAATCCAGTGTCTTTGATAAATATCGGATCTAGGACCACTGGCAAAGCCTGCAGCCACGTGCATTGCCTCATGGATATGGGTCCAATGATCGTCTACTTTATTGTTCGTCGTAGTTTCTAGCTCATGTGCTAATTTCTGCTCATAAATGGTGCGGGCTTCTGTATCAGGCAATCGTTGCACAGCTAACTGGGTTTGCGGTTTGAGTCTATCATCATACAGCCGAAGCGAGAATCACAATAAAACTAATGTATGGTCCGACTCCACGTACGTGGACCAGTAGGATCTAGGGTTCTGAGCAGAACTGCGCCACCGGTACCTTACTGCGATATGATCAATCTGACTCAGAATACTTGCACAGTTAAAGCGCGATGTCGCCGTGTGACGTGAGGTGTGACGCGAATTAGTACTAGATAGGAATAACTGATTGTCTGCACGAAACTGGAGAAGTCTATACTCTTTATCTGTGCGCTGAGCGGGTAAGGCACAAATTCCACCTAAACCATCTTCTGAGACACCACGTTTGCCAACTTGTGCATTCAAATCATCAGCTAGCACTACGACGTCAGAGCCTTTGGTCATGCGAACGAGATAGGTGAGCTCATCATAAAAACCATCCTTCTGTGTGTCAGAGCTGCAGTCTGTTGGAGCGTACGCCAAGATTACAAACAGACTGCGCCTAATACAACTATCCTTTCGGAAGCCAGCTGACCCCTCGAGTCTCACAGCATATAAACGACTATTACCCACTATCCAGTCTAAAATGGCAGCTTTGGCTTTGTCACTCAAGACTATTCCTACACCATACTGATCTGCAGCTCTAGCTAATCCTTCTCCTGAAGTGAGCAGGAAATACCTTGATGAGATATCAGGAGCAGTTAGTTGAACCACACTACTCAAATCCTGGACACGCGTTTCACTTAAGCAGCAGACATCAATCTTCAGAGGGTCTATTTTAAAGGCGAAACACGCCTGCTGACCAGCCTGCATGAGGGTACGCACGTTAAGGAAACCGAGATTCAGAGACTGACAAGGCTGGAGAACATGTGAGTCACAAGACAGCAGATTATTCCCGACACTATCTGACAATGGACCGCTGCGAATTTCGACCGTGTTATCAGTGGGAGCATTATGGGTGGATAGATGGGGCAAAGAGACGTGGTTGGGGAAAGAAAACAAAGGTTGAATAAAAGAGAGGGAACTCTGAGCAGTAGTCCATTTATCACTACCCACCCCACTCAACGCAATTAGCAGCGCAGTTCTGATCATCCTGCGCGACGACTGATGCAATATGGAATTCCTCGTATTCGTGCAGTTCATGGGAGATGCTGGACCGGTACTGCTAGGGTGTCCAGCCGCAAAGCAGCAGGACGATTACAGATCTCAACCAAAGCCTTTATTTCTAATAAGAACGTGTCCGAAGGGCAGCGGGGTGTTTCGGTGGAAGCCCATTTACTTGGATCAATTATTCTTCCACTGATTTTACCGGCAGAGTTGTCAGCTCAAATGGACCCCCAACTTGGAGGACCCGGAGACTGGATTTCGTCTCGCCCCTACCCATTGATCTTTCAGGCATGATTGTACCTCCGGCTTGAGGAAGCCATCCTGTATAGCTCTTCAGATCATAGAGGCATGCAAGCCATCACACCACGTCAAGCTGCAGTCTCGTAATTATGGTTTTGTGATAAAAAAAGGACAAATAAACATGTTCTTACGGGTACAAACAAACCTGCCCCGGATAGAACCTAACGTACCCTAAATCTTTGGTGAATGGTGCAGAGCTGTTTGATAGCTCTAGTGTTGTTCTATCTTCTACTACCGAACTCTCAACTAAACGCAAACTTATGCATCTTACTGTGAATAGTGTTCCCCTAGTCTTCCAGTTTTATTCGGGCTCTGGCACAACCATTTTGACACAGTCTTCATGGTAAGCTCTATGTCACCCGACTCTCCAAATGGCACTAGATGACACATTACGCGTATGTGCTAACTTTTCGACAAGTTTGAATGTTTCTTTGGAGACATATCAGGATCATCTACCTGTTCCCGAGGGCATTTTCGCCAAATTAGACGGTGGAAGCGTATTTTCTGAGATCGATTTTTCAGCTGCTTATCTGCAGGAAGAAGTCAACGAGGAATCAAAACAATTATTGACTGTAGATGCACGATGGAGGCTACACAGATATAACAGGTTACCCTTCGGCGTTAAATGTGCATCTGCCATATTTCAGCAAATTATGGACACCATGCTTGTGGGGTTGCCTTTCGCAACAGCTTGTATGGATGACAGTATCATTCTTACCACAAACATTCATTAGTATTCCCACCCTCTGAACAAAGTATTACATCCCATACAACAATTTTCTTTCCACATTCGCTCGGAAAAGTGTTCTTTCACTAACTGTTTCAAGTACATGGGTTTTATTGTTGATGCAATTGACAAATATCAGGATCCAGAAAAAGTGAAACCCATTTGTGATATGCCAGCACCCACCAACACCCATACATTTCAACTATTTTTAGGCATGGTCAATTATTATGATCAGTTTGTACCAGGTATGCACATATTTCGGGCTCCGTTAAACAAGCTACTTTCCCTTTCTAGTCAGTGGAAATGGTCCCATGACTGTCAACGGGCTCCGGGACTTACCGTCGCCGGACATTTGCGCGCTGGACTGTAGGTCGCCGGACATTTGGTCGAATGGACATTTGATCGCCAGACATTTGGATGATTCAATTACGCTCTGTAAAATGTCACATCCTCAGAAAATGGGTTAGGAGTAGCCCGTCCCCTTGACCATTCTCGGGATTTATAGTTAACACCTGGTAATCCAGAGCTATGAAGACATACATTGATCACCTATCATTATGACCTCACAACAACTTCACACCGGAATTCCTAAAGCCGAAGGCTTGAAACTAAGGTTAGCTGAAATGGTTGTGCGGCCTACCACGACAGGACCAAGTGAATCTGGAATTCAAGCCTTTGTCCTTTTTGGGGTGATAGACACTTGATCCACTTGACTACCTCAGTATGTGAACAAAATCACTCACCTTAACGATTACATGGGGCAAGCAAAGCAGGATTCAACACTGCCTTGTCTTAACCAACCGGTTGCTATATTTCAGAAACAGGTTGGTTTGCGCGATAATGGGAACATTATACAGACTGTGACATTTTGGAATAACTATATTTCCAGGTTGAAAATCAAGAAAAAGAGTTTGGGACTGGGTTTCTGCCATTTCTGAGTGCGAAATTTGACAGACTTAAATGAATATAGTGTAATTCGATCATCCAAATGTCTCGCGACCAAATGTCCATTCGACCAAATGTCCCGCGACCAAAGGTCCATTAGACTAAATGTCCGGACACGCTGTCAACATGCTTTTGAGTCAATCAAAACGATTTTGTCGTCTCCTTTTTGTTAACCACCTCTAACCCTTTTCAAAAATAGGAAGGGTATGCCGGCTAAAACCGCCAACCATCTACAAACGTGGACCACAATTTTGTTGCGGCACATCTTCCAAATTCAACATAAGCCCTATTTGGAAATAGGGCATGCCGATGCATTATCCCGATTAGTATGGGCACAGGGGTGTATCAACTAGCGAATGCTTGACTGGGCGCAAAGTAAGAACCAAGTAAGAAATGATGCTTCATAAACCGCCAGAAGACGATCAACAGTTAAGGGATCCGGAAGTTCAGTCGAGCGAACCCAAAAGTGGATTCAGTGTAGGTGATAATGTTTATCTAAAAGACTTCAGACAGCATCATTCTGCATGGACTTCGGCAAAGGTAACAAGAAAGAAAGGACAAGTTGTTTGCGAGCTACTAGTCGGAACAGAGCAGTGGATCAGGCACGTAAATCAGCTTCGAAATAAATGCAAACAAAATGGACTTGCTGAACACGACGCCGATGATCACTCACAAGAGTGGTTAGACAATACTCCAACACAGACAGCATAACACACAAACCATGCAACCCCACACGTTGGATCTAGTTACTCCACACAACGACCATTCTCCCATAAGCAGACATCCATATCGCAACAGAAGGATCACACAACCACTGCAGATCAACCCGCAATTGGGCAGATACGAACCTTAAACAATTACGAGGAAGAAATATTAAGGAGTCACTCAGAATGGGAAAAGATGGTCCTGTTCACCTTTGACCTCCAGTATGCATTTTTGTGTGGTTTAATGACTGACACACACACTTTTCATTTCATTCGAATACACTCGAGTCCCCGATGTGGTTGTGTTCTGTGCCTCTCATCTGGGCTAGATGGGAAACTTATCACCTCCATTAACGAACGACGCACCAAACAAACATTTAGATGCCGTCTTCTGGAAGCAGCCCCGTCCAACAGAAGTCAACAGGAAATGACACTACAGATATGACAGGAACCTACTGAAAAAGAACTGTACCTGATCGAAGTATGAAAGTTAGTCCCAGTTATTTCCTGAAGGAAGAATAGTTTACAAGGTGTACGACAGAAGTCCATTGTTCATAGGGTGTGCCATGTCGAATACGAAATTCTGTTGGTACTAAGGTCATTTTCGATTTCTCTAAAGGCAAGCTCATGATGAATGGTACGGAGTGTTAGTGATGTTCTTGTCTTATGTTTTTTTTACACAGAAACAACAATTCAAGAACACACTTGTCGATATCATGCGATCATTCTTCGTGGCACCAACGGATTAGATCAATATGATATTCGGAAACCGTGGTGTGAAAACGTTAGTCGACATCAGGTGGTTAGTTTATTCGTCCCCCAAATATACGATTCCCAATTTTATCGTTCCGGTGAACAGTTCGCAACTCAGGAGCAGCTTCGTACGAAGCTATTTCCACAGTTTACCTGAAAGCTTCGATTACTAAGTACATGATCATTTAGTGATTGACAACAGCAGAATCAGACCATTCGAAAGGACCATCTGAAAGTTATTTACAGTTTGCTAGCTATCTCAATCTAATCACAGAATAGTCCAATGCCACTGCAATTCGCATTCAGACGGTGACCTAATAGATGTCATCCGATGAACAGTGTTTATATTACTAACGCACTATCACTTAGTTGTGCGACAAAAGTGTTGCGTCATCGTACTTTGCCCAGATACCCATTTATAAAAAGGATTAGGGAACCGTCCGTTCCCCCAAAATCTCGCTGGCAAAAATTGACAAGCAAAACGAAACAGTGAACTGTTTTCATCGGAGTTTCATCCGTTCCGTTCAATTTGAGTCAAACGAATACGCATCGCATGCCACAAGAATGATGTTGAACAAATGAAGTGCAAAGAACGTAAGTAAAAATGTCCAAATGAACATGGAATGAATAGTCTGTTTTGGCACTTTATGAACAAAGCAGGAGGTGAGAAGAAGATGAATGTTGTTCATCTTTTGTTTGAATCGCCCTCAACAGACTAGCAAAAGCAATCACAGCTTGTTGCACTGTGCTTTGCGTCGTACGATTCCATCGCCGACCTATCAGTTCCGGTATCATCTTCGTCGTCAAATATTGAATCCTATCACTTGACGGAATTTGCTCCAAACAAATCGTAAGCCAATAGATCAACCGACAACTGCCAAACATTCTCCACACAGAGTACTTCTCGGCTTCCGATGTTTGTCTCAGCTCTTTACCCGATTGCATGATGCCGCTCACAAGTTCTCTTAATAAACTCAACTCGTATGCGACTAATTGTAGCTCAGTCAACTGGTGAACCAGAGATATGCGAAACTCCTCGCACGAAACAGCGCTCTCACAAATCATTTGGAAGTGATCAATCAACTCTGATATTTGTCGATTATTAATCCGTGTGAATTTTGACACATAAGCAAACGCTGAGAATGCTAGCACCACAGGATTGTCACTCACCTTTTCACATTGATTGCATGCAATTTGTGAATTACGAAACCAGAAAGAAATTGTCCAGTATAGTTGTCTGTCAAACGGATCGGTCAGTTGTGTTTGGCCGAAATGTTCACTCATAAACTCCTCAAGCGACTGTTCCGTCTGATCCAGTCTATACGGCCTACAGGAAACACGCATCGGTTGAAATTCACCGTTCAATAGCGTGTGCTCTGTCACACTGTGATCAATCAGTCCGTAACACTTTGTCTCAATTAATTCCAGTCGGTCTTCCAATCCAAGTAGAATGTTGTATTGCATTGCACGCAATTCTTCACTGACTTTGTTCACCGACTGTGGTAAGTCAATATCCTCACATACCACTTTTAGCACCACTCCACCGCGCACGTATAATGCATCCAGTGCGTAAGTGGCACACTCCGATCGGCGGAATTTGTTGATCAACGACACTGGCCATTTGTACATAATATCTACTACTGTCCCTGCGTTCACCGAGCTCCCACTCGGTTCCACATTCTCGCTGACTTCCTCATTGCCACGTGAGCAAAAACGATGTAGCACAGATTTGAATGCATCCGTGTAAATATCTTTCATATTCCACTGCCTTAATCTCGGACGATACAATCGAGGTGATAAGTTGAGAAATTGAGCCATTTCCTGACCCAGTCCAAGCGAATCTATGATATAAACAAACACGGATTTCATCATTCTATTCCCCATCTCGACCAGTTGCTCTTTGCCAACTTCGGATAGAATAGCTCTCAGTGGTTTAGTCAGATCATCGTTGTTGAATTGACTAAGCCAATTTATACGTGTATCAATTTCACATAAACGTCCTGACCATTCGGGTGGGTATTGTGGTCTCGGAACCCCGTCTATTCGAGGTGCATTCACAATTTTGATGTAGTCATTTCCAAGCAGTAGAGGTAGCAAAGGGAACAGTTTCGGATTCAAGCATTTCAATGGACTGTTTGATAAACAAAATCGTTTGCAAGATAATACAGAACATGTTTTCCGTAGTGTTTCACATCGCTCACACTGCACATTCAGCCGTTTTACCTCCCACCAAATCGAATCTAGTGGAATGAAGCAATACGGCATAGGTGAGTCTGAATTGACCAGGAATAAATCAGAATTTCGGCTAATCACTGGACAATTCAAATATACTGCCAGTTCGGCCGAATGCAAATGTCCTTCTGATCCCCATGCAACATGCTTGAATTGGAAGCTTTCAACCACGTCCAGAAACACACTAGTTGATAGAGGTGGCAGTTTATTGATTACATGTGATTCTTTATCCCACGAATCCTTACTGGTACGATTATTCATCATTTCTTCCCATTCTTTGTAGTGCTGCTTCTTTCTGTCCAAAAATGTGTCCAGATTGAAACCCTGAAATCAGAATAAGAAACCTGTTTTTACTAGTTCCTATTCTTGGTAATATTTCAGTGATATTCTGTCTAAGTATGTTCAGAGCCCTTGATCAATGGTCAATAGGATTTTCAGCTGCACATCACCAAAATCTGGATCATAAACTGCTCATCTGATGAATCGGGGTCTAGTTTCTCACAAATAACACCAAAAACCAGGCTTTCGTGATTACTGCTGTTGCGCAATCCATAATAATGATGGGAATTGGTTGATGGATGCTGTGAGGATTGGGCTGGCACGCTGTCAATAGACAGACTGGTTCATTTATTAGACAGCTAGAGCAGCCAGCACGTTTCTGCCTGCCCTGAATCGAGGACAAGATTGCAGCGAACGAAGTGGCCCGGAGGACCAACCAAATGCCATTTGTCATCTGAAATGAATCAACCGACTGGGCCTGTTTTCAAACTAACCACTCAGAACAGCTGACCGTGAATAACAGTTGGACTAATGAGTTTGTGGGCCATGCATCGTATGTAAACTATCGTTTTTGCACCAATAAACCGAGATGATTCTAAGCCAGAAAGGTCTTCTCACTAGAGTTGGTGGGGCAGTTCAAAAGAGATGCAACATCCTATTCTAATGAGTCTTCTCCCAGACCCGATCAATTATGTGGAAAAGCAACGTGTAATGTCTTTTGTGCAAAGAAATACAACCCTAATAATGATACGAAATCAAAGGAATTAGACTATTGGGATGAAAATATCAACAGAGATCGATCCGTCTGCGGTTTTCTAGGACTGACCGAAACACTGAACAAACATGATTCCTGTCTAAAATATATCTCTAACAACAGCACCACATCAGTAGACAGACTCACAAGTCATTCGCTTAAGCAGGCTGTTCAGCTGGTAGTCAATATATTCTGCTCAGAACGTAAAACGAGAATACACAATCATCATTCCCACAGATCTTACAGAAGTCCATTTTGAGCAACAGTGCTGCGTAACTTCCGAGGGATATTTAAAGTCCCCGTACACCAGACATCTTCCTCCCGTTTCCCACATGGACCAGTTGGATCCCAGATGAATATCAATTTAATGGGATCGAAATACATCATACTCACCGATCAATGAGTACGGAAAATCTCGATTTCCAATATTAGGAACCAGTGAGTATATGGAAGATTACTCCGCATCCGTAAATGTGCCAGCCGTTTTTGAGTCATCATACAATACATAATACACAGGACGTAAGACCGAAGCAATTACGAGCTAAATATTTTAGTAAATACAATGCATACATGAATGGAATATATGGTCTGCTTGGTCGTGGGGCGCAACCACAAATACTGTGGTCTATACTTAGGCAGGGAAATGTGAATGCGAGGGTATTTTGTCCCCAGTGGGCACCCATCCACATGCACTGAGCTGATTTCGGGAATAAATGCCCAATCTTACGATAATGTGATTTCTTTTGAACGAAATACACACTCATTGACTGTGTGTTACCTTCATAGTACCTTGACAAACTGTTTATCATCTGACCATTAAACATCATCACAGCTATCAAACTGTGAACTTACGTCACGATTATGCCAGCCACCAAACACGAATATGGGATCCACATCGCAGGCAGCGAACATTCGCAAATACTTCAGCAAGACCGCATACAAACGGCAATATTCCCCACCGAACTGACTGGGTAGTTTGCATTTCGAACTCAGATATCCTAAGAAACTTGGCGCGTCAATGACCACGAGTGTGTTGTGTAGTAGGTGTGGTATGAACGATCTGGACTCCCTGTGAATGTAACTATTTAAATTGGATATCCCCATCACGATGATTTCATGAGATTTTACTGAAAAAGAAAAAAAGAAATCAAGGTTGTATTTCCATTTCCTGGTTAAACAATATGTCCTCCTCACGATCACGAATCAGCAACTGAACTACTCACGCCTCATTATCCACATTGAATGTGATTCAGACACTGCCTCGTTGCTTTACCTGTAGGGTTTTGTGCTCGGATTGAACAACATGAGCAGACAGACAGCCTCGTACGCACACGCGCTCACCGAGGCTAATCGATCAATATGGACACACTGAAGCCGTGCACACATACGGTGGTCATGTCAACCATGCATCCGCCCGGACTGCGTTGACCAATCAGATCTTGCCAATTTTCGAACGACCTTGTACGGTCTGATCTGATTGCACGCTTCACTTGCGTTTTTGTTTGCATGTGACTGTGACTGACGTACTAATCTGCCTGACCATTTCCCCACGCCTTCACTCACCTGCGTACAGTCCGGATTTTTAAATACTTGTTTACGCACACTGGCCTAGGTTGCATAGTAAAATGAGAGGAAAGGTGAAATGTGAAGAGTAAATCTCCATTTAAACTTACGAATAATCATGAATAATCTCAAGCAGATCGAAAATACTCAAAAATTATATAATCGGGTAATATGATGAATCAGTTGTGATCTTACGACTTCTTCAATACGAGCATCAGGAATTCGCTACTCACAATATGTTAGTAGCGACAGAACATCCCAAATTTGAAATGTAGCATTTCTTAAAAATGTAGCACTTTTTCCATTCTCAGAGGGGTGTAACATTTCAGAGCCTTCAGTACATACGGTGCACAACCGCAGCATGTGCTACTACTAAATTAGTAGATGGCGCAACGATTTGTAATTGTATTTTGTACTTATACGTCAAACGTTTGTAAATAACAAGCTTACATTTCAGGTAAAAGGCTCTGACAAAAATAGAGTAAAATAAACAAGATACACAACAACGCACACTACAGGTATATAAGATTGAGAACGAGAAACAAAAGATCAACCAAATCTAGAAAACAATTCTGTTTTAGTCTTGTCCTTGTTGGTCACTACCCGCGCCAGGTAGGGCACAGGATAGATTTTACATACGAAAATTCTGGAAGAAAGATGCCAAAATTCAGATCAAGTGGATGAGTGGGAACAACAAACAGATAAGTCAGGGTGTGATGGATGCTTTGGATCCTGCATTATCTTATGTACTAGATTCAATATGCTGCTTGATAACTTCAGTCAACTTAAAATAAAAATGGAGTGATGAAAAGCGGCGAAAGGCTTTCAAATCTTGTTTTGGAAGGCTGCGCAAAATTATGAGTAGATAATATAATAGGACTGGAAGAACACAATAAAGGATAAACCTAAAAACAACTGTTGATGGTATTCGAAATTGTAAGAGTTTTCTATTTGAAAAGATAGGCGTCGGATTTTGCCGACACAATACTGAATGTGAGATGCTCATCCTAGATGGGTGTCTAGGCTAACATCCAGATACTTGATGGAACTAACTCCGGGTAGAGATTTGGAATTCAGTGTAACGGGATCTGTGAGAACAGGTGAGCGAGAAAGGCTAAAAACACATTTAGGACATTTAGATGGACTCAGTTTTAGACCCAGCTCGGAATAGAAGAATTCCATTCGAGATAGGTTTCCATCGAATTTCCTGAAATCTAGGGAATTAGAGGAAGCTTGACAAAGAAAAGCATCATCATTCTTGGTCGAATGAACATTTGGTCGCCGGACATTTAGTCGAATGGACCCTCGATCGCCAGACATTCCGATGATTGAATTACACTATATTCACTCAAAGTCTGTCAAATGTCGCACACCCCGAGAGTAGCAGAAACCCAATCCCAATCCGTCTTTCCAATGCTTTTCAACCTTGAAATTAAGTACCCTCAAAATGCCACAGTCTGTATAATGTTCCCATTATCGCCCAGACCAATCTCAGTCTCTCAAAAGTAGCACCCGATTGGCGGAGACTGTTCTCATAAGTGACTGGTCAAAACAAGTGATCTATTCGACTAATCGATTCAGGGTCGACCACTCATGAGTCAAAATTATCTCACTTCATACACCAAGTGTTCTTCGTCGCTCGAAGCACAGGTTCACAGAAATATAAGACGGAATAAATAATTTAAAAAATGGAATGGAGGACAACGATTGAGCCCGGCTACGCTCAGCGGTGACTTGAAATGAGAGTGGAAGTTATATCAATACTTGTGAATACGTACGTAAGTATTATGCGCGGTCATCAATGGAAACATTTTCTCAATGAGATGCTCACGGACGGATATTATAAAGAGGCAATTAGAAATATAAAAGCAAGGTCATTATGTTGTGTTATTATTGCTGGGCTCTTTTTCCTACCACACCTTTATATAATGAGAAATATGCAACTGGGGCAAATATCTTCGCACTTATTTCAAACCATATGAAAATATTCGCTCCAAAACAGCACTGAGTATTTCTGGGTTAGAGGAAAACGAATCAGAGAGCAGACGGTTGTTTTTTAAACCTAATTGGGGTTGAACGAGTTGAGAGCTTAATTTTTTTCTTCGGTGAATAACTAGTATCAGCCGTTCTCCAGTGCTCTGTTTTCCAGCCGGTAAACGTGACAAACTCCCTGAATCTCTTTTCTCTGCATTTCTATGTATAGTTTGAGTAATCTGAATAGCAAGAATACCAATACTTGTAGTTTCGTAACTAAATGTTTGTTAGATACGTACGTCCGATTCTGAACTTTAGTCAACTTTATTCGGTGTCTAGGCCGAGTTGGAGTGACGCGCTCTCCTCAGAAACCAAATCAAACTAGCTGAGGTTTATTAGCGGTACTGCAAACAATAATCAATCAAAGGGGTAAGTGTACAAACCTCAAACGTGGCGTCCTCACGGGAATCACCGTTTACTAACGTTCCGTACAATTCAGAATGGATAACACGTTCTATGGCCAATTGGCCGAGGCACAAGTCACCAAGTAGGTTAACGAAACGACCACAACTAATAATGACAAGGAAAGGAACGCGCATATAAGGGACATGAACGAACGGAAAGGCGATCAGGCGGAAATCGATCGATGGTTCTGGCCAACCAGGGAGTAGGGCAGGGATTCGCTCAGGCGCGCAAATACACGATTAGTCACGGGTCGAACAGGTCACAATCTTGTGTGGGTGCGTGTGTGCATGCATCGGTACATGTGCGTGATCAAACATGCCTGCCGGGTGCAGCCGATCAGAATTCGGTGCCCAATCGAGCAGTCTAGTCCAGATCTAGTCAATCGACCGAGTGTTGGTTCAGCGTGTGTGTGTGTGTGTGTGTGTGTGTGTGTGTGTGTGTGTGTGTGTGTGACGGAGACGAGCAACACTTGAGAGAGATGATGAATCATGTAGACTGGTAGCCGTGAAATCATGTGGTCAACGTCAAATGAATTAGAAATAGGTCAAACGGGTTCAAACGTAGCACAGGCTGGTGTTCATGAATGAGCAGGATTGAAACAGGCAAAACAGATTCAACAATGTTTATGCAATATTATAAACCATTCCGTATGTCTACCTACTTCATCGTCGAGAAAAACTGAAGGGTTTTCTTCTTGCCCGATCAATTTTGAACGCCTGGAAGAGCAATTTATTTACTTCCTTGATCGTCTGGCTTGGTTTGTATGCACTGTCCTACCCTGTTATCGATCTAAGCTATGTCTCACTACTCTCATCGTCACCAGATTGCCTTTACAATAGATTCCAACAAACTGAAGTGTGTTATAACTTGCAAAGTCCCTTAATTACCGTCTCGGTTGTTATTCGTGGTTTTACTATTTTACACTTTCCTTATAACTCATGTGATATTATTGCTGTGCAGTAATCTTCCTGGACCTACTTTAGAAAGAACTGCTCATACTTTACCGCGGATTGGCTATTATCAACAGACAAAACCGAGTTTCCATAGTACAACGTCTATTGGGACCTTATGTGGTTCTCCACTCCAAGTCCCAGGGTCTGTTGCCTATTATCTCTCATACTTCAATGGGCCTTTGTGGCTATAAGGTATATACTACTTCCACTGCACTCATCGACAGGCATGCAATTTAAAAAATTGAAACAAAACGTATGGCACATCGACTAGCCGATATGATCATAAGCTCGATCAACCGAAATAATGCTAACCATTAGGTTAGCATAGGACAACTAAAACTTGTCCGTTGCTATCATAAATAATCCAAGGTGGAATATCGCATGTACGCTTGGACAACATTGTAAAGAAACACACGAACAACGCACGAGCAAGTGCACACAAAAATTTACATGGATATACTCGTCATACTGCTTAGTTAAACGGTGCAAGCTCTAATTGATAAGCAAATAGTTGTTTTCGACGGTCTCATAAGTATGCCCAATAATAGTCGCTTCATTTCTTAGTTCCCATTCTGCTTGTTCTTTCCTCAGTATTTCCACTAGGCTATACAGCGTGAGGTGTTTCATTGGTATTCTATTTCAAGGCCCCTATGTCAACCCTCATTCGAGTTTGTTGTTTGTGGGACACCATGTAAAAAGCGCTCACGCACACTCCACAACCTCCGCTCCCATTTTGGTCTTCGTTTTTTTCCAATATCGATTTTCCCGATCCAAGTGCATTCAAAGTAGAGAAGGCAACCTGAAATGACGTTCTGGGTTTCACGCTCGAGGTTTGATAATAAATCACCTAAACAGACAGATACTTCGCTAACTGGAACAAATGCAAAGACCTGAAATGATTTCACGACGATAGCATTAATTTCGCTATTGTGCCAACTTTGCAATCCCAACGAGTGTATTTTCCGCCAAATGCACTGTTCAGAATGAAAGAAACATTCATACGTGTTAGTGCTTGGAAGGTTTCTTTCAACATTGATGGTCGCAGCTTTCTTATAATCAGTTGTTACGGAAGCAGGCTTGCGTTCTGCTTCTACTTCTTTGAGCATCTCGAAAATCACATCATATATAGCTTGCGCTCTGCTACCACAAATACGACAAACCAGCGGAACTAAGTGATTCTTGAAGAATCGTATCTAACCGACCATTCGTACGTAATGAAAAAAGCTGGACCCGGACTACACATACTGGAATAACGACCAGACCAGAAAATAACAGCAAGAATGTATTTTGTCACATTTGGTTGGTGCTCACTCGTTTATATACAAAAATAGGCATGTCTTCATTGGCCGATAAAGTCTTGACCAATCACAAGGCGATTTCGTTGTATCTAGACAATCTAACAGTTACGGTCCGGCTTTACTCGATCGGGTGGATACTGCAAATAAAGCTAGACCGCACAAGACCGTGTGTGGAGACACATGAATCACTACAACCTCCCTCCCTCAGAAGTTCCTCATCGATTTGGCTTGCTTGACGTACAGATCTTCGAACTGGTGCAGTACGGTGTAGTTGCGTTTCATCGACTGTTTCGTCTTCTTCGCTTGGAGCAGCACGAGCATCATTCTCGGTCACGGTTTCTGCTGCGCATTCAGGAGCTTCTCTGAAATGAAGTTGACTAACGTGGCGCCGGTGTATTGTTGCGTCTTTCAGGTCTGTGGTGTGTCCCCAACGTCAGTGTTGACACTTCGATCCCCAGCTACAAACTCCGTATCTCGTTTCACTCTTCGCATGTTGTGTGACCCGCTATCTACTGTTCGTGGTCAGGCTGGCGTTGAAACCACTCTGAGAATGAAAGCTGAGCATGCACTGCTCGACTGGATCCCAGTCAGCAGTCGTCTGTGTGCGGTTCGATTGAATAGATCTGTTTATGTCAAAAGCAGTAGACGGAAGTTTCGAGGTCTGTTTGTCGTTTCTGTGTATGCCCCAACTGATTGCAACTCTATAGAGGCTAAAGACGAATTCTAACAAGATTTGTCTCAAGTGATCAGCAGCGTGCGCTCTACAGACATGATCGTTGTTGCTGGTGATTTTAGTGCTAAAGTTCGAAGCCTAGAAGATACGGAGATAAATATGGGAGGTCGATTTGGCGTTCCAGCCGATTGAACTGATAACGGTGACGGACTCATCCAACTGTGTTCCGAATGAACCAATTATATATATATATATATATATATATATATATATATATATATATATATATATATATATATTCCACATGTGTCTGGTTTCAGACTGTGTGCCAAACATAAGATGGTACACTCGGGGAGGAAGGGGTGGAGAGGCCGAGTCCATGATTTGTTTGTGGGCGCGATACTGTCAGGTTGCCCAAGCCAAAGCAGGGCTTTGTGTAGGGGTCCACAATCGGAGCATTTAGCTACCCAAAGCTTAAGCTACAAGGCAGCGGGACGAAACGTGGGGTCCGTAACCCACCAGGGGCCGGTGACTGATTGCTCAGTTCATACACCCTTCGGATGAGACCAAACTTCCCGGGTGCAGAGTTCACCTCTCCGCCACATATGCCGGTGAGCATACCGTTGTAAGCCTCATACGCCACCCATGGTTGGTTTGGAATCAGGGTTTAGCCATCTCCCCTAGACTGACTATCAGTTAACCAACCTGATGGAGAGCGCCGGGCATTTGCTTTCGTCCTCTCACTTTAGTGGGAACACGTCCACCACGAGAACGCAGTGAGTAAGACTTCCTCAGCAGAGGCTGTGTTAGACTCACGGTCCCTTGGCAGCATTTCGAGAGGCATTCGGGACGAGTAGCCATCTCGGAGCCTAAGACACTCACTCCCGACCATACTGAGGCATCTGTAGGGGATCGAACCGATAAAGTTGACCGACTCATCCAACTTTGTTCCGACTATCGATTATTCTTAGTGAGTACAAATTCCTCCCTTAAAAAGTGGCACCGCCTAACCTTGCGTCCTTCTGCGCCATTACAACTTTGGAGTCAGATCGACCATATTGGTGTCGGTTACCGCTGGCAAGGATCAATTCAAGACTTTTGATCATTTAGTCCACATCTGTAGACAGTGATCACACTCTTGTCCGTGCTCGTTTCATCTTGCGTCTCGTCGGTGGCCGAAGCAAAGCGAAGGCTAGCCATCCTCCACAGTTGCTACCGGACTACATCCATCGATCAAATTTCGAGGCAGAATTATCCACCAGATTATCGATGCAGTCAAATGCCCAGGATCCAGAAGAGTGATGGACAGAGACCAAGCAGGCCCTACGCGGTATGCGTTTTGAACCTTCAAAATGCAATATGCTGCTACAGGACTGGGTTAGTCTAACACCAAACAATTTAGTATCTGGGGTGACTGTAGACAAGTTCTAGTATCTAGACAGCTGCATTTCACCTGGAGGTCGGGTATCGGATGAAGTGTCTTTGCGTATGCAAAAAGCTCGTTTGGCATTTGCCAACCTGAGTAATCCGTGACGTCAACATGACACCCGTTTATCGATCAGGGGTCGAGTGTATGCTGCTGCGGCCAGGCCAGTGCCTCTGTGTGGTTCGGAGACATGACCACTGTGGGTGGATGATATACGAAGATTGTCGGTATTTGAACACGAATGTCTTCACAGGATTGCTCGAATCTGGTGGGAACACTGTGTGAGCAATGCTGAGGTTCGGCGGAGTGTCTTAGGTTCAAGGATCAAATCACTAGATGAAACACCTGAGGTCACCAGGCTAACATGGTTTGGACATGTGTCGCGCAAGTCCCCTGCCAGGATTCCTCAGTGTGCTATGTTTGCTGAGGCGTGTACCGGTTGGAAGATGATTCGGGAGGTCAGTCCATGAGATGGAAGAAAGGTATGCAAAGATTATACAGTTGAATTGGCCCTGTAGGGCTTGTTAGACTTCCTGGGTGAGGTCCAAGGGACCCTCTCACTTGGTGGTTACATTGGATTATATAACTAGGTGTCGCAATCAATCGTTCCCTTGTACCCACAAACTTTCTTCATCCACTTGATACCAGTATTAATCGCTTCCCTATTACCTCTTTCACACACTTTTCTTCATTATTTCCTTCTGAGATTGCCCCTAGGATATAGAAACCAAAGCCACCGCAGCCAGTGCATGGTTAGGGGTAGTCTGAACCGAACTGAAATGTGCTGACTGCTATGACACACGCATACGCGCACTTACGCACGTCACCTCGACGTCATCCATACCATGAACAATTTATTCCAAACAATCAAACTTCCGTCCTGAGCCATACTTGTCTGTTGATTCGTTGCTCGCTGGGGGGCCCGGCCTGGCCACACACGATCGAATGTACTCGTTGTGTTCGGAATTCAGGGAACACAGAACGCAGTAAATCCGCTTTTTGATACATTAGTAAACACGCACGTAAGCAGACAAGCGGACAAACATGTGAATCATCCACTACCACGCGCAAGCATAATAATGTGTCGAGTGGACAGGAACAAAGATTCGATGTCCGTCAGACGCACGCCAAACTGCATGTGATTGGTAAAGTGGAACAAAGCATAATGTGGGATGGACAGGCACCTCGCACGCGAGTGCAAGGCCAACGAAATCGAGATGGATCACTTGCGAATGTCGATGACATGGGTTGTCCACGCAACGGTACTGTTTATGCTTGCGATAGACGTTTTATTTGTTTACTTGTTTGCTTACCAATTAAGGATGAACGGACTTCGTACGCACTATCTTTTGCCAATATTAACGTATACGAAAGCCCCATGTTAGGAAGTACTTTAGCAAGGAGAACTAGTCGCGATTGAGATATAGCAAAGAAAAACAGCTGCGTGTAGCAAGACCATAGGGTGTTTCACCCTAGAAATTCTGCCAATATCTTCTTGGAGTAGTTTCGGAAACAAAGACTGTAATTCGCAGGTTTGAACGGCAGAAATGCTCATTCTATCTATTCTTGGGGATACTTTCAGGTCTATCGTATCGTTTCTACCAAAAGGGTTTGTTAATAGTACTACATCTCCCAGAAAGCTTTAGCCAAAACCCACAATTCTTTAGCCTTGACGGACAACCTTTAGTCACGTAGGAACGTACACTGCAATATTCCTTTGTAAAGTGTCTTTCAAAAAGAGACAAAGTAGAAAATTGAATATCGAAATAAGGAAGGAATTATTAGAATAGCTGCAAAATCTGTATGACGACTGTCGAAATGGTAAGTACTTGAAGTGTTTCACGTAGAAAACATGAATAATGAAAGCGATGGGCGATTCAGAATCGAATTTCATGAGTAAAGAAATAACCCTACAGGACACAACAAGATACACAGTGCGAATGTCGGCGGGAAGTAATCGAGGTTAAGAAGAAGAATATACAAACGAACAAGAACTAACAATGTGTATACAGTCATCACTGGGCATAGCATTCGCTGAATTACTCGGTAAGCCATCAGTCTCGGAAACAACGCGTGAACAACAAACCTTACGACGCATGCGACACTGGGATGCGGTGTTGAATGCTACCACAACGATAACACCGCGTCATTTTCAACGGCTTGTGTGAAATTCTGGATCCTCGTAGCAGTGTTATTTCTCCTTTAGGGCCCATAGCATGAAGTACCTAATTAGCCTCAAGTATTGCCATTTTTGCCCCAGAAATATCACCTGCACGAGTCCACGTGAGTGTGCTGGCCCCTTCTGCCAGCAAGGCCTCACGAACGCAGAATTTGATGTGCTATCAACCAGTTGTTAGATTTGCAATACTTCCTCCATTTTTATTGGGAATGGTATTGTAAGCACAAAGAACAGTGGTACATGTAACCCGTGTAATAAAATCCTCCGTGGACTCTCCTGATGCCTGGTGCAAGTTGCGAAAACTTGTAACGGGTGAAGTATGTGTTCGTGCGGAAATAAAATGTTTATCCGGAGTACCAAGTGCGTCTCGGAGATATCTGTTTCTCAGGTTGAGGAAATCGAATGCGTGCCAGCCTTCAGTACCAATGTGTGAACATAGTAGTTTGACGTTGACAAGGCCCGTGATTGTCGCAGTAGAGTGTAGTGTACTAATTAGTCCATATGGAACAATAAGTAAATAGGACTCCATACTCTATACCCCCGTAAAGAAAGATGCACTCCCAAGACCTCGTTCGTCTGAACTGAAAAAACTGCAATAACATGAACGCTTCGGGACATAACGCCAGAAGATCAGGAAGAATCCGGCTTCCAATCAATTGGCACCAGTCTGGTGTTTTGAATCATAATAAATAACGCATATTATACTACAAACATATCCGAAAGTACATTTCCTGACATACTCCCCACTCAGAATTCAATCCGAATAGCACTTTCCACTAATCGTTTCCATGTATTTTTTATCTCGAAGGAAATAAATGCGTTGTTTATCGTCATACAATCACTCATACCATAAATGCAACTGTTTATCATTCCTGGATATGCCCACGTTAGCATTTTCCTTTGTTTTACATACCGCGTTTGATTTGTTAATGGGTTTATAAGAAAAGAGGGGATGATGTTGCGAGGCCAATCCACGTGTTGTCGATGCTCGCACGTGATTCATTTCTATCACGTTCGCTTTGCACTCGCCAGTACGATGCCTGTCTGTGCCACTCACTGATTTGTCCTTCTCCACCAATCATATGCAGTTAGCCCCACGTGAGACTGATATCGATTAAGCTCTTTCGTTCGCTTGACACATGTTTACGCCTGGACTTGCCGGACATTGGTCCTGAATACAAGATATTCCGTGCATACGTACTTTCGTTCTATTTACTAATTTCCTTGCACAACAGGGACTACAGATTTACCTTGAATCCACGATTACGGCGATGCTTGTCGCCCACTATGGAATCATAAGATTTTATGAAATCAGTACTCGGCAGTACATTATTTTCGAAGGTTGACCTAGCTGATCCATACCTGAAAATTCCACTCCTCCCAGAATCAGTGCCACTTATCACTACCAACATCTCTTAGAGCATGTTCTGGTACAATTTTCAACCTTTTGGTTTGCACGTCTCATTGGGCATTTTCCAGGCTGCCATTGATAATGCGATTGAAGATTTGGCCTGAGCAATGTCACATCAGAATGATGTGGTCTTATTCAGCGCATCGAAGAAGGAACATGATTATCGCATGATGCAGACTTTGGGAAGATTCGTAACCAAGAATGTTCTGATCAAGCTCTCAAAAAGCAAGTTCATTGTCAGCAAACTGAACTTCATTGGTTTCACGGTGAACACCCTGGACGCATCCGATGTTGGAATCAGCGCAGTGCTTGAACAATATTGATACCCGATCATCTGCATTTCTCGACTTCTGAATGTTTCTGGGAGATGATATTCGTTTACAGTGAGGTTCACAGATACTCAGGAATGCGCTTCCCGTGTTCAGGGCAGTACATCGGCTCCACAGGTATTTGTTTGGGTTGAAGCTGACAGTTATCACTGATCCACATGCTTTACACTTTCTGTTTAACTCCAGTGCCCTTGAATTCTATTGGTACGACATTCTACATCAGACTCGTAAACCAGTCTGACAAGCTGATTTTCTGTCAAGATTATCACGATGCGCGTTGGCAAGACTGGTTGCATCGGGAGAGGTAGTTTATCGATCCATATATCCCGGAAATACGCGTCGTTAATTTAGCGTCTAGCCAGCAGGGACCGCATATGACACATAAGTTGGAACATCAATTGATCTCCGAGTGCAATGAAGTGAACAGCTCACGGAGCATTTTTCCGACTGACTTTCCGGTGTGTTGAATCAATGGCACTTTCAGCGTGGTGTAGGGGCCTCCGGTGGAAGGGGAGCGAGGAGGTCTTCCACGTGGACGATGGCGTCGAAAGGAAGTGCCTGGACAATGTGAGAACATTTGTCACGCTCGCTGGTTATGCGTCGAGTGGTCAACAGAGCCTCTATTTGTTTGAACCGCACTCGTGGATTGGCCGGATCAAAAGCAAGCAGTTTGAAGGAATCCGCGTGGATATCAGTGGATTCGTTGTCGGACACGGTTAGACGTGAAATTCGGACCAAAATGATCAAAGCTAGTGTCAGGAAGGCAGAATAAAACTATGCTCACCAATTTTATAGTGTACTGATCTGTCTATTGGTACACTAAGTCAATACCAGAACCATCTAAGATGACACCGGCAAACTGCCATAGGCGGAGGAGCGTGTTCAGTTGGAGAGACAAAAAAGCCTCTAAGATAGAAATAAAATGAAACATATTGGGCAAAAAGAACTCACAGTTGCTCACAGCACTTACCGTATATAGTTAAGCAACGTTCTCAGCCTAATTCAGTTCAGTTGCCGGGATTCAGTGGCAAGTCGTTGAACTAATCAACGTGGTATGCGGCTGAGTGGTGAAACATCAGTGTGAAAGCTTCAGAAATATTTACTGGTCAAAATTAGAGCACTGGTCCAATCTATTCCAGGACACTCCAAATCGGAAACCGAGGTTGTGCCAGAACGAATGATTTATTGGTTAGTTTTTTTGTTACGCGGTATTGTGTGTGTGTGTGTTTTCGAAAGCGTGTGTATTGATTGCATACAAAAAAGCGGTACAACGAAGGAGTGCTGCTTCAAGGGACGTTGAAAATCATGGAATAAATCGGAAATGTACAGAAACCTACAAGGATCGCGTTTAGTGCCACGTTAGTCTGCTAGGAAAGACCGGCTGCGTGCTGGCCACGAATCCACTACTGCCCTCACTATTTCAATACCGGAAGGACACGGAATAAATCAAGGACTGGTTTTCCATTATTCCACATTTTGGGAAATGGCTATTTAGCAGCGTCGTTCCAGAATTGGATGAGCTAATGTAACAGATCCGACACTGTGCAAGTTCGAACCAACAATGTCAAATGTTGTCTCTGGAATTCAGTAAATAGGACGAAAGTACGTATGCACGGAATATCTTGTATTCAGGACCAATGTCCGGCAAGTCCAGGCGTAAACATGTGTCAAGCGGACGAAAGCGCTTAATCGATATCAGTCTCACGTGGGGCTAACTGCATATGATTGGTGGAGAAGGACAAATCAGTGAGTGGCACAGACAGGCATCGTACTGGCGAGTGCAAAGCGAACGTGATAGAAATGAATCACGTGCGAGCATCGACAACACGTGGATTGGCCTCGCAACATCATCCCCTCTTTTCTTATAAACCCATTAACAAATCAAACGCGGTATGTAAAACAAAGGAAAATGCTAACGTGGGCATATCCAGGAATGATAAACAGTTGCATTTATGGTATGAGTGATTGTATGACGATAAACAACGCATTTATTTCCTTCGAGATAAAAAATACATGGAAACGATTAGTGGAAAGTGCTATTCGGATTGAATTCTGAGTGGGGAGTATGTCAGGAAATGTACTTTCGGATATGTTTGTAGTATAATATGCGTTATTTATTATGATTCAAAACACCAGACTGGTGCCAGTTGATTGGAAGCCAGAGAGGGTGTGATCACTGCCGACCAGCAGAATCATGCTGTAGACATGGGTTAAGATGATACAATTTGAGAAGTAGACCGCGCACTATTCTCCTTCAAGCAGTGTTTTGTTGTCAGTGAAATGAACGCTTTAAGGTAATATTCGAAGTCTCGAGAAATGCTCCGAACTCAAGTGAGCAAGAATTGAGATGGACATCTTCTCAGCATAATCCTGGTTTAAATCAAGTCAGCACAAGTAACGTGAAATGGTCGCTGTATTGCTCCTTTTCAAACTACAAGTTCGTAGGCGGTAACACTGGTGGATTCAGGGGAAGACCTGTCGTGGTTTTTTGTCTCCGTAATTGCCATTCCCGCTTTAACCTACCAGTGATAGTCACTGATAATCTACTCAGAATAAATTCCATCAAGTACTTTGGAATCGATATGGGCACCGAAATCTATTGGCTCTCCCATATTTGGCACTGCGTCGGTCAGCTTAGTAGAACGTCGCTGGCCATTCACCACTGGGACCCCAGTAGGAATAAAGTCTTCAACGGAAAAACCTAATGCGACCCAATCCAAGTTGTTTTTAAATTGATTACTAGAACCTGTGGTAAACCACATGAGAACTGAATTTGGATACCCTCTTATATATTCCACCAGTCGTTATGTTTGCTAAGAGCCACCCGAAATTCAATGCAAGCATTGAGTGACCATATTAGGAGACTACTAGACTGAGGTACGTTTAAACCGACAAAGATTCTATCGGTAACGTTGATAATTCCTTAATTCTAATGTACATATATCTATTCCGTCTTACATACGGACCATAATGGTAATTCAGTACATTCGTAGAATTCCCCTGCAGTCTGCTTTCCTCACTCCCATGACTTGAATCAGCGTGTTACCCGGCCCTTGTCAACTACTTCGACCCACACGTCTTCCTTCCTCATGTTGAACCTGGGGACCTTGTCTCCGTTGACCTACCGTTTTCCCTATGAGTGTATTTTTACAGTGGACCGATCTCCCATTGCGCCCAATCCAGGGGCTTACTACCTTCACGATGTTTGTGCGTCATAAGTGTCCGACCTTGTGTGTCATGTTTGTCTCCGTTCTCTGTCAGCTTTCTCACCCGCACCACACCAGTGACCTTTGTACTTTCCTTCCATGCTAAAGATCACGCCACTTCTGTGTCAGGGTCTATGTCAAGCGTGCGCGCTTGCGTGCAATCCTCTTGATTCTTGTCTGAACTAATTTCACGGTCATATCTCTATCCATCCATCTCATGTACTCTACCCACTCTTTCTCTGAGTGGTCGATTGTTCTTGCTATGAAAGATGAATTTCATCTTACTCCGATGACTCGGTCCCGTATCGTTTGGCATACCTTCCTCGCCAGATCCTTCAGACGATTTGATATCTATTCCAGGACACTAATGATTGAATTACCCCCAAGAAATTGAGGTGTGTTGTTCGTCACTGTAGCGATTGTTCCCTAGAGTACACGTAAACCACCGACTCGCCTTATTTGATTTAGGCTTCGATTTCGTGCTCCACGAGTCACTCGTTCACTTGACAGCGATTCAGTTACATGGACACTGAGATTTTCGTCCTAATAACCTGACATGAGTTTTCGGTTGTAAGTGAAGTATTCGTATTAACTTCTTCCTCGTTGCTGTGAATATTGGTAGCATTCCTTCGGTTGCCACCAAAAATCACAAGTGAATCATGTTTTATTCACGTCTGCAACATTACTGGAACACAACTTATGAATCAATCAGCTTTGGATAGACGTATTTCCAGTAGATTTATTCCTAAAGTCTATGTGGTGATTCAGCAGCTGTCACACGTGATATGGCCAGGTACAACTTCGTAACCACGTACAAGAATGAGCCTCAACCAATGAGGATCACCTCGGACATTTCTGACAAAAGCTCCGTGTGATTGGTCATCTTTGAGTCTATCAATTATATTCTGTAATTAAACATATTTATATAAACCCACTCTACAATACAATTACCGTGCTATTTCGTGGCCTTGGTATTCTTGCTACTTCCGTTCGCGTAGTTCTGGGTGGGGGCAATTTCGATACAAACTATCAAATCAGTTCATTACGACTACTACGGTCTACCAACGTGAAAATCACTTCCAAAGAAGGCGTGATCACTATCTATCAGCCGGATCATGCTGTGGACATAGGTAAAGAATCTGTAATCTGAGAGCTAGACTATACGCGAGTCACATTTACACACCACCTCGAAGTCAGTAAGAATGATAACGCCATCAGGTATTACACACTTACGATAAATACACTGAAATCAAGTGATCACAAAATAGAACCGCGGTCAAGGTGATTGTTGATATCATATGCAAGCGTGATGCGATGGTTTCCTTTGCCCTGTTCAAAAGCATCATTCATACTGAGGACATCCCGCGAGTCTCTACTGGGTTCTGTCCCTCACCTAGCCCGTTAGATTGTCTTTAACGATAAAGTACTTTGCTTCAACGTTAGGCGATGTCACATCCATGTGTCATTGTACGCGAATTTTGACCACTCGCCACCCACACTGCGATCGAAATCCAATGATGAACATCTTCTTAGTGGATGCCAGATTGAAACGAATTCAATATAGACAATTCTAAATGCCACATGTTCGACTTCTTGCGCCTTTTCAAAGTACTGGTTCACTGATAGGAACAGTGCTGGAGTCAGAGAAAGTTTATCATACGTTTTCGTTCTTATCCCATTTCCATTCTCGTTTAATCCATCAGCTTTAGCCACTGATAGTCTATTCAGAATAAACTTCATTAGATATTTTGGAGTCACCATGGGCACTAGGGCCAATGAGCAAAAGCCTAATGCCATTTAATCGGAACTGATTATTAGAAAGCTGACAAGAAACTGAGAAACAGCATTTGAGAATTGAATTGGGATCTCCCCTAATATACACTGCCACTCGTTATCCTTGCTTAGAGTCGCTCAAAAATCGATGCAGGTACTAGATAAAAATGTCACGAGGTGAATACACTGAGATACCTTGGAACTGACATAGATTCTGTCGTTATGATCTATAATTTCTTTATTCTAATGCAAATCTACTTGTTCCGTCTTATACATAGAAACCGAGGTTTTCATGGTAATAACCATGACGATTAACTTACCTTCTGTGAGACTGACAACAACACCGTCAGTTCCCTATAATGTGCCACCTTCTGCTTGCTGAAATCTTAGTGTTTCCGTTGCTTACTTATTTTGACTACCCCGAACGTCTTCCGAGTGGATAACCCAGTTTTACGAGATCTTCGTACTAACGTGATGGTCTTCGGTGTTTTGTGCACTCGCATTCTACTTTAAACCAACTGGTTGCGAACTCCATTGGACACGCAACCACCCGACGGGTCATATGGTAACTTCTTCTGCCACTGATTAATTTCATTTTCGCCGATAGCCACACAAAAACCTGCAATTTTCTTCTTCGTCCACCGATCTCTAATGTCTTTTGGTACCATATCTTCAATGGCACAGTTCCGCTATACTGAACATGTGACTTTCCAATCACTTAGGTAACATTGTAAGGAAGAAGGATGTGGTGTGAGAGTAACAAATTACTTTATTTCTTTTTAGATGGCACCAGATAAGTAAATCAGAATCGTAGCATTTTACTGTAAATGCCCCACTGTATATTTGAACCATTTCTCCAACCCATCTTATTATTACTTATGCAGTTCTTGACGGTAAATCCATGCTTCCAGGGTATCATGTGTGAGTAGGTATTGGATTACTTAACAGCCGACCGAGGTATTTCAACATGGAAGTGCCGGATCATTGATGTTTTCCTTTGCATGAAAAATAACACATATGCACACCACTGAAGCATCGCACAAATAGGATGATGTGACGTATCCCATCTATTTCATTGTAACCAGAAATTGCTTAATAACTAGTGTGGTGAGTGTATATACTATTTAGTAAGTAGTTGATTGCTGAAAACGCAACTATGGACAGTTGTGGATTAACAACGAACTCGGGCATCGAAGGAACAAGCGCAGTGATTAAGAGAAAGCATATCAACCACACGACTGCATTTTTCTTCTAGAAAACAGCTCCCTTCAATCAGACTGGATCGCTGGAATGAAAATAAGCATTGTTGTCCCTTTTGATTAGTTTTGATGACGATGAGTCCATTTTTTCCGGAATCACGTGGGACCATGTATCGTCCTTCTGAAGGTCAGCCATGTTACCCGACGAGATTACTTGGGTAGAATCACTGACGCTTGCGTCAACCGCTCAGTAATGTGTATGCCCAGGTTGAGCTCTATTCACGTTGATGACCTTACCATTTCCGAACCCCAAATGCGCGGTATGCACGCCCAGGAACGAAATATTCCTGCTACTTTCAGGATAGGAGGCTTCAATCCATGAAAAAAAAACTAGCAAACGGGAATATAGCCAAATGCAGCAGGCTTTCTCAACAGAGCAGTGGACTGGAATGATATTTTGAAAACTGTTTTGAATTTGAAATGAACTGTTTGAATTCGTCTGAAGTATGAAAATTTGCTCATAGCCAGGTGGGTAGCTAGATTTCCGTGGAAATAAATATGTAGGCTTTTCTGGGCCATATTATTATTATTATCATTATTGTTATTACTATAACCACTAGCTGTACCCTGCCACCCTTTGCTGTGGCTCAGTCTGATTAAATGGGAAAGAAAGAAAAGAGAAAGCGCACGTGTCTAGCATGTTTGAGTTTCCAAAGCTTGTAGGTATTCAATATTTTCGTTGTTCCGTTGTCTGCACAGATATGCAGATTGTCCAATTTGTCGACTCTAAAACATGCGGCATATAATGGTCCATATTAGAAGCAATCCATATCTAGATCCAAACTGCACAATTCTAAAGGTTGGTTCTGAGCTTTGCTGATGGTGATTGCAAACACTAATCGAATTAGGAATTTCAATCTCTTAAATTGAATAGTCATATCCGTGGCAATCACGGGGATGAGAGGAATGCGGACATCTTCACATTTCAAATGTCCTGTCATGAATGTTGCTACTGTGACGTGGCTTATTAATTTTTTTCTACTGCAAGCCACGTGCCTGTGCAAAGCTGTGGCTGGTTGATATTTCGCAACATGATAAGTGGCACTCCGATTTCCAATTGCAGTACGTGCGGAAACATCCCTGGCAGATCGAGAGAATTCAAAAATTCTGTTGGATAATTAACCACTTCATCTACTTCCACAACAGTGGCAGCGGACTTGCACATGACTACCTTACTTTGAATGTTAGAATGAATAATATTGTTAAGTTGGTAGACGTTTTTGTTCATGACCACAAAAATAGCTCGTCCACTCAGCCAATCGTGATTCTTATAATTGGTTCGAATATTGGGAAATACCTTCTCAACCAATCCTTCTTCTGACGTCACTAAATTGCAAACGTTTTGAGACAATGAAATCCGTACTCAGGTAAGCTAAACCGGCACCTTTCCGTTCCCAATTTTCAGCAATTGATATGAGAATACATCAGCTGATCGATCGTTTTACAGTTGGGCACGCATATTTGCAGTTAGTTTTAACGTCTTCACGTGTCGCCACGAAGCAGAGTAGTTCAGGCAAGCATTTATTTCGTCCGCTGGTTTTGATCGAGGAATTACAGATTTTGTTTGCCTCAAATGTCCTGCAAACAATATTAATGAATTCACAAATGGATTGACGTTTCCACTCAAATCCTCCGACGATCGATCAAGAATCTCGAGAGATATTTCGTGCTTCACTGTGCGCTCACTCTAAACCATTGGTTTGCATTTTTGCAACACTTTCACGTGCCCGCTTCTTTTGAAATTTCGCGCACGTGAGTTTCATTTTGTTGCATATTCAGTGGTAATTTCAAAGCAGAATGAGCAGTTCTTCTACCTGGCAGCAATATTCTGGCTATTCCGGACGATACAAGACCTGAGGCCTTGTCATTATGGGGTCAAATTGCTGTCAGAATCTATCTAATTAGGAAAGCTTTACCAACTCCTCATGACGCATCTGAGAAGAAGATTTCGCTAACCACGTTATTGACAGTTTGCATTATTTGATCGTAAATGCCATTTTGCTCGAGCTTTAGTGTAGGAATATTTGATTGCACTTGTGACAAAAGATCAATCGTGTTGTAATTTTGTTCTCGACACAATTCTGCATCGAACGCCATGGTAGCAGATCGATTCGGTGATGGCTTTCCCAATTGACTGAGAACTTGAATCGCAATTTCTAAGCACAGATCTTTGATCATTACCGACTCTTTGTGAAATCTCTCTTGATATTTGTATTTTGCTTGCGTACTCGACGAAAATACCTTCAGCTATGTACGATTTATATTTTTTCCATTACTCTGTTGGAGATGAAGGAGAACAGACAATCAGTATGATTGCAAACGAAGCACGAATCTGATTTGGATGTGACTTGTTGCACGCGTCATTACTGCACACATTCCAATGTCGGTCGTTCTCCCATAAATTCAGAACTTCTCGTGCAATTTTTACATCGAACAGATGGTGCTGTTTTCAAAAAGCAAGTTTTTACCTTTCACCGGTGGGGCATCTATATAAGAATGAATACATAAAACACGCCCCTATTCAGATGGAACTCTGCAGCAACATTTCAAAACCATCGGTGGAAAACTCTCAGAGATTTAAAACTGAATATTTATATATAGGTAAGGTGAAATACTATTTGATGCTTTAGTTACGTAAATACTGAGTGAAATCATATCATGTGAGCGAACATTGTTAGACGTTTTTGAATGCTTACATATTTCATCGATTATTCAGTTTATTGTTCCTATATGGCAGAGAATGCGTCTCAGTGAATACCCGATAACAAGTGTTGTCGGAAATTTTGGAACTTAGTCAAAGTTTTGTTTACCTTGGGTAACCTTTCTGAATACTGATCTGTACGCTAGTTTTGACTTGTTACAACTGTACTCATGTAAGGTGGATGGTGATTTGCTGACAACCACTGGTCTGACGTAGGGCACCGACAGACGTCCAATAGCCGGAGAACTCCGGTGGGCAGCCTTCCTGTCCAAACATGCCCTGCAATTCTTTTCCTCAAATCTGCTACGGATAGTCTGTTAAGTGAATCGATATTGAAATCAACCACGAAATCATATTATTATGAATGAAAACTTGTTTGTCCGTCTTTCGATTATGGATAATGTGCCCCTCCGAGCTAGAAACTAAGAGCAAAATGATTCTCTCAAGTTCGTTAGCCGGAACGTCAGAAAACTGTCCAATGTTGCGTTCCTTCAAAAGCAGCCTACATAAACTACGACTCTCGTCACACTGTTGGGCTAATTGCTGTGTGCCACTCCGGGGAGGTTTATTGGTATTTTGAGCGATTTCGTCAGTAGTAGTACTACGGAATTGAAGATGCAATACGAAATAAAATAACAGATTGGTGCACAAAGACGACAATAGCAGACGACCATAATAATATGCCACAAAAATGGATAAATATTTATTTCCATGAAGATCTACCTACTCACCTGGCTATGAGCAAATGTTCATACTTCAGAAAAACTTCGGCAGTTCATTCCAAATTCAAAACAATTTTCAAAACGTCATTCCACTCCTTAACTTAGTTCAGAATGCACAATACAATGGGCCACATTCCCATTTGCTAATTCATTTTTGGGCATAAATTCGCCGGTGCCGTGCTTTGGTCGTGTAATGACGCCCAGATATGTGGTCACAACCCAATCGCGTACAAAATCCCTCTAATTCAAGTCGTATTTTCTACGCATCGTCCGGAACCCGATGTGATACAGTTTTGTTGCTAACCCCTCTTGGTCGATCGAAAATCTCTCTGCTCTTAGCGCTGCTGATTTTCTGCCTTAGCAAAATGGCTGCAGATCGATATTCACTGAATGAGACAATTTTCTAACCGATATACACGTAAGTACCAAAGGGCTCGCGCATCTGGTCAACACCCGTGTGCTAGTCATTCTGTTTGGGTGAGCGGATGTGTTTACGACAACCAGTTCCACTGCAAGCGTGACTACAGAGACAAGCTCACTTCGTCAGGTCAATTGATGCTTGTCCACTCGGCGAATCTTGAAGGGAACACATTCGTTTTTCTCGACCACGGTCTGTGCAAAATCTGGGTAACCGTGCTCATCACCTGATGATCACTTCTGGACGTACCTGTACACTAGGCTTGCTTGTACTTGCGCTCATCGCGCATTGCTACTGAATACATGTTCATCCGTGCAAGCATGCTTTTCTTCTGACTGTCGAATTTGGGGCTAAAACAAGGACAGATTTTCCTTGGATCTCAATCTGCAAACGTTGTTTGATTTTGTATGTCCACACAAGTTTTTCTGCGTAGAATGATACTGTCATTGTGCACTAGAAAAGCGTGGTATGCGCATTAGCTATGCTCTGAAGACAAGATACCGAAAACGATGGAAACTAACTGCAACTTGCTTGAGAAAAATGTGAACTTTCTCCTAATCACTGCGCTTGTTCCTTCGATGCCCGAGTTCGTTGTTAATCCACAATTGTCCATAGTTGCGTTTTGAGCAATCAGCGACTTACTCATTCAGTAAGTAATATGTACACTCCCCCACACCCGGTATGCTTACCTGATGAGCGGCAACAATGGCGAAACCAGTCGTATGCTTGTGGGGGGTTTCGGTTCTACCAGTCATATCGAAAACTTTGTGTAGTTAAGTAGTGTACACAGTATACTCATCTTCCAGAAAGCTGAATGAGACGTGGTGAAGATACAATTAGAACACTAGGAAGGACCACCGGAAAGATAACTATTCAGAATAACTCACAATGTTTTAGAGATTAACAGTTAGATTCTTACTTCCTTTTTGGTTGATACAGCATGACAAGTATTTTCGACGTTAGCATACCACATTGCAGTTTCGGAGGAGGCATACGAGTGGTTGCTAACATAAATGTGGGGAAAGTGCAACAGTTTGGAGAACTTTGGAGTTATTGATTAGGAACCTGGACGACTTACCGGCAAATCTAATGTTTGGGACACCTCCTGAAAAGTGGTTCTTGGGTCAAACTGATAAACTAAGTAAGCAACTGAAGGATTTTCACATCTTTCTTCCATGTCATGGACTGACCACCCTTACTCATCATCCAACCGGTACACACCTCAACAAACATAGCACGTCGAGGAATCCTGTATTCGGACCCACCTAACTGCGATGATTCAGCAGATGTCACACGTGATATGGCCAGGTACAGCTTCGTAACCACGTGCATGGTGAAGTCTCAACCAATCGGGGTCACCTCGGACAATTCCGACAAAAGCTCCGTGTGACTGGTCATCTTTGAGTCTATCAATTATATTCTCCAAACAAACATATTTATACAAACCCACTCTACAATACAACTAACGTGTTTTGCGGCCTTGCTTTTCCTGCTACTTTCGTTCTGGGTGGGGGCTATTTCAATAAGGACTATCAACTCAGTTCATTACGACCATTAAAAATTGCGTCAAGTCATGAAGCAGCCAGGTACTGAACAGCTGAACGTGCATGATAGTGTATCTGAAATTGAAGACTGGATTGAACATTCCGAGTTATGGTGTAGCATACGAAAGGATGTGAAGAAGGAGAACCAGACTGCCTTCTTATAGACGGCCGGCGGCCGTTCATTGTACTGGTTGATGAAAAACCTTGCATATCCGTGCGCCCCTACCACAGTTCTGTTCGACAAGTTGAAGGCTCTACTGCTAGACCACGTGGTTCCGGTCAATTTTAAGACGACCGAACGTGCCAACTTCCATTCGCTGGTTCGTGGTCCCAACATGGAGTTCCGTGAATTCATCCTAACACTACAGACACAGGCTGCTAATTGTAATTTTGGTGATCGAATCGTTGCTTCTCGTGCGGCGAATTTCACCTACGTCCCACCTACCACTTTCGTAATGCGGTATGCCATTCTCGTGGAAAGCTTGGTCACATTCGCAAGATATGTCGTCAATCCAAGTGCAATGTGACAAGTGCAACCCCTGAAGATCCGAAAACTGACGATTGTACTGTATACACACTGAAGATTTCGAGTGAATCAAACCAATACCTGTACAGATCAGTCCAATTCCAATGCCGCTTGAGACATCAGTTCATTGTGGATACCGGGAGCTGTGAGTCCATTATTCCGAAATCAGTGTTCGACTTGATTCAGTCCAGTGTATCCATACATCCTACTACTGTGCGTGTTCACGGTGTTACTGGACATCGACTTTCACCGCTGGGTGGGACTACACTAATGGTTCGGTTGGAGGGTGACTATATCCCGGTACGATTCTTGATTCCCGTAGATAGTCCATCGATTCTGGACTTGATGGCTCTGCGTGCCTTGGAGCAATCAGTAACCCTGAAAACGACGTCCGACAATCCGGTGAATCGGCTTGTTCTTCAGCAGTTGATCGCACAATGCTCGAACAACAAAGGTTGCATGGTGGTCGAGTCCGCGAAGTTCGAAGTGGATGGTGATCCGGTATTCCTGGAACGCCGAGTGTTGCCGTACGGCCAGACAGAGGGTGTTCTGAAGGTGCTTACCAAAATGGAGCAAGACGATATCATTGCGCGTGTGACTTCATCCTCTTGTGCGACCCCGATTGTGGTGGTAATGAAGAGAGACGGACAGACACCCCGGATTTGTGGTGACTACCGATTGACCTTGAATCCTCGTTTACGGAAATGCGCGGCAACTACGGTGGAGCCTGAGGATTTCATGAAATGTACGCTCGATAGCAAGGTTTTCTCAAAAATCGATCTGGTTGATGCGTACTTGCGAATTCCGCTGCACATGGAGTCCAAATCACTAATGACTAGTAACACTCCATGGGGCATGTTCCAATACAAGTTCTTGTCGTTTGCTCTGCACGTGTCATTCGGTATATTCTAGGCTGCAATAGACGAGGTGATACATGATATCGAGGAGGTGATGGCATATCAAGATGGTGTGCTCATTTTCAGATGAACGAAGGATGAACATGACCACAGATTACAAACGTTGCTGGAGAGGTTCGTGGAATGAAATTTGACGATCAAAGCTTCGAGGTGCAAATTCGGTGTCACCGAATTAGATTTCCCCCGGGTTCACTGTCAATGCAAACGGATACCGACCCGATCCAGATCGTTTCAAACCCCTGATTGGCATCGAGTCACCGAAAAATCAGGCGTATTTACGATCAATTCTTGGGTGTCTGCAATACTACTCCGTGTTCATTCCGAACTTTGCAACAAGAACCCAACAATTGTTTCTAGCTCACTCGTCCGATGTGTCAGTGGAACGAACAATGTGAACAGATATTGTGTCGTCTTATTCAAAATATCATTGACCGACCGATACTAGCACCAGTTGCATCATCTAAGTGCACCATGCTGATCACTGACGTGTCCGAAGTGGGGATAGGAGGAATTCTGGAACAAGATGGATGTACAATCATCTGCATCTCCCGTCTTCTAAATACTCTAGAGAAGGGTTATTCCCAGACACAGAAGGAAGCTTCGGCCATTTTCTGGGCTGCACGCCGACTACACAAATACCTATTTGGAGTGAAGTTCACGGTTGTCACTGACCACCAGACCCTTCAGTTCCTGTATTAGCCGGCTGAATCTGTTGCGAAATCTACGGCTGCTATGATCCAGTGATAGAGCATTGCTCCGGCAGCCTATAACTATGACATCATGCATCGACCTGTTAAGACAATCCCTCAGGTGGACTTCCTGTCCCGTTACTCACGATTCAAGGCAACGGACCGATGCCATTTCATTTCGTCAGCTGTGCCTGTGTCGAGGAAAGAATTGAGCAAGCAGACAAGACAATACTTCTCATCTGTGATTTCGGCGATCAGAAAGGGATGACAGCCCGAGGTGAAGCGGAAGGTTCCTCAGTTCTTCGCACTGCGAGAGGAATTCGGTATCCAAACCGACAATGTCCTTTGTCGAGATGACCGGCTTGTCATTCCATCTACATTGCGCCAGTCGAATTTGGATGAACTGCACAGAAGCCACTTGGGAGTGGATAAAATGAAGTCACTGGCTCGACAGATGTGTTGGTGGACGGATTTGGATGCGGGTATTTGCACTACGGAAAAGAACTGTGATGCGTGTTTGCACAAAGTCCAGTCGAGGTCAAAAAACTGGAATCCATGACCCGAAAGCTACATTCCATGGCAGAGAGTTCATGTGGACTTCTGTGGTCCACTCTTGAACCGGTATAACGCCCTTCTACTGATCGACTCTTACTCTAAATGGCCGGGAGTGTTCCTGACGAGTTCACCAACCACCTCGTTCGCAATCCAGGTTTTACGGAAATGCTTTAGCCGAGGAGGAATCCCAAAGGTATTAGTCACCGATAGTGGATCACAATTCTGTGCGGCGGAACAGAAATGCTGGTTTGATAGAGTCGGGTGTCGGCATCTACTTACGGCACCACGCCACCCATTGATGCTGTTGTCTGGTCTTGTCGTTCTCCCAGTGCACGTAGTCCGGGTGCGAATTATTTGATCATGTAAAACTGGACGGGTATATACCATTCCTAAAGGAGTTCAAATACACATCACACTCGGAGTGCGCACACTGGGAGAAGGACAAGACCAGACGAGAACACCGAGAATGTATTCTGTCACTTCTGGTTCGTGCTAAATCGTTTATATACAAAAGGGTATGCACTTATTGGAAGATCAAACGCCTACCTATCACAAAGCGATTTCGCTGTATTTACACAATCTAATATTCACGATCTGACTGATTCTTTGGATACTGATAATGAAGCTGTAGTGCACTGGGCCGCTTGTGAAGGCATTCGATTCATTACAGGGAACTAGCAAGATTGGGTTTTGCTGATTTTCTGGTAGATTCGTTGTCCGACTACCTGGCTCGCTATTACTTGTGCTTGTCGTACGTTGGTACTGAATCCGCGCTCAAAGTAGCGTCGAATTTCTATATATACTACTGAAAACGACAAGAGTAGTTACATTCTGACATCCGGTGAAACAATGCTCTGCATTTCCCTTGAGATGATGATGGCCAATACCGAGATTTGCTAATTAAAATGACAAAAATGGTTCACTTTTAGTGCGAAGCAATCGTACAAAGCTACCGACATACTCCTACCGCGCTGTGGGTGATATATCAACCAATATGGACTGGTCCATTGGTAATAAACTAGCCGTGTTGTTCAATTTTGAAGCGCTTGTATGGAAAATCCGAGTAAAATAGCAATTTAAGTGACATTCGCTCGACAGTATATTATCCATTATTACAGTATTTATCGATAACCTTTTCTTGATTCAATCGTGTATATTCACACTTGTCTGGTGAATTCGTGAGTATTTAGTAGATCTCATTCTCGCTACATCACCAGACAAATCGTCACTCATTTCATGGGGAATGAGACAAAAGTGGCTCGTCGACTCCTATTTCTAATGCTATTCGCGAGGGTATGTGTTGATTCATGGTCGATAGTCAACCGTATCCCGTCAGCAATCAGCCTATCAGCACCTGTCCATAATCCAGGTCAGTATTTGTGCCAGCGGGTGCTCAAGTGACAAAGTAGCGGATCGATGAGATGCGAACGGATTCCCGTCACGTGGTAGCTAGTCATGTGACCAACCAACCAATCAAAAGACAGGCTACTCGGTGCAAGTATGAACCAGGTGGTTTGTGTTGCGGCGATTGGTGTCAGTGGCTGTTTCTTCCTTTATTGTGCTAATAAAGTGAGATGATTTGTGGGCAGAATAGAATTCTCACTCGAATTAGTGGTATGGTTTGAACACTACTCGCAATCAATTCAATTATGATAACAGGCATATGGGCAAACCACATAAGTCCTAACGACCGTATGGGCATCTCAGTGGATTTTTTTCATTTGAAAGATGTTGATCATTTACGTGACATCCAAAATTAGCAAAGAATGCTGTCGCCGATCCTGTATCGCTATTGCACATTTTTGCTATAGTATAAACTGGAATTCTCCTGTACGTCGGGATTTCGACCTAATTGAGGTTATCCCAAATGTTTTGAAAAGACTCTACATAGGTAGGGAATTATTGCACCCACGATTTACTTCTTGGACTAAATGTCATTTTCCCCCGTAGATCTTATTTGCATGACCCACTTAACACAGCACAGTGGAAACTGCAAATATATTGTAAATACAACTTGCCGGAGGACAAGCATCAATTCAGGTTCCGTGATATGTAAGTGAAATTCGGATGCGCCTCTACCTTCGAGTTTCCTCAGATCTGAAACATTCGTTCAGGTCAACTTTCTGTCCTGATGCATTTAAGTGTCTTGCAATCGAAGAAGCGTGAAGCACAGGTGATGTCAATCGTAATGCACACCGGTGTCCGATAAGCACATTCTGTGCTTGTACACGACAGCATTAACGCAGAACCTTATAGTTGTATATGTAATATGACTAGCAAGTAGTTGTCACATTTTATGACAGTTACCCAAATGAACCTACACCTTCCCATCATTTATGCCGAAATGCTGTTAAAAAGCGTGCAACCGAAGAAAAATACGTGACTCCAGCTAACAGTCACCACAGAGGACCGAGTTGTGCAGATATTGTCTGAAGAGATTATGATAAACATGGGGCTGAGGCTTTTGTTAACGGATCAGTTTTGGCTACAGGTCCATGAATAAGTATTAATGAACTATTTAGTTTTTCCCAGTGAGGAGGATAATACACTGCATGATGAGAATTGATAACAAATTATGGACCAGTTGTCTCACATCCGATCAAACAATCGCGCATCCCAGTGGTTCCACTGTCCGAGACGTTTTGCTACTGACTGATTTAACGGTGCTCCTGTCTGGTGCATATGAATGCCACGTTGTTCCAGTCAAATCCCGGGTGACAGAAAAGTACAAATCTTATTAGCTGTCCGTGGTCAGAGTAAGAAACTTCACAAATTCACTGTCATACTAGAAACGCAGGCTCAGAAGTGACATTTAGAGGATCAGTTGAGGAATTAACTGTGTGATCGCCTAATTGCTGGTGTAAATCATCCGGAGTTGAAAAAGAAGCTATTGCTGAATTATGACTTCACGTTCTCTGAGGCCCGGTCAACATGTTGGTAATTCTATGATATATCCGAAGTAACGGCTGAACATTCCGTGGTATACTACCAACACGTCCGTTTTCGTAATCAAGGTATATCAGGCCATCGGGTAATCATACTAATGTATTCAAAATTCTCTCTAATTTACGTTAATTCTTCGCTTTTCTGTGGGTGGTTGGAAATGTGTGACCTTGGTTGTCAGGGTGAAACGCTCTAATTAAGGTATGGAAACATAACTAATGTGGTCAACAGGACCTAATAAATTAACCCAGCTAATAATAATTTGGTTGAAGCCACTTTTTTGCCAAATATATTTTAAAGGTTGTGCCCTTACTATAAGGTTAAAATAAATTACTTCAATATCTAGAGATTTTACGATAAATGTAGTCCGAAAATTTCTCTTAGCGAGTACTACCAAACCCACTGAAAAAGAAAGTTCCAGTTCGCATCAGGATGAGTTTTGTCTTCAAGGTCACCTGAGCGTACTTCGTTGTTCACTTACGTTGTTACTGCGATAACGATGAAAAGATCCACTGAAACTGGATTTTCTCGACAACTCCATTAGGGGACCAGGGTTGAATTGCAGAAGCCTACAATTTTGAACCTTCTTTCCGTATCTTGCTCAGTGATTTAACGCCAATAGGAGAACCAATTATTGGATGAATAACAGAAAACCATCTCAAGTACACATTTCAGAGGAAGAAGACTCAGCAAATCGAATGAATGGGATGATCTTATGTGCATAACGATCAGAAAACAGTGCCGGGAATACACCCAGACTATCTCACTCCCTGTTCGACATAAAGTAGTGACAATTTTCAATCTGGCTATTGTCACGTGATACGAAGGCTGCACGTCAAGCCCAACAAAATTATCCCGTCGAAAGTCGACATGATAATTTCTCGAGAGATTTTTTGAGCCTTCTACGGCTCATAGTATACCAAACACTCATACGATAAACCAACCCAACACGAAAATGACAGGCCTTATGATTTGATTACCTGATGAAACTAATACGTGTCCTCACTTGTTGGGCTTAAAGTGCGGCCTTCGTATCACGTGACACAAGCCAGATAGAAAGTTGTCACTACCTTATGTCGAACAGTATGTGAGGTAGTCTTTAGGGCTTATGTGGTTTGCCCATATGCCTGTTATCATAATTGAATTGATTGCGAATAGTGTGGCCTGTCTTTGATCCGTTGGTTGGCTGTAGTATCAGCTACCACTACTTAACGGGAATTCGTTCGCATCTCATCGATCTGCTACTTTGTCACTTGCGCATCCGCTGGCACAAATACTGACCTGGATTATGGACAGGTGCTGATAGGCTGATTGCTGACGGGATACGGTCGACTATCGACTATGAATCAACACATACCCTCGCGAATAGAATTAGAAATAGGAGTCGACGAGCCACTTTTGTCTCATTCCCCATGAAATGAGTGACATTTTGTCCGGTGATGTAGCGAAAATTGAAGTTCTCCCCCGCAAATTGTGTCACAGATTTTACAGTTTGTGCCGTGTGGTATTGCATGATTTACCGAAGAAACATGTAATAATGTGAGGATCGATTATGTGGAATGAGAATAATTTAGTGATTATGTCATTTCGTTTTATATTTCCTCGAAAAACTGGACTGTGATAGTAACGTTTCATCTGAATTGTCTATGGTCGAGGAATATTCAAAAGCTTCACTCGTTCGATTTTCCACCTAATTTATTGATATGGCTTACGGACCACCTTCAGCAGGACAGTTTGGGTACAGCGATAATTCATATTGTGTGGGGTGAACATGATTTTATTCATCTATCTTCTAATCTTCAAAGCACTTTTTTCTCTGAACGAAGTGTGTGAGGGTATGGTCTGATACATCGTTCGATAGACGTTTTAGTCTCACTGGCAGACAGTGCGCCAGTCGTTGTCTTACCGAGCCCACGAAACGACAAACGGCAAAACAGCCGATCGATGGCTTGAATCGATAGACGAGACGAATCCTGCCAGCGGCATTTAAGCCTCAAGGCATGGTCGCCCACACTAGTCGGACCAATGGGCTGTGTGCAACGAGTGGGTACATATGACAGTAACCTAATTTATTCTTCGTTTTTCACTAATAAAACTACATGATTCTGGGTCGGATATGAGTTCTCACTAGAGTTAGCGGGACGGAGTACAACAGTGTTCAACCCCTTTACCGTTACAATTGTTCACCGTATGTCGCGCAGCTTTCCCCAGTGGTCCTTCTAATGTAAACTGGTTTCAATTACCCACAGATCAAACTATTGATTGCCTCGGACTAACGTTAGGCACTGACCCTCACAGGTCGTCTGATGCTGCCAGTTGTGTGCGCGAACTGCGATGTCTTTGTCTTCAAATTCCAAGTATCAGACGGTTGTAAGTTAAACCGACAAATAGATCTTCCTGTTTTCTTCAAGCATTTTGCCAGTCCTAAACTATTTCCACTTTATGATCACTCGAGAATTGCTGAGGACGACTTTAAAGTGAAATTTCTGGAAATATTCTTTTCTTCCGTGCTCTCTTTTATCCTATTTGGTGAAATAACTAACAAGGCACGTGAGCGACCCATGAATGCTCGTACAAATCAATAATGATACAGCCCACTCTCTCCCTATGAGGATCTTACAGAATGGCATTTTTCTCTCCAGAACTCGCTCTTCATGCGGTCTTATTCCCAAAACGATCGGAGAACTGCTCCGATATGAAGTCACACGAACTATGTCCAAAGTTACACTATACAAGCAAATGATCATGCATATAATAATTGCAGTTACTATGTATTCCGTCAGAAGAAACTGAAGTGACTTCCATCCGTCTCTATCTGACAGCTCGATAAAGTCTTTTGAATGAAATTATTCCAGTCACGAGATTAAACACTATAGAGGGTTAACCCGCAGTCAGGTTGGTGGTTGGTTTGGCAAATTGATAGTAGGTCACTTGTCAAAGACTATTAAACGCCATTAGGTGATCAGTCTGTAGCATGGAGGGAAGTTATTGAAAGCTGAAATAGTGCACTTGGCAGTCTAGAGCGTATCAGGTTTCCACGGTGGATCACACGACCATGACATTCATCCAATCATCCAATCGATTCATTACAGGGAACTTGCAAGATTGGGTTTTGCTGATTTTCTGGTAGTTTCGTTGTCCAAATATCTGGCTTGCTATTACTTGTGCTTGTCGTACATTGGTACTGAATACGCGCTCATCCGTGCAAACGTGCTTTCCTTCTGGCTACCGAATTCGGGACACAACAAATACTAATGATCATTCTCCATTCTCAAAACCGTCGGATTTACCAGGCTTTTTACGGATACCGATTCATGTTCAGACATGCACAGTATGAGTTCAAGAATCCTGCCTATCTGAGAATGTTGACGACTCCCAGATTCGCCCGCTTCAGAAGCACTATTATCACAAACGTTTTATATAGTGCCTTTTAGCCTACGACGTGTTGCGTGGCCAGTCCATAACACTGGCATTCGTGCGTGATTCATTCCGGTCACATTACGTCTTGAACTCGCGCGTGTAATGCCTGTCTGTACCACGCTCTGTTTTGTTCCACTTTACCAATCACACAAGGTTAGGTGCACGTGGGACGGACATTGATTCTTTAATCCTGTCCGCTAGACACATTATCATGCTTGCGCTTGCCAGTAGAAGATGTTCTTTGCTCGCCCGCTTACGTACGTGTTTAGTTATGCGCTAGTAAACGGATCTGTTGCGTACTGCGTTAGCCAAATTCTGAACACAACGTGTGTAAGACACTTCGGTTCCCAAATGGAATTGTAAAATCTTAGAGCAATCTAACTGATTTAATTCGACGGTGAAAAGACGAAACCTGAGAACACATACGTACAGTGAGTTCCATGGAAGTGTATCCACCACCACCCCCAGCCCCCCTTCCAAAAAAGGGTTCAATTTCTACACATATTACTGAAAACGACAGGAGTAGTTACATTCTGACATCCGATGAAACAATGCTCTGCATTTCCCTTGAGATGATGATGGCCAATACCGAGATTTGCTAATTAAAATCACAAAAATGGTTCACTTTTAGTGCGAAGCAATCGTACAAAGCTACCGACATACTCCTACCGCGCTGTGGGTGATATATCAACCAATATGGACTGGTCCATTGGTAATAAACTAGCCGTGTTGTTCAATTTTGAAGCGCTTGTATGGAAAATCCGAGTAAAATAGCAATTTAAGTGACATTCGCTCGACAGTATATTGTTCATTATTACAGTATTTATCGATAACCTGTTCTTGATTCAATCGTGTGTATTCACACTTGTCTGATGAATTTGTGAGTATTTAGTGGATCTCATTCCCTTGTAACAACGAGTAACAGTTCATCGATGGTGCTGGTTTCGTGATTCCTGCGCCTCAGCAACAATCCAACTTGAATATCAAAACGATTATCGAGACTGCAAATCAGGGGAAAACTATGAATAATGGGATCACTTTGGCTGTTAATTTGTGCAACTACAAGTGTCCCTTCTCATGTCGGATGGTCATATCTTCCTGCATATGGTCACTGATTGGATGAATGTCATGGTCGTGTGATCCACCGTGGAAACCCGATACGCTCTAGACTGCCAAGTGCACTATTTCAGCTTTCAATAACTTCCCTCCATGCTACAGACTGATCACCTAATGGCGTTTAATAGTCTTTGACAAGTGACCTACTATCAATTTGCCAAACCAACCACCAACCTGACTGCGGGTTAACCCTCTATAGTGTTTAATCTCGTGACTGGAATAATTTCATTCAAAAGACTTTATCGAGCTGTCAGATAGAGACGGATGGAAGTCACTTCAGTTTCTTCTGACGGAATACATAGTAACTGCAATTATTATATGCATGATCATTTGCTTGTATAGTGTAACTTTGGACATAGTTCGTGTGACTTCATATCGGAGCAGTTCTCCGATCGTTTTGGGAATAAGACCGCATGAAGAGCGAGTTCTGGAGAGAAAAATGCCATTCTGTAAGATCCTCATAGGGAGAGAGTGGGCTGTATCATTATTGATTTGTACGAGCATTCATGGGTCGCTCACGTGCCTTGTTAGTTATTTCACCAAATAGGATAAAAGAGAGCACGGAAGAAAAGAATATTTCCAGAAATTTCACTTTAAAGTCGTCCTCAGCAATTCTCGAGTGATCATAAAGTGGAAATAGTTTAGGACTGGCAAAATGCTTGAAGAAAACAGGAAGATCTATTTGTCGGTTTAACTTACAACCGTCTGATACTTGGAATTTGAAGACAAAGACATCGCAGTTCGCGCACACAACTGGCAGCATCAGACGACCTGTGAGGGTCAGTGCCTAACGTTAGTCCGAGGCAATCAATAGTTTGATCTGTGGGTAATTGAAACCAGTTTACATTAGAAGGATCACTGGGGAAAGCTGCGCAACATACGGTGAACAATTGGAGCGGTAAAGGAATAGAGCACTTCGTTCAGGGAAAATAGTGTTTTGAAGATTAGAAGAAAGATAAATAAAGCCATCTTCACCCCAGACAATATAAATTATCGCCGTACCCAAACTGCCGCGTGGTGATAAGAAATTATTGGGGCATATGAATGGTAGACTGCAGTTAGGCATTCGAACTTATCGTATGATTAGATCATGTCTGGCTGAAGATGGTCGTACGCCCAGTACATCTTTATCTAATTAGGGTGGTTACGATTACGGGATGATATTAACGAGTGTGTATCATGAAAACTAAAACCTAATTCAGTTACTTCGATCCTTCTTTTCGTGCTTCGGACGACTAACTGAGGGGGTTATGGTGAACATATAGATGCACCAGTGATAGCTTCATGATTGTGAATACGTACTGATGAACTAGCTAGTCGTTTCAAATTGGACTGTAATACAGGGGATAATCAAAACTGATAACAAAACGTGGACTACTTGTCTCGCACCTGATCTACGGTCTCGTTTTCAAGTGATTTCACTTTCGAAGCAGCTTCCTCTATGACTGATTTATTGGTGTGTTGGTAGGAGTACCAATCTTTAGCACGTCTTTGTTGAGATGAATGGGCGTGGGCTGGAGCACAAAATAAATCAAGCCAATGGCTACAGGCACCTGACCAAGACGAAGCCGAACTGCTCAGGCATTCGGATGATCGATGTTGCAATAGGTACTGAAAAAGAACTGCGAACAGCTGTACACTGCAGACAGAAAAGTGTATACACTCTGGGGCGGTCGAACTTCTGAACTTACTACTCAAAAGCTTGTTAGTAGGCAAAATGACGCAAATACCACGGAGGAAATAATGAAGTCAGTTAGAAAAAAGTGCTTGGATATTGGGTGGTGAAGAATCAGATTAACGGACGTGACCGATATTTACTGCCGAATATTGGCTCTGGGCTTCACACTAACCTTGAACGAAGAGTTCATAGATGAGATTTCTAAGTATATGGGGTACTGATGAAGATGACGTGTGGTAGGGTCAGTGGTTCAGACGGGTTTTCGCCAAGGATGCAAACTGAATTTGCCCTCATTTGACCTTCGCGTTAACATGTTTAAACAATCAAACTTTGTTCCGCGAAAATATCCTGGATTATGTTAGAGTGGCTACTATGACGCGAGTGCATATTCACTGCCTGGAAGATATACCGCGTAATCTAATACTCTGGACTTGTGTGTTCGAAGACTTCTATTGCATGCAGCGTCCTCTGAGACAAGAACGACTGGTCCGGTCAGCTTGATTATCATCACTTGAGTGTTCCATTGGATGTTATTATCAGTCATATAGTATTTTGTTTTTCACTGGATAGGGTATGAAAAGCCGTTTGTATATTAGGTGTAGATGGTAGCCGGCCATCTACCGTTGGTCATTTATCTAATCACTTTACCAATCGCGAATAATTAACACGTGGCCGTGGTCACAACTTCTTAATTACTTTCAACGACAGAACTTCTTCAGAGCATCATCTTGTGACTCTGTTTCCATCTCATGTATAGTACTGTTTTCAGGATCTATTTTTAGATTTCGCTAAATAACTTATTGGCCAACCTGTTTTCTTTCATCACTTATTGTAGTTCAACGTGTAAAAACTTCCACGGCCGAATCATTTGCACATTTTGTTGACTTTTCGCGTGGTTCACCGAAAGGCATTTATCATCATACCTAGAGGGTACGTGATGAAATATACGTGGCTCACAACGTGTGACAAATCTGATTGTTGGTTTACGCCAGTATCATCGTAGAATTTGGGGTGCACTTCTCCAGCGTAAGTGTAGACTTTTGATAGGATGAGTCTAATCTGCCACTGGACATTTATATGCACATATATATGGAATCTCCCGAAAAAGAAATTATCTTCTGGGTTCATAATGTTGATAAATGCCCCCAGAACTAGTCGTTAGCTTGTACACAGACTAACCGAAATTAAGTGGAATAAAGCGAACTCGGAATTTCTAAGTGCTGAGTTTTACCCAACAGTCTTACAAAGTGCTTAGTTCGATGTTTCATTGTAGTGCTGTTTGATGCTAAGTGGACTGGGGACTTTGGCACCAACGAGAGCATTTATCATGTTTAAAAGTTTAACTGTAGACTGATGACCGAGAACGACTGAGCTAATGGGTGACATAATACTGGACAACTACCTCATTGACTCTAGTTGAACGAGATTAAAATGCTGCATAATTATGTTCAAAGTGCAATCCGTCGAAGTCGTTTGTATATCAAGAACCATCAACATGGGGATCGCAATATTTCGGCAACTTTATTAAGACCCTCTTTCGCTATGGATTAAAACTATGAAATGCTAACGCTCAAACTTTCCACAGGATTGTTCTTTCTACGACTAGCTACTGCCAATAATTTCAGTAACTGCAATTCGGACTCAAATGTTGTATGACGAATTTAAAATTGCTGAACACGCTTCCATTTACGGAATGAAGGATACAAAGGACTTAACTCTGCCGAAATTTTAAACGTTACTGGAGAGTAGTACGACCACAGTCGTGATCAGTTCACCTCCTTGACCGGTAAACACCAGTAAACACGTTATTCAGTGGTCTAGGAAGCAGGTGAATCATCCATAGGCAATCGCAAGCAGTGCATGCGATCGAAGATGGCAAGCTGTTCGTTGACGTTGATGTGCGACAGGGTCTGCGACCCAGACGACTGCCTTTTGTTCCCGAGGCCGTACGTGAGGAGGCAATACAGCTAGCGCACGACAGTGCTCACATAGGACAACAACGAGTCTTCGAATTGTTGCGGCGCAGAGTCTTCTGGCCCACGATGCGGCACGACGTTGACGACTACATACGAACTTGCCCTGATTGTCAACGGAACCGGGAGCACGCAACAGCTACACCGCCAATGCAGCCCATAGAAGCACAACGAGTCTTTCAAAGCTGGGGTTTGGACATTTTTGGTCCTTTACCTGTGAGTGTCACTGGAAACCGGTACATCATGACAATGGTTGACCACGTGTCTCGCTGGGTGGAAGCAATCCCGATACCGGATCAAACAGGCGATACGGTCTCTCGAGTGTTTGTCGATAATGTGGTGGCGCGATTTGGTGTACCAGAACTCTGCCTTTTACATACGAAACAAGAGTTGAGGGTCAAAACAGGCAATTCTGGGTCAGGCTTATGGTCGTTGTTATTCATAAGTACACTGATATATCAAATGTAAAAGGATATATGAAGGTCAACTGGGCAACCGTGAAACGACACTTATAATATCGACAAAAGAAGGATATAAAACGAGTACTGTAGCAGTGATCGGGGTTTACCGTTTACGTGGCCGGAATATATATATATATATATATATATATATATATATATATATATATATATATATATATATATATATAACGAATAAATGTGATTCAAGGAATTACGAGTGTCCTTGGTGGAATGAATTTGTTGTTCAGGCTAATCAGTTAGGCTTTCTCTGAATTTAGGTCGAGGCATCCTCCCGTAAAGAGCTTACAGACCATGGTCTTCGGTTCGTTTATGCTCCACTGGACTCAAAGACTCTTGCGAAATCCAGTGTCTTTGATAAATATCGGATCTAGGACCACTGGCAAAGCCTGCAGCCACGTGCATTGCCTCATGGATATGGATCCAATGCTCGTCTACTTTATTGTTCGTCGTAGTTTCTAGCTCATGTGCTAATTTCTGCTCATAACTGGTGCGGGCTTCTGTATCAGGCAATCGTTGCACAGCTAACTGGGTTTGCGGTTTGAGTCTATCATCATACAGCCGAAGCGAGAATCACAATAAAACTAATGTATGGTCCGACTCCACGTACGTGGACCAGTAGGATCTAGGGTTCTGAGCAGAACTGCGCCACCGGTACCTTACTGCGATATGATCAATCTGACTCAGAATACTTGCACAGTTAAAGCGCGATGTCGCCGTGTGACGTGAGGTGTGACGCGAATTAGTACTAGATAGGAATAACTGATTGTCTGCACGAAACTGGAGAAGTCTATACTCTTTATCTGTGCGCTGAGTGGGTAAGGCACAAATTCCACCTAAACCATCTTCTGAGACACCACGTTTGCCAACTTGTGCATTCAAATCATCAGCTAGCACTACGACGTCAGAGCCTTTGGTCATGCGAACGAGATAGGTGAGCTCATCATAAAAACCATCCTTCTGTGTGTCAGAGCTGCAGTCTGTTGGAGCGTACGCCAAGATTACAAACAGACTGCGCCTAATACAACTATCCTTTCGGAAGCCAGCTGACCCCTCGAGTCTCACAGCATATAAACGACTATTACCCACTATCCAGTCTAAAATGGCAGCTTTGGCTTTGTCACTCAAGACTATTCCTACACCATACTGATCTGCAGCTCTAGTTAATCCTTCTCCTGAAGTGAGCAGGAAATACCTTGATGAGATATCAGGAGCAGTTAGTTGAACCACACTGCTCAAACCCTGGACACGCGTTTCACTTAAGCAGCAGACATCAATCTTCAGAGGGTCTATTTTAAGGGCGAAACACGCCTGCTGACCAGCCTGCATGAGGGTACGCACGTTAAAGAAACCGAGATTCAGAGACTGACAAGGTTGGAGAACATGTGAGTCACAAGACAGCAGATTATTCCCGACACTATCTGATAATGGACCGCTGCGAATTTCGACCGTGTTATCAGTGGGAGCATTATGGGTGGATAGATGAGGCAAAGAGACGTGGTTGGGGAAAGAAAACAAAGATTGAATAAAAGAGAGGGAACTCTGAGCAGTAGTCCATTTATCACTACCCACCCCACTCAACGCAATTAGCAGCGCAGTTCTGATCATCCTGCGCGACGACTGATGCAATATGGAATTCCTCGTATTCGTGCAGTTCATGGGAGATGCTGGACCGGTACTGCTAGGGTGTCCAGCCGCAAAGCAGCAGGACGATTACAGTTCTCAACCAAAGCCTTTATTTCTAATAAGAACGTGTCCGAAGGGCAGCGGGGTGTTTCGGTGGAAGCCCATTTACTTGGATCAATTATTCTTCCACTGATTTTACCGGCAGAGTTGTCAGCTCAAATGGACCCCCAACTTGGAGGACCCGGAGACTGGATTTCGTCTCGCCTCTACCCATTGATCTTTCAGGCATGATTGTACCTCCGGTTTGAGGAAGCCATCCTGTATAGCTCTTCGGATCATAGAGGCATGCAAGCCATCACACCACGTCAAGTTGCAGTCTCGTCATTATGGTTTTGTGGTAAAAAAGGACAAATAAACATGTTCTTACGGGTACAAACAAACTCACCCCGGATAGAACCTAACGTACCCTAAATCTTTGGTGAATGGTGCAGAGCTGTTTGATAGCTCTAGTGTTGTTCTATCTTCTTCTACCGAACTCTCAAATAAACGCAAACTTATGCATCTTACTGTGAATAGTGTTCCGCTAGTCTTCCAGTTTTATTCGGGCTCTGGCACAACCATTTTGACACAGTCTTCATGGTAAGCTCTATGTCACCCGACTCTCCAAATGGCACTAGATGACACATTACGCGTATGTGCTAACTTTTCGACAAGTTTGAATGTTTCTTTGGAGACATATCAGGATCATCTACCTGTTCCCGAGGGCATTTTCGCCAAATTAGACGGTGGAAGCGTATTTTCTGAGATCGATTTTTCAGCTGCTTATCTGCAGGAAGAAGTCAACGAGGAATCAAAACAATTATTGACGGTAGATGCACGATGGAGGCTACACAGATATAACAGGTTACCCTTCGGCGTTAAATGTGCATCTGCCATATTTCAGCAATTTATGGACACCATGCTTGTGGGGTTGCCTTTCGCAACAGCTTGTATGGATGACAGTATCATTCTTACCACAAACATTCATTAGTATTCCCACCCTCTGAACAAAGTATTACATCCCATACAACAATTTTCTTTCCACATTCACTCGGAAAAGTGTTCTTTCACTAACTGTTTCAAGTACATGGGTTTTACTGTTGATGCAATTGACAAATATCAGGATCCAGAAAAAGTGAAACCCATTTGTGATATGCCAGCACCCACCAACACCCATACATTTCAACCATTTTTAGGCATGGTCAATTATTATGATCAGTTTGTACCAGATATGCACATATTTCGGGCTCCGTTAAACAAGCTACTCTCCCTTTCTAGTCAGTGGAAATGGTCCCATGACTGTCAACGGGCTCCGGGACTTATCGTCGCCGGACATTTGCGCGCTGGACTCTAGGTCGCCGGACATTTGGTCGAATGGACATTTGATCGCCAGACATTTGGATGATTCAATTACGCTCTGTAAAATGTCACATCCTCAGAAAATGGATTAGGAGTAGCCCGTCCCCTTGGCAATTCTCGGGATTTATAGTTAACACCTGGTAATCCAGAGCTATGAAGACATACATTGATCACCTATCATTATGACCTCACAATAACTTCACACCGGAATTCCTAAAGCCGAAGGCTTGAAACTAAGGTTAGCTGAAATGGTTGTGCGGCCTACCACGACAGGACCAAGTGAATCTGGAATTCAAGCCTTTGTCCTTTTTGGGGTGATAGACACTTGATCCACTTGACTACCTCAGTATGTGAACAAAATCACTCACCTTAACGATTACATGGGGCAAGCAAAGCAGGATTCAACACTGCCTTGTCTTAACCAACCGGTTGCTATATTTCAGAAACAGGTTGGTTTGCGCGATAATGGGAACATTATACAGACTGTGACATTTTGGAATAACTATATTTCCAGGTTGAAAATCAAGAAAAAGAGTTTGGGACTGGGTTTTTGCCATTTCTGAGTGCGAAGTTTGACAGACTTAAATGAATATAGTGTAATTCAATCATCCAAATGTCTCGCGACCAAATGTCCATTCGACCAAATGTCCCGCGACCAAAGGTCCATTAGACTAAATGTTCGGACACGCTGTGAACATGCTTTTGAGTCAATCAAAACGATTTTGTCGTCTCCTTTTTGTTAACCACCTCTAACCCTTTTCAAAAATAGGAAGGGTATGCCGGCTAAAACCGCCAACCATCTACAAACGTGGACCACAATTTTGTTGCGGCACATCTTCCAAATTCAACATAAGCCCTATTTGGAAATAGGGCATGCCGATGCATTATCCCGATTAGTATGGGCACAGGGGTGTATCAACTAGCGAATGCTTGACTGGGCGCAAAGTAAGAACCAAGTAAGAAATGATGCTTCATAAACCGCCAGAAGACGATCAACAGTTAAGGGAGCCGGAAGTTCAGTCGAGCGAACCCAAAAGTGGATTCAGTGTAGGTGATAATGTTTATCTAAAAGACTTCAGACAACATCATTCTGCATGGACTTCGGCAAAGGTAACAAGAAAGGAAGGACAAGTTGCTTGTGAACTGCTAGTCGGAACTGAGCAGTGGATCAGGCACGCAAATCAGCTTCGAAATAAATGCAAACAAAATGGACTTGCTGAACACGACACCGATGATCACTCACACGAGTGGTTAGACAATACTCCAACACAGACAGCATAACACACAAACCATGCAACCCCACACGTTGGATCTAGTTGTTCCACACAGCGACCATTCTCCCATAAGCAGACATCCATATCGCAACAGAAGGATCACACAACCATTGCAGATCAACCCGCAATTGGGCAGATACGAACCTTAAACAATTACGAGGAAGAAATGTTAAGGAGTCACTCAGAATGGGAAAAGATGGTCCTGTTCACCTTTGACCTCCAGTATGCATTTTCGTGTGGTTTAATGACTGACACACACACTTTTCATTTCATTCGAATACACTCGAGTCCCCGATGTGGTTGTGTTCTGTGCCTCTCATCTGGGCTAGATGGGAAACTTATCACCTCCATTAACGAACGACGCACCAAACAAACATTTAGATGCCGTCTTCTGGAAGCAGCCCCGTCCAACAGAAGTCAACAGGAAATGACACTACAGATATGACAGGAACCTACTGAAAAAGAACTGTACCTGATCGAAGTATGAAAGTTAGTCCCAGTTATTTCCTGAAGGAAGAATAGTTTACAAGGTGTACGACAGAAGTCCATTGTTCATAGGGTGTGCCATGTCGAATACGAAATTCTGTTGGTACTAAGGTCATTTTCGATTTCTCTAAAGGCAAGCTCATGATGAATGGTACGGAGTGTTAGCGATGTTCTTGTCTTATGTTTTTTTTACACAGAAACAACAATTCAAGAACACACTTGTCGATATCATGCGATCATTCTTCGTGGCACCAACGGATTAGATCAATATGATATTCGGAAACCGTGGCGTGCAAACGTTAGTCGACATCAGGTGATTAATTTATTCGTCCCCCAAATATACGATTCCCAATTTTATCGTTCCGGTGAACAGTTCGCAACTCAGGAGCAGCTTCGTACGAAGCTATTTCCACAGTTTACCTGAAAGCTTCGATTACTAAGTACATGATCATTTAGTGATTGACAACAGCATAATCAGACCATTCGAAAGGACTATCTGAAAGTTATTTACAGTTTGCTAGCTATCTCAATCTAATCACAGAATAGTCCAATGCCACTGCAATTCGCATTCAGACGGTGACCTAATAGATGTCATCCGATGAACAGTGTTTATATTACTAACGCACTATCACTTAGTTGTGCGACAAAAGTGTTGCGTCATCGTACTTTGCCCAGATACCCATTTATAAAAAGGATTAGGGAACCGTCCGTTCCCCCAAAATCTCGCTGGCAAAAATTGACAAGCAAAACGAAACAGTGAACTGTTTTCATCGGAGTTTCATCCGTTCCGTTCAATTTGAGTCAAACGAATACGCATCGCATGCCACAAGAATGATGTTGAACAAATGAAGTGCAAAGAACGTAAGTAAAAATGTCCAAATGAACATGGAATGAATAGTCTGTTTTGGCACTTTATGAACAAAGCAGGAGGTGAGAAGAAGATGAATGTTGTTCATCTTTTGTTTGAATCGCCCTCAACAGACTAGCAAAAGCAATCACAGCTTGTTGCACTGTGCTTTGCGTCGTACGATTCCATCGCCGACCTATCAGTTCCGGTATCATCTTCGTCGTCAAATATTGAATCCTATCACTTGACGGAATTTGCTCCAAACAAATCGTAAGCCAATAGATCAACCGACAACTGCCAAACATTCTCCACACAGAGTACTTCTCGGCTTCCGATGTTTGTCTCAGCTCTTTACCCGATTGCATGATGCCGCTCACAAGTTCTCTTAATAAACTCAACTCGTATGCGACTAATTGTAGCTCAGTCAACTGGTGAACCAGAGATATGCGAAACTCCTCGCACGAAACAGCGCTCTCACAAATCATTTGGAAGTGATCAATCAACTCTGATATTTGTCGATTATTAATCCGTGTGAATTTTGACACATAAGCAAACGCTGAGAATGCTAGCACCACAGGATTGTCACTCACCTTTTCACATTGATTGCATGCAATTTGTGAATTACGAAACCAGAAAGAAATTGTCCAGTATAGTTGTCTGTCAAACGGATCGGTCAGTTGTGTTTGGCCGAAATGTTCACTCATAAACTCCTCAAGCGACTGTTCCGTCTGATCCAGTCTATACGGCCTACAGGAAACACGCATCGGTTGAAATTCACCGTTCAATAGCGTGTGCTCTGTCACACTGTGATCAATCAGTCCGTAACACTTTGTCTCAATTAATTCCAGTCGGTCTTCCAATCCAAGTAGAATGTTGTATTGCATTGCACGCAATTCTTCACTGACTTTGTTCACCGACTGTGGTAAGTCAATATCCTCACATACCACTTTTAGCACCACTCCACCGCGCACGTATAATGCATCCAGTGCGTAAGTGGCACACTGCGATCGGCGGAATTTGTTGATCAACGACACTGGCCATTTGTACATAATATCTACTACTGTCCCTGCGTTCACCGAGCTCCCACTCGGTTCCACATTCTCGCTGACTTCCTCATTGCCACGTGAGCAAAAACGATGTAGCACAGATTTGAATGCATCCGTGTAAATATCTTTCATATTCCACTGCCTTAATCTCGGACGATACAATCGAGGTGATAAGTTGAGAAATTGAGCCATTTCCTGACCCAGTCCAAGCGAATCTATGATATAAACAAACACGGATTTCATCATTCTATTCCCCATCTCGACCAGTTGCTCTTTGCCAACTTCGGATAGAATAGCTCTCAGTGGTTTAGTCAGATCATCGTTGTTGAATTGACTAAGCCAATTTATACGTGTATCAATTTCACATAAACGTCCTGACCATTCGGGTGGGTATTGTGGTCTCGGAACCCCGTCTATTCGAGGTGCATTCACAATTTTGATGTAGTCATTTCCAAGCAGTAGAGGTAGCAAAGGGAACAGTTTCGGATTCAAGCATTTCAATGGACTGTTTGATAAACAAAATCGTTTGCAAGATAATACAGAACATGTTTTCCGTAGTGTTTCACATCGCTCACACTGCACATTCAGCCGTTTTACCTCCCACCAAATCGAATCTAGTGGAATGAAGCAATACGGCATAGGTGAGTCTGAATTGACCAGGAATAAATCAGAATTTCGGCTAATCACTGGACAATTCAAATATACTGCCAGTTCGGCCGAATGCAAATGTCCTTCTGATCCCCATGCAACATGCTTGAATTGGAAGCTTTCAACCACGTCCAGAAACACACTAGTTGATAGAGGTGGCAGTTTATTGATTACATGTGATTCTTTATCCCACGAATCCTTACTGGTACGATTATTCATCATTTCTTCCCATTCTTTGTAGTGCTGCTTCTTTCTGTCCAAAAATGTGTCCAGATTGAAACCCTGAAATCAGAATAAGAAACCTGTTTTTACTAGTTCCTATTCTTGGTAATATTTCAGTGATATTCTGTCTAAGTATGTTCAGAGCCCTTGATCAATGGTCAATAGGATTTTCAGCTGCACATCACCAAAATCTGGATCATAAACTGCTCATCTGATGAATCGGGGTCTAGTTTCTCACAAATAACACCAAAAACCAGGCTTTCGTGATTACTGCTGTTGCGCAATCCATAATAATGATGGGAATTGGTTGATGGATGCTGTGAGGATTGGGCTGGCACGCTGTCAATAGACAGACTGGTTCACTTATTAGACAGCTAGAGCAGCCAGCACGTTTCTGCCTGCCCTGAATCGAGGACAAGATTGCAGCGAACGAAGTGGCCCGGAGGACCAACCAAATGCCATTTGTCATCTGAAATGAATCAACCGACTGGGCCTGTTTTCAAACTAACCACTCAGAACAGCTGACCGTGAATAACAGTTGGACTAATGAGTTTGTGGGCCATGCATCGTATGTAAACTATCGTTTTTGCACCAATAAACCGAGATGATTCTAAGCCAGAAAGGTCTTCTCACTAGAGTTGGTGGGGCAGTTCAAAAGAGATGCAACATCCTATTCTAATGAGTCTTCTCCCAGACCCGATCAATTATGTGGAAAAGCAACGTGTAATGTCTTTTGTGCAAAGAAATACAACCCTAATAATGATACGAAATCAAAGGAATTAGACTATTGGGATGAAAATATCAACAGAGATCGATCCGTCTGCGGTTTTCTAGGACTGACCGAAACACTGAACAAACATGATTCCTGTCTAAAATATATCTCTAACAACAGCACCACATCAGTAGACAGACTCACAAGTCATTCGCTTAAGCAGGCTGTTCAGCTGGTAGTCAATATATTCTGCTCAGAACGTAAAACGAGAATACACAATCATCATTCCCACAGATCTTACAGAAGTCCATTTTGAGCAACAGTGCTGCGTAACTTCCGAGGGATATTTAAAGTCCCCGTACACCAGACATCTTCCTCCCGTTTCCCACATGGACCAGTTGGATCCCAGATGAATATCAATTTAATGGGATCGAAATACATCATACTCACCGATCAATGAGTACGGAAAATCTCGATTTCCAATATTAGGAACCAGTGAGTATATGGAAGATTACTCCGCATCCGTAAATGTGCCAGCCGTTTTTGAGTCATCATACAATACATAATACACAGGACGTAAGACCGAAGCAATTACGAGCTAAATATTTTAGTAAATACAATGCATACATGAATGGAATATATGGTCTGCTTGGTCGTGGGGCGCAACCACAAATACTGTGGTCTATACTTAGGCAGGGAAATGTGAATGCGAGGGTATTTTGTCCCCAGTGGGCACCCATCCACATGCACTGAGCTGATTTCGGGAATAAATGCCCAATCTTACGATAATGTGATTTCTTTTGAACGAAATACACACTCATTGACTGTGTGTTACCTTCATAGTACCTTGACAAACTGTTTATCATCTGACCATTAAACATCATCACAGCTATCAAACTGTGAACTTACGTCACGATTATGCCAGCCACCAAACACGAATATGGGATCCACATCGCAGGCAGCGAACATTCGCAAATACTTCAGCAAGACCGCATACAAACGGCAATATTCCCCACCGAACTGACTGGGTAGTTTGCATTTCGAACTCAGATATCCTAAGAAACTTGGCGCGTCAATGACCACGAGTGTGTTGTGTAGTAGGTGTGGTATGAACGATCTGGACTCCCTGTGAATGTAACTATTTAAATTGGATATCCCCATCACGATGATTTCATGAGATTTTACTGAAAAAGAAAAAAAGAAATCAAGGTTGTATTTCCATTTCCTGGTTAAACAATATGTCCTCCTCACGATCACGAATCAGCAACTGAACTACTCACGCCTCATTATCCACATTGAATGTGATTCAGACACTGCCTCGTTGCTTTACCTGTAGGGTTTTGTGCTCGGATTGAACAACATGAGCAGACAGACAGCCTCGTACGCACACGCGCTCACCGAGGCTAATCGATCAATATGGACACACTGAAGCCGTGCACACATACGGTGGTCATGTCAACCATGCATCCGCCCGGACTGCGTTGACCAATCAGATCTTGCCAATTTTCGAACGACCTTGTACGGTCTGATCTGATTGCACGCTTCACTTGCGTTTTTGTTTGCATGTGACTGTGACTGACGTACTAATCTGCCTGACCATTTCCCCACGCCTTCACTCACCTGCGTACAGTCCGGATTTTTAAATACTTGTTTACGCACACTGGCCTAGGTTGCATAGTAAAATGAGAGGAAAGGTGAAATGTGAAGAGTAAATCTCCATTTAAACTTACGAATAATCATGAATAATCTCAAGCAGATCGAAAATACTCAAAAATTATATAATCGGGTAATATGATGAATCAGTTGTGATCTTACGACTTCTTCAATACGAGCATCAGGAATTCGCTACTCACAATATGTTAGTAGCGACAGAACATCCCAAATTTGAAATGTAGCATTTCTTAAAAATGTAGCACTTTTTCCATTCTCAGAGGGGTGTAACATTTCAGAGCCTTCAGTACATACGGTGCACAACCGCAGCATGTGCTACTACTAAATTAGTAGATGGCGCAACGATTTGTAATTGTATTTTGTACTTATACGTCAAACGTTTGTAAATAACAAGCTTACATTTCAGGTAAAAGGCTCTGACAAAAATAGAGTAAAATAAACAAGATACACAACAACGCACACTACAGGTGTATAAGATTGAGAACGAGAAACAAAAGATCAACCAAATCTAGAAAACAATTCTGTTTTAGTCTTGTCCTTGTTGGTCACTACCCGCGCCAGGTAGGGCACAGGATAGATTTTACATACGAAAATTCTGGAAGAAAGATGCCAAAATTCAGATCAAGTGGATGAGTGGGAACAACAAACAGATAAGTCAGGGTGTGATGGATGCTTTGGATCCTGCATTATCTTATGTACTAGATTCAATATGCTGCTTGATAACTTCAGTCAACTTAAAATAAAAATGGAGTGATGAAAAGCGGCGAAAGGCTTTCAAATCTTGTTTTGGAAGGCTGCGCAAAATTATGAGTAGATAATATAATAGGACTGGAAGAACACAATAAAGGATAAACCTAAAAACAACTGTTGATGGTATTCGAAATTGTAAGAGTTTTCTATTTGAAAAGATAGGCGTCGGATTTTGCCGACACAATACTGAATGTGAGATGCTCATCCTAGATGGGTGTCTAGGCTAACATCCAGATACTTGATGGAACTAACTCCGGGTAGAGATTTGGAATTCAGTGTAACGGGATCTGTGAGAACAGGTGAGCGAGAAAGGCTAAAAACACATTTAGGACATTTAGATGGACTCAGTTTTAGACCCAGCTCGGAATAGAAGAATTCCATTCGAGATAGGTTTCCATCGAATTTCCTGAAATCTAGGGAATTAGAGGAAGCTTGACAAAGAAAAGCATCATCATTCTTGGTCGAATGAATATTTGGTCGCCGGACATTTAGTCGAATGGACCCTCGATCGCCAGACATTCCGATGATTGAATTACACTATATTCACTCAAAGTCTGTCAAATGTCGCACACCCCGAGAGTAGCAGAAACCCAATCCCAATCCGTCTTTCCAATGCTTTTCAACCTTGAAATTAAGTACCCTCAAAATGCCACAGTCTGTATAATGTTCCCATTATCGCCCAGACCAATCTCAGTCTCTCAAAAGTAGCACCCGATTGGCGGAGACTGTTCTCATAAGTGACTGGTCAAAACAAGTGATCTATTCGACTAATCGATTCAGGGTCGACCACTCATGAGTCAAAATTATCTCACTTCATACACCAAGTGTTCTTCGTCGCTCGAAGCACAGGTTCACAGAAATATAAGACGGAATAAATAATTTAAAAAATGGAATGGAGGACAACGATTGAGCCCGGCTACGCTCAGCGGTGACTTGAAATGAGAGTGGAAGTTATATCAATACTTGTGAATACGTACGTAAGTATTATGCGCGGTCATCAATGGAAACATTTTCTCAATGAGATGCTCACGGACGGATATTATAAAGAGGCAATTAGAAATATAAAAGCAAGGTCATTATGTTGTGTTATTATTGCTGGGCTCTTTTTCCACCACACCTTTATATAATGAGAAATATGCAACTGGGGCAAATATCTTCGCACTTATTTCAAACCATATGAAAATATTCGCTCCAAAACAGCACTGAGTATTTCTGGGTTAGAGGAAAACGAATCAGAGAGCAGACGGTTGTTTTTTAAACCTAATTGGGGTTGAACGAGTTGAGAGCTTAATTTTTTTCTTCGGTGAATAACTAGTATCAGCCGTTCTCCAGTGCTCTGTTTTCCAGCCGGTAAACGTGACAAACTCCCTGAATCTCTTTTCTCTGCATTTCTATGTATAGTTTGAGTAATCTGAATAGCAAGAATACCAATACTTGTAGTTTCGTAACTAAATGTTTGTTAGATACGTACGTCCGATTCTGAACTTTAGTCAACTTTATTCGGTGTCTAGGCCGAGTTGGAGTGACGCGCTCTCCTCAGAAACCAAATCAAACTAGCTGAGGTTTATTAGCGGTACTGCAAACAATAATCAATCAAAGGGGTAAGTGTACAAACCTCAAACGTGGCGTCCTCACGGGAATCACCGTTTACTAACGTTCCGTACAATTCAGAATGGATAACACGTTCTATGGCCAATTGGCCGAGGCACAAGTCACCAAGTAGGTTAACGAAACGACCACAACTAATAATGACAAGGAAAGGAACGCGCATATAAGGGACATGAACGAACGGAAAGGCGATCAGGCGGAAATCGATCGATGGTTCTGGCCAACCAGGGAGTAGGGCAGGGATTCGCTCAGGCGCGCAAATACACGATTAGTCACGGGTCGAACAGGTCACAATCTTGTGTGGGTGCGTGTGTGCATGCATCGGTACATGTGCGTGATCAAACATGCCTGCCGGGTGCAGCCGATCAGAATTCGGTGCCCAATCGAGCAGTCTAGTCCAGATCTAGTCAATCGACCGAGTGTTGGTTCAGCGTGTGTGTGTGTGTGTGTGTGTGTGTGTGTGTGTGTGTGTGTGTGTGACGGAGACGAGCAACACTTGAGAGAGATGATGAATCATGTAGACTGGTAGCCGTGAAATCATGTGGTCAACGTCAAATGAATTAGAAATAGGTCAAACGGGTTCAAACGTAGCACAGGCTGGTGTTCATGAATGAGCAGGATTGAAACAGGCAAAACAGATTCAACAATGTTTATGCAATATTATAAACCATTCCGTATGTCTACCTACTTCATCGTCGAGAAAAACTGAAGGGTTTTCTTCTTGCCCGATCAATTTTGAACGCCTGGAAGAGCAATTTATTTACTTCCTTGATCGTCTGGCTTGGTTTGTATGCACTGTCCTACCCTGTTATCGATCTAAGCTATGTCTCACTACTCTCATCGTCACCAGATTGCCTTTACAATAGATTCCAACAAACTGAAGTGTGTTATAACTTGCAAAGTCCCTTAATTACCGTCTCGGTTGTTATTCGTGGTTTTACTATTTTACACTTTCCTTATAACTCATGTGATATTATTGCTGTGCAGTAATCTTCCTGGACCTACTTTAGAAAGAACTGCTCATACTTTACCGCGGATTGGCTATTATCAACAGACAAAACCGAGTTTCCATAGTACAACGTCTATTGGGACCTTATGTGGTTCTCCACTCCAAGTCCCAGGGTCTGTTGCCTATTATCTCTCATACTTCAATGGGCCTTTGTGGCTATAAGGTATATACTACTTCCACTGCACTCATCGACAGGCATGCAATTTAAAAAATTGAAACAAAACGTATGGCACATCGACTAGCCGATATGATCATAAGCTCGATCAACCGAAATAATGCTAACCATTAGGTTAGCATAGGACAACTAAAACTTGTCCGTTGCTATCATAAATAATCCAAGGTGGAATATCGCATGTACGCTTGGACAACATTGTAAAGAAACACACGAACAACGCACGAGCAAGTGCACACAAAAATTTACATGGATATACTCGTCATACTGCTTAGTTAAACGGTGCAAGCTCTAATTGATAAGCAAATAGTTGTTTTCGACGGTCTCATAAGTATGCCCAATAATAGTCGCTTCATTTCTTAGTTCCCATTCTGCTTGTTCTTTCCTCAGTATTTCCACTAGGCTATACAGCGTGAGGTGTTTCATTGGTATTCTATTTCAAGGCCCCTATGTCAACCCTCATTCGAGTTTGTTGTTTGTGGGACACCATGTAAAAAGCGCTCACGCACACTCCACAACCTCCGCTCCCATTTTGGTCTTCGTTTTTTTCCAATATCGATTTTCCCGATCCAAGTGCATTCAAAGTAGAGAAGGCAACCTGAAATGACGTTCTGGGTTTCACGCTCGAGGTTTGATAATAAATCACCTAAACAGACAGATACTTCGCTAACTGGAACAAATGCAAAGACCTGAAATGATTTCACGACGATAGCATTAATTTCGCTATTGTGCCAACTTTGCAATCCCAACGAGTGTATTTTCCGCCAAATGCACTGTTCAGAATGAAAGAAACATTCATACGTGTTAGTGCTTGGAAGGTTTCTTTCAACATTGATGGTCGCAGCTTTCTTATAATCAGTTGTTACGGAAGCAGGCTTGCGTTCTGCTTCTACTTCTTTGAGCATCTCGAAAATCACATCATATATAGCTTGCGCTCTGCTACCACAAATACGACAAACCAGCGGAACTAAGTGATTCTTGAAGAATCGTATCTAACCGACCATTCGTACGTAATGAAAAAAGCTGGACCCGGACTACACATACTGGAATAACGACCAGACCAGAAAATAACAGCAAGAATGTATTTTGTCACATTTGGTTGGTGCTCACTCGTTTATATACAAAAATAGGCATGTCTTCATTGGCCGATAAAGTCTTGACCAATCACAAGGCGATTTCGTTGTATCTAGACAATCTAACAGTTACGGTCCGGCTTTACTCGATCGGGTGGATACTGCAAATAAAGCTAGACCGCACAAGACCGTGTGTGGAGACACATGAATCACTACAACCTCCCTCCCTCAGAAGTTCCTCATCGATTTGGCTTGCTTGACGTACAGATCTTCGAACTGGTGCAGTACGGTGTAGTTGCGTTTCATCGACTGTTTCGTCTTCTTCGCTTGGAGCAGCACGAGCATCATTCTCGGTCACGGTTTCTGCTGCGCATTCAGGAGCTTCTCTGAAATGAAGTTGACTAACGTGGCGCCGGTGTATTGTTGCGTCTTTCAGGTCTGTGGTGTGTCCCCAACGTCAGTGTTGACACTTCGATCCCCAGCTACAAACTCCGTATCTCGTTTCACTCTTCGCATGTTGTGTGACCCGCTATCTACTGTTCGTGGTCAGGCTGGCGTTGAAACCACTCTGAGAATGAAAGCTGAGCATGCACTGCTCGACTGGATCCCAGTCAGCAGTCGTCTGTGTGCGGTTCGATTGAATAGATCTGTTTATGTCAAAAGCAGTAGACGGAAGTTTCGAGGTCTGTTTGTCGTTTCTGTGTATGCCCCAACTGATTGCAACTCTATAGAGGCTAAAGACGAATTCTAACAAGATTTGTCTCAAGTGATCAGCAGCGTGCGCTCTACAGACATGATCGTTGTTGCTGGTGATTTTAGTGCTAAAGTTCGAAGCCTAGAAGATACGGAGATAAATATGGGAGGTCGATTTGGCGTTCCAGCCGATTGAACTGATAACGGTGACGGACTCATCCAACTGTGTTCCGAATGAACCAATTATATATATATATATATATATATATATATATATATATATATATATATATATATATATTCCACATGTGTCTGGTTTCAGACTGTGTGCCAAACATAAGATGGTACACTCGGGGAGGAAGGGGTGGAGAGGCCGAGTCCATGATTTGTTTGTGGGCGCGATACTGTCAGGTTGCCCAAGCCAAAGCAGGGCTTTGTGTAGGGGTCCACAATCGGAGCATTTAGCTACCCAAAGCTTAAGCTACAAGGCAGCGGGACGAAACGTGGGGTCCGTAACCCACCAGGGGCCGGTGACTGATTGCTCAGTTCATACACCCTTCGGATGAGACCAAACTTCCCGGGTGTAGAGTTCACCTCTCCGCCACATATGCCGGTGAGCATACCGTTGTAAGCCTCATACGCCACCCATGGTTGGTTTGGAATCAGGGTTTAGCCATCTCCCCTAGACTGACTATCAGTTAACCAACCTGATGGAGAGCGCCGGGCATTTGCTTTCGTCCTCTCACTTTAGTGGGAACACGTCCACCACGAGAACGCAGTGAGTAAGACTTCCTCAGCAGAGGCTGTGTTAGACTCACGGTCCCTTGGCAGCATTTCGAGAGGCATTCGGGACGAGTAGCCATCTCGGAGCCTAAGACACTCACTCCCGACCATACTGAGGCATCTGTAGGGGATCGAACCGATAAAGTTGACCGACTCATCCAACTTTGTTCCGACTATCGATTATTCTTAGTGAGTACAAATTCCTCCCTTAAAAAGTGGCACCGCCTAACCTTGCGTCCTTCTGCGCCATTACAACTTTGGAGTCAGATCGACCATATTGGTGTCGGTTACCGCTGGCAAGGATCAATTCAAGACTTTTGATCATTTAGTCCACATCTGTGGACAGTGATCACACTCTTGTCCGTGCTCGTTTCATCCTGCGTCTCGTCGGTGGCCGAAGCAAAGCGAAGGCTAGCCATCCTCCACAGTTGCTACCGGACTACATCCATCGATCAAATTTCGAGGCAGAATTATCCACCAGATTATCGATGCAGTCAAATGCCCAGGATCCAGAAGAGTGATGGACAGAGATCAAGCAGGCCCTACGCGGTATGCGTTTTGAACCTTCAAAATGCAATATGCTGCTACAGGACTGGGTTAGTCTAACACCAAACAATTTAGTATCTGGGGTGACTGTAGACAAGTTCTAGTATCTAGACAGCTGCATTTCACCTGGAGGTCGGGTATCGGATGAAGTGTCTTTGCGTATGCAAAAAGCTCGTTTGGCATTTGCCAACCTGAGTAATCCGTGACGTCAACATGACACCCGTTTATCGATCAGGGGTCGAGTGTATGCTGCTGCGGCCAGGCCAGTGCCTCTGTGTGGTTCGGAGACATGACCACTGTGGGTGGATGATATACGAAGATTGTCGGTATTTGAACACGAATGTCTTCACAGGATTGCTCGAATCTGGTGGGAACACTGTGTGAGCAATGCTGAGGTTCGGCGGAGTGTCTTAGGTTCAAGGATCAAATCACTAGATGAAACACCTGAGGTCACCAGGCTAACATGGTTTGGACATGTGTCGCGCAAGTCCCCTGCCAGGATTCCTCAGTGTGCTATGTTTGCTGAGGCGTGTACCGGTTGGAAGATGATTCGGGAGGTCAGTCCATGAGATGGAAGAAAGGTATGCAAAGATTATACAGTTGAATTGGCCCTGTAGGGCTTGTTAGACTTCCTGGGTGAGGTCCAAGGGACCCTCTCACTTGGTGGTTACATTGGATTATATAACTAGGTGTCGCAATCAATCGTTCCCTTGTACCCACAAACTTTCTTCATCCACTTGATACCAGTATTAATCGCTTCCCTATTACCTCTTTCACACACTTTTCTTCATTATTTCCTTCTGAGATTGCCCCTAGGATATAGAAACCAAAGCCACCGCAGCCAGTGCATGGTTAGGGGTAGTCTGAACCGAACTGAAATGTGCTGACTGCTATGACACACGCATACGCGCACTTACGCACGTCACCTCGACGTCATCCATACCATGAACAATTTATTCCAAACAATCAAACTTCCGTCCTGAGCCATACTTGTCTGTTGATTCGTTGCTCGCTGGGGGGCCCGGCCTGGCCACACACGATCGAATGTACTCGTTGTGTTCGGAATTCAGGGAACACAGAACGCAGTAAATCCGCTTTTTGATACATTAGTAAACACGCACGTAAGCAGACAAGCGGACAAACATGTGAATCATCCACTACCACGCGCAAGCATAATAATGTGTCGAGTGGACAGGAACAAAGATTCGATGTCCGTCAGACGCACGCCAAACTGCATGTGATTGGTAAAGTGGAACAAAGCATAATGTGGGATGGACAGGCACCTCGCACGCGAGTGCAAGGCCAACGAAATCGAGATGGATCACTTGCGAATGTCGATGACATGGGTTGTCCACGCAACGGTACTGTTTATGCTTGCGATAGACGTTTTATTTGTTTACTTGTTTGCTTACCAATTAAGGATGAACGGACTTCGTACGCACTATCTTTTGCCAATATTAGCGTATACGAAAGCCCCATGTTAGGAAGTACTTTAGCAAGGAGAACTAGTCGCGATTGAGATATAGCAAAGAAAAACAGCTGCGTGTAGCAAGACCATAGGGTGTTTCACCCTAGAAATTCTGCCAATATCTTCTTGGAGTAGTTTCGGAAACAAAGACTGTAATTCGCAGGTTTGAACGGCAGAAATGCTCATTCTATCTATTCTTGGGGATACTTTCAGGTCTATCGTATCGTTTCTACCAAAAGGGTTTGTTAATAGTACTACATCTCCCAGAAAGCTTTAGCCAAAACCCACAATTCTTTAGCCTTGACGGACAACCTTTAGTCACGTAGGAACGTACACTGCAATATTCCTTTGTAAAGTGTCTTTCAAAAAGAGACAAAGTAGAAAATTGAATATCGAAATAAGGAAGGAATTATTAGAATAGCTGCAAAATCTGTATGACGACTGTCGAAATGGTAAGTACTTGAAGTGTTTCACGTAGAAAACATGAATAATGAAAGCGATGGGCGATTCAGAATCGAATTTCATGAGTAAAGAAATAACCCTACAGGACACAACAAGATACACAGTGCGAATGTCGGCGGGAAGTAATCGAGGTTAAGAAGAAGAATATACAAACGAACAAGAACTAACAATGTGTATACAGTCATCACTGGGCATAGCATTCGCTGAATTACTCGGTAAGCCATCAGTCTCGGAAACAACGCGTGAACAACAAACCTTACGACGCATGCGACACTGGGATGCGGTGTTGAATGCTACCACAACGATAACACCGCGTCATTTTCAACGGCTTGTGTGAAATTCTGGATCCTCGTAGCAGTGTTATTTCTCCTTTAGGGCCCATAGCATGAAGTACCTAATTAGCCTCAAGTATTGCCATTTTTGCCCCAGAAATATCACCTGCACGAGTCCACGTGAGTGTGCTGGCCCCTTCTGCCAGCAAGGCCTCACGAACGCAGAATTTGATGTGCTATCAACCAGTTGTTAGATTTGCAATACTTCCTCCATTTTTATTGGGAATGGTATTGTAAGCACAAAGAACAGTGGTACATGTAACCCGTGTAATAAAATCCTCCGTGGACTCTCCTGATGCCTGGTGCAAGTTGCGAAAACTTGTAACGGGTGAAGTATGTGTTCGTGCGGAAATAAAATGTTTATCCGGAGTACCAAGTGCGTCTCGGAGATATCTGTTTCTCAGGTTGAGGAAATCGAATGCGTGCCAGCCTTCAGTACCAATGTGTGAACATAGTAGTTTGACGTTGACAAGGCCCGTGATTGTCGCAGTAGAGTGTAGTGTACTAATTAGTCCATATGGAACAATAAGTAAATAGGACTCCATACTCTATACCCCCGTAAAGAAAGATGCACTCCCAAGACCTCGTTCGTCTGAACTGAAAAAACTGCAATAACATGAACGCTTCGGGACATAACGCCAGAAGATCAGGAAGAATCCGGCTTCCAATCAATTGGCACCAGTCTGGTGTTTTGAATCATAATAAATAACGCATATTATACTACAAACATATCCGAAAGTACATTTCCTGACATACTCCCCACTCAGAATTCAATCCGAATAGCACTTTCCACTAATCGTTTCCATGTATTTTTTATCTCGAAGGAAATAAATGCGTTGTTTATCGTCATACAATCACTCATACCATAAATGCAACTGTTTATCATTCCTGGATATGCCCACGTTAGCATTTTCCTTTGTTTTACATACCGCGTTTGATTTGTTAATGGGTTTATAAGAAAAGAGGGGATGATGTTGCGAGGCCAATCCACGTGTTGTCGATGCTCGCACGTGATTCATTTCTATCACGTTCGCTTTGCACTCGCCAGTACGATGCCTGTCTGTGCCACTCACTGATTTGTCCTTCTCCACCAATCATATGCAGTTAGCCCCACGTGAGACTGATATCGATTAAGCTCTTTCGTTCGCTTGACACATGTTTACGCCTGGACTTGCCGGACATTGGTCCTGAATACAAGATATTCCGTGCATACGTACTTTCGTTCTATTTACTAATTTCCTTGCACAACAGGGACTACAGATTTACCTTGAATCCACGATTACGGCGATGCTTGTCGCCCACTATGGAATCATAAGATTTTATGAAATCAGTACTCGGCAGTACATTATTTTCGAAGGTTGACCTAGCTGATCCATACCTGAAAATTCCACTCCTCCCAGAATCAGTGCCACTTATCACTACCAACATCTCTTAGAGCATGTTCTGGTACAATTTTCAACCTTTTGGTTTGCACGTCTCATTGGGCATTTTCCAGGCTGCCATTGATAATGCGATTGAAGATTTGGCCTGAGCAATGTCACATCAGAATGATGTGGTCTTATTCAGCGCATCGAAGAAGGAACATGATTATCGCATGATGCAGACTTTGGGAAGATTCGTAACCAAGAATGTTCTGATCAAGCTCTCAAAAAGCAAGTTCATTGTCAGCAAACTGAACTTCATTGGTTTCACGGTGAACACCCTGGACGCATCCGATGTTGGAATCAGCGCAGTGCTTGAACAATATTGATACCCGATCATCTGCATTTCTCGACTTCTGAATGTTTCTGGGAGATGATATTCGTTTACAGTGAGGTTCACAGATACTCAGGAATGCGCTTCCCGTGTTCAGGGCAGTACATCGGCTCCACAGGTATTTGTTTGGGTTGAAGCTGACAGTTATCACTGATCCACATGCTTTACACTTTCTGTTTAACTCCAGTGCCCTTGAATTCTATTGGTACGACATTCTACATCAGACTCGTAAACCAGTCTGACAAGCTGATTTTCTGTCAAGATTATCACGATGCGCGTTGGCAAGACTGGTTGCATCGGGAGAGGTAGTTTATCGATCCATATATCCCGGAAATACGCGTCGTTAATTTAGCGTCTAGCCAGCAGGGACCGCATATGACACATAAGTTGGAACATCAATTGATCTCCGAGTGCAATGAAGTGAACAGCTCACGGAGCATTTTTCCGACTGACTTTCCGGTGTGTTGAATCAATGGCACTTTCAGCGTGGTGTAGGGGCCTCCGGTGGAAGGGGAGCGAGGAGGTCTTCCACGTGGACGATGGCGTCGAAAGGAAGTGCCTGGACAATGTGAGAACATTTGTCACGCTCGCTGGTTATGCGTCGAGTGGTCAACAGAGCCTCTATTTGTTTGAACCGCACTCGTGGATTGGCCGGATCAAAAGCAAGCAGTTTGAAGGAATCCGCGTGGATATCAGTGGATTCGTTGTCGGACACGGTTAGACGTGAAATTCGGACCAAAATGATCAAAGCTAGTGTCAGGAAGGCAGAATAAAACTATGCTCACCAATTTTATAGTGTACTGATCTGTCTATTGGTACACTAAGTCAATACCAGAACCATCTAAGATGACACCGGCAAACTGCCATAGGCGGAGGAGCGTGTTCAGTTGGAGAGACAAAAAAGCCTCTAAGATAGAAATAAAATGAAACATATTGGGCAAAAAGAACTCACAGTTGCTCACAGCACTTACCGTATATAGTTAAGCAACGTTCTCAGCCTAATTCAGTTCAGTTGCCGGGATTCAGTGGCAAGTCGTTGAACTAATCAACGTGGTATGCGGCTGAGTGGTGAAACATCAGTGTGAAAGCTTCAGAAATATTTACTGGTCAAAATTAGAGCACTGGTCCAATCTATTCCAGGACACTCCAAATCGGAAACCGAGGTTGTGCCAGAACGAATGATTTATTGGTTAGTTTTTTGTTACGCGGTATTGTGTGTGTGTGTGTTTTCGAAAGCGTGTGTATTGATTGCATACAAAAAAGCGGTACAACGAAGGAGTGCTGCTTCAAGGGACGTTGAAAATCATGGAATAAATCGGAAATGTACAGAAACCTACAAGGATCGCGTTTAGTGCCACGTTAGTCTGCTAGGAAAGACCGGCTGCGTGCTGGCCACGAATCCACTACTGCCCTCACTATTTCAATACCGGAAGGACACGGAATAAATCAAGGACTGGTTTTCCATTATTCCACATTTTGGGAAATGGCTATTTAGCAGCGTCGTTCCAGAATTGGATGAGCTAATGTAACAGATCCGACACTGTGCAAGTTCGAACCAACAATGTCAAATGTTGTCTCTGGAATTCAGTAAATAGGACGAAAGTACGTATGCACGGAATATCTTGTATTCAGGACCAATGTCCGGCAAGTCCAGGCGTAAACATGTGTCAAGCGGACGAAAGCGCTTAATCGATATCAGTCTCACGTGGGGCTAACTGCATATGATTGGTGGAGAAGGACAAATCAGTGAGTGGCACAGACAGGCATCGTACTGGCGAGTGCAAAGCGAACGTGATAGAAATGAATCACGTGCGAGCATCGACAACACGTGGATTGGCCTCGCAACATCATCCCCTCTTTTCTTATAAACCCATTAACAAATCAAACGCGGTATGTAAAACAAAGGAAAATGCTAACGTGGGCATATCCAGGAATGATAAACAGTTGCATTTATGGTATGAGTGATTGTATGACGATAAACAACGCATTTATTTCCTTCGAGATAAAAAATACATGGAAACGATTAGTGGAAAGTGCTATTCGGATTGAATTCTGAGTGGGGAGTATGTCAGGAAATGTACTTTCGGATATGTTTGTAGTATAATATGCGTTATTTATTATGATTCAAAACACCAGACTGGTGCCAGTTGATTGGAAGCCAGAGAGGGTGTGATCACTGCCGACCAGCAGAATCATGCTGTAGACATGGGTTAAGATGATACAATTTGAGAAGTAGACCGCGCACTATTCTCCTTCAAGCAGTGTTTTGTTGTCAGTGAAATGAACGCTTTAAGGTAATATTCGAAGTCTCGAGAAATGCTCCGAACTCAAGTGAGCAAGAATTGAGATGGACATCTTCTCAGCATAATCCTGGTTTAAATCAAGTCAGCACAAGTAACGTGAAATGGTCGCTGTATTGCTCCTTTTCAAACTACAAGTTCGTAGGCGGTAACACTGGTGGATTCAGGGGAAGACCTGTCGTGGTTTTTTGTTTCCGTAATTGCCATTCCCGCTTTAACCTACCAGTGATAGTCACTGATAATCTACTCAGAATAAATTCCATCAAGTACTTTGGAATCGATATGGGCACCGAAATCTATTGGCTCTCCCATATTTGGCACTGCGTCGGTCAGCTTAGTAGAACGTCGCTGGCCATTCACCACTGGGACCCCAGTAGGAATAAAGTCTTCAACGGAAAAACCTAATGCGACCCAATCCAAGTTGTTTTTAAATTGATTACTAGAACCTGTGGTAAACCACATGAGAACTGAATTTGGATACCCTCTTATATATTCCACCAGTCGTTATGTTTGCTAAGAGCCACCCGAAATTCAATGCAAGCATTGAGTGACCATATTAGGAGACTACTAGACTGAGGTACGTTTAAACCGACAAAGATTCTATCGGTAACGTTGATAATTCCTTAATTCTAATGTACATATATCTATTCCGTCTTACATACGGACCATAATGGTAATTCAGTACATTCGTAGAATTCCCCTGCAGTCTGCTTTCCTCACTCCCATGACTTGAATCAGCGTGTTACCCGGCCCTTGTCAACTACTTCGACCCACACGTCTTCCTTCCTCATGTTGAACCTGGGGACCTTGTCTCCGTTGACCTACCGTTTTCCCTATGAGTGTATTTTTACAGTGGACCGATCTCCCATTGCGCCCAATCCAGGGGCTTACTACCTTCACGATGTTTGTGCGTCATAAGTGTCCGACCTTGTGTGTCATGTTTGTCTCCGTTCTCTGTCAGCTTTCTCACCCGCACCACACCAGTGACCTTTGTACTTTCCTTCCATGCTAAAGATCACGCCACTTCTGTGTCAGGGTCTATGTCAAGCGTGCGCGCTTGCGTGCAATCCTCTTGATTCTTGTCTGAACTAATTTCACGGTCATATCTCTGTCCATCCATCTCATGTACTCTACCCACTCTTTCTCTGAGTGGTCGATTGTTCTTGCTATGAAAGATGAATTTCATCTTACTCCGATGACTCGGTCCCGTATCGTTTGGCATACCTTCCTCGCCAGATCCTTCAGACGATTTGATATCTATTCCAGGACACTAATGATTGAATTACCCCCAAGAAATTGAGGTGTGTTGTTCGTCACTGTAGCGATTGTTCCCTAGAGTACACGTAAACCACCGACTCGCCTTATTTGATTTAGGCTTCGATTTCGTGCTCCACGAGTCACTCGTTCACTTGACAGCGATTCAGTTACATGGACACTGAGATTTTCGTCCTAATAACCTGACATGAGTTTTCGGTTGTAAGTGAAGTATTCGTATTAACTTCTTCCTCGTTGCTGTGAATATTGGTAGCATTCCTTCGGTTGCCACCAAAAATCACAAGTGAATCATGTTTTATTCACGTCTGCAACATTACTGGAACACAACTTATGAATCAATCAGCTTTGGATAGACGTATTTCCAGTAGATTTATTCCTAAAGTCTATGTGGTGATTCAGCAGCTGTCACACGTGATATGGCCAGGTACAACTTCGTAACCACGTACAAGAATGAGCCTCAACCAATGAGGATCACCTCGGACATTTCTGACAAAAGCTCCGTGTGATTGGTCATCTTTGAGTCTATCAATTATATTCTGTAATTAAACATATTTATATAAACCCACTCTACAATACAATTAACGTGCTATTTCGTGGCCTTGGTATTCTTGCTACTTCCGTTCGCGTAGTTCTGGGTGGGGGCAATTTCGATACAAACTATCAAATCAGTTCATTACGACTACTACGGTCTACCAACGTGAAAATCACTTCCAAAGAAGGCGTGATCACTATCTATCAGCCGGATCATGCTGTGGACATAGGTAAAGAATCTGTAATCTGAGAGCTAGACTATACGCGAGTCACATTTACACACCACCTCGAAGTCAGTAAGAATGATAACGCCATCAGGTATTACACACTTACGATAAATACACTGAAATCAAGTGATCACAAAATAGAACCGCGGTCAAGGTGATTGTTGATATCATATGCAAGCGTGATGCGATGGTTTCCTTTGCCCTGTTCAAAAGCATCATTCATACTGAGGACATCCCGCGAGTCTCTACTGGGTTCTGTCCCTCACCTAGCCCGTTAGATTGTCTTTAACGATAAAGTACTTTGCTTCAACGTTAGGCGATGTCACATCCATGTGTCATTGTACGCGAATTTTGACCACTCGCCACCCACACTGCGATCGAAATCCAATGATGAACATCTTCTTAGTGGATGCCAGATTGAAACGAATTCAATATAGACAATTCTAAATGCCACATGTTCGACTTCTTGCGCCTTTTCAAAGTACTGGTTCACTGATAGGAACAGTGCTGGAGTCAGAGAAAGTTTATCATACGTTTTCGTTCTTATCCCATTTCCATTCTCGTTTAATCCATCAGCTTTAGCCACTGATAGTCTATTCAGAATAAACTTCATTAGATATTTTGGAGTCACCATGGGCACTAGGGCCAATGAGCAAAAGCCTAATGCCATTTAATCGGAACTGATTATTAGAAAGCTGACAAGAAACTGAGAAACAGCATTTGAGAATTGAATTGGGATCTCCCCTAATATACACTGCCACTCGTTATCCTTGCTTAGAGTCGCTCAAAAATCGATGCAGGTACTAGATAAAAATGTCACGAGGTGAATACACTGAGATACCTTGGAACTGACATAGATTCTGTAGTTATAATTTTTTAATTTCTTTATTCTAATGCAAATCTACTTGTTCCGTCTTATACATAGAAACCGAGGTTTTCATGGTAATAACCATGACGATTAACTTACCTTCTGTGAGACTGACAACAACACCGTCAGTTCCCTATAATGTGCCACCTTCTGCTTGCTGAAATCTTAGTGTTTCCGTTGCTTACTTATTTTGACTACCCCGAACGTCTTCCGAGTGGATAACCCAGTTTTACGAGATCTTCGTACTAACGTGATGGTCTTCGGTGTTTTGTGCACTCGCATTCTACTTTAAACCAACTGGTTGCGAACTCCATTGGACACGCAACCACCCGACGGGTCATATGGTAACTTCTTCTGCCACTGATTAATTTCATTTTCGCCGATAGCCACACAAAAACCTGCAATTTTCTTCTTCGTCCACCGATCTCTAATGTCTTTTGGTATCATATCTTCAATGGCACAGTTCCGCTATACTGAACATGTGACTTTCCAATCACTTAGGTAACATTGTAAGGAAGAAGGATGTGGTGTGAGAGTAACAAATTACTTTATTTCTTTTTAGATGGCACCAGATAAGTAAATCAGAATCGTAGCATTTTACTGTAAATGCCCCACTGTATATTTGAACCATTTCTCCAACCCATCTTATTATTACTTATGCAGTTCTTGACGGTAAATCCATGCTTCCAGGGTATCATGTGTGAGTAGGTATTGGATTACTTAACAGCCGACCGAGGTATTTCAACATGGAAGTGCCGGATCATTGATGTTTTCCTTTGCATGAAAAATAACACATATGCACACCACTGATGCATCGCACAAATAGGATGATGTGACGTATCCCATCTATTTCATTGTAACCAGAAATTGCTTAATAACTATTGTGGTGAGTGTATATACTATTTAGTAAGTAGTTGATTGCTGAAAACGCAACTATGGACAGTTGTGGATTAACAACGAACTCGGGCATCGAAGGAACAAGCGCAGTGATTAAGAGAAAGCATATAAACCACACGACTGCATTTTTCTTCTAGAAAACAGCTCCCTTCAATCAGACTGGATCGCTGAAATGAAAATAAGCATTGTTGTCCCTTTTGATTAGTTTTGATGACGATGAGTCCATTTTTTCCGGAATCACGTGGGACCATGTATCGTCCTTCTGAAGGTCAGCCATGTTACCCGACGAGATTACTTGGGTAGAATCACTGACGCTTGCGTCAACCGCTCAGTAATGTGTATGCCCAGGTTGAGCTCTATTCACGTTGATGACCTTACCATTTCCGAACCCCAAATGCGCGGTATGCACGCCCAGGAACGAAATATTCCTGCTACTTTCAGGATAGGAGGCTTCAATCCATGAAAAAACTAGCAAACGGGAATATAGCCAAATGCAGCAGGCTTTCTCAACAGAGCAGTGGACTGGAATGATATTTTGAAAACTGTTTTGAATTTGAAATGAACTGTTTGAATTCGTCTGAAGTATGAAAATTTGCTCATAGCCAGGTGGGTAGCTAGATTTCCGTGGAAATAAATATGTAGGCTTTTCTGGGCCATATTATTATTATTATCATTATTGTTATTACTATAACCACTAGCTGTACCCTGCCACCCTTTGCTGTGGCTCAGTCTGATTAAATGGGAAAGAAAGAAAAGAGAAAGCGCACGTGTCTAGCATGTTTGAGTTTCCAAAGCTTGTAGGTATTCAATATTTTCGTTGTTCCGTTGTCTGCACAGATATGCAGATTGTCCAATTTGTCGACTCTAAAACATGCGGCATATAATGGTCCATATTAGAAGCAATCCATATCTAGATCCAAACTGCACAATTCTAAAGGTTGGTTCTGAGCTTTGCTGATGGTGATTGCAAACACTAATCGAATTAGGAATTTCAATCTCTTAAATTGAATAGTCATATCCGTGGCAATCACGGGGATGAGAGGAATGCGGACATCTTCACATTTCAAATGTCCTGTCATGAATGTTGCTACTGTGACGTGGCTTATTAATTTTTTTCTACTGCAAGCCACGTGCCTGTGCAAAGCTGTGGCTGGTTGATATTTCGCAACATGATAAGTGGCACTCCGATTTCCAATTGCAGTACGTGCGGAAACATCCCTGGCAGATCGAGAGAATTCAAAAATTCTGTTGGATAATTAACCACTTCATCTACTTCCACAACAGTGGCAGCGGACTTGCATATGACTACCTTACTTTGAATGTTAGAATGAATAATATTGTTAAGTTGGTAGACGTTTTTGTTCATGACCACAAAAATAGCTCGTCCACTCAGCCAATCGTGATTCTTATAATTGGTTCGAATATTGGGAAATACCTTCTCAACCAATCCTTCTTCTGACGTCACTAAATTGCAAACGTTTTGAGACAATGAAATCCGTACTCAGGTAAGCTAAACCGGCACCTTTCCGTTCCCAATTTTCAGCAATTGATATGAGAATACATCAGCTGATCGATCGTTTTACAGTTGGGCACGCATATTTGCAGTTAGTTTTAACGTCTTCACGTGTCGCCACGAAGCAGAGTAGTTCAGGCAAGCATTTATTTCGTCCGCTGGTTTTGATCGAGGAATTACAGATTTTGTTTGCCTCAAATGTCCTGCAAACAATATTAATGAATTCACAAATGGATTGACGTTTCCACTCAAATCCTCCGACGATCGATCAAGAATCTCGAGAGATATTTCGTGCTTCACTGTGCGCTCACTCTAAACCATTGGTTTGCATTTTTGCAACACTTTCACGTGCCCGGTTCTTTTGAAATTTCGCGCACGTGAGTTTCATTTTGTTGCATATTCAGTGGTAATTTCAAAGCAGAATGAGCAGTTCTTCTACCTGGCAGCAATATTCTGGCTATTCCGGACGATACAAGACCTGAGGCCTTGTCATTATGGGGTCAAATTGCTGTCAGAATCTATCTAATTAGGAAAGCTTTACCAACTCCTCATGACGCATCTGAGAAGAAGATTTCGCTAACCACGTTATTGACAGTTTGCATTATTTGATCGTAAATGCCATTTTGCTCGAGCTTTAGTGTAGGAATATTTGATTGCACTTGTGACAAAAGATCAATCGTGTTGTAATTTTGTTCTCGACACAATTCTGCATCGAACGCCATGGTAGCAGATCGATTCGGTGATGGCTTTCCCAATTGACTGAGAACTTGAATCGCAATTTCTAAGCACAGATCTTTGATCATTACCGACTCTTTGTGAAATCTCTCTTGATATTTGTATTTTGCTTGCGTACTCGACGAAAATACCTTCAGCTATGTACGATTTATATTTTTTCCATTACTCTGTTGGAGATGAAGGAGAACAGACAATCAGTATGATTGCAAACGAAGCACGAATCTGATTTGGATGTGACTTGTTGCACGCGTCATTACTGCACACATTCCAATGTCGGTCGTTCTCCCATAAATTCAGAACTTCTCGTGCAATTTTTACATCGAACAGATGGTGCTGTTTTCAAAGCAAGTTTTTACCTTTCACCGGTGGGGCATCTATATAAGAATGAATACATAAAACACGCCCCTATTCAGATGGAACTCTGCAGCAACATTTCAAAACCATCGATGGAAAACTCTCAGAGATTTAAAACTGAATATTTATATATAGGTAAGGTGAAATACTATTTGATGCTTTAGTTACGTAAATACTGAGTGAAATCATATCATGTGAGCGAACATTGTTAGACGTTTTTGAATGCTTACATATTTCATCGATTATTCAGTTTATTGTTCCTATATGGCAGAGAATGCGTCTCAGTGAATACCCGATAACAAGTGTTGTCGGAAATTTTGGAACTTAGTCAAAGTTTTGTTTACCTTGGGTAACCTTTCTGAATACTGATCTGTACGCTAGTTTTGACTTGTTACAACTGTACTCATGTAAGGTGGATGGTGATTTGCTGACAACCACTGGTCTGACGTAGGGCACCGACAGACGTCCAATAGCCGGAGAACTCCGGTGGGCAGCCTTCCTGTCCAAACATGCCCTGCAATTCTTTTCCTCAAATCTGCTACGGATAGTCTGTTAAGTGAATCGATATTGAAATCAACCACGAAATCATATTATTATGAATGAAAACTTGTTTGTCCGTCTTTCGATTATGGATAATGTGCCCCTCCGAGCTAGAAACTAAGAGCAAAATGATTCTCTCAAGTTCGTTAGCCGGAACGTCAGAAAACTGTCCAATGTTGCGTTCCTTCAAAAGCAGCCTACATAAACTACGACTCTCGTCACACTGTTGGGCTAATTGCTGTGTGCCACTCCGGGGAGGTTTATTGGTATTTTGAGCGATTTCGTCAGTAGTAGTACTACGGAATTGAAGATGCAATACGAAATAAAATAACAGATTGGTGCACAAAGACGACAATAGCAGACGACCATAATAATATGCCACAAAAATGGATAAATATTTATTTCCATGAAGATCTACCTACTCACCTGGCTATGAGCAAATGTTCATACTTCAGAAAAACTTCGGCAGTTCATTCCAAATTCAAAACAATTTTCAAAACGTCATTCCACTCCTTAACTTAGTTCAGAATGCACAATACAATGGGCCACATTCCCATTTGCTAATTCATTTTTGGGCATAAATTCGCCGGTGCCGTGCTTTGGTCGTGTAATGACGCCCAGATATGTGGTCACAACCCAATCGCGTACAAAATCCCTCTAATTCAAGTCGTATTTTCTACGCATCGTCCGGAACCCGATGTGATACAGTTTTGTTGCTAACCCCTCTTGGTCGATCGAAAATCTCTCTGCTCTTAGCGCTGCTGATTTTCTGCCTTAGCAAAATGGCTGCAGATCGATATTCACTGAATGAGACAATTTTCTAACCGATATACACGTAAGTACCAAAGGGCTCGCGCATCTGGTCAACACCCGTGTGCTAGTCATTCTGTTTGGGTGAGCGGATGTGTTTACGACAACCAGTTCCACTGCAAGCGTGACTACAGAGACAAGCTCACTTCGTCAGGTCAATTGATGCTTGTCCACTCGGCGAATCTTGAAGGGAACACATTCGTTTTTCTCGACCACGGTCTGTGCAAAATCTGGGTAACCGTGCTCATCACCTGATGATCACTTCTGGACGTACCTGTACACTAGGCTTGCTTGTACTTGCGCTCATCGCGCATTGCTACTGAATACATGTTCATCCGTGCAAGCATGCTTTTCTTCTGACTGTCGAATTTGGGGCTAAAACAAGGACAGATTTTCCTTGGATCTCAATCTGCAAACGTTGTTTGATTTTGTATGTCCACACAAGTTTTTCTGCGTAGAATGATACTGTCATTGTGCACTAGAAAAGCGTGGTATGCGCATTAGCTATGCTCTGAAGACAAGATACCGAAAACGATGGAAACTAACTGCAACTTGCTTGAGAAAAATGTGAACTTTCTCCTAATCACTGCGCTTGTTCCTTCGATGCCCGAGTTCGTTGTTAATCCACAATTGTCCATAGTTGCGTTTTGAGCAATCAGCGACTTACTCATTCAGTAAGTAATATGTACACTCCCCCACACCCGGTATGCTTACCTGATGAGCGGCAACAATGGCGAAACCAGTCGTATGCTTGTGGGGGGTTTCGGTTCTACCAGTCATATCGAAAACTTTGTGTAGTTAAGTAGTGTACACAGTATACTCATCTTCCAGAAAGCTGAATGAGACGTGGTGAAGATACAATTAGAACACTAGGAAGGACCACCGGAAAGATAACTATTCAGAATAACTCACAATGTTTTAGAGATTAACAGTTAGATTCTTACTTCCTTTTTGGTTGATACAGCATGACAAGTATTTTCGACGTTAGCATACCACATTGCAGTTTCGGAGGAGGCATACGAGTGGTTGCTAACATAAATGTGGGGAAAGTGCAACAGTTTGGAGAACTTTGGAGTTATTGATTAGGAACCTGGACGACTTACCGGCAAATCTAATGTTTGGGACACCTCCTGAAAAGTGGTTCTTGGGTCAAACTGATAAACTAAGTAAGCAACTGAAGGATTTTCACATCTTTCTTCCATGTCATGGACTGACCACCCTTACTCATCATCCAACCGGTACACACCTCAACAAACATAGCACGTCGAGGAATCCTGTATTCGGACCCACCTAACTGCGATGATTCAGCAGATGTCACACGTGATATGGCCAGGTACAGCTTCGTAACCACGTGCATGGTGGAGTCTCAACCAATCGGGGTCACCTCGGACAATTCCGACAAAAGCTCCGTGTGACTGGTCATCTTTGAGTCTATCAATTATATTCTCCAAACAAACATATTTATACAAACCCACTCTACAATACAACTAACGTGTTTTGCGGCCTTGCTTTTCCTGCTACTTTCGTTCTGGGTGGGGGCTATTTCAATAAGGACTATCAACTCAGTTCATTACGACCATTAAAAATTGCGTCAAGTCATGAAGCAGCCAGGTACTGAACAGCTGAACGTGCATGATAGTGTATCTGAAATTGAAGACTGGATTGAACATTCCGAGTTATGGTGTAGCATACGAAAGGATGTGAAGAAGGAGAACCAGACTGCCTTCTTATAGACGGCCGGCGGCCGTTCATTGTACTGGTTGATGAAAAACCTTGCATATCCGTGCGCCCCTACCACAGTTCTGTTCGACAAGTTGAAGGCTCTACTGCTAGACCACGTGGTTCCGGTCAATTTTAAGACGACCGAACGTGCCAACTTCCATTCGCTGGTTCGTGGTCCCAACATGGAGTTCCGTGAATTCATCCTAACACTACAGACACAGGCTGCTAATTGTAATTTTGGTGATCGAATCGTTGCTTCTCGTGCGGCGAATTTCACCTACGTCCCACCTACCACTTTCGTAATGCGGTATGCCATTCTCGTGGAAAGCTTGGTCACATTCGCAAGATATGTCGTCAATCCAAGTGCAATGTGACAAGTGCAACCCCTGAAGATCCGAAAACTGACGATTGTACTGTATACACACTGAAGATTTCGAGTGAATCAAACCAATACCTGTACAGATCAGTCCAATTCCAATGCCGCTTGAGACATCAGTTCATTGTGGATACCGGGAGCTGTGAGTCCATTATTCCGAAATCAGTGTTCGACTTGATTCAGTCCAGTGTATCCATACATCCTACTACTGTGCGTGTTCACGGTGTTACTGGACATCGACTTTCACCGCTGGGTGGGACTACACTAATGGTTCGGTTGGAGGGTGACTATATCCCGGTACGATTCTTGATTCCCGTAGATAGTCCATCGATTCTGGACTTGATGGCTCTGCGTGCCTTGGAGCAATCAGTAACCCTGAAAACGACGTCCGACAATCCGGTGAATCGGCTTGTTCTTCAGCAGTTGATCGCACAATGCTCGAACAACAAAGGTTGCATGGTGGTCGAGTCCGCGAAGTTCGAAGTGGATGGTGATCCGGTATTCCTGGAACGCCGAGTGTTGCCGTACGGCCAGACAGAGGGTGTTCTGAAGGTGCTTACCAAAATGGAGCAAGACGATATCATTGCGCGTGTGACTTCATCCTCTTGTGCGACCCCGATTGTGGTGGTAATGAAGAGAGACGGACAGACACCCCGGATTTGTGGTGACTACCGATTGACCTTGAATCCTCGTTTACGGAAATGCGCGGCAACTACGGTGGAGCCTGAGGATTTCATGAAATGTACGCTCGATAGCAAGGTTTTCTCAAAAATCGATCTGGTTGATGCGTACTTGCGAATTCCGCTGCACATGGAGTCCAAATCACTAATGACTAGTAACACTCCATGGGGCATGTTCCAATACAAGTTCTTGTCGTTTGCTCTGCACGTGTCATTCGGTATATTCTAGGCTGCAATAGACGAGGTGATACATGATATCGAGGAGGTGATGGCATATCAAGATGGTGTGCTCATTTTCAGATGAACGAAGGATGAACATGACCACAGATTACAAACGTTGCTGGAGAGGTTCGTGGAATGAAATTTGACGATCAAAGCTTCGAGGTGCAAATTCGGTGTCACCGAATTAGATTTCCCCCGGGTTCACTGTCAATGCAAACGGATACCGACCCGATCCAGATCGTTTCAAACCCCTGATTGGCATCGAGTCACCGAAAAATCAGGCGTATTTACGATCAATTCTTGGGTGTCTGCAATACTACTCCGTGTTCATTCCGAACTTTGCAACAAGAACCCAACAATTGTTTATAGCTCACTCGTCCGATGTGTCAGTGGAACGAACAATGTGAACAGATATTGTGTCGTCTTATTCAAAATATCATTGACCGACCGATACTAGCACCAGTTGCATCATCTAAGTGCACCATGCTGATCACTGACGTGTCCGAAGTGGGGATAGGAGGAATTCTGGAACAAGATGGATGTACAATCATCTGCATCTCCCGTCTTCTAAATACTCTAGAGAAGGGTTATTCCCAGACACAGAAGGAAGCTTCGGCCATTTTCTGGGCTGCACGCCGACTACACAAATACCTATTTGGAGTGAAGTTCACGGTTGTCACTGACCACCAGACCCTTCAGTTCCTGTATTAGCCGGCTGAATCTGTTGCGAAATCTACGGCTGCTATGATCCAGTGATAGAGCATTGCTCCGGCAGCCTATAACTATGACATCATGCATCGACCTGTTAAGACAATCCCTCAGGTGGACTTCCTGTCCCGTTACTCACGATTCAAGGCAACGGACCGATGCCATTTCATTTCGTCAGCTGTGCCTGTGTCGAGGAAAGAATTGAGCAAGCAGACAAGACAATACTTCTCATCTGTGATTTCGGCGATCAGAAAGGGATGACAGCCCGAGGTGAAGCGGAAGGTTCCTCAGTTCTTCGCACTGCGAGAGGAATTCGGTATCCAAACCGACAATGTCCTTTGTCGAGATGACCGGCTTGTCATTCCATCTACATTGCGCCAGTCGAATTTGGATGAACTGCACAGAAGCCACTTGGGAGTGGATAAAATGAAGTCACTGGCTCGACAGATGTGTTGGTGGACGGATTTGGATGCGGGTATTTGCACTACGGAAAAGAACTGTGATGCGTGTTTGCACAAAGTCCAGTCGAGGTCAAAAAACTGGAATCCATGACCCGAAAGCTACATTCCATGGCAGAGAGTTCATGTGGACTTCTGTGGTCCACTCTTGAACCGGTATAACGCCCTTCTACTGATCGACTCTTACTCTAAATGGCCGGGAGTGTTCCTGACGAGTTCACCAACCACCTCGTTCGCAATCCAGGTTTTACGGAAATGCTTTAGCCGAGGAGGAATCCCAAAGGTATTAGTCACCGATAGTGGATCACAATTCTGTGCGGCGGAACAGAAATGCTGGTTTGATAGAGTCGGGTGTCGGCATCTACTTACGGCACCACGCCACCCATTGATGCTGTTGTCTGGTCTTGTCGTTCTCCCAGTGCACGTAGTCCGGGTGCGAATTATTTGATCATGTAAAACTGGACGGGTATATACCATTCCTAAAGGAGTTCAAATACACATCACACTCGGAGTGCGCACACTGGGAGAAGGACAAGACCAGACGAGAACACCGAGAATGTATTCTGTCACTTCTGGTTCGTGCTAAATCGTTTATATACAAAAGGGTATGCACTTATTGGAAGATCAAACGCCTACCTATCACAAAGCGATTTCGCTGTATTTACACAATCTAATATTCACGATCTGACTGATTCTTTGGATACTGATAATGAAGCTGTAGTGCACTGGGCCGCTTGTGAAGGCATTCGATTCATTACAGGGAACTAGCAAGATTGGGTTTTGCTGATTTTCTGGTAGATTCGTTGTCCGACTACCTGGCTCGCTATTACTTGTGCTTGTCGTACGTTGGTACTGAATCCGCGCTCAAAGTAGCGTCGAATTTCTATATATACTACTGAAAACGACAAGAGTAGTTACATTCTGACATCCGGTGAAACAATGCTCTGCATTTCCCTTGAGATGATGATGGCCAATACCGAGATTTGCTAATTAAAATGACAAAAATGGTTCACTTTTAGTGCGAAGCAATCGTACAAAGCTACCGACATACTCCTACCGCGCTGTGGGTGATATATCAACCAATATGGACTGGTCCATTGGTAATAAACTAGCCGTGTTGTTCAATTTTGAAGCGCTTGTATGGAAAATCCGAGTAAAATAGCAATTTAAGTGACATTCGCTCGACAGTATATTATCCATTATTACAGTATTTATCGATAACCTTTTCTTGATTCAATCGTGTATATTCACACTTGTCTGGTGAATTCGTGAGTATTTAGTAGATCTCATTCTCGCTACATCACCAGACAAATCGTCACTCATTTCATGGGGAATGAGACAAAAGTGGCTCGTCGACTCCTATTTCTAATGCTATTCGCGAGGGTATGTGTTGATTCATGGTCGATAGTCAACCGTATCCCGTCAGCAATCAGCCTATCAGCACCTGTCCATAATCCAGGTCAGTATTTGTGCCAGCGGGTGCTCAAGTGACAAAGTAGCGGATCGATGAGATGCGAACGGATTCCCGTCACGTGGTAGCTAGTCATGTGACCAACCAACCAATCAAAAGACAGGCTACTCGGTGCAAGTATGAACCAGGTGGTTTGTGTTGCGGCGATTGGTGTCAGTGGCTGTTTCTTCCTTTATTGTGCTAATAAAGTGAGATGATTTGTGGGCAGAATAGAATTCTCACTCGAATTAGTGGTATGGTTTGAACACTACTCGCAATCAATTCAATTATGATAACAGGCATATGGGCAAACCACATAAGTCCTAACGACCGTATGGGCATCTCAGTGGATTTTTTTCATTTGAAAGATGTTGATCATTTACGTGACATCCAAAATTAGCAAAGAATGCTGTCGCCGATCCTGTATCGCTATTGCACATTTTTGCTATAGTATAAACTGGAATTCTCCTGTACGTCGGGATTTCGACCTAATTGAGGTTATCCCAAATGTTTTGAAAAGACTCTACATAGGTAGGGAATTATTGCACCCACGATTTACTTCTTGGACTAAATGTCATTTTCCCCCGTAGATCTTATTTGCATGACCCACTTAACACAGCACAGTGGAAACTGCAAATATATTGTAAATACAACTTGCCGGAGGACAAGCATCAATTCAGGTTCCGTGATATGTAAGTGAAATTCGGATGCGCCTCTACCTTCGAGTTTCCTCAGATCTGAAACATTCGTTCAGGTCAACTTTCTGTCCTGATGCATTTAAGTGTCTTGCAATCGAAGAAGCGTGAAGCACAGGTGATGTCAATCGTAATGCACACCGGTGTCCGATAAGCACATTCTGTGCTTGTACACGACAGCATTAACGCAGAACCTTATAGTTGTATATGTAATATGACTAGCAAGTAGTTGTCACATTTTATGACAGTTACCCAAATGAACCTACACCTTCCCATCATTTATGCCGAAATGCTGTTAAAAAGCGTGCAACCGAAGAAAAATACGTGACTCCAGCTAACAGTCACCACAGAGGACCGAGTTGTGCAGATATTGTCTGAAGAGATTATGATAAACATGGGGCTGAGGCTTTTGTTAACGGATCAGTTTTGGCTACAGGTCCATGAATAAGTATTAATGAACTATTTAGTTTTTCCCAGTGAGGAGGATAATACACTGCATGATGAGAATTGATAACAAATTATGGACCAGTTGTCTCACATCCGATCAAACAATCGCGCATCCCAGTGGTTCCACTGTCCGAGACGTTTTGCTACTGACTGATTTAACGGTGCTCCTGTCTGGTGCATATGAATGCCACGTTGTTCCAGTCAAATCCCGGGTGACAGAAAAGTACAAATCTTATTAGCTGTCCGTGGTCAGAGTAAGAAACTTCACAAATTCACTGTCATACTAGAAACGCAGGCTCAGAAGTGACATTTAGAGGATCAGTTGAGGAATTAACTGTGTGATCGCCTAATTGCTGGTGTAAATCATCCGGAGTTGAAAAAGAAGCTATTGCTGAATTATGACTTCACGTTCTCTGAGGCCCGGTCAACATGTTGGTAATTCTATGATATATCCGAAGTAACGGCTGAACATTCCGTGGTATACTACCAACACGTCCGTTTTCGTAATCAAGGTATATCAGGCCATCGGGTAATCATACTAATGTATTCAAAATTCTCTCTAATTTACGTTAATTCTTCGCTTTTCTGTGGGTGGTTGGAAATGTGTGACCTTGGTTGTCAGGGTGAAACGCTCTAATTAAGGTATGGAAACATAACTAATGTGGTCAACAGGACCTAATAAATTAACCCAGCTAATAATAATTTGGTTGAAGCCACTTTTTTGCCAAATATATTTTAAAGGTTGTGCCCTTACTATAAGGTTAAAATAAATTACTTCAATATCTAGAGATTTTACGATAAATGTAGTCCGAAAATTTCTCTTAGCGAGTACTACCAAACCCACTGAAAAAGAAAGTTCCAGTTCGCATCAGGATGAGTTTTGTCTTCAAGGTCACCTGAGCGTACTTCGTTGTTCACTTACGTTGTTACTGCGATAACGATGAAAAGATCCACTGAAACTGGATTTTCTCGACAACTCCATTAGGGGACCAGGGTTGAATTGCAGAAGCCTACAATTTTGAACCTTCTTTCCGTATCTTGCTCAGTGATTTAACGCCAATAGGAGAACCAATTATTGGATGAATAACAGAAAACCATCTCAAGTACACATTTCAGAGGAAGAAGACTCAGCAAATCGAATGAATGGGATGATCTGATGCGTATAACGATCAGAAAACAGTGCCGGGAATACACCCAGACTATCTCACTCCCTGTTCGACATAAAGTAGTGACAATTTTCAATCTGGCTATTGTCACGTGATACGAAGGCTGCACGTCAAGCCCAACAAAATTATCCCGTCGAAAGTCGACGTGTTAATTTTTCAAGAGATTTTTCGAGCCTTCTACGGCTCATAGTATACCAAACACTCATACGATAAACCAACCCAACACGAAAATGACAGGCCTTATGATTTGATTACCTGATGAAACTAATACGTGTCCTCACTTGTTGGGCTTAAAGTGCGGCCTTCGTATCACGTGACACAAGCCAGATGGAAAGTTGTCACTACCTTATGTCGAACAGTATGTGAGGTAGTCTTTAGGGCTTATGTGGTTTGCCCATATGCCTGTTATCATAATTGAATTGATTGCGAATAGTGTGGCCTGTCTTTGATCCGTTGGTTGGCTGTAGTATCAGCTACCACTACTTAACGGGAATTCGTTCGCATCTCATCGATCTGCTACTTTGTCACTTGCGCATCCGCTGGCACAAATACTGACCTGGATTATGGACAGGTGCTGATAGGCTGATTGCTGACGGGATACGGTCGACTATCGACTATGAATCAACACATACCCTCGCGAATAGAATTAGAAATAGGAGTCGACGAGCCACTTTTGTCTCATTCCCCATGAAATGAGTGACATTTTGTCCGGTGATGTAGCGAAAATTGAAGTTCTCCCCCGCAAATTGTGTCACAGATTTTACAGTTTGTGCCGTGTGGTATTGCATGATTTACCGAAGAAACATGTAATAATGTGAGGATCGATTATGTGGAATGAGAATAATTTAGTGATTATGTCATTTCGTTTTATATTTCCTCGAAAAACTGGACTGTGATAGTAACGTTTCATCTGAATTGTCTATGGTCGAGGAATATTCAAAAGCTTCACTCGTTCGATTTTCCACCTAATTTATTGATATGGCTTACGGACCACCTTCAGCAGGACAGTTTGGGTACAGCGATAATTCATATTGTGTGGGGTGAACATGATTTTATTCATCTATCTTCTAATCTTCAAAGCACTTTTTTCTCTGAACGAAGTGTGTGAGGGTATGGTCTGATACATCGTTCGATAGACGTTTTAGTCTCACTGGCAGACAGTGCGCCAGTCGTTGTCTTACCGAGCCCACGAAACGACAAACGGCAAAACAGCCGATCGATGGCTTGAATCGATAGACGAGACGAATCCTGCCAGCGGCATTTAAGCCTCAAGGCATGGTCGCCCACACTAGTCGGACCAATGGGCTGTGTGCAACGAGTGGGTACATATGACAGTAACCTAATTTATTCTTCGTTTTTCACTAATAAAACTACATGATTCTGGGTCGGATATGAGTTCTCACTAGAGTTAGCGGGACGGAGTACAACAGTGTTCAACCCCTTTACCGTTACAATTGTTCACCGTATGTCGCGCAGCTTTCCCCAGTGGTCCTTCTAATGTAAACTGGTTTCAATTACCCACAGATCAAACTATTGATTGCCTCGGACTAACGTTAGGCACTGACCCTCACAGGTCGTCTGATGCTGCCAGTTGTGTGCGCGAACTGCGATGTCTTTGTCTTCAAATTCCAAGTATCAGACGGTTGTAAGTTAAACCGACAAATAGATCTTCCTGTTTTCTTCAAGCATTTTGCCAGTCCTAAACTATTTCCACTTTATGATCACTCGAGAATTGCTGAGGACGACTTTAAAGTGAAATTTCTGGAAATATTCTTTTCTTCCGTGCTCTCTTTTATCCTATTTGGTGAAATAACTAACAAGGCACGTGAGCGACCCATGAATGCTCGTACAAATCAATAATGATACAGCCCACTCTCTCCCTATGAGGATCTTACAGAATGGCATTTTTCTCTCCAGAACTCGCTCTTCATGCGGTCTTATTCCCAAAACGATCGGAGAACTGCTCCGATATGAAGTCACACGAACTATGTCCAAAGTTACACTATACAAGCAAATGATCATGCATATAATAATTGCAGTTACTATGTATTCCGTCAGAAGAAACTGAAGTGACTTCCATCCGTCTCTATCTGACAGCTCGATAAAGTCTTTTGAATGAAATTATTCCAGTCACGAGATTAAACACTATAGAGGGTTAACCCGCAGTCAGGTTGGTGGTTGGTTTGGCAAATTGATAGTAGGTCACTTGTCAAAGACTATTAAACGCCATTAGGTGATCAGTCTGTAGCATGGAGGGAAGTTATTGAAAGCTGAAATAGTGCACTTGGCAGTCTAGAGCGTATCAGGTTTCCACGGTGGATCACACGACCATGACATTCATCCAATCATCCAATCGATTCATTACAGGGAACTTGCAAGATTGGGTTTTGCTGATTTTCTGGTAGTTTCGTTGTCCAAATATCTGGCTTGCTATTACTTGTGCTTGTCGTACATTGGTACTGAATACGCGCTCATCCGTGCAAACGTGCTTTCCTTCTGGCTACCGAATTCGGGACACAACAAATACTAATGATCATTCTCCATTCTCAAAACCGTCGGATTTACCAGGCTTTTTACGGATACCGATTCATGTTCAGACATGCACAGTATGAGTTCAAGAATCCTGCCTATCTGAGAATGTTGACGACTCCCAGATTCGCCCGCTTCAGAAGCACTATTATCACAAACGTTTTATATAGTGCCTTTTAGCCTACGACGTGTTGCGTGGCCAGTCCATAACACTGGCATTCGTGCGTGATTCATTCCGGTCACATTACGTCTTGAACTCGCGCGTGTAATGCCTGTCTGTACCACGCTCTGTTTTGTTCCACTTTACCAATCACACAAGGTTAGGTGCACGTGGGACGGACATTGATTCTTTAATCCTGTCCGCTAGACACATTATCATGCTTGCGCTTGCCAGTAGAAGATGTTCTTTGCTCGCCCGCTTACGTACGTGTTTAGTTATGCGCTAGTAAACGGATCTGTTGCGTACTGCGTTAGCCAAATTCTGAACACAACGTGTGTAAGACACTTCGGTTCCCAAATGGAATTGTAAAATCTTAGAGCAATCTAACTGATTTAATTCGACGGTGAAAAGACGAAACCTGAGAACACATACGTACAGTGAGTTCCATGGAAGTGTATCCACCACCACCCCCAGCCCCCCTTCCAAAAAAGGGTTCAATTTCTATACATATTACTGAAAACGACAGGAGTAGTTACATTCTGACATCCGGTGAAACAATGCTCTGCATTTCCCTTGAGATGATGATGGCCAATACCGAGATTTGCTAATTAAAATCACAAAAATGGTTCACTTTTAGTGCGAAGCAATCGTACAAAGCTACCGACATACTCCTACCGCGCTGTGGGTGATATATCAACCAATATGGACTGGTCCATTGGTAATAAACTAGCCGTGTTGTTCAATTTTGAAGCGCTTGTATGGAAAATCCGAGTAAAATAGCAATTTAAGTGACATTCGCTCGACAGTATATTGTTCATTATTACAGTATTTATCGATAACCTGTTCTTGATTCAATCGTGTGTATTCACACTTGTCTGATGAATTTGTGAGTATTTAGTGGATCTCATTCCCTTGTAACAACGAGTAACAGTTCATCGATGGTGCTGGTTTCGTGATTCCTGCGCCTCAGCAACAATCCAACTTGAATATCAAAACGATTATCGAGACTGCAAATCAGGGGAAAACTATGAATAATGGGATCACTTTGGCTGTTAATTTGTGCAACTACAAGTGTCCCTTCTCATGTCGGATGGTCATATCTTCCTGCATATGGTCACTGATTGGATGAATGTCATGGTCGTGTGATCCACCGTGGAAACCCGATACGCTCTAGACTGCCAAGTGCACTATTTCAGCTTTCAATAACTTCCCTCCATGCTACAGACTGATCACCTAATGGCGTTTAATAGTCTTTGACAAGTGACCTACTATCAATTTGCCAAACCAACCACCAACCTGACTGCGGGTTAACCCTCTATAGTGTTTAATCTCGTGACTGGAATAATTTCATTCAAAAGACTTTATCGAGCTGTCAGATAGAGACGGATGGAAGTCACTTCAGTTTCTTCTGACGGAATACATAGTAACTGCAATTATTATATGCATGATCATTTGCTTGTATAGTGTAACTTTGGACATAGTTCGTGTGACTTCATATCGGAGCAGTTCTCCGATCGTTTTGGGAATAAGACCGCATGAAGAGCGAGTTCTGGAGAGAAAAATGCCATTCTGTAAGATCCTCATAGGGAGAGAGTGGGCTGTATCATTATTGATTTGTACGAGCATTCATGGGTCGCTCACGTGCCTTGTTAGTTATTTCACCAAATAGGATAAAAGAGAGCACGGAAGAAAAGAATATTTCCAGAAATTTCACTTTAAAGTCGTCCTCAGCAATTCTCGAGTGATCATAAAGTGGAAATAGTTTAGGACTGGCAAAATGCTTGAAGAAAACAGGAAGATCTATTTGTCGGTTTAACTTACAACCGTCTGATACTTGGAATTTGAAGACAAAGACATCGCAGTTCGCGCACACAACTGGCAGCATCAGACGACCTGTGAGGGTCAGTGCCTAACGTTAGTCCGAGGCAATCAATAGTTTGATCTGTGGGTAATTGAAACCAGTTTACATTAGAAGGATCACTGGGGAAAGCTGCGCAACATACGGTGAACAATTGGAGCGGTAAAGGAATAGAGCACTTCGTTCAGGGAAAATAGTGTTTTGAAGATTAGAAGAAAGATAAATAAAGCCATCTTCACCCCAGACAATATAAATTATCGCCGTACCCAAACTGCCGCGTGGTGATAAGAAATTATTGGGGCATATGAATGGTAGACTGCAGTTAGGCATTCGAACTTATCGTATGATTAGATCATGTCTGGCTGAAGATGGTCGTACGCCCAGTACATCTTTATCTAATTAGGGTGGTTACGATTACGGGATGATATTAACGAGTGTGTATCATGAAAACTAAAACCTAATTCAGTTACTTCGATCCTTCTTTTCGTGCTTCGGACGACTAACTGAGGGGGTTATGGTGAACATATAGATGCACCAGTGATAGCTTCATGATTGTGAATACGTACTGATGAACTAGCTAGTCGTTTCAAATTGGACTGTAATACAGGGGATAATCAAAACTGATAACAAAACGTGGACTACTTGTCTCGCACCTGATCTACGGTCTCGTTTTCAAGTGATTTCACTTTCGAAGCAGCTTCCTCTATGACTGATTTATTGGTGTGTTGGTAGGAGTACCAATCTTTAGCACGTCTTTGTTGAGATGAATGGGCGTGGGCTGGAGCACAAAATAAATCAAGCCAATGGCTACAGGCACCTGACCAAGACGAAGCCGAACTGCTCAGGCATTCGGATGATCGATGTTGCAATAGGTACTGAAAAAGAACTGCGAACAGCTGTACACTGCAGACAGAAAAGTGTATACACTCTGGGGCGGTCGAACTTCTGAACTTACTACTCAAAAGCTTGTTAGTAGGCAAAATGACGCAAATACCACGGAGGAAATAATGAAGTCAGTTAGAAAAAAGTGCTTGGATATTGGGTGGTGAAGAATCAGATTAACGGACGTGACCGATATTTACTGCCGAATATTGGCTCTGGGCTTCACACTAACCTTGAACGAAGAGTTCATAGATGAGATTTCTAAGTATATGGGGTACTGATGAAGATGACGTGTGGTAGGGTCAGTGGTTCAGACGGGTTTTCGCCAAGGATGCAAACTGAATTTGCCCTCATTTGACCTTCGCGTTAACATGTTTAAACAATCAAACTTTGTTCCGCGAAAATATCCTGGATTATGTTAGAGTGGCTACTATGACGCGAGTGCATATTCACTGCCTGGAAGATATACCGCGTAATCTAATACTCTGGACTTGTGTGTTCGAAGACTTCTATTGCATGCAGCGTCCTCTGAGACAAGAACGACTGGTCCGGTCAGCTTGATTATCATCACTTGAGTGTTCCATTGGATGTTATTATCAGTCATATAGTATTTTGTTTTTCACTGGATAGGGTATGAAAAGCCGTTTGTATATTAGGTGTAGATGGTAGCCGGCCATCTACCGTTGGTCATTTATCTAATCACTTTACCAATCGCGAATAATTAACACGTGGCCGTGGTCACAACTTCTTAATTACTTTCAACGACAGAACTTCTTCAGAGCATCATCTTGTGACTCTGTTTCCATCTCATGTATAGTACTGTTTTCAGGATCTATTTTTAGATTTCGCTAAATAACTTATTGGCCAACCTGTTTTCTTTCATCACTTATTGTAGTTCAACGTGTAAAAACTTCCACGGCCGAATCATTTGCACATTTTGTTGACTTTTCGCGTGGTTCACCGAAAGGCATTTATCATCATACCTAGAGGGTACGTGATGAAATATACGTGGCTCACAACGTGTGACAAATCTGATTGTTGGTTTACGCCAGTATCATCGTAGAATTTGGGGTGCACTTCTCCAGCGTAAGTGTAGACTTTTGATAGGATGAGTCTAATCTGCCACTGGACATTTATATGCACATATATATGGAATCTCCCGAAAAAGAAATTATCTTCTGGGTTCATAATGTTGATAAATGCCCCCAGAACTAGTCGTTAGCTTGTACACAGACTAACCGAAATTAAGTGGAATAAAGCGAACTCGGAATTTCTAAGTGCTGAGTTTTACCCAACAGTCTTACAAAGTGCTTAGTTCGATGTTTCATTGTAGTGCTGTTTGATGCTAAGTGGACTGGGGACTTTGGCACCAACGAGAGCATTTATCATGTTTAAAAGTTTAACTGTAGACTGATGACCGAGAACGACTGAGCTAATGGGTGACATAATACTGGACAACTACCTCATTGACTCTAGTTGAACGAGATTAAAATGCTGCATAATTATGTTCAAAGTGCAATCCGTCGAAGTCGTTTGTATATCAAGAACCGTCAACATGGGGATCGCAATATTTCGGCAACTTTATTAAGACCCTCTTTCGCTATGGATTAAAACTATGAAATGCTAACGCTCAAACTTTCCACAGGATTGTTCTTTCTACGACTAGCTACTGCCAATAATTTCAGTAACTGCAATTCGGACTCAAATGTTGTATGACGAATTTAAAATTGCTGAACACGCTTCCATTTACGGAATGAAGGATACAAAGGACTTAACTCTGCCGAAATTTTAAACGTTACTGGAGAGTAGTACGACCACAGTCGTGATCAGTTCACCTCCTTGACCGGTAAACACCAGTAAACACGTTATTCAGTGGTCTAGGAAGCAGGTGAATCATCCATAGGCAATCGCAAGCAGTGCATGCGATCGAAGATGGCAAGCTGTTCGTTGACGTTGATGTGCGACAGGGTCTGCGACCCAGACGACTGCCTTTTGTTCCCGAGGCCGTACGTGAGGAGGCAATACAGCTAGCGCACGACAGTGCTCACATAGGACAACAACGAGTCTTCGAATTGTTGCGGCGCAGAGTCTTCTGGCCCACGATGCGGCACGACGTTGACGACTACATACGAACTTGCCCTGATTGTCAACGGAACCGGGAGCACGCAACAGCTACACCGCCAATGCAGCCCATAGAAGCACAACGAGTCTTTCAAAGCTGGGGTTTGGACATTTTTGGTCCTTTACCTGTGAGTGTCACTGGAAACCGGTACATCATGACAATGGTTGACCACGTGTCTCGCTGGGTGGAAGCAATCCCGATACCGGATCAAACAGGCGATACGGTCTCTCGAGTGTTTGTCGATAATGTGGTGGCGCGATTTGGTGTACCAGAACTCTGCCTTTTACATACGAAACAAGAGTTGAGGGTCAAAACAGGCAATTCTGGGTCAGGCTTATGGTCGTTGTTATTCATAAGTACACTGATATATCAAATGTAAAAGGATATATGAAGGTCAACTGGGCAACCGTGAAACGACACTTATAATATCGACAAAAGAAGGATATAAAACGAGTACTGTAGCAGTGATCGGGGTTTACCGTTTACGTGGCCGGAATATATATATATATATATATATATATATATATATATATATATATATATATATATATATATATATATATATATATATATATATATATAACGAATAAATGTGATTCAAGGAATTACGAGTGTCCTTGGTGGAATGAATTTGTTGTTCAGGCTAATCAGTTAGGCTTTCTCTGAATTTAGGTCGAGGCATCCTCCCGTAAAGAGCTTACAGACCATGGTCTTCGGTTCGTTTATGCTCCACTGGACTCAAAGACTCTTGCGAAATCCAGTGTCTTTGATAAATATCGGATCTAGGACCACTGGCAAAGCCTGCAGCCACGTGCATTGCCTCATGGATATGGATCCAATGCTCGTCTACTTTATTGTTCGTCGTAGTTTCTAGCTCATGTGCTAATTTCTGCTCATAACTGGTGCGGGCTTCTGTATCAGGCAATCGTTGCACAGCTAACTGGGTTTGCGGTTTGAGTCTATCATCATACAGCCGAAGCGAGAATCACAATAAAACTAATGTATGGTCCGACTCCACGTACGTGGACCAGTAGGATCTAGGGTTCTGAGCAGAACTGCGCCACCGGTACCTTACTGCGATATGATCAATCTGACTCAGAATACTTGCACAGTTAAAGCGCGATGTCGCCGTGTGACGTGAGGTGTGACGCGAATTAGTACTAGATAGGAATAACTGATTGTCTGCACGAAACTGGAGAAGTCTATACTCTTTATCTGTGCGCTGAGTGGGTAAGGCACAAATTCCACCTAAACCATCTTCTGAGACACCACGTTTGCCAACTTGTGCATTCAAATCATCAGCTAGCACTACGACGTCAGAGCCTTTGGTCATGCGAACGAGATAGGTGAGCTCATCATAAAAACCATCCTTCTGTGTGTCAGAGCTGCAGTCTGTTGGAGCGTACGCCAAGATTACAAACAGACTGCGCCTAATACAACTATCCTTTCGGAAGCCAGCTGACCCCTCGAGTCTCACAGCATATAAACGACTATTACCCACTATCCAGTCTAAAATGGCAGCTTTGGCTTTGTCACTCAAGACTATTCCTACACCATACTGATCTGCAGCTCTAGTTAATCCTTCTCCTGAAGTGAGCAGGAAATACCTTGATGAGATATCAGGAGCAGTTAGTTGAACCACACTGCTCAAACCCTGGACACGCGTTTCACTTAAGCAGCAGACATCAATCTTCAGAGGGTCTATTTTAAAGGCGAAACACGCCTGCTGACCAGCCTGCATGAGGGTACGCACGTTAAAGAAACCGAGATTCAGAGACTGACAAGGTTGGAGAACATGTGAGTCACAAGACAGCAGATTATTCCCGACACTATCTGATAATGGACCGCTGCGAATTTCGACCGTGTTATCAGTGGGAGCATTATGGGTGGATAGATGAGGCAAAGAGACGTGGTTGGGGAAAGAAAACAAAGATTGAATAAAAGAGAGGGAACTCTGAGCAGTAGTCCATTTATCACTACCCACCCCACTCAACGCAATTAGCAGCGCAGTTCTGATCATCCTGCGCGACGACTGATGCAATATGGAATTCCTCGTATTCGTGCAGTTCATGGGAGATGCTGGACCGGTACTGCTAGGGTGTCCAGCCGCAAAGCAGCAGGACGATTACAGTTCTCAACCAAAGCCTTTATTTCTAATAAGAACGTGTCCGAAGGGCAGCGGGGTGTTTCGGTGGAAGCCCATTTACTTGGATCAATTATTCTTCCACTGATTTTACCGGCAGAGTTGTCAGCTCAAATGGACCCCCAACTTGGAGGACCCGGAGACTGGATTTCGTCTCGCCTCTACCCATTGATCTTTCAGGCATGATTGTACCTCCGGTTTGAGGAAGCCATCCTGTATAGCTCTTCGGATCATAGAGGCATGCAAGCCATCACACCACGTCAAGTTGCAGTCTCGTCATTATGGTTTTGTGGTAAAAAAGGACAAATAAACATGTTCTTACGGGTACAAACAAACTCACCCCGGATAGAACCTAACGTACCCTAAATCTTTGGTGAATGGTGCAGAGCTGTTTGATAGCTCTAGTGTTGTTCTATCTTCTTCTACCGAACTCTCAAATAAACGCAAACTTATGCATCTTACTGTGAATAGTGTTCCGCTAGTCTTCCAGTTTTATTCGGGCTCTGGCACAACCATTTTGACACAGTCTTCATGGTAAGCTCTATGTCACCCGACTCTCCAAATGGCACTAGATGACACATTACGCGTATGTGCTAACTTTTCGACAAGTTTGAATGTTTCTTTGGAGACATATCAGGATCATCTACCTGTTCCCGAGGGCATTTTCGCCAAATTAGACGGTGGAAGCGTATTTTCTGAGGTCGATTTTTCAGCTGCTTATCTGCAGGAAGAAGTCAACGAGGAATCAAAACAATTATTGACGGTAGATGCACGATGGAGGCTACACAGATATAACAGGTTACCCTTCGGCGTTAAATGTGCATCTGCCATATTTCAGCAATTTATGGACACCATGCTTGTGGGGTTGCCTTTCGCAACAGCTTGTATGGATGACAGTATCATTCTTACCACAAACATTCATTAGTATTCCCACCCTCTGAACAAAGTATTACATCCCATACAACAATTTTCTTTCCACATTCGCTCGGAAAAGTGTTCTTTCACTAACTGTTTCAAGTACATGGGTTTTATTGTTGATGCAATTGACAAATATCAGGATCCAGAAAAAGTGAAACCCATTTGTGATATGCCAGCACCCACCAACACCCATACATTTCAACCATTTTTAGGCATGGTCAATTATTATGATCAGTTTGTACCAGATATGCACATATTTCGGGCTCCGTTAAACAAGCTACTCTCCCTTTCTAGTCAGTGGAAATGGTCCCATGACTGTCAACGGGCTCCGGGACTTATCGTCGCCGGACATTTGCGCGCTGGACTCTAGGTCGCCGGACATTTGGTCGAATGGACATTTGATCGCCAGACATTTGGATGATTCAATTACGCTCTGTAAAATGTCACATCCTCAGAAAATGGATTAGGAGTAGCCCGTCCCCTTGGCAATTCTCGGGATTTATAGTTAACACCTGGTAATCCAGAGCTATGAAGACATACATTGATCACCTATCATTATGACCTCACAATAACTTCACACCGGAATTCCTAAAGCCGAAGGCTTGAAACTAAGGTTAGCTGAAATGGTTGTGCGGCCTACCACGACAGGACCAAGTGAATCTGGAATTCAAGCCTTTGTCCTTTTTGGGGTGATAGACACTTGATCCACTTGACTACCTCAGTATGTGAACAAAATGACTCACCTTAACGATTACATGGGGCAAGCAAAGCAGGATTCAACACTGCCTTGTCTTAACCAACCGGTTGCTATATTTCAGAAACAGGTTGGTTTGCGCGATAATGGGAACATTATACAGACTGTGACATTTTGGAATAACTATATTTCCAGGTTGAAAATCAAGAAAAAGAGTTTGGGACTGGGTTTTTGCCATTTCTGAGTGCGAAGTTTGACAGACTTAAATGAATATAGTGTAATTCAATCATCCAAATGTCTCGCGACCAAATGTCCATTCGACCAAATGTCCCGCGACCAAAGGTCCATTAGACTAAATGTTCGGACACGCTGTGAACATGCTTTTGAGTCAATCAAAACGATTTTGTCGTCTCCTTTTTGTTAACCACCTCTAACCCTTTTCAAAAATAGGAAGGGTATGCCGGCTAAAACCGCCAACCATCTACAAACGTGGACCACAATTTTGTTGCGGCACATCTTCCAAATTCAACATAAGCCCTATTTGGAAATAGGGCATGCCGATGCATTATCCCGATTAGTATGGGCACAGGGGTGTATCAACTAGCGAATGCTTGACTGGGCGCAAAGTAAGAACCAAGTAAGAAATGATGCTTCATAAACCGCCAGAAGACGATCAACAGTTAAGGGAGCCGGAAGTTCAGTCGAGCGAACCCAAAAGTGGATTCAGTGTAGGTGATAATGTTTATCTAAAAGACTTCAGACAACATCATTCTGCATGGACTTCGGCAAAGGTAACAAGAAAGGAAGGACAAGTTGCTTGTGAACTGCTAGTCGGAACTGAGCAGTGGATCAGGCACGCAAATCAGCTTCGAAATAAATGCAAACAAAATGGACTTGCTGAACACGACACCGATGATCACTCACACGAGTGGTTAGACAATACTCCAACACAGACAGCATAACACACAAACCATGCAACCCCACACGTTGGATCTAGTTGTTCCACACAACGACCATTCTCCCATAAGCAGACATCCATATCGCAACAGAAGGATCACACAACCATTGCAGATCAACCCGCAATTGGGCAGATACGAACCTTAAACAATTACGAGGAAGAAATGTTAAGGAGTCACTCAGAATGGGAAAAGATGGTCCTGTTCACCTTTGACCTCCAGTATGCATTTTTGTGTGGTTTAATGACTGACACACACACTTTTCATTTCATTCGAATACACTCGAGTCCCCGATGTGGTTGTGTTCTGTGCCTCTCATCTGGGCTAGATGGGAAACTTATCACCTCCATTAACGAACGACGCACCAAACAAACGTTTAGATGCCGTCTTCTGGAAGCAGCCCCGTCCAACAGAAGTCAACAGGAAATGACACTACAGATATGACAGGAACCTACTGAAAAAGAACTGTACCTGATCGAAGTATGAAAGTTAGTCCCAGTTATTTCCTGAAGGAAGAATAGTTTACAAGGTGTACGACAGAAGTCCATTGTTCATAGGGTGTGCCATGTCGAATACGAAATTCTGTTGGTACTAAGGTCATTTTCGATTTATCTAAAGGCAAGCTCATGATGAATGGTACGGAGTGTTAGCGATGTTCTTGTCTTATGTTTTTTTTTACACAGAAACAACAATTCAAGAACACTTGTCGATATCATGCGATCATTCTTCGTGGCACCAACGGATTAGATCAATATGATATTCGGAAACCGTGGCGTGCAAACGTTAGTCGACATCAGGTGATTAATTTATTCGTCCCCCAAATATACGATTCCCAATTTTATCGTTCCGGTGAACAGTTCGCAACTCAGGAGCAGCTTCGTACGAAGCTATTTCCACAGTTTACCTGAAAGCTTCGATTACTAAGTACATGATCATTTAGTGATTGACAACAGCATAATCAGACCATTCGAAAGGACCATCTGAAAGTTATTTACAGTTTGCTAGCTATCTCAATCTAATCACAGAATAGTCCAATGCCACTGCAATTCGCATTCAGACGGTGACCTAATAGATGTCATCCGATGAACAGTGTTTATATTACTAACGCACTATCACTTAGTTGTGCGACAAAAGTGTTGCGTCATCGTACTTTGCCCAGATACCCATTTATAAAAAGGATTAGGGAACCGTCCGTTCCCCCAAAATCTCGCTGGCAAAAATTGACAAGCAAAACGAAACAGTGAACTGTTTTCATCGGAGTTTCATCCGTTCCGTTCAATTTGAGTCAAACGAATACGCATCGCATGCCACAAGAATGATGTTGAACAAATGAAGTGCAAACAACGTAAGTAAAAATGTCCAAATGAACATGGAATGAATAGTCTGTTTTGGCACTTTATGAACAAAGCAGGAGGTGAGAAGAAGATGAATGTTGTTCATCTTTTGTTTGAATCGCCCTCAACAGACTAGCAAAAGCAATCACAGCTTTTTGCACTGTGCTCTGCGTCGTACGATTCCATCGCCGACCTATCAGTTCCGGTATCATCTTCGTCGTCAAATATTGAATCCTATCACTTGACGGAATTTGCTCCAAACAAATCGTAAGCCAATAGATCAACCGACAACTGCCAAACATTCTCCACACAGAGTACTTCTCGGCTTCCGATGTTTGTCTCAGCTCTTTACCCGATTGCATGATGCCGCTCACAAGTTCTCTTAATAAACTCAACTCGTATGCGACTAATTGTAGCTCAGTCAACTGGTGAACCAGAGATATGCGAAACTCCTCGCACGAAACAGCGCTCTCACAAATCATTTGGAAGTGATCAATCAACTCTGATATTTGTCGATTATTAATCCGTGTGAATTTTGACACATAAGCAAACGCTGAGAATGCTAGCACCACAGGATTGTCACTCACCTTTTCACATTGATTGCATGCAATTTGTGAATTACGAAACCAGAAAGAAATTGTCCAGTACAGTTGTCTGTCAAACGGATCGGTCAGTTGTGTTTGACCGAAATGTTCACTCATAAACTCCTCAACCGACTGTTCCGTCTGATCCAGTCTATACGGCCTACAGGAAACAAGCATCGGTTGAAATTCACCGTTCAATAGCGTGTGCTCTGTCACACTGTGATCAATCAGTCCGTAACACTTTGTCTCAATTAATTCCAGTCGGTCTTCCAATCCAAGTAGAATGTTGTATTGCATTGCACGCAATTCTTCACTGACTTTGTTCACCGACTGTGGTAAGTCAATATCCTCACATACCACTTTTAGCACCACTCCACCGCGCACGTATAATGCATCCAGTGCGTAAGTGGCACACTGCGATCGGCGGAATTTGTTGATCAACGACACTGGCCATTTGTACATAATATCTACTACTGTCCCTGCGTTCACCGAGCTCCCACTCGGTTCCACATTCTCGCTGACTTCCTCATTGCCACGTGAGCAAAAACGATGTAGCACAGATTTGAATGCATCCGTGTAAATATCTTTCATATTCCACTGCCTTAATCTCGGACGATACAATCGAGGTGATAAGTTGAGAAATTGAGCCATTTCCTGACCCAGTCCAAGCGAATCTATGATATAAACAAACACGGATTTCATCATTCTATTCCCCATCTCGACCAGTTGCTCTTTGCCAACTTCGGATAGAATAGCTCTCAGTGGTTTAGTCAGATCATCGTTGTTGAATTGACTAAGCCAATTTATACGTGTATCAATTTCACATAAACGTCCTGACCATTCGGGTGGGTATTGTGGTCTCGGAACCCCGTCTATTCGAGGTGCATTCACAATTTTGATGTAGTCATTTCCAAGCAGTAGAGGTAGCAAAGGGAACAGTTTCGGATTCAAGCATTTCAATGGACTGTTTGATAAACAAAATCGTTTGCAAGATAATACAGAACATGTTTTCCGTAGTGTTTCACATCGCTCACACTGCACATTCAGCCGTTTTACCTCCCACCAAATCGAATCTAGTGGAATGAAGCAATACGGCATAGGTGAGTCTGAATTGACCAGGAATAAATCAGAATTTCGGCTAATCACTGGACAATTCAAATATACTGCCAGTTCGGCCGAATGCAAATGTCCTTCTGATCCCCATGCAACATGCTTGAATTGGAAGCTTTCAACCACGTCCAGAAACACACTAGTTGATAGAGGTGGCAGTTTATTGATTACACGTGATTCTTTATCCCACGAATCCTTACTGGTACGATTATTCATCATTTTTTCCCATTCTTTGTAGTGCTGCTTCTTTCTGTCCAAAAATGTGTCCAGATTGAAACCCTGAAATCAGAATAAGAAACCTGTTTTTACTAGTTCCTATTCTTGGTAATATTTCAGTGATATTCTGTCTAAGTATGTTCAGAGCCCTTGATCAATGGTCAATAGGATTTTCAGCTGCACATCACCAAAATCTGGATCATAAACTGCTCATCTGATGAATCGGGGTCTAGTTTCTCACAAATAACACCAAAAACCAGGCTTTCGTGATTACTGCTGTTGCGCGATCCATAATAATGATGGGAATTGGTTGATGGATGCTGTGAGGATTGGGTTGGCTAGCTGTCAATAGACAGACTGGTTCATTTATTAGACAGCTAGAGCAGCCAGCACGTTTCTGCCTGCCCTGAATCGAGGACAAGATTGCAGCGAACGAAGTGGCCCGGAGGACCAACCAAATGCCATTTGTCATCTGAAATGAATCAACCAATTGGGCCTGTTTTCAAACTAACCACTCAGAACAGCTGACCGTGAATAACAGTTGGACTAATGAGTTTGTGGGCAATGCATCGTATGTAAACTATCGTTTTTGCACCAATAAACCGAGATGATTCTAAGCCAGAAAGGTCTTCTCACTAGAGTTGGTGGGGCAGTTCAAAAGAGATGCAACATCCTATTCTAATGAGTCTTCTCCCAGACCCGATCAATTATGTGAAAAGCAACGTGTAATGTCTTTTGTGCAAAGAAATACAACCCTAATAATGATACGAAATCAAAGGAATTAGACTATTGGGATGAAAATATCAACAGAGATCGATCCGTCTGCGGTTTTCTAGGACTGACCGAAACACTGAACAAACATGATTCCTGTCTAAAATATATCTCTAACAACAGCACCACATCAGTAGACAGACTCACAAGTCATTCGCGTAAGCAGGCTGTTCAGCTGGTAGTCAATATATTCTGCTCAGAACGTAAAACGAGAATACACAATCATCATTCCCACAGATCTTACAGAAGTCCATTTTGAGCAACAGTGCTGCGTAACTTCCGAGGGATATTTAAAGTCCCCGTACACCAGACATCTTCCTCCCGTTTCCCACATGGACCAGTTGGATCCCAGATGAATATCAATTTAATGGGATCGAAATACATCATACTCACCGATCAATGAGTACGGAAAATCTCGATTTCCAATATTAGGAACCAGTGAGTATATGGAAGATTACTCCGCATCCGTAAATGTGCCAGCCGTTTTTGAGTCATCATACAATACATAATACACAGGACGTAAGACCGAAGCAATTACGAGCTAAATATTTTAGTAAATACAATGCATACATGAATGGAATAAATAGTCTGCTTGGTCGTGGGGCGCAACCACAAATACTGTGGTCTATACTTAGGCAGGGAAATGTGAATGCGAGGGTATTTTGTCCCCAGTGGGCACCCATCCACATGCACTGAGCTGATTTCGGGAATAAATGCCCAATCTTACGATAATGTGATTTCTTTTGAACGAAATACACACTCATTGACTGTGTGTTACCTTCATAGTACCTTGACAAACTGTTTATCATCTGACCATTAAACATCATCACAGCTATCAAACTGTGAACTTACGTCACGATTATGCCAGCCACCAAACACGAATATGGGATCCACATCGCAGGCAGCGAACATTCGCAAATACTTCAGCAAGACCGCATACAAACGGCAATATTCCCCACCGAACTGACTGGGTAGTTTGCATTTCGAACTCAGATATCCTAAGAAACTTGGCGCGTCAATGACCACGAGTGTGTTGTGTAGTAGGTGTGGTATGAACGATCTGGACTCCCTGTGAATGTAACTATTTAAATTGGATATCCCCATCACGATGATTTCATGAGATTTTACTGAAAAAGAAAAAAAGAAATCAAGGTTGTATTTCCATTTCCTGGTTAAACAATATGTCCTCCTCACGATCACGAATCAGCAACTGAACTACTCACGCCTCATTATCCACATTGAATGTGATTCAGACACTGCCTCGTTGCTTTACCTGTAGGGTTTTGTGCTCGGATTGAACAACATGAGCAGACAGACAGCCTCGTACGCACACGCGCTCACCGAGGCTAATCGATCAATATGGACACACTGAAGCCGTGCACACATACGGTGGTCATGTCAACCATGCATCCGCCCGGACTGCGTTGACCAATCAGATCTTGCCAATTTTCGAACGACCTTGTACGGTCTGATCTGATTGCACGCTTCACTTGCGTTTTTGTTTGCATGTGACTGTGACTGACGTACTAATCTGCCTGCCCATTTCCCCACGCCTTCACTCACCTGCGTACAGTCCGGATTTTTAAATACTTGTTTACGCACACTGGCCTAGGTTGCATAGTAAAATGAGAGGAAAGGTGAAATGTGAAGAGTAAATCTCCATTTAAACTTACGAATAATCATGAATAATCTCAAGCAGATCGAAAATACTCAAAAATTATATAATCGGGTAATATGATGAATCAGTTGTGATCTTACGACTTCTTCAATACGAGCATCAGGAATTCGCTACTCACAATATGTTAGTAGCGACAGAACATCCCAAATTTGAAATGTAGCATTTCTTAAAAATGTAGCACTTTTTCCATTCTCAGAGGGGTGTAACATTTCAGAGCCTTCAGTACATACGGTGCACAACCGCAGCATGTGCTACTACTAAATTAGTATATGGCGCAACGATTTGTAATTGTATTTTGTACTTATACGTCAAACGTTTGTAAATAACAAGCTTACATTTCAGGTAAAAGGCTCTGACAAAAATAGAGTAAAATAAACAAGATACACAACAACGCACACTACAGGTATATAAGATTGAGAACGAGAAACAAAAGATCAACCAAATCTAGAAAACAATTCTGTTTTAGTCTTGTCCTTGTTGGTCACTACCCGCGCCAGGTAGGGCACAGGATAGATTTTACATACGAAAATTCTGGAAGAAAGATGCCAAAATTCAGATCAAGTGGATGAGTGGGAACAACAAACAGATAAGTCAGGGTGTGATGGATGCTTTGGATCCTGCATTATCTTATGTACTAGATTCAATATGCTGCTTGATAACTTCAGTCAACTTAAAATAAAAATGGAGTGATGAAAAGCGGCGAAAGGCTTTCAAATCTTGTTTTGGAAGGCTGCGCAAAATTATGAGTAGATAATATAATAGGACTGGAAGAACACAATAAAGGATAAACCTAAAAACAACTGTTGATGGTATTCGAAATTGTAAGAGTTTTCTATTTGAAAAGATAGGCGTCGGATTTTGCCGACACAATACTGAATGTGAGATGCTCATCCTAGATGGGTGTCTAGGCTAACATCCAGATACTTGATGGAACTAACTCCGGGTAGAGATTTGGAATTCAGTGTAACGGGATCTGTGAGAACAGGTGAGCGAGAAAGGCTAAAAACACATTTAGGACATTTAGATGGACTCAGTTTTAGACCCAGCTCGGAATAGAAGAATTCCATTCGAGATAGGTTTCCATCGAATTTCCTGAAATCTAGGGAATTAGAGGAAGCTTGACAAAGAAAAGCATCATCATTCTTGGTCGAATGAACATTTGGTCGCCGGACATTTAGTCGAATGGACCCTCGATCGCCAGACATTCCGATGATTGAATTACACTATATTCACTCAAAGTCTGTCAAATGTCGCACACCCCGAGAGTAGCAGAAACCCAATCCCAATCCGTCTTTCCAATGCTTTTCAACCTTGAAATTAAGTACCCTCAAAATGCCACAGTCTGTATAATGTTCCCATTATCGCCCAGACCAATCTCAGTCTCTCAAAAGTAGCACCCGATTGGCGGAGACTGTTCTCATAAGTGACTGGTCAAAACAAGTGATCTATTCGACTAATCGATTCAGGGTCGACCACTCATGAGTCAAAATTATCTCACTTCATACACCAAGTGTTCTTCGTCGCTCGAAGCACAGGTTCACAGAAATATAAGACGGAATAAATAATTTAAAAAATGGAATGGAGGACAACGATTAAGCCCGGCTACGCTCAGCGGTGACTTGAAATGAGAGTGGAAGTTATATCAATACTTGTGAATACGTACGTAAGTATTATGCGCGGTCATCAATGGAAACATTTTCTCAATGAGATGCTCACGGACGGATATTATAAAGAGGCAATTAGAAATATAAAAGCAAGGTCATTATGTTGTGTTATTATTGCTGGGCTCTTTTTCCTACCACACCTTTATATAATGAGAAATATGCAACTGGGGCAAATATCTTCGCACTTATTTCAAACCATATGAAAATATTCGCTCCAAAACAGCACTGAGTATTTCTGGGTTAGAGGAAAACGAATCAGAGAGCAGACGGTTGTTTTTTAAACCTAATTGGGGTTGAACGAGTTGAGAGCTTAATTTTTTTCTTCGGTGAATAACTAGTATCAGCCGTTCTCCAGTGCTCTGTTTTCCAGCCGGTAAACGTGACAAACTTCCTGAATCTCTTTTCTCTGCATTTCTATGTATAGTTTGAGTAATCTGAATAGCAAGAATACCAATACTTGTAGTTTCGTAACTAAATGTTTGTTAGATACGTACGTCCGATTCTGAACTTTAGTCAACTTTATTCGGTGTCTAGGCCGAGTTGGAGTGACGCGCTCTCCTCAGAAACCAAATCAAACTAGCTGAGGTTTATTAGCGGTACTGCAAACAATAATCAATCAAAGGGGTAGTGTGAACCTCAAACGTGGCGTCCCCACGGGAATCACCGTTTACTAACGTTCCGTACAATTCAGAATGGATAACACGTTCTATGGTCAATTGGCCGAGGCACAAGTCACCAAGTAGGTTAACGAAACGACCACAACTAATAATGACAAGGAAAGGAACGCGCATATAAGGGACATGAACGAACGGAAAGGCGATCAGGCGGAAATCGATCGATGGTTCTGGCCAACCAGGGAGTAGGGCAGGGATTCGCTCAGGCGCGCAAATACACGATTAGTCACGGGTCGAACAGGTCACAATCTTGTGTGGGTGCGTGTGTGCATGCATCGGTACATGTGCGTGATCAAACATGCCTGCCGGGTGCAGCCGATCAGAATTCGGTGCCCAATCGAGCAGTCTAGTCCAGGTCTAGTCAATCGACCGAGTGTTGGTTCAGCGTGTGTGTGTGTGTGTGTGTGTGTGTGTGTGTGTGTGTGTGTGACGGAGACGAGCAACACTTGAGAGAGATGATGAATCATGTAGACTGGTAGCCGTGAAATCATGTGGTCAACGTCAAATGAATTAGAAATAGGTCAAACGGGTTCAAACGTAGCACAGGCTGGTGTTCATGAATGAGCAGGATTGAAACAGGCAAAACAGATTCAACAATGTTTATGCAATATTATAAACCATTCCGTATGTCTACCTACTTCATCGTCGAGAAAAACTGAAGGGTTTTCTTCTTGCCCGATCAATTTTGAACGCCTGGAAGAGCAATTTATTTACTTCCTTGATCGTCTGGCTTGGTTTGTATGCACTGTCCTACCCTGTTATCGATCTAAGCTATGTCTCACTACTCTCATCGTCACCAGATTGCCTTTACAATAGATTCCAACAAACTGAAGTGTGTTATAACTTGCAAAGTCCCTTAATTACCGTCTCGGTTGTTATTCGTGGTTTTACTATTTTACACTTTCCTTATAACTCATGTGATATTATTGCTGTGCAGTAATCTTCCTGGACCTACTTTAGAAAGAACTGCTCATACTTTACCGCGGATTGGCTATCATCAACAGACAAAACCGAGTTTCCATAGTACAACGTCTATTGGGACCTTATGTGGTTCTCCACTCCAAGTCCCAGGGTCTGTTGCCTATTATCTCTCATACTTCAATGGGCCTTTGTGGCTATAAGGTATATACTACTTCCACTGCACTCATCGACAGGCATGCAATTTAAAAAATTGAAACAAAACGTATGGCACATCGACTAGCCGATATGATCATAAGCTCGATCAACCGAAATAATGCTAACCATTAGGTTAGCATAGGACAACTAAAACTTGTCCGTTGCTATCATAAATAATCCAAGGTGGAATATCGCATGTACGCTTGGACAACATTGTAAAGAAACACACGAACAACGCACGAGCAAGTGCACACAAAAATTTACATGGATGTACTCGTCATACTGCTTAGTTAAACGGTGCAAGCTCTAATTGATAAGCAAATAGTTGTTTTCGACGGTCTCATAAGTATGCCCAATAACAGTCGCTTCATTTCTTAGTTCCCATTCTGCTTGTTCTTTCCTCAGTATTTCCACTAGGCTATACAGCGTGAGGTGTTTCATTGGTATTCTATTTCAAGGCCCCTATGTCAACCCTCATTCGAGTTTGTTGTTTGTGGGACACCATGTAAAAAGCGCTCACGCACACTCCACAACCTCCGCTCCCATTTTGGTCTTCGTTTTTTTCCAATATCGATTTTCCCGATCCAAGTGCATTCAAAGTAGAGAAGGCAACCTGAAATGACGTTCTGGGTTTCACGCTCGAGGTTTGATAATAAATCACCTAAACAGACAGATACTTCGCTAACTGGAACAAATGCAAAGACCTGAAATGATTTCACGACGATAGCATTAATTTCGCTATTGTGCCAACTTTGCAATCCCAACGAGTGTATTTTCCGCCAAATGCACTGTTCAGAATGAAAGAAACATTCATACGTGTTAGTGCTTGGAAGGTTTCTTTCAACATTGATGGTCGCAGCTTTCTTATAATCAGTTGTTACGGAAGCAGGCTTGCGTTCTGCTTCTACTTCTTTGAGCATCTCGAAAATCACATCATATATAGCTTGCGCTCTGCTACCACAAATACGACAAACCAGCGGAACTAAGTGATTCTTGAAGAATCGTATCTAACCGACCATTCGTACGTAATGAAAAAAGCTGGACCCGGACTACACATACTGGAATAACGACCAGACCAGAAAATAACAGCAAGAATGTATTTTGTCACATTTGGTTGGTGCTCACTCGTTTATATACAAAAATAGGCATGTCTTCATTGGCCGATAAAGTCTTGACCAATCACAAGGCGATTTCGTTGAATCTAGACAATCTAACAGTTACGGTCCGGCTTTACTCGATCGGGTGGATACTGCAAATAAAGCTAGACCGCACAAGACCGTGTGTGGAGACACATGAATCACTACAACCTCCCTCCCTCAGAAGTTCCTCATCGATTTGGCTTGCTTGACGTACAGATCTTCGAACTGGTGCAGTACGGTGTAGTTGCGTTTCATCGACTGTTTCGTCTTCTTCGCTTGGAGCAGCACGAGCATCATTCTCGGTCACGGTTTCTGCTGCGCATTCAGGAGCTTCTCTGAAATGAAGTTGACTAACGTGGCGCCGGTGTATTGTTGCGTCTTTCAGGTCTGTGGTGTGTCCCCAACGTCAGTGTTGACACTTCGATCCCCAGCTACAAACTCCGTATCTCGTTTCACTCTTCGCATGTTGTGTGACCCGCTATCTACTGTTCGTGGTCAGGCTGGCGTTGAAACCACTCTGAGAATGAAAGCTGAGCATGCACTGCTCGACTGGATCCCAGTCAGCAGTCGTCTGTGTGCGGTTCGATTGAATAGATCTGTTTATGTCAAAAGCAGTAGACGGAAGTTTCGAGGTCTGTTTGTCGTTTCTGTGTATGCCCCAACTGATTGCAACTCTATAGAGGCTAAAGACGAATTCTAACAAGATTTGTCTCAAGTGATCAGCAGCGTGCGCTCTACAGACATGATCGTTGTTGCTGGTGATTTTAGTGCTAAAGTTCGAAGCCTAGAAGATACGGAGATAAATATGGGAGGTCGATTTGGCGTTCCAGTCGATTGAACTGATAACGGTGACGGACTCATCCAACTGTGTTCCGAATGAACCAATATATATATATATATATATATATATATATATATATATATATATATATATATATTCCACATGTGTCTGGTTTCAGACTGTGTGCCAAACATAAGATGGTACACTCGGGGAGGAAGGGGTGGAGAGGCCGAGTCCATGATTTGTTTGTGGGCGCGATACTGTCAGGTTGCCCAAGCCAAAGCAGGGCTTTGTGTAGGGGTCCACAATCGGAGCATTTAGCTACCCAAAGCTTAAGCTACAAGGCAGCGGGACGAAACGTGGGGTCCGTAACCCACCAGGGGCCGGTGACTGATTGCTCAGTTCATACACCCTTCGGATGAGACCAAACTTCCCGGGTGCAGAGTTCACCTCTCCGCCACATATGCCGGTGAGCATACCGTTGTAAGCCTCATACGCCACCCATGGTTGGTTTGGAATCAGGGTTTAGCCATCTCCCCTAGACTGACTATCAGTTAACCAACCTGATGGAGAGCGCCGGGCATTTGCTTTCGTCCTCTCACTTTAGTGGGAACACGTCCACCACGAGAACGCAGTGAGTAAGACTTCCTCAGCAGAGGCTGTGTTAGACTCACGGTCCCTTGGCAGCATTTCGAGAGGCATTCGGGACGAGTAGCCATCTCGGAGCCTAAGACACTCACTCCCGACCATACTGAGGCATCTGTAGGGGATCGAACCGATAAAGTTGACCGACTCATCCAACTGTGTTCCGACTATCGATTATTCTTAGTGAGTACAAATTCCTCCCTTAAAAAGTGGCACCGCCTAACCTTGCGTCCTCCTGCGCCATTACAACTTTGGAGTCAGATCGACCATATTGGTGTCGGTTACCGCTGGCAAGGATCAATTCAAGACTTTTGATCATTTAGTCCACATCTGTGGACAGTGATCACACTCTTGTCCGTGCTCGTTTCATCCTGCGTCTCGTCGGTGGCCGAAGCAAAGCGAAGGCTAGCCATCCTCCACAGTTGCTACCGGACTACATCCATCGATCAAATTTCGAGGCAGAATTATCCACCAGATTATCGATGCAGTCAAATGCCCAGGATCCAGAAGAGTGATGGACAGAGACCAAGCAGGCCCTACGCGGTATGCGTTTTGAACCTTCAAAATGCAATATGCTGCTACAGGACTGGGTTAGTCTAACACCAAACAATTTAGTATCTGGGGTGACTGTAGACAAGTTCTAGTATCTAGACAGCTGCATTTCACCTGGAGGTCGGGTATCGGATGAAGTGTCTTTGCGTATGCAAAAAGCTCGTTTGGCATTTGCCAACCTGAGTAATCCGTGACGTCAACATGACACCCGTTTATCGATCAGGGGTCGGGTGTATGCTGCTGCGGCCAGGCCAGTGCCTCTGTGTGGTTCGGAGACATGACCACTGTGGGTGGATGATATACGAAGATTGTCGGTATTTGAACACGAATGTCTTCACAGGATTGCTCGAATCTGGTGGGAACACTGTGTGAGCAATGCTGAGGTTCGGCGGAGTGTCTTAGGTTCAAGGATCAAATCACTAGATGAAACACCTGAGGTCACCAGGCTAACATGGTTTGGACATGTGTCGCGCAAGTCCCCTGCCAGGATTCCTCAGTGTGCTATGTTTGCTGAGGCGTGTACCGGTTGGAAGATGATTAGGGAGGTCAGTCCATGAGATGGAAGAAAGGTATGCAAAGATTATACAGTTGAATTGGCCCTGTAGGGCTTGTTAGACTTCCTGGGTGAGGTCCAAGGGACCCTCTCACTTGGTGGTTACATTGGATTATATAACTAGGTGTCGCAATCAATCGTTCCCTTGTACCCACAAACTTTCTTCATCCACTTGATACCAGTATTATTCGTTTCCCTATTACCTCTTTCACACACTTTTCTTCATTATTTCCTTCTGAGATTGCCCCTAGAATATAGAAACCAAAGCCACCGCAGCCAGTGCATGGTTAGGGGTAGTCTGAACCGAACTGAAATGTGCTGACTGCTATGACACACGCATACGCGCACTTACGCACGTCACCTCGACGTCATCCATACCATGAACAATTTATTCCAAACAATCAAACTTCCATCCTGAGCCATACTTGTCTGTTGATTCGTTGCTCGCTGGGGGGCCCGGCCTGGCCACACACGATCGAATGTACTCGTTGTGTTCGGAATTCAGGGAACACAGAACGCAGTAAATCCGCTTTTTGATACATTAGTAAACACGCACGTAAGCAGACAAGCGGACAAACATGTGAATCATCCACTACCACGCGCAAGCATAATAATGTGTCGAGTGGACAGGAACAAAGATTCGATGTCTGTCAGACGCACGCCAAACTGCATGTGATTGGTAAAGTGGAACAAAGCACAATGTGGGATGGACAGGCATCTCGCACGCGAGTGCAAGGCCAACGAAATCGAGATGGATCACTTGCGAATGTCGATGACATGGGTTGTCCACGCAACGGTACTGTTTATGCTTGCGATAGACGTTTTATTTGTTTACTTGTTTGCTTACCAATTAAGGATGAACGGACTTCGTACGCACCATCTTTTGCCAATATTAGCGTATACGAAAGCCCCATGTTAGGAAGTACTTTAGCAAGGAGAACTAGTCGCGATTGAGATATAGCAAAGAAAAACAGCTGCGTGTAGCAAGACCATAGGGTGTTTCACCCTAGAAATTCTGCCAATATCTTCTTGGAGTAGTTTCGGAAACAAAGACTGTAATTCGCAGGTTTGAACGGCAGAAATGCTCATTCTATCTATTCTTGGGGATACTTTCAGGTCTATCGTATCGTTTCTACCAAAAGGGTTTGTTAATAGTACTACATCTCCCAGAAAGCTTTAGCCAAAACCCACAATTCTTTAGCCTTGACGGACAACCTTTAGTCACGTAGGAACGTACACTGCAATATTCCTTTGTAAAGTGTCTTTCAAAAAGAGACAAAGTAGAAAATTGAATATCGAAATAAGGAAGGAATTATTAGAATAGCTGCAAAATCTGTATGACGACTGTCGAAATGGTAAGTACTTGAAGTGTTTCACGTAGAAAACATGAATAATGAAAGCGATGGGCGATTCAGAATCGAATTTCATGAGTAAAGAAATAACCCTACAGGACACAACAAGATACACAGTGCGAATGTCGGCGGGAAGTAATCGAGGTTAAGAAGAAGAATATACAAACGAACAAGAACTAACAATGTGTATACAGTCATCACTGGGCATAGCATTCGCTGAATTACTCGGTAAGCCATCAGTCTCGGAAACAACGCGTGAACAACAAACCTTACGACGCATGCGACACTGGGATGCGGTGTTGAATGCTACCACAACGATAACACCGCGTCATTTTCAACGGCTTGTGTGAAATTCTGGATCCTCGTAGCAGTGTTATTTCTCCTTTAGGGCCCATAGCATGAAGTACCTAATTAGCCTCAAGTATTGCCATTTTTGCCCCAGAAATATCACCTGCACGAGTCCACGTGAGTGTGCTGGCCCCTTCTGCCAGCAAGGCCTCACGAACGCAGAATTTGATGTGCTATCAACCAGTTGTTAGATTTGCAATACTTCCTCCATTTTTATTGGGAATGGTATTGTAAGCACAAAGAACAGTGGTACATGTAACCCGTGTAATAAAATCCTCCGTGGACTCTCCTGATGCCTGGTGCAAGTTGCGAAAACTTGTAACGGGTGAAGTATGTGTTCGTGCGGAAATAAAATGTTTATCCGGAGTACCAAGTGCGTCTCGGAGATATCTGTTTCTCAGGTTGAGGAAATCGAATGCGTGCCAGCCTTCAGTACCAATGTGTGAACATAGTAGTTTGACGTTGACAAGGCCCGTGATTGTCGCAGTAGAGTGTAGTGTACTAATTAGTCCATATGGAACAATAAGTAAATAGGACTCCATACCCTATACCCCCGTAAAGAAAGATGCACTCCCAAGACCTCGTTCGTCTGAACTGAAAAAACTGCAATAACATGAACGCTTCGGGACATAACGCCAGAAGATCAGGAAGAATCCGGCTTCCAATCAATTGGCACCAGTCTGGTGTTTTGAATCATAATAAATAACGCATATTATACTACAAACATATCCGAAAGTACATTTCCTGACATACTCCCCACTCAGAATTCAATCCGAATAGCACTTTCCACTAATCGTTTCCATGTATTTTTTATCTCGAAGGAAATAAATGCGTTGTTTATCGTCATACAATCACTCATACCATAAATGCAACTGTTTATCATTCCTGGATATGCCCACGTTAGCATTTTCCTTTGTTTTACATACCGCGTTTGATTTGTTAATGGGTTTATAAGAAAAGAGGGGATGATGTTGCGAGGCCAATCCACGTGTTGTCGATGCTCGCACGTGATTCATTTCTATCACGTTCGCTATGCACTCGCCAGTACGATGCCTGTCTGTGCCACTCACTGATTTGTCCTTCTCCACCAATCATATGCAGTTAGCCCCACGTGAGACTGATATCGATTAAGCTCTTTCGTTCGCTTGACACATGTTTACGCCTGGACTTGCCGGACATTGGTCCTGAATACAAGATATTCCGTGCATACGTACTTTCGTTCTATTTACTAATTTCCTTGCACAACAGGGACTACAGATTTACCTTGAATCCACGATTACGGCGATGCTTGTCGCCCACTATGGAATCATAAGATTTTATGAAATCAGTACTCGGCAGTACATTATTTTCGAAGGTTGACCTAGCTGATCCATACCTGAAAATTCCACTCCCCCCAGAATCAGTGCCACTTATCACTACCAACATCTCTTAGAGCATGTTCTGGTACAATTTTCAACCTTTTGGTTTGCACGTCTCATTGGGCATTTTCCAGGCTGCCATTGATAATGCGATTGAAGATTTGGCCTGAGCAATGTCACATCAGAATGATGTGGTCTTATTCAGCGCATCGAAGAAGGAACATGATTATCGCATGATGCAGACTTTGGGAAGATTCGTAACCAAGAATGTTCTGATCAAGCTCTCAAAAAGCAAGTTCATTGTCAGCAAACTGAACTTCATTGGTTTCACGGTGAACACCCTGGACGCATCCGATGTTGGAATCAGCGCAGTGCTTGAACAATATTGATACCCGATCATCTGCATTTCTCGACTTCTGAATGTTTCTGGGAGATGATATTCGTTTACAGTGAGGTTCACAGATACTCAGGAATGCGCTTCCCGTGTTCAGGGCAGTACATCGGCTCCACAGGTATTTGTTTGGGTTGAAGCTGACAGTTATCACTGATCCACATGCTTTACACTTTCTGTTTAACTCCAGTGCCCTTGAATTCTATTGGTACGACATTCTACATCAGACTCGTAAACCAGTCTGACAAGCTGATTTTCTGTCAAGATTATCACGATGCGCGTTGGCAAGACTGGTTGCATCGGGAGAGGTAGTTTATCGACCCATGTATCCCGGAAATACGCGTCGTTAATTTAGCGTCTAGCCAGCAGGGACCGCATATGACACATAAGTTGGAACATCAATTGATCTCCGAGTGCAATGAAGTGAACAGCTCACGGAGCATTTTTCCGACTGACTTTCCGGTGTGTTGAATCAATGGCACTTTCAGCGTGGTGTAGGGGCCTCCGGTGGAAGGGGAGCGAGGAGGTCTTCCACGTGGACGATGGCGTCGAAAGGAAGTGCCTGGACAATGTGAGAACATTTGTCACGCTCGCTGGTTATGCGTCGAGTGGTCAACAGAGCCTCTATTTGTTTGAACCGCACTCGTGGATTGGCCGGATCAAAAGCAAGCAGTTTGAAGGAATCCGCGTGGATATCAGTGGATTCGTTGTCGGACACGGTTAGACGTGAAATTCGGACCAAAATAATCAAAGCTAGTGTCAGGAAGGCAGAATAAAACTATGCTCACCAATTTTATAGTGTACTGATCTGTCTATTGGTACACTAAGTCAATACCAGAACCATCTAAGATGACACCGGCAAACTGCCATAGGCGGAGGAGCGTGTTCAGTTGGAGAGACAAAAAAGCCTCTAAGATAGAAATAAAATGAAACATATTGGGCAAAAAGAACTCACAGTTGCTCACAGCACTTACCGTATATAGTTAAGCAACGTTCTCAGCCTAATTCAGTTCAGTTGCCGGGATTCAGTGGCAAGTCGTTGAACTAATCAACGTGGTATGCGGCTGAGTGGTGAAACATCAGTGTGAAAGCTTCAGAAATATTTACTGGTCAAAATTAGAGCACTGGTCCAATCTATTCCAGGACACTCCAAATCGGAAACCGAGGTTGTGCCAGAACGAATGATTTATTGGTTAGTTTTTTGTTACGCGGTATTGTGTGTGTGTGTGTGTTTTCGAAAGCCTGTGTATTGATTGCATACAAAAAAGCGGTACAACGAAGGAGTGCTGCTTCAAGGGACGTTGAAAATCATGGAATAAATCGGAAATGTACAGAAACCTACAAGGATCGCGTTTAGTGCCACGTTAGTCTGCTAGGAAAGACCGGCTGCGTGCTGGCCACGAATCCACTACTGCCCTCACTATTTCAATACCGGAAGGACACGGAATAAATCAAGGACTGGTTTTCCATTATTCCACATTTTGGGAAATGGCTATTTAGCAGCGTCGTTCCAGAATTGGATGAGCTAATGTAACAGATCCGACACTGTGCAAGTTCGAACCAACAATGTCAAATGTTGTCTCTGGAATTCAGTAAATAGGACGAAAGTACGTATGCACGGAATATCTTGTATTCAGGACCAATGTCCGGCAAGTCCAGGCGTAAACATGTGTCAAGCGAACGAAAGAGCTTAATCGATATCAGTCTCACGTGGGGTTAACTGCATATGATTGGTGGAGAAGGACAAATCAGTGAGTGGCACAGACAGGCATCGTACTGGCGAGTGCAAAGCGAACGTGATAGAAATGAATCACGTGCGAGCATCGACAACACGTGGATTGGCCTCGCAACATCATCCCCTCTTTTCTTATAAACCCATTAACAAATCAAACGCGGTATGTAAAACAAAGGAAAATGCTAACGTGGGCATATCCAGGAATGATAAACAGTTGCATTTATGGTATGAGTGATTGTATGACGATAAACAACGCATTTATTTCCTTCGAGATAAAAAAATACATGGAAACGATTAGTGGAAAGTGCTATTCGGATTGAATTCTGAGTGGGGAGTATGTCAGGAAATGTACTTTCGGATATGTTTGTAGTAGAATATGCGTTATTTATTATGATTCAAAACACCAGACTGGTGCCAGTTGATTGGAAGCCAGAGAGGGTGTGATCACTGCCGACCAGCAGAATCATGCTGTAGACATGGGTAAAGATGATACAATTTGAGAAGTAGACCGCGCACTATTCTCCTTCAAGCAGTGTTTTGTTGTCAATGAAATGAACGCTTTAAGGTAATATTCGAAGTCTCGAGAAATGCTCCGAACTCAAGTGAGCAAGAATTGAGATGGACATCTTCTCAGCATAATCCTGGTTTAAATCAAGTCAGCACAAGTAACGTGAAATGGTCGCTGTATTGCTCCTTTTCAAACTACAAGTTCGTAGGCGGTAACACTGGTGGATTCAGGGGAAGACCTGTCGTGGTTTTTTGTTTCCGTAATTGCCATTCCCGCTTTAACCTACCAGTGATAGTCACTGATAATCTACTCAGAATAAATTCCATCAAGTACTTTGGAATCGATATGGGCACCGAAATCTATTGGCTCTCCCATATTTGGCACTGCGTCGGTCAGCTTAGTAGAACGTCGCTGGCCATTCACCACTGGGACCCCAGTAGGAATAAAGTCTTCAACGGAAAAACCTAATGCGACCCAATCCAAGTTGTTTTTAAATTGATTACTAGAACCTGTGGTAAACCACATGAGAACTGAATTTGGATACCCTCTTATATATTCCACCAGTCGTTATGTTTGCTAAGAGCCACCCGAAATTCAATGCAAGCATTGAGTGACCATATTAGGAGACTACTAGACTGAGGTACGTTTAAACCGACAAAGATTCTATCGGTAATGTTGATAATTCCTTAATTCTAATGTACATATATCTATTCCGTCTTACATACGGACCATAATGGTAATTCAGTACATTCGTAGAATTCCCACGCAGTCTGCTTTCCTCACTCCCATGACTTGAATCAGCGTGTTACCCGGCCCTTGTCAACTACTTCGACCCACACGTCTTCCTTCCTCATGTTGAACCTGGGGACCTTGTCTCCGTTGACCTACCGTTTTCCCTATGAGTGTATTTTTACAGTGGACCAATCTCCCATTGCGCCCAATCCAGGGGCTTACTACCTTCACGATGTTTGTGCGTCATAAGTGTCCGACCTTGTGTGTCATGTTTGTCTCCGTTCTCTGTCAGCTTTCTCACCCGCACCACACCAGTGACCTTTGTACTTTCCTTCCATGCTAAAGATCACGCCACTTCTGTGTCAGGGTCTATGTCAAGCGTGCGCGCTTGCGTGCAATCCTCTTGATTCTTGTCTGAACTAATTTCACGGTCATATCTCTGTCCATCCATCTCATGTACTCTACCCACTCTTTCTCTGAGTGGTCGATTGTTCTTGCTATGAAAGATGAATTTCATCTTACTCCGATGACTCGGCCCCGTATCGTTTGGCATACCTTCCTCGCCAGATCCTTCAGACGATTTGATATCTATTCCAGGACACTAATGATTGAATTACCCCCAAGAAATTGAGGTGTGTTGTTCGTCACTGTAGCGATTGTTCCCTAGAGTACACGTAAACCACCGACTCGCCTTATTTGATTTAGGCTTCGAGTTCGTGCTCCACGAGTCACTCGTTCACTTGACAGCGATTCAGTTACATGGACACTGAGATTTTCGTCCTAATAACCTGACATGAGTTTTCGGTTGTAAGTGAAGTATTCGTATTAACTTCTTCCTCGTTGCTGTGAATATTGGTAGCATTCCTTCGGTTGCCACCAAAAATCACAAGTGAATCATGTTTTATTCACGTCTGCAACATTACTGGAACACAACTTATGAATCAATCAGCTTTGGATAGACGTATTTCCAGTAGATTTATTCCTAAAGTCTATGTGGTGATTCAGCAGCTGTCACACGTGATATGGCCAGGTACAACTTCGTAACCACGTACAAGAATGAGCCTCAACCAATGAGGATCACCTCGGACATTTCTGACAAAAGCTCCGTGTGATTGGTCATCTTTGAGTCTATCAATTATATTCTGTAATTAAACATATTTATATAAACCCACTCTACAATACAATTAACGTGCTATTTCGTGGCCTTGGTATTCTTGCTACTTCCGTTCGCGTAGTTCTGGGTGGGGGCAATTTCGATACAGACTATCAAATCAGTTCATTACGACTACTACGGTCTACCAACGTGAAAATCACTTCCAAAGAAGGCGTGATCACTATCTATCAGCCGGATCATGCTGTGAACATAGGTAAAGAATCTGTAATCTGAGAGCTAGACTATACGCGAGTCACATTTACACACCATCTCGAAGTCAGTAAGAATGATAACGCCATCAGGTATTACACACTTACGATAAATACACTGAAATCAAGTGATCACAAAATAGAACCGCAGTCAAGGTGATTGTTGATATCATATGCAAGCGTGATGCGATGGTTTCCTTTGCCCTGTTCAAAAGCATCATTCATACTGAGGACATCCCGCGAGTCTCTACTGGGTTCTGTCCCTCACCTAGCCCGTTAGATTGTCTTTAACGATAAAGTACTTTGCTTCAACGTTAGGCGATGTCACATCCATGTGTCATTGTACGCGAATTTTGACCACTCGCCACCCACACTGCGATCGAAATCCAATGATGAACATCTTCTTAGTGGATGCCAGATTGAAACGAATTCAATATAGACAATTCTAAATGCCACATGTTCGACTTCTTGCGCCTTTTCAAAGTACTGGTTCACTGATAGGAACAGTGCTGGAGTCAGAGAAAGTTTATCATACGTTTTCGTTCTTATCCCATTTCCATTCTCGTTTAATCCATCAGCTTTAGCCACTGATAGTCTATTCAGAATAAACTTCATTAGATATTTTGGAGTCACCATGGGCACTAGGGCCAATGAGCAAAAGCCTAATGCCATTTAATCGGAACTGATTATTAGAAAGCTGACAAGAAACTGAGAAACAGCATTTGAGAATTGAATTGGGATCTCCCCTAATATACACTGCCACTCGTTATCCTTGCTTAGAGTCGCTCAAAAATCGATGCAGGTACTAGATAAAAATGTCACGAGGTGAATACACTGAGATACCTTGGAACTGACATAGATTCTGTAGTTATAATTTTTTAATTTCTTTATTCTAATGCAAATCTACTTGTTCCGTCTTATACATAGACACCGAGGTTTTCATGGTAATAACCATGACGATTAACTTACCTTCTGTGAGACTGACAACAACACCGTCAGTTCCCTATAATGTGCCACCTTCTGCTTGCTGAAATCTTAGTGTTTCCGTTGCTTACTTATTTTGACTACCCCGAACGTCTTCCGAGTGGATAACCCAGTTTTACGAGATCTTCGTACTAACGTGATGGTCTTCGGTGTTTTGTGCACTCGCATTCTACTTTAAACCAACTAGTTGCGAACTCCATTGGACACGCAACCACCCGACGGGTCATATGGTAACTTCTTCTGCCACTGATTAATTTCATTTTCGCCGATAGCCACACAAAAACCTGCAATTTTCTTCTTCGTCCACCGATCTCTAATGTCTTTTGGTACCATATCTTCAATGGCACAGTTCCGCTATACTGAACATGTGACTTTCCAATCACTTAGGTAACATTGTAAGGAAGAAGGATGTGGTGTGAGAGTAACAAATTACTTTATTTCTTTTTAGATGGCACCAGATAAGTAAATCAGAATCGTAGCATTTTACTGTAAATGCCCCACTGTATATTTGAACCATTTCTCCAACCCATCTTATTATTACTTATGCAGTTCTTGACGGTAAATCCATGCTTCCAGGGTATCATGTGTGAGTAGGTATTGGATTACTTAACAGCCGACCGAGGTATTTCAACATGGAAGTGCCGGATCATTGATGTTTTCCTTTGCATGAAAAATAACACATATGCACACCACTGATGCATCGCACAAATAGGATGATGTGACGTATCCCATCTATTTCATTGTAACCAGAAATTGCTTAATAACTATTGTGGTGAGTGTATATACTATTTAGTAAGTAGTTGATTGCTGAAAACGCAACTATGGACAGTTGTGGATTAACAACGAACTCGGGCATCGAAGGAACAAGCGCAGTGATTAAGAGAAAGCATATAAACCACACGACTGCATTTTTCTTCTAGAAAACAGCTCCCTTCAATCAGACTGGATCGCTGAAATGAAAATAAGCATTGTTGTCCCTTTTGATTAGTTTTGATGACGATGAGTCCATTTTTTCCGGAATCACGTGGGACCATGTATCGTCCTTCTGAAGGTCAGCCATGTTACCCGACGAGATTACTTGGGTAGAATCACTGACGCTTGCGTCAACCGCTCAGTAATGTGTATGCCCAGGTTGAGCTCTATTCACGTTGATGACCTTACCATTTCCGAACCCCAAATGCGCGGTATGCACGCCCAGGAACGAAATATTCCTGCTACTTTCAGGATAGGAGGCTTCAATCCATGAAAAAACTAGCAAACGGGAATATAGCCAAATGCAGCAGGCTTTCTCAACAGAGCAGTGGACTGGAATGATATTTTGAAAACTGTTTTGAATTTGAAATGAACTGTTTGAATTCGTCTGAAGTATGAAAATTTGCTCATAGCCAGGTGGGTAGCTAGATTTCCGTGGAAATAAATATGTAGGCTTTTCTGGGCCATATTATTATTATTATCATTATTGTTATTACTATAACCACTAGCTGTACCCTGCCACCCTTTGCTGTGGCTCAGTCTGATTAAATGGGAAAGAAAGAAAAGAGAAAGCGCACGTGTCTAGCATGTTTGAGTTTCCAAAGCTTGTAGGTATTCAATATTTTCGTTGTTCCGTTGTCTGCACAGATATGCAGATTGTCCAATTTGTCGACTCTAAAACATGCGGCATATAATGGTCCATATTAGAAGCAATCCATATCTAGATCCAAACTGCACAATTCTAAAGGTTGGTTCTGAGCTTTGCTGATGGTGATTGCAAACACTAATCGAATTAGGAATTTCAATCTCTTAAATTGAATAGTCATATCCGTGGCAATCACGGGGATGAGAGGAATGCGGACATCTTCACATTTCAAATGTCCTGTCATGAATGTTGCTACTGTGACGTCGCTTATTAATTTTTTTCTACTGCAAGCCACGTGCCTGTGCAAAGCTGTGGCTGGTTGATATTTCGCAACATGATAAGTGGCACTCCGATTTCCAATTGCAGTACGTGCGGAAACATCCCTGGCAGATCGAGAGAATTCAAAAATTCTGTTGGATAATTAACCACTTCATCTACTTCCACAACAGTGGCAGCGGACTTGCATATGACTACCTTACTTTGAATGTTAGAATGAATAATATTGTTAAGTTGGTAGACGTTTTTGTTCATGACCACAAAAATAGCTCGTCCACTCAGCCAATCGTGATTCTTATAACTGGTTCGAATATTGGGAAATACCTTCTCAACCAATCCTTCTTCTGACGTCACTAAATTGCAAACGTTTTGAGACAATGAAATCCGTACTCAGGTAAGCTAAACCGGCACCTTTCCGTTCCCAATTTTCAGCAATTGATATGAGAATACATCAGCTGATCGATCGTTTTACAGTTGGGCACGCATATTTGCAGTTAGTTTTAACGTCTTCACGTGTCGCCACGAAGCAGAGTAGTTCAGGCAAGCATTTATTTCGTCCGCTGGTTTTGATCGAGGAATTACAGATTTTGTTTGCCTCAAATGTCCTGCAAACAATATTAATGAATTCACAAATGGATTGACGTTTCCACTCAAATCCTCCGACGATCGATCAAGAATCTCGAGAGATATTTCGTGCTTCACTGTGCGCTCACTCTAAACCATTGGTTTGCATTTTTGCAACACTTTCACGTGCCCGCTTCTTTTGAAATTTCGCGCACGTGAGTTTCATTTTGTTGCATATTCAGTGGTAATTTCAAAGCAGAATGAGCAGTTCTTCTACCTGGCAGCAATATTCTGGCTATTCCGGACGATACAAGACCTGAGGCCTTGTCATTATGGGGTCAAATTGCTGTCAGAATCTATCTAATTAGGAAAGCTTTACCAACTCCTCATGACGCATCTGAGAAGAAGATTTCGCTAACCACGTTATTGACAGTTTGCATTATTTGATCGTAAATGCCATTTTGCTCGAGCTTTAGTGTAGGAATATTTGATTGCACTTGTGACAAAAGATCAATCGTGTTGTAATTTTGTTCTCGACACAATTCTGCATCGAACGCCATGGTAGCAGATCGATTCGGTGATGGCTTTCCCAATTGACTGAGAACTTGAATCGCAATTTCTAAGCACAGATCTTTGATCATTACCGACTCTTTGTGAAATCTCTCTTGATATTTGTATTTTGCTTGCGTACTCGACGAAAATACCTTCAGCTATGTACGATTTATATTTTTTCCATTACTCTGTTGGAGATGAAGGAGAACAGACAATCAGTATGATTGCAAACGAAGCACGAATCTGATTTGGATGTGACTTGTTGCACGCGTCATTACTGCACACATTCCAATGTCGGTCGTTCTCCCATAAATTCAGAACTTCTCGTGCAATTTTTACATCGAACAGATGGTGCTGTTTTCAAAAAGCAAGTCTTTACCTTTCACCGGTGGGGCATCTATATAAGAATGAATACATAAAACACGCCCCTATTCAGATGGAACTCTGCAGCAACATTTCAAAACCATCGGTGGAAAACTCTCAGAGATTTAAAACTGAATATTTATATATAGGTAAGGTGAAATACTATTTGATGCTTTAGTTACGTAAATACTGAGTGAAATCATATCATGTGAGCGAACATTGTTAAACGTTTTTGAATGCTTACATATTTCATCGATTATTCAGTTTATTGTTCCTATATGGCAGAGAATGCGTCTCAGTGAATACCCGATAACAAGTGTTGTCGGAAATTTTGGAACTTAGTCAAAGTTTTGTTTACCTTGGGTAACCTTTCTGAATACTGATCTGTACGCTAGTTTTGACTTGTTACAACTGTACTCATGTAAGGTGGATGGTGATTTGCTGACAACCACTGGTCTGACGTAGGGCACCGACAGACGTCCAATAGCCGGAGAACTCCGGTGGGCAGCCTTCCTGTCCAAACATGCCCTGCAATTCTTTTCCTCAAATCTGCTACGGATAGTCTGTTAAGTGAATCGATATTGAAATCAACCACGAAATCATATTATTATGAATGAAAACTTGTTTGTCCGTCTTTCGATTATGGATAATGTGCCCCTCCGAGCTAGAAACTAAGAGCAAAATGATTCTCTCAAGTTCGTTAGCCGGAACGTCAGAAAACTGTCCAATGTTGCGTTCCTTCAAAAGCAGCCTACATAAACTACGACTCTCGTCACACTGTTGGGCTAATTGCTGTGTGCCACTCCGGGGAGGTTTATTGGTATTTTGAGCGATTTCGTCAGTAGTAGTACTACGGAATTGAAGATGCAATACGAAATAAAATAACAGATTGGTGCACAAAGACGACAATAGCAGACGACCATAATAATATGCCACAAAAATGGATAAATATTTATTTCCATGAAGATCTACCTACTCACCTGGCTATGAGCAAATGTTCATACTTCAGAAAAACTTCGGCAGTTCATTCCAAATTCAAAACAATTTTCAAAACGTCATTCCACTCCTTAACTTAGTTCAGAATGCACAATACAATGGGCCACATTCCCATTTGCTAATTCATTTTTGGGCATAAATTCGCCGGTGCCGTGCTTTGGTCGTGTAATGACGCCCAGATATGTGGTCACAACCCAATCGCGTACAAAATCCCTCTAATTCAAGTCGTATTTTCTACGCATCGTCCGGAACCCGATGTGATACAGTTTTGTTGCTAACCCCTCTTGGTCGATCGAAAATCTCTCTGCTCTTAGCGCTGCTGATTTTCTGCCTTAGCAAAATGGCTGCAGATCGATATTCACTGAATGAGACAATTTTCTAACCGATATACACGTAAGTACCAAAGGGCTCGCGCATCTGGTCAACACCCGTGTGCTAGTCATTCTGTTTGGGTGAGCGGATGTGTTTACGACAACCAGTTCCACTGCAAGCGTGACTACAGAGACAAGCTCACTTCGTCAGGTCAATTGATGCTTGTCCACTCGGCGAATCTTGAAGGGAACACATTCGTTTTTCTCGACCACGGTCTGTGCAAAATCTGGGTAACCGTGCTCATCACCTGATGATCACTTCTGGACGTACCTGTACACTAGGCTTGCTTGTACTTGCGCTCATCGCGCATTGCTACTGAATACATGTTCATCCGTGCAAGCATGCTTTTCTTCTGACTGTCGAATTTGGGGCTAAAACAAGGACAGATTTTCCTTGGATCTCAATCTGCAAACGTTGTTTGATTTTGTATGTCCACACAAGTTTTTCTGCGTAGAATGATACTGTCATTGTGCACTAGAAAAGCGTGGTATGCGCATTAGCTATGCTCTGAAGACAAGATACCGAAAACGATGGAAACTAACTGCAACTTGCTTGAGAAAAATGTGAACTTTCTCCTAATCACTGCGCTTGTTCCTTCGATGCCCGAGTTCGTTGTTAATCCACAATTGTCCATAGTTGCGTTTTGAGCAATCAGCGACTTACTCATTCAGTAAGTAATATGTACACTCCCCCACACCCGGTATGCTTACCTGATGAGCGGCAACAATGGCGAAACCAGTCGTATGCTTGTGGGGGGTTTCGGTTCTACCAGTCATATCGAAAACTTTGTGTAGTTAAGTAGTGTACACAGTATACTCATCTTCCAGAAAGCTGAATGAGACGTGGTGAAGATACAATTAGAACACTAGGAAGGACCACCGGAAAGATAACTATTCAGAATAACTCACAATGTTTTAGAGATTAACAGTTAGATTCTTATTTCCTTTTTGGTTGATACAGCATGACAAGTATTTTCGACGTTAGCATACCACATTGCAGTTTCGGAGGAGGCATACGAGTGGTTGCTAACATAAATGTGGGGAAAGTGCAACAGTTTGGAGAACTTTGGAGTTATTGATTAGGAACCTGGACGACTTACCGGCAAATCTAATGTTTGGGACACCTCCTGAAAAGTGGTTCTTGGGTCAAACTGATAAACTAAGTAAGCAACTGAAGGATTTTCACATCTTTCTTCCATGTCATGGACTGACCACCCTTACTCATCATCCAACCGGTACACACCTCAACAAACATAGCACGTCGAGGAATCCTGTATTCGGACCCACCTAACTGCGATGATTCAGCAGATGTCACACGTGATATGGCCAGGTACAGCTTCGTAACCACGTGCATGGTGGAGTCTCAACCAATCGGGGTCACCTCGGACAGTTCCGACAAAAGCTCCGTGTGACTGGTCATCTTTGAGTCTATCAATTATATTCTCCAAACAAACATATTTATACAAACCCACTCTACAATACAACTAACGTGTTTTGCGGCCTTGCTTTTCCTGCTACTTTCGTTCTGGGTGGGGGCTATTTCAATAAGGACTATCAACTCAGTTCATTACGACCATTAAAAATTGCGTCACGTCATGGAGCAGCCAGGTACTGAACAGCTGAACATGCATGATAGTGTATCTGAAATTGAAGACTGGATTGAACATTCCGAGTTATGGTGTAGCATACGAAAGGATGTGAAGAAGGAGAACCAGACTGCCTTCTTATAGACGGCCGGCGGCCGTTCATTGTACTGGTTGATGAAAAACCTTGCATATCCGTGCGCCCCTACCACAGTTCTGTTCGACAAGTTGAAGGCTCTACTGCTAGACCACGTGGTTCCGGTCAATTTTAAGACGACCGAACGTGCCAACTTCCATTCGCTGGTTCGTGGTCCCAACATGGAGTTCCGTGAATTCATCCTAACACTACAGACACAGGCTGCTAATTGTAATTTTGGTGATCGAATCGTTGCTTCTCGTGCGGCGAATTTCACCTACGTCCCACCTACCACTTTCGTAATGCGGTATGCCATTCTCGTGGAAAGCTTGGTCACATTCGCAAGATATGTCGTCAATCCAAGTGCAATGTGACAAGTGCAACCCCTGAAGATCCGAAAACTGACGATTGTACTGTATACACACTGAAGATTTCGAGTGAATCAAACCAATACCTGTACAGATCAGTCCAATTCCAATGCCGCTTGAGACATCAGTTCATTGTGGATACCGGGAGCTGTGAGTCCATTATTCCGAAATCAGTGTTCGACTTGATTCAGTCCAGTGTATCCATACATCCTACTACTGTGCGTGTTCACGGTGTTACTGGACATCGACTTTCACCGCTGGGTGGGACTACACTAATGGTTCGGTTGGAGGGTGACTATATCCCGGTACGATTCTTGATTCCCGTAGATAGTCCATCGATTCTGGACTTGATGGCTCTGCGTGCCTTGGAGCAATCAGTAACCCTGAAAACGACGTCCGACAATCCGGTGAATCGGCTTGTTCTTCAGCAGTTGATCGCACAATGCTCGAACAACAAAGGTTGCATGGTGGTCGAGTCCGCGAAGTTCGAAGTGGATGGTGATCCGGTATTCCTGGAACGCCGAGTGTTGCCGTACGGCCAGACAGAGGGTGTTCTGAAGGTGCTTACCAAAATGGAGCAAGACGATATCATTGCGCGTGTGACTTCATCCTCTTGTGCGACCCCGATTGTGGTGGTAATGAAGAGAGACGGACAGACACCCCGGATTTGTGGTGACTACCGATTGACCTTGAATCCTCGTTTACGGAAATGCGCGGCAACTACGGTGGAGCCTGAGGATTTCATGAAATGTACGCTCGATAGCAAGGTTTTCTCAAAAATCGATCTGGTTGATGCGTACTTGCGAATTCCGCTGCACATGGAGTCCAAATCACTAATGACTAGTAACACTCCATGGGGCATGTTCCAATACAAGTTCTTGTCGTTTGCTCTTCACGTGTCATTCGGTATATTCTAGGCTGCAATAGACGAGGTGATACATGATATCGAGGAGGTGATGGCATATCAAGATGGTGTGCTCATTTTCGGATGAACGAAGGATGAACATGACCACAGATTACAAACGTTGCTGGAGAGGTTCGTGGAATGAAATTTGACGATCAAAGCTTCGAGGTGCAAATCCGGTGTCACCGAATTAGATTTCCCCCGGGTTCACTGTCAATGCAAACGGATACCGACCCGATCCAGATCGTTTCAAACCCCTGATTGGCATCGAGTCACCGAAAAATCAGGCGTATTTACGATCAATTCTTGGGTGTCTGCAATACTACTCCGTGTTCATTCCGAACTTTGCAACAAGAACCCAACAATTGTTTCTAGCTCACTCGTCCGATGTGTCAGTGGAACGAACAATGTGAACAGATATTGTGTCGTCTTATTCAAAATATCATTGACCGACCGATACTAGCACCAGTTGCATCATCTAAGTGCACCATGCTGATCACTGACGTGTCCGAAGTGGGGATAGGAGGAATTCTGGAACAAGATGGATGTACAATCATCTGCATCTCCCGTCTTCTAAATACTCTAGAGAAGGGTTATTCCCAGACACAGAAGGAAGCTTCGGCCATTTTCTGGGCTGCACGCCGACTACACAAATACCTATTTGGAGTGAAGTTCACGGTTGTCACTGACCACCAGACCCTTCAGTTCCTGTATTAGCCGGCTGAATCTGTTGCGAAATCTACGGCTGCTATGATCCAGTGATAGAGCATTGCTCCGGCAGCCTATAACTATGACATCATGCATCGACCTGTTAAGACAATCCCTCAGGTGGACTTCCTGTCCCGTTACTCACGATTCAAGGCAACGGACCGATGCCATTTCATTTCGTCAGCTGCGCCTGTGTCGAGGAAAGAATTGAGCAAGCAGACAAGACAATACTTCTCATCTGTGATTTCGGCGATCAGAAAGGGATGACAGCCCGAGGTGAAGCGGAAGGTTCCTCAGTTCTTCGCACTGCGAGAGGAATTCGGTATCCAAACCGACAATGTCCTTTGTCGAGATGACCGGCTTGTCATTCCATCTACATTGCGCCAGTCGAATTTGGATGAACTGCACAGAAGCCACTTGGGAGTGGATAAAATGAAGTCACTGGCTCGACAGATGTGTTGGTGGACGGATTTGGATGCGGGTATTTGCACTACGGAAAAGAACTGTGATGCGTGTTTGCACAAAGTCCAGTCGAGGTCAAAAAACTGGAATCCATGACCCGAAAGCTACATTCCATGGCAGAGAGTTCATGTGGACTTCTGTGGTCCACTCTTGAACCGGTATAACGCCCTTCTACTGATAGACTCTTACTCTAAATGGCCGGGAGTGTTCCTGACGAGTTCACCAACCACCTCGTTCGCAATCCAGGTTTTACGGAAATGCTTTAGCCGAGGAGGAATCCCAAAGGTATTAGTCACCGATAGTGGATCACAATTCTGTGCGGCGGAACTGAAATGCTGGTTTGATAGAGTCGGGTGTCGGCATCTACTTACGGCACCACGCCACCCATTGATGCTGTTGTCTGGTCTTGTCGTTCTCCCAGTGCACGTAGTCCGGGTGCGAATTATTTGATCATGTAAAACTGGACGGGTATATACCATTCCTAAAGGAGTTCAAATACACATCACACTCGGAGTGCGCACACTGGGAGAAGGACAAGACCAGACGAGAACACCGAGAATGTATTCTGTCACTTCTGGTTCGTGCTAAATCGTTTATATACAAAAGGGTATGCACTTATTGGAAGATCAAACGCCTACCTATCACAAAGCGATTTCGCTGTATTTACACAATCTAATATTCACGATCTGACTGATTCTTTGGATACTGATAATGAAGCTGTAGTGCACTGGGCCGCTTGTGAAGGCATTCGATTCATTACAGGGAACTAGCAAGATTGGGTTTTGCTGATTTTCTGGTAGATTCGTTGTCCGACTACCTGGCTCGCTATTACTTGTGCTTGTCGTACGTTGGTACTGAATCCGCGCTCAAAGTAGCGTCGAATTTCTATATATACTACTGAAAACGACAAGAGTAGTTACATTCTGACATCCGGTGAAACAATGCTCTGCATTTCCCTTGAGATGATGATGGCCAATACCGAGATTTGCTAATTAAAATGACAAAAATGGTTCACTTTTAGTGCGAAGCAATCGTAAAAAGCTACCGACATACTCCTACCGCGCTGTGGGTGATATATCAACCAATATGGACTGGTCCATTGGTAATAAACTAGCCGTGTTGTTCAATTTTGAAGCGCTTGTATGGAAAATCCGAGTAAAATAGCAATTTAAGTGACATTCGCTCGACAGTATATTATCCATTATTACAGTATTTATCGATAACCTTTTCTTGATTCAATCGTGTATATTCACACTTGTCTGGTGAATTCGTGAGTATTTAGTAGATCTCATTCTCGCTACATCACCAGACAAATCGTCACTCATTTCATGGGGAATGAGACAAAAGTGGCTCGTCGACTCCTATTTCTAATGCTATTCGCGAGGGTATGTGTTGATTCATGGTCGATAGTCAACCGTATCCCGTCAGCAATCAGCCTATCAGCACCTGTCCATAATCCAGGTCAGTATTTGTGCCAGCGGATGCTCAAGTGACAAAGTAGCGGATCGATGAGATGCGAACGGATTCCCGTCACGTGGTAGCTAGTCATGTGACCAACCAACCAATCAAAAGACAGGCTACTCGGTGCAAGTATGAACCAGGTGGTTTGTGTTGCGACGATTGGTGTCAGTGGCTGTTTCTTCCTTTATTGTGCTAATAAAGTGAGATGATTTGTGGGCAGAATAGAATTCTCACTCGAATTAGTGGTATGGTTTGAACACTATTCGCAATCAATTCAATTATGATAACAGGCATATGGGCAAACCACATAAGTCCTAACGACCGTATGGGCATCTCAGTGGATTTTTTTTTTCATTTGAAAGATGTTGATCATTTACGTGACATCCAAAATTAGCAAAGAATGCTGTCGCCGATCCTGTATCGCTATTGCACATTTTTGCTATAGTATAAACTGGAATTCTCCTGTACGTCGGGATTTCGACCTAATTGAGGTTATCCCAAATGTTTTGAAAAGACTCTACATAGGTAGGGAATTATTGCACCCACGATTTACTTCTTGGACTAAATGTCATTTTCCCCTGTAGATCTTATTTGCATGACCCACTTAACACAGCACAGTGGAAACTGCAAATATATTGTAAATACAACTTGCCGGAGGACAAGCATCAATTCAGGTTCCGTGATATGTAAGTGAAATTCGGATGCGCCTCTACCTTCGAGTTTCCTCAGATCTGAAACATTCGTTCAGGTCAACTTTCTGTCCTGATGCATTTAAGTGTCTTGCAATCGAAGAAGCGTGAAGCACAGGTGATGTCAATCGTAATGCACACCGGTGTCCGATAAGCACATTCTGTGCTTGTACACGACAGCATTAACGCAGAACCTTACAGTTTTATATGTAATATGACTAGCAAGTAGTTGTCACATTTCATGACAGTTACCCAAATGAACCTACACCTTCCCACCATTTATGCCGAAATGCTGTTAAAAAGCGTGCAACCGAAGAAAAATACGTGACTCCAGCTAACAATCACCACAGAGGACCGAGTTGTGCAGATATTGTCTGACGAGATTGTGATAAACATGGGGCTGAGGCTTTTGTTAACGGATCAGTTTTGGCTACAGGTCCATGAATAAGTACCAATGAACTATTTAGTTTTTCCCAGTGAGGAGGATAATACACTGCATGATGAGAATTGATAACAAATTATGGACCAGTTGTCTCACATCTGATCAAACAATCGCGCATCCCAGTGGTTCCACTGTCCGAGACGTTTTGCTACTGACTGATTTAACGGTGCTCCTGTCTGGTGCATATGAATGCCACGTTGTTCCAGTCAAATCCCGGGTGACAGAAAAGTACAAATCTTATTAGCTGTCCGTGGTCAGAGTAAGAAACTTCACAAATTCACTGTCATACTAGAAACGCAGGCTCAGAAGTGACATTTAGAGGATCAGTTGAGGAATTAACTGTGTGATCGCCTAATTGCTGGTGTAAATCATCCGGAGTTGAAAAAGAAGCTATTGCTGAATTATGACTTCACGTTCTCTGAGGCCCGGTCAACATGTTGGTAATTCTATGATATATCCGAAGTAACGGCTGAACATTCCGTGGTATACTACCAACACGTTCGTTTTCGTAATCAAGGTATATCAGGCCATCGGGTAATCATACTAATGTATTCAAAATTCCCTCTAATTTACGTTAATTCTTCGCTTTTCTGTGGGTGGTTGGAAATGTGTGACCTTGGTTGTCAGGGTGAAACGCTCTAATTAAGGTATGGAAACATAACTAATGTGGTCAACAGGACCTAATAAATTTACCCAGCTAATAATAATTTGGTTGAAGCCACTTTTTTGCCAAATATATTTTAAAGGTTGTGCCCTTACTATAAGGTTAAAATAAATTACTTCAATATCTAGAGATTTTACGATAAATGTAGTCCGAAAATTTCTCTTAGCGAGTACTACCAAACCCACTGAAAAAGAAAGTTCCAGTTCGCATCAGGATGAGTTTTGTCTTCAAGGTCACCTGAGCGTACTTCGTTGTTCACTTACGTTGTTACTGCGATAACGATGAAAAGATCCACTGAAACTGGATTTTCTCGACAACTCCATTAGGGGACCAGGGTTGAATTGCAGAAGCCTACAATTTTGAACCTTCTTTCCGTATCTTGCTCAGTGATTTAACGCCAATAGGAGAACCAATTATTGGATGAATAACAGAAAGCCATCTCAAGTACACATTTCAGAGGAAGAAGACTCAGCAAATCGAATGAATGGGATGATCTTATGTGCATAACGATCAGAAAACAGTGCCGGGAATACACCCAGACTATCTCACTCCCTGTTCGACATAAAGTAGTGACAATTTTCAATCTGGCTATTGTCACGTGATACGAAGGCTGCACGTCAAGCCCAACAAAATTATCCCGTCGAAAGTCGACATGATAATTTCTCGAGAGATTTTTTGAGCCTTCTACGGCTCATAGTATACCAAACACTCATACGATAAACCAACCCAACACGAAAATGACAGGCCTTATGATTTGAATACCTGATGAAACTAATACGTGTCCTCACTTGTTGGGCTTAAAGTGCGGCCTTCGTATCACGTGACACAAGCCAGATGGAAAGTTGTCACTACCTTATGTCGAACAGTATGTGAGGTAGTCTTTAGGGCTTATGTGGTTTGCCCATATGCCTGTTATCATAATTGAATTGATTGCGAATAGTGTGGCCTGTCTTTGATCCGTTGGTTGGCTGTAGTATCAGCTACCACTACTTAACGGGAATTCGTTCGCATCTCATCGATCTGCTACTTTGTCACTTGCGCATCCGCTGGCACAAATACTGACCTGGATTATGGACAGGTGCTGATAGGCTGATTGCTGACGGGATACGGTCGACTATCGACTATGAATCAACACATACCCTCGCGAATAGAATTAGAAATAGGAGTCGACGAGCCACTTTTGTCTCATTCCCCATGAAATGAGTGACATTTTGTCCGGTGATGTAGCGAAAATTGAAGTTCTCCCCCGCAAATTGTGTCACAGATTTTACAGTTTGTGCCGTGTGGTATTGCATGATTTACCGAAGAAACATGTAATAATGTGAGGATCGATTATGTGGAATGAGAATAATTTAGTGATTATGTCATTTCGTTTTATATTTCCTCGAAAAACTGGACTGTGATAGTAACGTTTCATCTGAATTGTCTATGGTCGAGGAATATTCAAAAGCTTCACTCGTTCGATTTTCCACCTAATTTATTGATATGGCTTACGGACCACCTTCAGCAGGACAGTTTGGGTACAGCGATAATTCATATTGTGTGGGGTGAACATGATTTTATTCATCTATCTTCTAATCTTCAAAGCACTTTTTTCTCTGAACGAAGTGTGTGAGGGTATGGTCTGATACATCGTTCGATAGACGTTTTAGTCTCACTGGCAGACAGTGCGCCAGTCGTTGTCTTACCGAGCCCACGAAACGACAAACGGCAAAACAGCCGATCGATGGCTTGAATCGATAGACGAGACGAATCCTGCCAGCGGCATTTAAGCCTCAAGGCATGGTCGCCCACACTAGTCGGACCAATGGGCTGTGTGCAACGAGTGGGTACATATGACAGTAACCTAATTTATTCTTCGTTTTTCACTAGTAAAACTACATGATTCTGGGTCGGATATGAGTTCTCACTAGAGTTAGCGTGACGGAGTACAACAGTGTTCAACCCCTTTACCGTTACAATTGTTCACCGTATGTCGCGCAGCTCTCCCCAGTGATCCTTCTAATGTAAACTGGTTTCAATTACCCACAGATCAAACTATTGATTGCCTCGGACTAACGTTAGGCACTGACCCTCACAGGTCGTCTGATGCTGCCAGTTGTGTGCGCGAACTGCGATGTCTTTGTCTTCAAATTCCAAGTATCAGACGGTTGTAAGTTAAACCGACAAATAGATCTTCCGGTTTTCTTCAAGCATTTTGCCAGTCCTAAACTATTTCCACTTTATGATCACTCGAGAATTGCTGAGGACGACTTTAAAGTGAAATTTCTGGAAATATTCTTTTCTTCCGTGCTCTCTTTTATCCTATTTGGTGAAATAACTAACAAGGCACGTGAGCGACCCATGAATACTCGTACAAATCAATAATGACACAGCCCACTCTCTCCCTATGAGGATCTTACAGAATGGCATTTTTCTCTCCAGAACTCGCTCTTCATGCGGTCTTATTCCCAAAACGATCGGAGAACTGCTCCGATATGAAGTCACACGAACTATGTCCAAAGTTACACTATACAAGCAAATGATCATGCATATAATAATTGCAGTTACTATGTATTCCGTCAGAAGAAACTGAAGTGACTTCCATCCGTCTCTATCTGACAGCTCGATAAAGTCTTTTGAATGAAATTATTCCAGTCACGAGATGAAACACTATAGAGGGTTAACCCGTAGTCAGGTTGGTGGTTGGTTTGGCAAATTGATAGTAGGTCACTTGTCAAAGACTATTAAACGCCATTAGGTGATCAGTCTGTAGCATGGAGGGAAGGTATTGAAAGCTGAAATAGTGCACTTGGCAGTCTAGAGCGTATCGGGTTTCCACGGTGGATCACACAACCATGACATTCATCCAATCATCCAATCGATTCATTACAGGGAACTTGCAAGATTGGGTTTTGCTGATTTTCTGGTAGTTTCGTTGTCCAAATATCTGGCTTGCTATTACTTGTGCTTGTCGTACATTGGTACTGAATACGCGCTCATCCGTGCAAACGTGCTTTCCTTCTGGCTACCGAATTCGGGACACAACAAATACTAATGATCATTCTCCATTCTCAAAACCGTCGGATTTACCAGGCTTTTTACGGATACCGATTCATGTTCAGACATGCACAGTATGAGTTCAAGAATCCTGCCTATCTGAGAATGCTGACGACTCCCAGATTCGCCCGCTTCAGAAGCACTATTATCACAAACGTTTTATATAGTGCCTTTTAGCCTACGACGTGTTGCGTGGCCAGTCCATAACATTGGCATTCGTGCGTGATTCATTCCGGTCACATTACGTCTTGAACTCGCGCGTGTAATGCCTGTCTGTACCACGCTCTGTTTTGTTCCACTTTACCAATCACACAAGGTTAGGTGCACGTGAGACGGACATTGATTCTTTAATCCTGTCCGCTAGACACATTATCATGCTTGCGCTTGCCAGTAGAAGATGTTCTTTGCTCGCCCGCTTACGTACGTGTTTAGTTATGCGCTAGTAAACGGATCTGTTGCGTACTGCGTTAGCCAAATTCTGAACACAACGTGTGTAAGACACTTCGGTTCCCAAATGGAATTGTAAAATCTTAGAGCAATCTAACTGATTTAATTCGACGGTGAAAAGACGAAACCTGAGAACACATACGTACAGTGAGTTCCATGGAAGTGTATCCACCACCACCCCCAGCCCCTCTTCCAAAAAAGGGTTCAATTTCTATACATATTACTGAAAACGACAGGAGTAGTTACATTCTGACATCCGGTGAAACAATGCTCTGCATTTCCCTTGAGATGATGATGGCCAATACCGAGATTTGCTAATTAAAATGACAAAAATGGTTCACTTTTAGTGCGAAGCAATCGTACAAAGCTACCGACATACTCCTACCGCGCTGTGGGTGATATATCAACCAATATGGACTGGTCCATTGGTAATAAACTAGCCGTGTTGTTCAATTTTGAAGCGCTTGTATGGAAAATCCGAGTAAAATAGCAATTTAAGTGACATTCGCTCGACAGTATATTATCCATTATTACAGTATTTATCGATAACCTTTTCTTGATTCAATCGTGTGTATTCACACTTGTCTGGTGAATTTGTGAGTATTTAGTGGATCTCATTCCCTTGTAACAACGAGTAACAGTTCATCGATGGTGCTGGTTTCGTGATTCCTGCGCCTCAGCAACAGTCCAACTTGAATATCAAAACGGTTATCGAGACTGCAAATCAGGGGAAAACTATGAATAATGGGATCACTTTGGCTGTTAATTTGTGCAACTACAAGTGTCCCTTCTCATGTCGGATGGTCATATCTTCCTGCATATGGTCACTGATTGGATGAATGTCATGGTTGTGTGATCCACCGTGGAAACCCGATACGCTCTAGACTGCCAAGTGCACTATTTCAGCTTTCAATACCTTCCCTCCATGCTACAGACTGATCACCTAATGGCGTTTAATAGTCTTTGACAAGTGACCTACTATCAATTTGCCAAACCAACCACCAACCTGACTACGGGTTAACCCTCTATAGTGTTTCATCTCGTGACTGGAATAATTTCATTCAAAAGACTTTATCGAGCTGTCAGATAGAGACGGATGGAAGTCACTTCAGTTTCTTCTGACGGAATACATAGTAACTGCAATTATTATATGCATGATCATTTGCTTGTATAGTGTAACTTTGGACATAGTTCGTGTGACTTCATATCGGAGCAGTTCTCCGATCGTTTTGGGAATAAGACCGCATGAAGAGCGAGTTCTGGAGAGAAAAATGCCATTCTGTAAGATCCTCATAGGGAGAGAGTGGGCTGTATCATTATTGATTTGTACGAGTATTCATGGGTCGCTCACGTGCCTTGTTAGTTATTTCACCAAATAGGATAAAAGAGAGCACGGAAGAAAAGAATATTTCCAGAAATTTCACTTTAAAGTCGTCCTCAGCAATTCTCGAGTGATCATAAAGTGGAAATAGTTTAGGACTGGCAAAATGCTTGAAGAAAACAGGAAGATCTATTTGTCGGTTTAACTTACAACCGTCTGATACTTGGAATTTGAAGACAAAGACATCGCAGTTCGCGCACACAACTGGCAGCATCAGACGACCTGTGAGGGTCAGTGCCTAACGTTAGTCCGAGGCAATCAATAGTTTGATCTGTGGGTAATTGAAACCAGTTTACATTAGAAGGATCACTGGGGAAAGCTGCGCAACATACGGTGAACAATTGGAGCGGTAAAGGAATAGAGCACTTCGTTCAGGGAAAATAGTGTTTTGAAGATTAGAAGAAAGATAAATAAAGCCATCTTCACCCCAGACAATATAAATTATCGCCGTACCCAAACTGCCGCGTGGTGATAAGAAATTATTGGGGCATATGAATGGTAGACTGCAGTTAGGCATTTGAACTTATCGTATGAGTAGATCATGTCTGGCTGAAGATGGTCGTACGCCCAGTACATCTTTATCTAATTAGGGTGGTTACGATTACGGGATGATATTAACGAGTGTGTATCATGAAAACTAAAACCTCATTCAGTTACTTCGATCCTTCTTTTCGTGCTTCGGACGACTAACTGAGGGGGTTATGGTGAACATATAGATGCACCAGTGATAGCTTCATAATTGTGAATACGTACTGATGAACTAGCTAGTCGTTTCAAATTGGACTGTAATACAGGGGATAATCAAAACTGATAACAAAACGTGGACTACTTGTCTCGCACCTGATCTACGGTCTCGTTTTCAAGTGATTTCACTTTCGAAGCAGCTTCCTCTATGACTGATTTATTGGTGTGTTGGTAAGAGTACCAATCTTTAGCACGTCTTTGTTGAGATGAATGGGCGTGGGCTGGAGCACAAAATAAATCAAGCCAATGGCTACAGGCACCTGACCAAGACGAAGCCGAACTGCTCAGGCATTCGGATGATCGATGTTGCAATAGGTACTGAAAAAGAACTGCGAACAGCTGTACACTGCAGACAGAAAAGTGTATACACTCTGGGGCGGTCGAACTTCTGAACTTACTACTCAAAAGCTTGTTAGTAGGCAAAATGACGCAAATACCACGGAGGAAATAATGAAGTCAGTTAGAAAAAAGTGCTTGGATATTGGGTGGTGAAGAATCAGATTAACGGACGTGACCGATATTTACTGCCGAATATTGGCTCTGGGCTTCACACTAACCTTGAACGAAGAGTTCATAGATGAGATTTCTAAGTATATGGGGTACTGATGAAGATGACGTGTGGTAGGGTCAGTGGTTCAGACGGGTTTTCGCCAAGGATGCAAACTGAATTTGCCCTCATTTGACCTTCGCGTTAACATGTTTAAACAATCAAACTTTGTTCCGCGAAAATATCCTGGATTATGTTAGAGTGGCTACTATGACGCGAGTGCATATTCACTGCCTGGAAGATATACCGCGTAATCTAATACTCTGGACTTGTGTGTTCGAAGACTTCTATTGCATGCAGCGTCCTCTGAGACAAGAACGACTGGTCCGGTCAGCTTGATTATCATCACTTGAGTGTTCCATTGGATGTTATTATCAGTCATATAGTATTTTGTTTTTCACTGGATAGGGTATGAAAAGCCGTTTGTATATTAGGTGTAGATGGTAGCCGGCCATCTACCGTTGGTCATTTATCTAATCACTTTACCAATCGCGAATAATTAACACGTGGCCGTGGTCACAACTTCTTAATTACTTTCAACGACAGAACTTCTTCAGAGCATCATCTTGTGACTCTGTTTCCATCTCATGTATAGTACTGTTTTCAGGATCTATTTTTAGATTTCGCTAAATAACTTATTGGCCAACCTGTTTTCTTTCATCACTTATTGTAGTTCAACGTGTAAAAACTTCCACGGCCGAATCATTTGCACATTTTGTTGACTTTTCGCGTGGTTCACCGAAAGGCATTTATCATCATACCTAGAGGGTACGTGATGAAATATACGTGGCTCACAACGTGTGACAAATCTGATTGTTGGTTTACGCCAGTATCATCGTAGAATTTGGGGTGCACTTCTCCAGCGTAAGTGTAGACTTTTGATAGGATGAGTCTAATCTGCCACTGGACATTTATATGCACATATATATGGAATCTCCCGAAAAAGCAATTATCTTCTGGGTTCATAATGTTGATAAATGCCCCCAGAACTAGTCGTTAGCTTGTACACAGACTAACCGAAATTAAGTGGAATAAAGCGAACTCGGAATTTCTAAGTGCTGAGTTTTACCCAACAGTCTTACAAAGTGCTTAGTTCGATGTTTCATTGTAGTGCTGTTTGATGCTAAGTGGACTGGGGACTTTGGCACCAACGAGAGCATTTATCATGTTTAAAAGTTTAACTGTAGACTGATGACCGAGAACGACTGAGCTAATGGGTGACATAATACTGGACAACTACCTCATTGACTCTAGTTGAACGAGATTAAAATGCTGCATAATTATGTTCAAAGTGCAATCCGTCGAAGTCGTTTGTATATCAAGAACCATCAACATGGCGATCGCAATATTTCGGCAACTTTATTAAGACCCTCTTTCGCTATGGATTAAAACTATGAAATGCTAACGCTCAAACTTTCCACAGGATTGTTCTTTCTACGACTAGCTACTGCCAATAATTTCAGTAACTGCAATTCGGACTCAAATGTTGTATGACGAATTTAAAATTGCTGAACACGCTTCCATTTACGGAATGAAGGATACAAAGGACTTAACTCTGCCGAAATTTTAAACGTTACTGGAGAGTAGTACGACCACAGTCGTGATCAGTTCACCTCCTTGACCGGTAAACACCAGTAAACACGTTATTCAGTGGTCTAGGAAGCAGGTGAATGATCCATAGGCAATCGCAAGCAGTACATGCGATCGAGTGCGGTCAAGCAGGGTCGCACAGCAACAAATCAACAGCACATATGGCTCAATGCCCAAGTCTGATTGGTTAGAGCAAGCCGTCCGGAAAATGAGTGAAGTCACAGTGATGTGCATGTGTGCGAACGTGCGTGCACGCGTGTGATAATAGCCGCTCTGGACTGAAGCACCTGTAGCGTCGATCTGATATTTCGCTAAAGTTGAAAGGTCGTGTGTACTGTGCTGCGGTGTATTCAGTTCTGCTGTATATTTGCGAGACTTGGGATGTTCGTCATCCGGAGGTTTTCGACCACGGATGTTTGCTTCAGCAATCTAATGCTCGACTCTACTTCTGCTTCCGATGGGGGCTCAAATAATGCTCCCCAAGGATTCGCAGTTGTTGACGTCTGAATAACTGTATTAGTGCGTGCCCAGCTAAACTGCTCCTTGAAGTATTCGGACCAAAAGTCTAGTCTTTGCTGTTTGCCATGAATAGGCTCTCCATTTCTATCTCATTTCGTTTCACTGGCCGCGCTTCTCCGTCCACCGGTGTCACGAATAAGATTGAACAAATTTAGGTTTCTCTTAAGTGAAGTCAGCACCTGCTCCCGTGTACAGTCTATAGCTCCTGGTCCCCGGTTCGTGACGCGATAACGATAATACTCGGCAGCGCGCAAAGGAGAAGAACTGGAAACGATGGAACGGGATAACGTGTGTATTGGAGGAACGCAAAGGCGTGCTGACGGTTTACACAGGCGGCGCAAGTGGCGCTACTAAATTCCGTAATTGTCCAGATAAACAAATTTGTTAGTCTTTGTAACTGTGTGTCATGTCAGTAGCACTACATGGATCTCCCCCTAGAAGGCTGACGCAGTTGGGTGTCGATCCGTGATGGGTACGTCGGCTTCGGTGGCGACAGACGTTTTCCATGCCTCCCGCGGCGACCGAACATAACAACGAAGCCAGAACGAGCCATTCTCAGGGACTCACACTGGTCACTGTGCATCGGTCGCAAATTGCGTCCTTCTGAACAATGAATCCGACCCTGGGTAGATCCTGCTTGCGACTTAGCAGAGGTGACTGAATTGTAGGGTTTGTCGTTGTCGGCATATACCAAAGTTCCATTTGCCTGTGGTTTTATTGCCTTTGTAAAAGAGCCAGAGTCCGGCCTTAAATGAAACCGGTCACGATCTGATGAGATTTGTGTTTGAGCCATGTGAAATCTTGGAACTCTATGCGGTTCTGTCCGACGGGAAGAGATAAAAGGCAAGAACCAAAAGAAAGGTGCACATCGGGGTGCGGACGAATATTCGATTGAGGGGGTCATAGACGCACCACGCACGTCACCAACACTCCTGTCGTGATAAACTACGTGGTCCCGCAATCACTCATTACTAAACTACGTACAAGTGAAATATGAAGGGTAAACTTAAATATATAGAGATTTTACAAATTCAGAGAACCTCGTTGGCTGTCGCAGCTCGCGACCTCATCGATTTCTCCTGTTGACGGGTGCAGCTGTATCTTCCGTGGAGTTTGGTGTTGCAACCAGTAATAGGAAATCGTTAATAGGAGTAAGACGTGCCGGCTCAGGACGTCTGACCGAAGGTTGTGAGCAGGTGGGACCATTGGGTGGGTTGTCCAGGGTGGGTTCTACCTCGACGAAGACTGGTTTGAGACGGTCTACTCTGATGGTCTCCTTCCTGTCTCCGACGTCTACCACGTATTCCTTTTCTTCTATTTGACTGACGCGGAACGGGTAAGAGCAAGCTGCTTGTAATGGTGATCGCACTGCGTCCACTCGAATAAGCACGTGACTGGCGGTCGCCAGAGTGGTAGTTATGTGGCTGCTGAGAGTTTGTTCTCGTGGCGGGATGAGCTTTACTACCTGCACTTGGAGTGACAACCGTTTTGCGTAAACCCCATAATTAAAACCCACAGGTGGGAATGGAGAAACCAAATCACCTGGAAGTCGTACTATGCAACTATAAACAAATACAGCCGACGTAACACCCATGTCGGTCTTGACAGTGTTACGCAGTCCTAAGAGAACCGTCGGTAAAACATCACTCAACAAAAGGTTATCACAAGCGCGAAGGACAGATTTCAGTTGATGATGGAATGGTTCCACCATGCCATTAGCCTGAGGATGATAGGCCGTCATCTTGTTGCGTCTGCAACCGAATGTGTTCAGTAACTGGTGGAAGGTATCGTCTAAATGAGAGCCGCGGTCAGTGGTCACGATAGCAGGGCAAACGACCTGACTTGCCCAACCAGTTAGAAATGCTTTTGAAGATTCCTCTGAGATAGGACAGGGAATAGGTATGGCCTGTGACCAGCGAGTGAAACGATCTACACTCGTGAGGATGTAGACGTAGTCGTTAGATGGTGGGAGAGGCCGCACGAGATACACATGGACGTGGTGAAAACGTGCGTCCAGCTCAGAGAGTGTGCCTCATGTAGATCTAGGGTGACGATTTATTTTAACTCGTTGGCATTGAAGACAAGCACAGGCCCAAAGAGGTACGTCACGTTTGATGCAAGACCGAACGAAATGCTCAGTGACTAGTTTCACTGAGGCGCTTACACCAGTGTGCGATAAGTTGTGGAGGCTGGCAAAACTTGTCGGCAAAAACTGGCAGAAACCAGTGGATGGGGTCGACCCTGTGACACATCGCCAATAATAGGTACGTCCTAATTTAGAAGGGTCACTGCCACTAGATGCAAGGAGCTGCTGTTTCTGAGCTGCTCGACCTCAGGATCTGTTCTTTGGGCTGCGGCGATTGCTTCTAGGATTGTGTCCATGAGTAGTGGGTTGTCGGTATTGTGGACGCGTGAGAGTGCGTCTGCTATGGGATGGTGGGCCCCAGAGACGTGTCGCATTTTTGTAGTAAACTGCGAAACACAGTCCAAGTGGCGAATCTCGCGTGGCGAATGTCGATCAGAAGTTGACTGGAGTGCGTAAACTAGTGGTTCATGATCTGTGAACACTGTGAACGTCTGGCCCTCAAGTGTGTGCCGGAAATGTCAGATACCCAAATAAATTGCCAGTAGTTCTCTGTTGAACGTACTATATCGGGATTCCGCAGGTTGGACACGCTTGGAGAAGAAAGCTATTGGTTGCCATGAATTATTGATGAATTGTTGCAACACTGCTCCAACAGCCGTGTCCGAAGCATCTGTCCCTAATGCTAGAGGAGCGGAAGGATCGGGATGTGAAAGGAGTGCTATGTTGGCGATAATTTCCTTAATCGAAGCAAACGACGCCTGTGCCGTGTCGGGAAATAAGAATTTCCGGTTGGCTCCAGGTAGAAGGTCTGTGAGGAGCTGCATTATTGCGACACAGTGGGAAATAAACCGGTGATAAAAGTTAACCAAGTCAGAAAATTGGCACAACTGCTGGTAAGAGTGAGGTTCAGGATAGTCGCGAATTGCCGCCACCTTGTCTGGCAGGGGCCCCATGCATAAACTTCATCAACACAACGGAGTACCGGCCAAGAATTTACCTGTTCGATCCTAGAGGGATCTGTGCGAACTCCATCCTTCGAAATCACGTGGCCATTAGTAGGTAATTTCCTTCAGCAGAAATCGACATTTCGATGGTTTCAACTTTAGGCTATTTTTAAACAGTTGGTTCAGTACTTCCTCCAGATTATTCTGGTGTTCGGCAGCAGATCTCCCGTGCACATACATCATCGAGATAAACCAAACATTGGTGCGGAATTAAATGCTGCAATACCTCGTGCATTAGTCGTTGAAAGGTGGCTGGCGCGTTAGACAGACCAAAAGGCATGGTCTGGAATTCCTACAATCCCGTCGGTACCACGAATGCTGTTTTGGCTCAATCCAAATTCTCCATTTCGACCTGCGAATACCCCGAGGCCAAGTCCAGTGACGTGTAGCAAGTTGACCCAGCAAGAGCGTCGAACAGATCGTCGATTCTTGGCAGTGGGAACGTATCTCTTTTCGTGACCGAGTTCAATTTTCTGTAATCTACCCCTAATTTTAGGGTATCGTCTTTCTTCTTTACTAGCACAATGGATGAAGACCATGGTGACTGAGATGGTTGCATAACGTTGTTTTGTAACATATTTCCGATTATCTTGTACACCTCCTGCTGCAAGGGTGGACGGATTCGACGCGGGGGGACTCTTATCGGCGCAGCTTTATCGGTATTTATCCGATGCTTCAAGCGACCTGTGCGACCCAGATCTAAGCTGATCCAAGCGAACGCATCAGTGTAGGTTCTGATTAGTTCTGCTAGCTGATCCTTGATTGCTCAGTTGCACGCGTTGTCTAGTTTTTGCAAAACATCGTTCATATAGCTCGCTAAATGGCCTTCGCTGGCTCCGGTGTGTAACGTGGCATTTATTCGCTGTGGGTCGCCAGTATGGTTATTCAGCAAGACCGAGTGAGTTGGTGTGACCAATCGGCTGTTTTCCAAATGCAACTGGCAGTGTTATATGGTCAACAAGTCCATCCCGAGAAGGATGTCACACGGGATTTGGTTGACAATAATTAACGGACGTTGTACTCTACACTTCGCTACCTCTAACTTCATCATTGCAACCCCTTTTATGATGATTGTGGTGCCGTGGGTTGCGACTAAGCGTTCAAAACAAGCCTGTCGATGATTATCTTTTAGTTTTCTCAGGGCCGATATTCTAATCAACGACCGCGAGGTCCCCGTATCTATCAGTCCCAGCAACACCATACCACTTATACACAACTCAATTGATAGGGCACCGGTTTTTTCTTACGGTCACTAACGGCCGGTATGTAGGTGACGTCGGCAGTTGGCAACTCACCTTCTTGTCTGCCCGCGGAGTTGAAAGGTCGATGCCACGGCCGACTGGTGGACGGACGCTGATATACATAAAAGGGTCTTTACCTCTTGCCTCTTGTCCACGTCTTCTACCTTCGATTACACTTATTGCTATCTCTCAGTGAGAGCGTTGCTGCGTCCTGTGAGAGGTGGCAGCATCAATCCGCTCTAGTTCTTCAGCCACCTTTAGAGCACTTTCTAGGTTCTCTGGGGAATGCGACAGCAATTTCTTCTGAACACACACGAATGGAAAGTCTATCAACCCTCGTAACTGTGTAAACGTAGCCTTGGAAACTGTTCGTCCGACTATTCCAGTGCCTGAAACTTTATCAAAAGCCCCTCACCTAGCTGTGATAGGAGGATGCTTCCTCGATGCTCCGGGAGAAAGTTATCCAGTTAATTCTGCGTCTGTTCCTCCCAACTGGCGAAGTTACCACTAATAGGAAACTTTTCGGGAACAGGTATTTGTGTTGCAATTACACTCTGTGATAACCTCCCGAGGATCTCTGTCAACGTTTCCATTCCTCGAGGGAATTTCTGGTTCTCCAGGCTAGCCTCTCCTTCAGGTTCATCTTCGTGTTTTTTTTTAATTTAGGCATCTTTTATTTTCCGTAACAGTAAAATAAATATAACAGAGTGAGAACGGCAAGAGACTAGAGATTATCGCTTCGTTCACGACTGTGTAGGAATAGCCACTGCATATTACGTCGCGTATCTAGATAGCAAAGTCACGGTGCAGACGACCAATAGTCCACAAGTAACGAGTACGCTCGCCTGTGATTCTGTGTCTCAAACTCTGCCTTTTACATACGAAACAAGAGTTGAGGGTCAAAACAGGCAATTCTGGGTCAGGCTTATGGTCGTTGTTATTCATAAGTACACTGATATATCAAATGTAAAAGGATATATGAAGGTCAACTGGGCAACCGTGAAACGACACTTATAATATCGACAAAAGAAGGATATAAAACGAGTACTGTAGCAGTGATCGGGGTTTACCGTTTACGTGGCCGGAATATATATATATATATATATATATATATATATATATATATATATATATATATATATAAACGAATAAATGTGATTCAAGGAATTACGAGTGTCCTTGGTGGAATGAATTTGTTGTTCAGGCTAATCAGTTAGGCTTTCTCTGAATTTAGGTCGAGGCATCCTCCCGTAAAGAGCTTACAGACCATGGTCTTCGGTTCGTTTATGCTCCACTGGACTCAAAGACTCTTGCGAAATCCAGTGTCTTTGATAAATATCGGATCTAGGACCACTGGCAAAGCCTGCAGCCACGTGCATTGCCTCATGGATATGGGTCCAATGATCGTCTACTTTATTGTTCGTCGTAGTTTCTAGCTCATGTGCTAATTTCTGCTCATAAATGGTGCGGGCTTCTGTATCAGGCAATCGTTGCACAGCTAACTGGGTTTGCGGTTTGAGTCTATCATCATACAGCCGAAGCGAGAATCACAATAAAACTAATGTATGGTCCGACTCCACGTACGTGGACCAGTAGGATCTAGGGTTCTGAGCAGAACTGCGCCACCGGTACCTTACTGCGATATGATCAATCTGACTCAGAATACTTGCACAGTTAAAGCGCGATGTCGCCGTGTGACGTGAGGTGTGACGCGAATTAGTACTAGATAGGAATAACTGATTGTCTGCACGAAACTGGAGAAGTCTATACTCTTTATCTGTGCGCTGAGCGGGTAAGGCACAAATTCCACCTAAACCATCTTCTGAGACACCACGTTTGCCAACTTGTGCATTCAAATCATCAGCTAGCACTACGACGTCAGAGCCTTTGGTCATGCGAACGAGATAGGTGAGCTCATCATAAAAACCATCCTTCTGTGTGTCAGAGCTGCAGTCTGTTGGAGCGTACGCCAAGATTACAAACAGACTGCGCCTAATACAACTATCCTTTCGGAAGCCAGCTGACCCCTCGAGTCTCACAGCATATAAACGACTATTACCCACTATCCAGTCTAAAATGGCAGCTTTGGCTTTGTCACTCAAGACTATTCCTACACTATATTGACCTGCAGCTCTAGCTAATCCTTCTCCTGAAGTGAGCAGGAAATACCTTGATGAGATATCAGGAGCAGTTAGTTGAACCACACTGCTCAAATCCTGGACACGCGTTTCACTTAAGCAGCAGACATCAACCTTCAGAGGGTCTATTTTAAAGGCGAAACACGCCTGCTGACCAGCCTGCATGAGGGTACGCACGTTAAAGAAACCGAGATTCAGAGACTGACAAGGCTGGAGAACATGTGAGTCACAAGACAGCAGATTATTCCCGACACTATCTGACAATGGACCGCTGCGAATTTCGACCGTGTTATCAGTGGGAGCATTATGGGTGGATAGATGGGGCAAAGAGACGTGGTTGGGGAAAGAAAACAAAGGTTGAATAAAAGAGAGGGAACTCTGAGCAGTAGTCCATTTATCACTACCCACCCCACTCAACGCAATTAGCAGCGCAGTTCTGATCATCCTGCGCGACGACTGATGCAATATGGAATTCCTCGTATTCGTGCAGTTCATGGGAGATGCTGGACCGGTACTGCTAGGGTGTCCAGCCGCAAAGCAGCAGGACGATTACAGATCTCAACCAAAGCCTTTATTTCTAATAAGAACGTGTCCGAAGGGCAGCGGGGTGTTTCGGTGGAAGCCCATTTACTTGGATCAATTATTCTTCCACTGATTTTACCGGCAGAGTTGTCAGCTCAAATGGACCCCCAACTTGGAGGACCCGGAGACTGGATTTCGTCTCGCCTCTACCCATTGATCTTTCAGGCATGATTGTACCTCCGGCTTGAGGAAGCCATCCTGTATAGCTCTTCGGATCATAGAGGCATGCAAGCCATCACACCACGTCAAGTTGCAGTCTCGTCATTATGGTTTTGTGATAAAAAAAGGACAAATAAACATGTTCTTACGGGTACAAACAAACCTGCCCCGGATAGAACCTAACGTACCCTAAATCTTTGGTGAATGGTGCAGAGCTGTTTGATAGCTCTAGTGTTGTTCTATCTTCTACTACCGAACTCTCAACTAAACGCAAACTTATGCATCTTACTGTGAATAGTGTTCCGCTAGTCTTCCAGTTTTATTCGGGCTCTGGCACAACCATTTTGACACAGTCTTCATGGTAAGCTCTATGTCACCCGACTCTCCAAATGGCACTAGATGACACATTACGTGTATGTGCTAACTTTTCGACAAGTTTGAATGTTTCTTTGGAGACAGGATCATCTACCTGTTCCCGAGGGCATTTTCGCCAAATTAGACGGTGGAAGCGTATTTTCTGAGATCGATTTTTCAGCTGCTTATCTGCAGGAAGAAGTCAACGAGGAATCAAAACAATTATTGACTGTAGATGCACGATGGAGGCTACACAGATATAACAGGTTACCCTTCGGCGTTAAATGTGCATCTGCCATATTTCAGCAAATTATGGACACCATGCTTGTGGGGTTGCCTTTCGCAACAGCTTGTATGGATGACAGTATCATTCTTACCACAAACATTCATTAGTATTCCCACCCTCTGAACAAAGTATTACATCCCATACAACAATTTTCTTTCCACATTCGCTCGGAAAAGTGTTCTTTCACTAACTGTTTCAAGTACATGGGTTTTATTGTTGATGCAATTGACAAATATCAGGATCCAGAAAAAGTGAAACCCATTTGTGATATGCCAGCACCCACCAACACCCATACATTTCAACCATTTTAGGCATGGTCAATTATTATGATCAGTTTGTACCAGGTATGCACATATTTCGGGCTCCGTTAAACAAGCTACTTTCCCTTTCTAGTCAGTGGAAATGGTCCCATGACTGTCAACGGGCTCCGGGACTTATCGTCGCCGAACATTTGCGCGCTGGACTCTAGGTCGCCGGACATTTGGTCGCCAGACATTTGGATGATTCAATTACGCTCTGTAAAATGTCACATCCTCAGAAAATGGATTAGGAGTAGCCCGTCCCCTTGGCAATTCTCGGGATTTATAGTTAACACCTGGTAATCCAGAGCTATGAAGACATACATTGATCACCTATCATTATGACCTCACAATAACTTCACACCGGAATTCCTAAAGCCGAAGGCTTGAAACTAAGGTTAGCTGAAATGGTTGTGCGGCCTACCACGACAGGACCAAGTGAATCTGGAATTCAAGCCTTTGTCCTTTTTGGGGTGATAGACACTTGATCCACTTGACTACCTCAGTATGTGAACAAAATCACTCACCTTAACGATTACATGGGGCAAGCAAAGCAGGATTCAACACTGCCTTGTCTTAACCAACCGGTTGCTATATTTCAGAAACAGGTTGGTTTGCGCGATAATGGGAACATTATACAGACTGTGACATTTTGGAATAACTATATTTCCAGGTTGAAAATCAAGAAAAAGAGTTTGGGACTGGGTTTCTGCCATTTCTGAGTGCGAAATTTGACAAACTTAAATGAATATAGTGTAATTCAATCATCCAAATGTCTCGCGACCAAATGTCCATTCGACCAAATGTCCCGCGACCAAAGGTCCATTAGACTAAATGTCCGGACACGCTGTCAACATGCTTTTGAGTCAATCAAAACGATTTTGTCGTCTCCTTTTTGTTAACCACCTCTAACCCTTTTCAAAAATAGGAAGGGTATGCCGGCTAAAACCGCCAACCATCTACAAACGTGGACCACAATTTTGTTGCGGCACATCTTCCAAATTCAACATAAGCCCTATTTGGAAATAGGGCATGCCGATGCATTATCCCGATTAGTATGGGCACAGGGGTGTATCAACTAGCGAATGCTTGACTGGGCGCAAAGTAAGAACCAAGTAAGAAATGATGCTTCATAAACCGCCAGAAGACGATCAACAGTTAAGGGATCCGGAAGTTCAGTCGAGCGAACCCAAAAGTGGATTCAGTGTAGGTGATAATGTTTATCTAAAAGACTTCAGACAGCATCATTCTGCATGGACTTCGGCAAAGGTAACAAGAAAGAAAGGACAAGTTGTTTGCGAGCTACTAGTCGGAACTGAGCAGTGGATCAGGCACGCAAATCAGCTTTGAAATAAATGCAAACAAAATGGACTTGCTGAACACGACACCGATGATCACTCACACGAGTGGTTAGACAATACTCCAACACAGACAGCATAACACACAAACCATGCAACCCCACACGTTGGATCTAGTTACTCCACACAACGACCATTCTCCCATAAGCAGACATCCATATCGCAACAGAAGGATCACACAACCATTGCAGATCAACCCGCAATTGGGCAGATACGAACCTTAAACAATTACGAGGAAGAAATGTTAAGGAGTCACTCAGAATGGGAAAAGATGGTCCTGTTCACCTTTGACCTCCAGTATGCATTTTCGTGTGGTTTAATGACTGACACACACACTTTTCATTTCATTCGAATACACTCGAGTCCCCGATGTGGTTGTGTTCTGTGCCTCTCATCTGGGCTAGATGGGAAACTTATCACCTCCATTAACGAACGACGCACCAAACAAACATTTAGATGCCGTCTTCTGGAAGCAGCCCCGTCCAACAGAAGTCAACAGGAAATGACACTACAGATATGACAGGAACCTACTGAAAAAGAACTGTACCTGATCGAAGTATGAAAGTTAGTTCCAGTTATTTCCTGAAGGAAGAATAGTTTACAAGGTGTACGACAGAAGTCCATTGTTCATAGGGTGTGCCATGTCGAATACGAAATTCTGTTGGTACTAAGGTCATTTTCGATTTCTCTAAAGGCAGGCTCATGACGAATGGTACGGAATGTTAGCGATGTCGTTGTCTTATGTTTTTTACACAGAAACAACAATTCAAAAATACACTTGTCGATATCATGCGATCATTCTTCGTGGCATCAACGGATTAGATCAATATGATATTCGGAAACCGCTTTTCTGGTAAGTTTCCCGTGGTGTGAAAACGTTAGTCGACATCAGGTGGTTAATTCATTCGTCCCCCAAATATACGATTCCCAATTTTATCGTTCCGGTGAACAGTCCGCAACTCAGCAGCAGCTACGTACGAAGCTATTCCCACAGTTTACCTGAAAGCTTCGATTACTAAATACATGATCATTTAGTGATTGACGACAGCATAGTCAGACCATTCGAAAGGATCATCTAGAAGTTATTTACAGTTTGCTAGCTATCTCAATCTAATCACAGAATAGTCCAGTGCCACTGCAATTCGCGTTCAGACGGCGACCTAATAGATGTCATCCGATGAACAGTGTTTATATTACTAACGCACTATCACTTAGTTGTGCGACAAAAGTGTTGCGTCATCGTACTTTGCCCAGATACCCATATAAAAAGGATTAGGGAACCGTCCGTTCCCCCAAAATCTCGCTGGCAAACATTGACAAGCAAAACGAAACAGTGAACTGTTTTCATCGGAATTTCATCCGTTCCGTTCAATTTGAGTTAGACGAATACGCATCGCATGCCACAAGAATGATTTTGAACAAATGAAGTGCAAAGAACGTAAGTAAAAATGTTCAAATGAACATGAAATGAATAGTCTGTTTTGGCACTTTATGAACAAAGCAGGAGGGGAGAAGAAGATGAATGTTGTTCATCTTTTGTTTGAATCGCCTTCAACAGACTAGCAAAAGCAATCACAGCTTGTTGCACTGTGCTTTGCGTCGTACGATTCCATCGCCGACCTATCAGTTCCGGTATCATCTTCGTCGTCAAATATTGAATCCTATCACTCGACGGAATTTGCTCCAAACAAATCGTAAGCCAATAGATCAACCGACAACTGCCAAACATTCTCCACACAGAGTACTTCTCGGTTTCCGATGTTTGTCTCAGCTCTTTACCCGATTGCATGATGCCGCTCACCAGTTCTCTTAATAAACTCAACTCGTATGCGACTAATTGTAGTTCAGTCAACTGGTGAACCAGAGATATGCGAAACTCCTCACACGAAATAGCGCTCTCACAAATCATTTGGAAGTGATCAATCAACTCTGATATTTGTCGATTATTAATCCGTGTGAATTTTGACACATAAGCAAACGCTGAGAATGCTAGCACCACAGGACTGTCACTGACCTTTTCACATTGATTGCATGCAATTTGTGAATTACGAAACCAGAAAGAAATTGTCCAGTACAGTTGTCTGTCAAACGGATCGGTCAGTTGTGTTTGACCGAAATGTTCACTCATAAACTCCTCAAGCGACTGTTCCGTCTGATCCAGCCTATACGGCCTACAAGAAACACGCATCGGTTGAAATTCACCGTTCAATAGCGTGTGCTCTGTCACACTGTGATCAATCAGTCCGTAACACTTTGCCTCAATTAGTTCCAGTCGGTCTTCCAATCCAAGTAGAACGTTGTATTGCATTGCACGCAATTCTTCACTGACTTTGTTCACCGACTGTGGTAAGTCAATATCCTCACATACCACTTTTAGCACCACTCCACCGCGCACGTATAATGCATCCAGTGCGTAAGTGGCACACTCCGATCGGCGGAATTTGTTGACCAACGACACTGGCCATTTGTACATAATATCTACTACTGTCCCTGCGTTCACTGAGTTCCCACTCGGTTCCACATTCTCGCTGACTTCCTCATTGCCACATGAGCAAAAACGATGTAGCACAGATTTGAATGCATCCGTGTAAATATCTCTCATATTCCACTGCCTTGTTCTCGGACGATACAATCGAGGTGATAAGTTGAGAAATTGAGCCATTTCCTGACCCGGTTCAAGCGAATCTATGATATAGACAAACATGGATTTCATCATTCTATTCCCCATCTCGACCAGTTGCTCTTTGCCAACTTCGGATAGAATAGCTCTCAGTGGTTTAGTCAGATCATCGTTGTTGAATTGGCTAAGCCAATTTACACGTGTATCAACTTCACATAAACGTTCTGACCATTCGGGTGGGTATTGTGGTCTCGGAACCCCGTCTATTCGAGGTACATGCACAATTTTGGTGTAGTCATTTCCAAGCAGTAGGGGTAGCAAAGGGAACAGTTTTGGGTTCAAGCATTTCAATGGACTGTTTGATAAACAAAATCGTTTGCAAGATAATACAGAACATGTTTTCCGTAGCGTTTCACATCGCTCACACTGCACATTCAGCCGTTTTACCTCCCAACAAATCGAATCTAGTGGAATGTAGCAATACGGCATAGGTGAGTCTGAATTGACCAGGAATAAATCGGAATTTAGGCTAATCACTGGACAATTCAAATATGCTGCCAGTTCGGCCGAATGCAAATGTCCTTCTGATCCCCATGCAACATGCTTGAATTGGAAGCTTTCAACCACGTCCAGAAACACACTAGTTGATAGAGGTGGCAGTTTATTGATTACATGTGATTCTTTATCCCACGAATCCTTACTGGTACGATTATTCGTCATTTCTTCCCATTTTTTGTAGTGCTGCTTCTTTCTGTTCAACAATGTGTCCAGATTCAAACCCTGAAATCAGAATGAGAAACCTGTTTTTACTAGTTGCTATTCTTGGTAATATTTCAGTGATATCCTGTCTAAGTATGTTCAGAGCCCTTAATCAATGGTCAATAGGACTTTCAGCTGCACATCACCAAAATCTGGATCATAAACTGCTCATCTGATGAATCGGGGTCTAGTTTCTCACAAACAACACCAAAAACCAGGCTTTCGTGATTACTGCTGTTGCGCAATCCATAATAATGATGGGAATTGGTTGATGGATGCTGTGAGGATTGGGCTGGCACGCTGTCAATAGACGGACTGGTTCATTTATTAGACAGCTCGAGCAGCCAGCACGTTTCTGCCTGTCCTGAATCGAGGACAAGATTGCAGCGAACGAAATGGCCCGGAGGACCAACCAAATGCCATTTGTCATCTGAAATGAATCAACCAATTGGGCCTGTTCTCAAACTAACCACTCAGAACAGCTGACCGTGAGTAACAGTTGGACTAATGAGTTTGTGGGCCAGAATCTTACTACGACCACCATGCATCGTATGTAAACTATCGTTTTTGCACTAATAAACCGAGATGATTCTAAGCCAGAAAGGTCTTCTCACTAGAGTTGGTGGGGCAGTTCAAAAGAGATGCAACATCCTATTCCAATGGGTCTTCTCCCAGCCCCGATCAATTATGTGGAAAAGCAACGTGTAATGTCTTTTGTGCAAAGAAATACAACCCTAATAATGATACAAAATCAAAGGAATTAGACTATTGGGATGAAAATATCAACAGAGGTTGATCAGTCTACGGCCTTCTAGGACTGACCGAAACACTGAACAAACATGATTCCTGTCTAAAATATATCTCTAACAACAGCGCCAAATCACTAGACAAACTCACAGGTCATTCGCGTAAGCAGGCTGTCCAGCAGGTAGTCAATATATTCTGCTCAGAACGTAAAACGAGAATACACGTTCATCATTCCCACAGATCTTAGAGAAGTCCATTTTGAGCAACAGTGCTGCGTAACTTCCGAGGGATATTTAAAGTTCCCGTGCACCAGACATCTTCCTCCCGTTTCCCACATGGACCAGTTAGATCCCAAATGAATATCAATTTAATGGGATCGAAATATATCATACTCACCGATCAATGAGTACGGGAAGTCTCGATTTCCAATATTAGGAACCAGTGAGTATATGGAAGATTACTCCGCATCCGTAAATGTGCCGGCCGTTTTTGAGTCATCATACAATACATAATACACAGGACGTAAGACCGAAGCAATTACGAGCTAAATATTCCAGTCAATGGAACACATATGTGAACGGAATATATGGTCTGCTTGGTCGTGGGGCGTAATCACAAATACTGTGGTCTATACTTAGACAGTGAAATGTGAATGCGGGGATATTTTGTCCCCAGTGGGCACCCGTCCACATGCACTGAGCTGATTTCGGGAATAAATGCCCAATCTTACGATAATGTGATTTCTTTTGAACGAAATACACACTCATTGACTGTGTGTTACCTTCATAGTACCTTGACAAACTGTTTATCATCTGCCCATTAAACATCATCACAGCTATCAAACTGTGAACTCACGTCACGATTATGCCAGCCACCAAGCACGAATATGGGATCCAAATCGCAGGCAGCGAACATTCGCAAATACTTCAGCAAGACCACATACAAACGGCAATATTCCCCACCGAACTGACTGGGTAGTTTGCATTTATGACTCAGATATCCCAGGAAATTTGGCGCGTCAATGACCACGAGTGTGTTGTGTAGTAGGTGTGGTACGAACGATCTGGACTCCCTGTGAATGTAACTATTTAAATTGGATATCCCCATCACGATGATTTCATGAGATTTTACTGAAAAAGAAAAAGAAATCAAGATTGTATTCTCCATTTCCTGATTAAACAATATGTCCTCCTCACGATCACGAATTAGCAACTGAACTACTCACGCATCATTATCCACATGGAATGTGATTCAGACACTGGCTCGTTGCTTTACCTGTAGGGTTTTGTGCTCGGATTGAACAACATGAGCAGACAGACAGCCTCGTATGCACACGCGCTCACTGAGGCTAATCGATCAATATGGACACACTGAAGCCGTGCACACATACGGTGCTCATGTCAACCGTGCATCCGCCCGGACTGCGTTGACCAATCAGATCTTGCCAATTTTCGAACGACCTTGTGCGATCTGATCTGATTGCACGCTTCACTTGCGTTTTTGTTTGCATGTGACTGTGACTGACGTACTGATCTGCCTACCCATTTCCCCAAGCCTTCACTCGCCTGCGAACAGTCCGGATTTTTAAATAATTGTTTACGCACACGAGCCTAGGTTGCATAATAAAGTGAGAGGAAAGAAGGTGAAATGTGAAGAGTAAATCTCCATTTAAACTTACGAATAACCATGAATAATCTCAAGCAGATCGAAAATACTCAAAATATATATATAATCATTTGCGATCTTACGACTTCTTCAATACGAGCATCAGGAATTCGCTACTTACAATATGTTAGTAGCGACAGAAGATCCCAAATTTGAAATGCAGCATTTCTTAAAAATGTAGCACTTTTTCCATTCTCAGAGGGGTGTAACATTTCAGAGCTTTCAGTACATACGGTGCACAACCGCAGCATGTGCTACTACTAAATTAGCAGATGGCGCAAGGATTTGTACTTGTGTTTTGTACTTATACGTCAAACGTTTGTAAATAACAAGCTTACCTTTCAGATAAAAGGCTCTGACAAAAATAGAGTAAAATAAACAAGATACACAACAACGCACACTACAGGTATATAAGATTGAGAACGAGAAGAAGAACATCAACCAAATCCAGAAAGCTATTCTGTTTTGGTCTTGTCCTTGTTGGTCACTACCCGCGCCAGGTAGGGCACAGTATAGATTTGTAAATGATAATTCTGGAAGAAAGACGCCGAAATTCAGATCAAGTGGATGAGTGGGAACGACGAACAGAAAAGTCAGAGTGTGATGGATGCTTTGGATCCTGCATTATCTTGTGGGCTAGATTCAATATACTGCTCGATATCTTCACCGTAACCTTCCTCCATCAAGAGTTCCTCGTCAATTTGGCTCACCCGTCGTACTGACCTTCGGGTTGAAGCTTGTGGCTGCCGGTGCAGCAGTCGTTTCAGGAGGCGGAATAGATGTATCACAATCATCAACACGGTCCCCGTCATGATCCTCGGTCGCTTCAGCCAAAATCACAGATGAGAAGTATTGTTTTGTATGCTTGCTCAATTCTTCCCTCGACACAGGCGCAGCTGGCGAAATGAAATGGCATTGGTCCGTTGCTGCGAATCGTGAGTAACGGGACAGGAAGTCCACCTGAGGGATTGTCTTGCCGGGTCGATACACGATGTCATGGTTATAGGCTGCCGGAGCAATGCTCCATCACTGGATCATAGCAGCCGTAGATTTGGCAACAGATTCACTCGCGTAATACAACAACTGAAGGGTCTAGTGGTCAGTGACAATCGTGAACTTCACTCCAAATAGGTACTTGTGCAGTCGGCGTACAGCCCAGAAAACGGCCGAAGCTTCCTTCTGTGTCTGGGAATAACCCTTCTCTGCAGTATTTAGAAGACGGGCGATGTAGATGATTGTACATCCATCTTGTTCCAGAATTGCTCCTATCCCCACTTCGGACGCGTCAGTGGTCAGCATGGTCGGCTTAGATGATGCAACTGGTGCTAGTATCGGTCCGTCAATGATATTTTGAATAAGACCGCACAATATCTGTTCACACTGTTCGTTCCACTGCCACACATCGGACGAGTGAGCTAGAAACAATGGTTGGGTTCTTGTTGCAAAGTTCGGAAATGAACATGGAGTACTATTGCAGACACCCAAGAATTGATCGTAAGTACGCCTGATTTTTCGGTGACTCGATGCCAATCAGTGGTTTGAAACGATCTGGATCGGGTCGGTATCCGTTTGCATTGACAGTGAACCCGGGGGAAATCTAATTCGGTGACACCGAATTTGCACCTCGAAGCTTTGATTCATACATTTCATTCCACGAACCTCTCCAGCAACTTTTGTAATCTGTGGTCATGTTCACCCTTCGTGGATCTGAAAATGAGTACATCATCTTGATATGCCATCACCTCCTCGATATCATGGATCACCTCGTCTATTGCAGCCTAGAATATCCCGGATGACACGTGCAGAGCAAACGACAAGAAGTTGTATTGGAACATGCTCCGTGGAGTGTTACTAGTCATCAGTGGTTTGGACTCCATGTGCAGCGGAATATGTAAGTACGCGTCAATCAGATCGATTTTTGAGAACTTGCTACTGAGCATACATTTTATGAAATCCTCAGGCTCCACGGAAGTTGCCGCGCATTTCCGTAAACGAGGATTCAAGGTCAATCGGTAGTCACCACAAATCCGGGGTGTCTGTCCGTCGCTCTTCATTACCACCACAATCGGGGTCGCACAAGCGAATGAAATCACACGCGCAATGATATCGTCTTGCTCTATTTTGGTAAGCACTTTCAGAACACCCTCTCTCTGGCCGCACGGCAACACTGGGCGTCCCAGGAATACCGGATCACCATCCACTTCGAACTTCGCGGGCTCGACCACCATGCAACCTTTGTTGTTCGAGCATTGTGCGATCAATTGCTGAAGAACAAGCTGATTCACCGGATTGTCGGACATCGTTTTCAGGGTTACCGATCGCCCCAAGGCACGCAGAGCCTTCAAGTCCAGAATCGATGGATTGTCTACGGAAATCAAGGATCGTACCGGGGTATAGTCACCCTCCAAACGAACCATTAGTGTAGTCTCACCCAGCAGTGAAAGTCGATGTCCAGTAACACCATGAAGGCGCACAGTAGTGGGATGTTAGGATACACTGGGCAGAATCAAATCGAACACTGATTTCGGAATAATGGACTCACAGCTCCCGGTATCCACAATGAACTGATGTCTCAAGCCACATTGGAATTGGACTGATCTGTACAGGTATTGGTTTGATTCACTCGAAATCTTCAGTGTGTATATCGTACAATCGTCAGTTTTCGGATCTTCAGGGGTTGCACTCGTCACATTGCACTTGGATTGAGGATATATCTTGAGAATGTGACCAAGCTTTCCACAAGAATGGCATACCGCATCACGAAAGCGGCAGGTGGAACGTAGGTGAAATTCGCCGCACGAGAAGGAACGATTCGGTCGTACTGGTTTGCGCGGATATGCAAGGTTTTTCATCAACGAGTACAATGAACGGCCGCCGGCTGTCAAGAAGAAGGCAGTCTGGTTCTCCTTCTTCACATCCTTTCGTATGCTACACCATAACTCGGAACGTTCAATCCAGTCTTCAATTTCAGATACACTATCATGCAGGTTCAGCTGTTCAATACTGGGCAGCTCCATGACGCGATGCAATTTCTAATAGTCGTAATGAACTGAGTTGATAGTTCTTATTGAAACAGCCCCCACCCAGAACTACGCGAACGAAAGTAGGAAGATAACTAAGGCCGCGAAATAGCACTTTAGTTGTATTGTAGAGTGGGTTAGTTCAATATGTTTATTTGGAGAATATAATTGATAGACTCGAAGATGACCAATCACACGGAGTTTTTGTCGGAATTGTCCGAGGTGATCCTCATTGACTGAGGCTCATCCATGTACGTGGTTACGAAGCTGTACCTGGCTGCATCACGTGTGACAGCTGCTTAATGACCGCAGATGTCCCTTTGAACTCCTTAAGGAATCGTATACACACGGCCAGTTTTACGTGACCAAATAATTCGCACCCGGACTACGCACACTGGGAGAACGACAAGACCAGACAACAACATCAGTATATTCGGTCACTTCTGGTTGGTACTAACTCATCTATGCACAAAAGAGGGTAGGCATTTACTAGCGGGAAACGCCGTATCTACATGATCTAGAAGTTATGGTCCGGCTTCACCTTATTTGTTAGATATTGGAAATAAAGCTGTCATGCACTGAACCGCGTATAAAGGCATTCGAATCACTGCAACTCCCTTGTCTGCTACCCTTATTCATCACTCCGTTTTTTCCATGATGTTGGTTTGGCAAGATTTACGGCCACGGAAGCCGTGTGAAGCATCATGCAACATGCCACTATCGTCGATGAATGGCAGATGGCATCATCGATCAAGCCTTCCATGATCTTGGAGACTATGGAGAGCTGTGCCATTGGGCGGTGAATTTTCGATACTGCCCTGTTCCCTTTTTGGAAGATCGGTGAAACCACATAGGTTTTCCATTCATCAGGCACCTCTCCAACTCTTTTGGAATGGTTGAACAATTTGAAAGTGGGAGTGATAGTTGCTCCGCACACTGTGACCGTGAGCTACTGTGCTTAGATTCAACTTATGTGGATGAGAAAGTTAGTGATGCCACATTTAATAGTGAATCTTGTGCCTCTGTGGCTGAGTCATTGCTACTCACCTGGTTTGGCCGTTCCGAAGCAAAACTGAGGAATGGTACTGAGCCAAGGAATTAGCGGTCCTCTGTTGCTTCCCAGTAATATGCCATCCGTTTGTTGCACATCTGTTATTCGAGGTCTAATCTGTGTTGTTGTGTGGTTATCCCATTCGTCGAACCTCTGCATTCCGTCCAGACCTATAAACTTATTTATCTGTTAGCCAATACTGACTGCTATGACATATGCAAGCGCGTGGGAATGCACGTACTCATATCACCTTGTTCTCGACCAAACCATGAACAGTTTTTTTCCAAGCAATCAGACTTCTGTCCTGAGTCACACTTGCCTGTTGATTCGTTGCCCTCTGAGAGGCCCTGCCTGACCACACACGAATGCATGTACTGTTTACGGTTGTGATAGACGCTTCATTTGTTTACTTGATTGCTTACTTACGTTAGAATAAACGGATTTCCTACGCACTATGTTTCGCCAGTATCAGCGTACACAGCATGTGTCGCTGTAGGTTTGCGCCTATGGAAGCTTTTAGGATCTGTTACCACCTTGCTCAGAAACTACCCCTGATATTCAGAAGTATCCTGCTTGCGTTGTGTATTACAGAGATTTCGAATGTGAATGTATTCAGGGTAGTTCCTCGAGCTCTGCGTTAACCAATACTTATCCTATGCCACTCTGTTCCTCTTTGTCTTTTACAGCTTGCGACGGAACATTATTGGTCTGGGTTTCAGGGTCCTTACGGGTGTTCGAGGCACAGACCTTTGCCTGGTTTCGGTTAGAACTCCTTTCAGGCTATTCCAGTGTTCGTTAACACAGGACTGGTCAAGGGGTCACTGCGCAGAATTGACTAGAATTTCTTTCTCGGCGGGGAAGTTTGCTCGGCGCGGATTCTATTTGCTGGCCCCTTCAGCTCTCAGCGAAGCAATCGTGTGCGCAAACTGAAACCTAATAACCCTGACTGGTTGGTGCCGTCTGGGGCGAAACTCGACTGACGTTATCTATGTACGTGTGTGTACGACTGCGGGCACGTGCCCATTGTGTGTGCCAGAATGTCTGTCAGAGCACATGACGATTTAGGCCGAACACAACAGATATTTCTCCTGGAAAGGGCAATGTAAATCGACATTTTCACATTCCCGTGAAATATAGCTTTTGGACCACGGGTTCCAGTTATTTAATTTCTGATGTGGTATTATGTTAATAAGTCCCACAGTTCCTGACTACTACCACCAGCAAGTCAATGACTTCATCTTCTTTACACCCAAATGGCTCTTATGCGGATCATCAGCAACCGCCTTACGCCTATATATATATATAATATATATATATATATATATATATATATATATATATATATATATATATATATATATATATTAAGAACAAGACGCTGGAGAGCGAACAATTGTTTTCAATAAATCCTGTACGTGCTCTTACAATTCATATGGGTGAGGTAACATTGGAATGCGTTAGCCATTGGCCGGAATAAAGGTCATTGTCGTGGCGTTAGGAAAAACGGGGTTGGTGGGGAGGGGTGTCTCTATCGTGTGCGTGTGGTGGTGAGAGTTTCACTCCCACCGTCACGGGTGGTAATCGAGGACTTTTGGGGTTCGGTCGGCGATCCGTGATTTACGGTTTTGGCCAAAGCAGCTGGAGAGCCTGGACTAGTCGCTTTTGTGCACATGGATTAGGGCTTAGTAAGCGAATGGCGATTGCCTCTGCCGTGGCCAGGGATCGAAGTCGGACTGGCTTTGATCGATTGGGTGGAACTCGGTATATGACTTTGAAAGCTTTTTCAGGGTCGATCGTGTGGCCACTGTCCACCAAATGACCTAGAATCGAACTGGCAATCACACCGGTTTTCCCGTGACTCAACCATCTTGGGTGATGTTCCCATAATGCGCTGAGACAAACGCCTAGCCGTGCTACCCATGTAGGTTGCGCCACATTCGCACCTGAACGAGTAAATGGTCATGGAGGAGATCAGCTCAGGCAGTTTGTCTTTTACCTGCATGCGGATCACAGGAGAGGTGGAGAATGAGCATTTCAGTCTAGCGGCTGGGAACGTTGGGTTTACAGCCGCCCTGGGTGTTTTTGTCAACCGTTCGGCATGTGTATCCCCCTTGAACGATACCTTAAGGAATTGTTCCTTCTTTGGTACGCAGGGAGACCGTTCTGCAGGTAACTTTAGTTCTAAGTTCTTTTGGATAAACCTCTCGGGGTAGCCATTCTCTCGCAAAACTTGTTGAACGAAACTTAGTTCACCTTGCAAAGTCTCCGTTGAGCAAATTTTTACGGCTCTGAACGCTAGGCATCGAATTAAATTTCGTTTGTGAGACAGTGGCACGAAGCTGTGAAAATTCGTGTACTGGCCGTTCCACGTCTTTTTTCTATAGACCTTGCGTTGTGTTGAACCATCTTCCCTCCTGGTTAGTAGTATGTCGAGGAAAGTCAATTTGTTCTTGGTTTCCAGTTCCATAGTAAAGGCTAGTGAGTCGTGGGCGTTGTTAAATTTTTCTAGAACATTGGGTACATTGCACTCCTGGTCAAATAAACAAAATATATCACCCATGTACCGACTGCAATGAGTAAAACCTCCAATGGTTTGCTTTAATTTTCCATTTTCAAGTTTCGCCATGAAAATGTCCGCTAGCAATGGGCCTAGTGGGGAACCCATGGCGATGCCTTTTCTTTGTCGGTAGAAACATTCGTTAAACAGGAACTGGATGTTTAGCGTGCAAAGTAGCGATAGTTCTTTCAGATTTTCTGTCGGGATGCCCATTTGTATGTTGGACGTGTTTATATGTTCACATAGGAAGTCCACGGTTTCCAAAAGCGGAACGTTCGTGAACAGTGAAGCACGTCTAACGAGAGCATAATTTTCTTCTGAATACTGAAATCTTGTATGGTGCATACGAATTCAAAACTGTCTCGCAAGCTGTACTTGGCAAATTCTGCGCGAACGGGTCCCAATAATTCTACTAGCCGCTGAGCTGTTGCCTGATATGGTGAATTGATCATGGTCACAATTGGTCGAATGGGACATCCTTCTTTACGGATTTTGGGCAGGCCGTAAAGACGGGGAATGGTCGACCCGCTTGGTTTCAGTCTTTCATAGGTACCGTTGTTTATGTAGCCATGATCTCTTATCTTCCTCAAACATCCAATCAGTCTGTTTTCTATTTTCTCAGTCTCATCCTGTGTGGCATGTGGAGAATTTCGTTGGGTCTTGAATCAATCGCAAAATTTTTTCGAGATAATCTTGCTTATCCATAAGGAAAACACCGGATCCCTTACCTGGTTTGAGTATCTATATATCTTTTCTTTTCTTAGTTCTTTCAGTGCCATCAAATGATGTCGGGTAAGCGGACCACGGGTTTGGAGAACAGCTTTGCGGTATCTGTAGCAGCTTGTCACCAGAACGCTTTTAAATCTTTCGAGATCTATTTCCGACATTAGTGATAGATCTTAAGTTTGATTTATCAGGTTCTCGAACTGTGCCTCTAGTCGTCTTGTCTTGTGGGACAGCAGAACCTCCATCCAAGTGAAAGGGCTTCTACCTGGATTGGGCTGAGTGTCATACTCGAAATATTATGTATGTATTTTTCCGGCTTTGTGGGAAATGTAATTTGTGGTTTTATTGGGTTAATGTTTTTCACCAAACGTTCATAAACAATCTGTACGCAGTGCGCGCAGATATGACTTACGAATTCTGTAAACTGACACCTCTGTTCATCGGGGAGATTATCCACGGCGTGTTGTCGTTGTGCGATATTCCTTTGAAATTCCACCGTTTTCGATAACACAGAATCACAAATATTTAATGCATGTCGCCGGAGCGTTTTATAGTTTGGGTATATCCGATCACGACGCAGCCGCTTCCAAAAATGTTTAGGATACTCGTTGTTCTTCATATATATATATATATATATATATATATATATATATATATATATATATATATATATATATATATATATATATATATATATATATATATATATATATATATATATATATATACTCCAGACGATTCATATTAGATCCTAGTGAACATATAAGATCGGAAAGTACAATCTTGAAGACGAGTGGGCAGAGGAGGAGGAGGAGTACCGGGTGCGCATACCTGATGAGCGGCAATAACCGCGAATCCGGTCGTGTGGTTCCGGGGGAATTTTGTCCACACGTTCACGTCACTACCATGTATAGCTTGATCCAGATATGACCTTGACCTCTCAGGTGAACTAGGCCTCAGATAGTTTCTCATTATGGAAGTCTAAGCTTTTGACCTATAAGTGCAGAATCCTAAATTTGGCAACTTGTCCTCTTATCTTTTGCAATACCATCTACATCCGGAAAACCCATCTCTTGAAATTCGCACTGCCTTTTTGTTTGTTCAAACCTTTTTTCCTAGTACTTTCATGTAAGTGGTTCCTATTTGTTTATTTTCGTATTATCGTAGGCTTGGTTCACTCAGTCTTCATGCCGAATCATGCTGTGGACGTGGTTGAAGCCCATAGCATCTGGGACGCAGACTAATCACGACGCTCCTTTAAACATTATTCTCAAGTCATTCAAATCAGCGCTTTTAGGTAATATGTGAAGTCACGAGAAAAGCTCCGAAATGACAGTCAAGGTCATTGTGGAAAATTCATGCAAGCACGATGTGACGGTATTCTCTGACCTCTTCAGAATCATTCTTCATAAGGCGAATTGCCCACGAGTCTCCATTAGAATTAGAACTTGGCATGCGAGATTCAACCCCACATGTGACCAGTTAGATTGTCTCTCAACAGCGCGATATACTTCAACGGTGCACGACGTCCATCATATCCATCTATTAATATATGCGATTCTCGTCCACTCGTCATCCCCATTGCGATCGAACTCTTGAAGATGGGCATATTCTCAGCAGAGGCCTGATTTAGATGAGGTCAAAACAAACAATGTGAAGTGGTCGGTGTATTGCTCCTTTTCAAACTACAAGTTGGCAGATCGTAACTGCTGGGTTCAGAGGAAGATTTGGCATGTGTTTTCCCTTCTCCCTAGTCTTCATTCCCGCTTTAACCTACCAGTGATAGCTAATAATAGTCTACTTAGAGTAAATTCCATCAAGTATTTTGGAGTCACCACGAGCACCAAGGTTTACTGGTCCTCTCATATTCGGTATTGCATCAGTCAACTGAGGAGACCGTCGCTGGTCATTCGCCACTGGGACCCCAGTAGGAATAAAGTCTTCAACGGAAAAATCTAATGCAATCCAATCCAAGTTGATTTTTTAAAATGATTACGAGAACCTGTGGTAAACCCTCTTATATACTCCACCAGTCGTTATCTTTGTTAAGAGCCACCCGAAATTCAATTCAAGCATTGAGTGACCATATTAGGAGACTACCAGACTGAGGTACCTTTAAACCGACAAAGATTCTATCAGTAAAGTTGATAATTCCCTAATTCTTATGTACATATTGTAACAGAGAATGCTGGGGCAAGGGAACGACGTGAATATCAAGGCGAACGGACAAATCAAACGAGGGCCATAGACAAAAGAATAGGCGGCGAGTATGTCGGAGGCTTCCCGGAGCAGACAAAAGAAGGCATACGGACTACCAGAGGGGAAGCAGAGGGAGCTCCGGCAGCCAGCAAGATAGTCCAGGTGAGGGGCTGCCGAACAAGCCGTCAACTGAGACAATCGGACCAACCGAGTAGAAATGATACCCAAGGGAAGCAAGCTATCGGCCAAGGGCAACTGGCTAGAACGCAGCCGAAGCACTCAAGCAGCCGCAACAGTAGTGCTGGTGCCGCGCAGTCTGGAAAAGTGCCTATATAAACGATTGTATATGTTTAATGACTTGACTTGTTTGGCCGTTGGAATACAAGTATTCTGCCTCGTGTTGGCGTCCTTGTTACAATATGTCTATTCAGTCTTACGGAAAAACACTGAGATTTTTATCCTAATAACCTGACCTGAATTTTCAGTTGTGATTGAAGTAACTGTACTGACTTCTTCCTAATCACCGTGGGTACTGGTAGCATTCCTGCGGTTGCCACCAAAAATCACAAACGCATCATGTTTTATTCACGTCTGTAAAATTACTGGAACACAACTTATGAATCGATCAGCTTTGAATAGACGTATTTCCAATAGCTTCATTCTTAAAGCCCACCAGCATGAAAATCACTTCCAAACAAAGTGTGATCATTACCCATCAGGCGGATCATGTTGTGGGCATGGGTAAAGAATCTGTAGTCTGAGAGCTAGACTATACGCGAGTCGCAGTTACACACTAACTTGAGTTAGTAAGAATGATGACGCTATTAAGTAGCACACACAGTCATGATAAATACACTCAAATCAAGTGATCACGAAATAGAACCGCAGTCAAGGTGATTATTGACAGTGTATGCAAGCCTGATGCGACCTGAGACTTGAATTTGGATTTCCCCTAATATACACTGCCACTCGTTATCCTTGCTTAGAGTCGCTCAAAGTTCGATGCAGGGACTAGATAACAATGTCACAAGGTGAACAGAACGAGAGGCCTTGGAACTGACATGGACTCTGTAGTTATAATTATTTAATTTCTTTATTCTAATGCAAATCTACTTAATCCATCGTACACAATGATTCTCGTGATAATAAAAATGACGATTAACTTACCTTCTGTGAGACTAATAACAACACCGTCAGTTCACTGTAATGTGCCACTTTCTGCTCACTGTAATCGCACCTTTATACCTTTATATGAATTCAGCCACACGAGCGATCACGTACAATCTGTTCTCGTTCAATCAATGACTGTGGGTTTTCGTGCCAAAGGCGATGAGAAAAAAGAAAAAAACGGAATCATTGTCGAAGCATGTGATTGGTAACTGCATTGTGCCAGTGTGGTGATTGTGAGCCGAATTTGATATTGTGTTTGCGAATTTGCACTGACAAAATCCGAATGGGATTCAGTTGAACCCTCTATGCTGTGGTTTGTTTTCAATAAACTGAAGTAGATCACACCTTTACATGAAAACCCTTTGTTCTACAGTGTTTTCCGTAGTGTAACAACATTGCACCGTTGTTTACTGCACATAGAGCCGTTTATTACGCAAGCGCGGCAACGTCCACACACACCGTCGACAACTGCGTCTCATCATGAAACAGGCTTTATTCACAGTTGTCAGCTTCAGTTGCCTCATCAGTTTCATGTGAAGCAGGGCAATACAGGCTGTTGTGCGTGGAAACCTGTTGTAAACACCGACAACAACCTGCTGCTGTAAGATACAATATGGCCGCAGTCTTCTATTGCCAGTCAACGGCGGATCAGTTACAAAGACAAACTGTCTGGTCGAACAATTTCGGTTCCGGATTTTGCCTGCGTAGAAACAAGCGGTGGCACGCTAGCCTAATGGTTTGACTGCACCTGTGTTGGCAACTGTAATCATTGGGATATACATGCTAGCCACTGAAATCTGTTTAGCCCTTCTGCTACTTTGATTTAGAGGTGATTATCAGGGCACCCTAACAATCTTTTCTGGTACAATTCTCTTTCTGCTATTGACTTCACAGTCTTTTGATTGACTGAGGTAAATCCGGAGACTAAATCAAGAGCAAAATACTTTTGATGCTTTACAGATTGTCAGATATAAATGAAGGCCGATATAGACGATTTATCCACCGTCATCGATGAATCACTTGTGTTGGGTTCACAAATTCGGTAACAGAAGGAAGGCCCACGTGTACGAGTAAACATGTATTCAGCACAAACGTACAGCAGGCATATGTACAGACAAGCACGAGAAAAAGCCAACACGTCCGCAAGCGCGTGAGTCAAGGCTATATGCAATCGAAAGAGCGAGACAACCGTATAATCGGGTTAAGCTGCACAATGTCGTGCAACATGTGGCACAATCTAATTGGTCAATAATGTCCGACGCGAAGCACGGCAAACGTTAGCTGTGTACGTGCGTGTGTGTGCGTGTGTGTGCGCGTGCGAGATTGTCTGTCTAAGCGCATACCTGTTCAGGCCGAACACAACAACTTGACCTCATCAACCCGCCTAGTATGCGTGTGTATGCGATTGTGTCCTTTCGTGCCCTACAACTGTTTAAACAGAACACAACGACATTGGGATGGTCACAATTCTCATTTGCACACTGTCTAGTGGTCAGTGAAAACGGTAACACGCTTATTAATCATTCCAATCAACAGTGTTATTGAACTCGGTCTGACATAAGCCTGGTTTTTTTTTACCGAGGTACTTCGCACCATGTAAACAAGAATTCAATTATACACAACATAAGGTCATATGGTGGGGCTGTTGTGTTTGGCTTGAGCAGTTGTGCTCAGACAGATATTCCCGCTCGCTCGCTCGCTCGCACACACGCACATCCGCACACACACACACACACACACTGCGCACGTTTGATCCAAATACCTTGCAGTCATGGCCACGTGCCTCCAGTCGTACACACGTACGCGGTGATGTCATTCGTGCTTCGTTCCTGACGGCACTGAACAATCAGATTGTCTCACCTGTTCAACGAACTTACATGGCCCAATCCGACAGCATAGTTTGCAAAAGAAAACCGGTGACGGTCGATTTGAGTCGAATTAGGACGAATTCTATTTTTTAATACTGAAACGATTGGTAATAGCCAAAATGTAATCAATCGCCAAGGCCTAGGGGAAAATCCGATCGAGCGTGCCCATGAACGCTGGAGCAATGACACCGCTGCCTACTTGTTTTTAGATGACACAAATACCTTCCAAGTGGATCAACAAGTTTGAACAGATTTCCATGACTTCGTGGTGGTCTCCGATGTCTTGTGTATTTGTATTCTACTTTAAATTAATTGGTTACGAACTGTATTGGTCACGGTAACCACCTGACGGGTCTTATTGTGATGATGAAAGCAAGACGGGTGAGGAAACCTGGATATGGGCAACCAAAGGAGCGCGATATTGGAAGGTTTTCGGTGGTTCAGACTCACGAACTGAAATGCACGAGTTTCATCATGAGAGAGTCATTTTGTTCTTGGTTTCTATCTCGGAGGGGCACATTATCTGTTATCGAAGAGCGGGCAGACAAGTTTTCAGTCCTAATAATATGATTTCGTGGTTGCATTTCAATACCGGTTCATTTGACGGGCTATCTATAGCAAATTTGAGGAAAAGATCTGAAGAGCATGTTTGAACAGGAAGGCTGCGCACCGGAGTTCTCCGGCTATTGGACGTCCGTCGATGCCCTAAGTCAGACCAGTGGTTATCAGCAAATCACCATCCACCTTACATGGGCACAATTGTAACAAGTCAAAACTAGCGTACAGATCAGTATTCAAAAAACGTTTACCCAAGGTAAACAAAACTTTGACTAACTGCCAAATTTTCCGACAACACTATGTTATCGGGTATTTACTGAAACGCATTCTCTGCCATATAGGAACAATAAACTGAATAATCGATGAAATATGTAAGCATTCAAAAACGTCTAACAGTGTTCGCTCACATGATATGATTTCACTCAGTATTTACGTAACTAAAGCATCAAATAGTATTTCACTTAACCTATATATAAATATTCAGTTTTAAATCTCTGAAATTTTTCCACCGATGGCTTTGAAATATTGCTGCAGAGTTTCATCTGAATAGGGGCATGTTTCATGTACTTATTATTATATAGATGCCCCACCGGTGACAGGTAAAAACTTGCTTCTTTCAAAAACAGCCTCATCTGTTCGATGTAAAAAGAACGTGCGCTATGGTAAATATTTTACGACCCCGTTTCAACGTTTTCGATTTACGATCTGTAAGGGTATTTGCCGACGCCTCGATAGACAGCTTAGTTTCGTTAACAGAGTACACGTATTCGTCTGTCAAAAATCGGTGGCAAACCTCAGGCCAGCGAAGCTGCCCAACGGTTCAGTCAGTTTGTGACGAAACGGAGCGAAGCCATCCAATCAGCCGTGAACAGTCACCCTTACCGAACCGAGCGTAGTCAACCAATCAGCGGCCGAACTTTGTTTTAATGGAGCCGAACGATTGTCGCCTTAAAAAGCTGGGGTTGGGGATATTCGCCACAGGTTTGTAACCAATACTTCACACGACCGATTTACAGGTTTGGCTGCGGAGGCGACTGTTAGCTTGATGTGCAAGTCAGCAACGCGAGCAGACCATACTCTGAGATTTCCTGAATGTGTTCCTGTTGGTCAGCTAAACAACTGAAATAAGTAGAGACTCCTTGGAATCACGCGCGACAATATCTTTAGAAACACTATCATCACGATCGGACGAAATTATTTATCTCATCTTGGTGTCCTGTATAGAACTCAAACGGATCGTTGAAGCTCTGAATCATGTCATAGCTATTGATAGTTTGATTTCACAATTGATCTTCTAACTGTACTACCTCTTAGCAGCCCGTCAGTAAGCGAAAAACACAAGCGGATTGTTTTCAGTGATTATACGACCACCGCGTCGTTGTAAAGTAACAGTGTAGACTAGCCGAAAGACTAATAATTTTATTGGCTTGGGTATATTAGTTCAGTGCTTTTCAGCCATGAAATAAGAATTTGATTTCATTGCAGAAAAACGGAGAGTAATTGAGGACACTGCAAGGTTTGCTCTCCAAAATGAGCTAATACTTCAAATGGAGTCACACTTTAATTGGGTAAAACGCGAGCTAGGAATTTCTGTTTGGGCGACAGTCTATTGGGGAGAAGACGAAAGCTAGACTTGTTCTTATTCCGTGACCGATAAAAACAGTATCTGTGCCTGTGTGTGTGTGTGTGTGTGTGTGTGTGTGAGAGAGAGAGAGATCTGAACCGTTTAATAGGTTTGCATAGTCTACAAGAATTATTTCAGGGAAATAGGTCTGATGACGCAAGATAACCTAGATACTAGACGCGTCTTAGATCTTCCAAGACTGTAATGTCTTTGTCCCATTTAGGCCTCCACTAAGAAGACGTCGATCGCTGTGTGTGTGTGGACGAGAGAGAGAGAGCTGCTAACGTCCATTGCCATTGGCGGAATAGTGCCATGTCATGTAATGTTGAGACGGCCGTTGAGATCAGTCTAGATGATCTTTCAGCCAGCGTTAACAGTCATGCGCCCTGGGTTCGAGTCCCAGTTGGGACGCGTGGATATGCTCTGCAGCTGGTTTTCAAAAAGATGAGACAGTTGTATGACGAGTGTTTTCACGGTTTTCCAAGTGAGTTCAATTCTGAATGATTTACTGAACAGCTTCAGCCAACCACTCATTGCAATGTCGTACCATTACTATGCGATAAACGGAACAGTATAAAACAATAGATCAAGATTGACATGGAAATTGTGGAATAATTTGTTCATTCAGTAAATGATGTGATTTTGATTGATCGGTCCACCATCGTTGAGATCTATTCTAATTTTGTTGAGGCACAATGTTGGCCGTGAATGTCTTGCCACTCCGATGACAAAGCAAGTTTTGTGAACCCATGAGGTTCGCTGATGTGAGAATATGTATGGTCTGGGATGTTTTTCTCTCCTGCTTTGATCTGGTTCATCCTGATTGTCTTATTACAGTATCGTCCAAAGGGGAGAAAATATTATTTAAAAAATACAGAAAAAATAGTTCCAAGAAGAACCGACGTCATGCACTAAATCCGTGCCTGATTAAATCTTTCTGTAAGTGATGTAAATGTCCCACCTGTAGCTAAGCACAAGGTTCACACACTTGGTCGAATAACATATGTAGCTGAAATTGTTGGTGGATGATAGCTGGGTTCGAGATGTGTATATAGAATGACGTAAAATCACTAAGCGCATGGAATCGAAAGCGGCATACTGGCTAGTGAAATTTGGATTAAGAGCATCGGTACACCTCTTTCTGTGCATGTGTGTGTGTTTGTGTCACTCAGTTTCATTGCCAAACCGTCTACTGACACGTGGGTCGGAGGTTTGGGCACTAACATTGGGATAGAGTCTCTCGTTGGGAAAAACTGAGGAAAAGTTTTCTTAAAGAAGCTACCAAAAAGTTGGGTCGGGTCATTATCAGACTTTTCTGATAAGTGTCAAAAGTTTCGTTAATGATGTATGATTTGAACTATGGGAATAGGAAGACCTCTGACACCGTTATTTTCGTAATCCAAAGCCATACTGCTAAGTGTTTATTTTAATTGTAAGATTGCCTTGAGAAAGGTTACCCACGGTAACCGAAACGTTGGTGCATTACTTCTACCAACAACGATGTGTTACTAACATTATAACTCCCACAATAATTACATATTCATTTGGAATGCTCTCCACAGAGCGTTCATGTTCTAAGGTTCTAGGCTGAAAACCTGCCACCTTCAGTCACATTGATGATAGGTAGAACAATTCGCTATCTCATGGCTCGGTACCACGGCCAATCTATTTGATGCTTACGCGACTTTCCACTTCAGGTCTTTGGATCTCGGTCCTGAGTGTATTATATTATCTCCACTACACCTATCCACAAACGCAGAATAACATCATTCGAGAATCCGACTGGCGTAGGTATTAAGTTCGATTTATGAAGAATAATGTGATCATGCAGATGTGCTGTGAAACAAGTTGTGGAAAGTCAACCCGAAAACCTAATATTTAATGCATTGTACTCGCAGTTGCTCGTACGCCGCGTTGGTGACGAGTCCTTGCGAGCCAGATGAAACACGGCTGTATCGGGAGTAACTTCGGGTTCAAATCCTATCGGCGCCGGTCACGTCCCTTTCGGGAGCCTGTAGATGGTCACAAGCCCCTTTTGGGGAATAGTGTCAAAATTTGTATGATAGGCAAAAAGAATGTAAAATCGTATCATTATTATTCGGTCCTTGTAGCAGGTGATTTATATTGTACATGCGGTATTGATGCTCAGGTGGGTATGGAGAATCATGGGAGCACTGAACTGTACATCTGTTCCATTTGGTTTAATCGGAATTATTAGCTGTGTGGTACACATCTACCGAGTCCCAGGTTGGGCTCGAACCCGGGAGTGAATGGTTTGGTTTTGGTAATGTTGTAAAATGAAGCAAACATTTCGATACTTACATTCAGTTAACCACCATCACTGAGAAATAGTCGTAGACTTCCAGTAGTTTCGAAAGTGTTCGTACTACTCAAATCCATGTGTGACCACTGCTTCTCAAATCACAAAGCGCGCAGTGTACAAGATTTTCGTCCCGTAATTGAGTGACTCGCAGATAAGCGAACCCCAAGTCCCAAGGCAGGGAACACATGCTCGCTAAACCACGTGTACTAGGGGACAGATTGTCAAACAATAACAGTAACATACCTCAAGTTATGGGCAAATGGACCATAGAATCAACACAGACAAGAAAGCTCTCAAGAAGCCCAAGCAACAATAGACAGGAAACTTTGGAGACAGCAAGGCAGGAACGAGTCAATTGGCTTACTTATGTGGGCATTTTGGTCAATCAACGGACAGAAGAGAATTAATGATTCAGGGGAACACATTCACACAAGCGCGACTGAAGAATAAGCGGAATAACGTGGTCATGACAAAAGGCGATATCATAGAGAAATGGCCAAGTTCGGTCATTCACACGGATAAGGCAAATTGGGAGGAAAGGATAATTACGTTCAAAAGTTTGTGCCTCGTCGCATAACCCAGGCAATTATGGTATGGATCATTCCAAAACCGGGGAGAAAGGTTGCGTAAGCGATAAAATCGAACAGATAAGAACAACAATTAGAATCATGGGAATTAGGGTCAATCGACAATTGTCATGGGAACAATACTGAAGAACAATTTTTACGCGGGTGAGGAAGCTAAGGCTACGGTTGGCGTGGAATTTAGTGGTGGAAACACCTGATTCCTCCTCGTCTTTTTCTCCAATGTACCAGCTATTTGCTATTTCTGGTTTCTATTTTTGCACCTCAAGTCTGACTCAGAAAAAGAAAAGATTCCACTACGTGGTTAGTGTATGTGGTAATTCTCTTAGCTACTATCACTACTGGATCGTGTGGCAACATAGGTTGTCGTGTGTGTGTGTGTGTGTGTGTTTGAGACCAAATGAGTGCGTTTACCATGATACGGACCGAGGAAGCTGTTGGCTCGGAATCCCGTCTGATATTATGCATATTCCAAATTTGCATACGCCTCGTAAGTACAGATGATATTTATGTTCTGTTAATGTTAGCCCCTTTGTTATTCACCTTCCTAGTCAGCACGTGATTTGGACATATTTTTCTCTGTATCTCCGTTTGCAACGAAGTTTGGTCCTTTCGGCCACCTCGAAGTCAGTTCGAATTGAGAGAGTGTGTGTGTATGTTTTTGTTTGTTGAATATTTACCTCGACAGGTACGTGTGCGAAGGTGTGTATTGTCGAATACAACTCAAATTAGTGCCGAGTGATCCTCGGTGATTAATTGAGTCTCATGAACTTTGCCATATTCATGTCCGTGTTATAGACAGAATTAAATTAGTATCATGCGAGGCAAATGCCCGCATCGCCTTTTGTATTTTCATCATAAATATATAAAGCCTATGCGCTTGCATTGCGTTCCGTTGATTTCCTTTGCACAAATGTGTGCACGGTTAACAAACGCTCATCCTCAGTAATCGGCGAGTGATCATTCCTCCCACTCACAGGCACTCTCTTGTGATATACCCACAGATAGATAGATAGATAGATAGAGAGACAGATAGGTAGGTTGATAGAAGCGATCTATAAGATGCAACGGTGGGTAATGCGCGTGCAGTCTTCCTCTGTATTTACTTACATTACACACAGTTATCAGAAAGCAGCTTACTGATTATATATATATATATATATATATATATATATATATATATATATATATATATATATATCAATATGAGCGCTTGCACATGCAGCCTCGTTGTTCGTTGGGTTAGCAGTGACCCAGACACGAATAACTATGAGAAATCACAGTTGTGATTCATTTGTGGGCTCTTCAATGAAGAGCATCCATTCACACTCCAGACGATTCAAATTAGATTCTAGTGAACATATAAGATCGGAGTGTACAAGTATGAAGACGAGTGGGCAGAGGAGTACCGGGTACGCATACCTGATGAGCGGCAACAACTGCGAAACCGGTCGTGTGGTTCCGGGGGAATTTTGTCCACACGTTAACATACTACTTACTATCAATATATATATATATATATATATATATATATATATATATATACTTTCTAACCACTGTCTTGGTCTTACGGTAGCAATGAAGGGAAGCGGTTGAAAATCAACAGCGGCAGGCACACGTCCTCCAGAGGCAGTACTCCCCGCTAGGACCACCAACCGCACACGTACCCAGCACATAACGAAGAGGGAGAGAGCTGATGTCGGCGGCGATTGCTTGTAAATGAAACAACATCCGAGACCAAATATCACCTGATTTCTTCATTCAATTCGTTGAATTCGTTCAACCGGAACCCACTTTTCAATATCAGTCGTACACAGCAGATTCTGTCTCTTCTATTCTAAAGAGGACAAAAGTACATCGGAATGTGTGTATGTGTGTGTGCGAAGAGATGCCTGTGCCCTTCCTATCTTGTTTATGGTGGTCTTTCTTGCCACTCTTGTGAATATGACTAAGGGTGATGAAAGCGGTTCATTAAGGACGTGAGTCTGTCTTGAGAAATTTTGCCAGAAGAGGATTTATTTAGACTGCTTATTAATTTTCCCACATGTTTCCCTTCCTGAACACAACTCCAGATAATCCACTGCTTGATCAGGAGTCAATATTAATTTTTTAATGAAGGAGGGGGAGGTGGGAAGGCAAATCAGTGTGGTACTGCAACTTCATGAGTCGGATTGGATACATTTATATACAGACTCAACAACCACCTTCACTGATTTACACTCATTTTCTGACAACTTATTCAATCAAAAGTGAAATGACTGTATCGATATCTCTTAGTGGGAGAAGTATTGTGCAGATCAATAATTCAGTATGACTGACGGCATTTTTTCTCAGAATCATGCGTTTAGTTAGTTGAACACTTCTACTACACCTAGTGTTATCAGTCTCGGAACTTTTCATGGGACTGTAGGACTAGACAAATTGGCATAGTCCATGAGGATGGAATAGTGAACTGGCGAGTGGTCGATCACCGTACAAGTGTTGTTCCTTTCGATCCGAATAAGCAATATTCAGACCCTGGAGTAAAATAGTCATCTTTATTGTGAAGTATAATTTCTCCTGAAAACAAGTTATTTCACGCAATCTCAGACACGGATTGGATAGGGCCACTTGTATATATGTGACGCCCTTATAAGGTTACAGAATAAAGAAAATAGCCTTTCACATAAAGAGTATCATGTGCTGTGAGATAGAGATGAGTGTCCATTTATGGTTTTATATACACCTAGAAAGTGAGAACAATCACCGATGTGTCATATTATTGGTATTACTTTATTCTATGATTATGTATGATGGCTCTCTAAACAACTTTGGAAAAAGACAACCTTGATTCGGAAAATATGGAATGGAGAACAACACACAGTATACCAACAGGTAAGATGTGGTCCTATTCCGAGCGGAACGGTGAAGTTTCTTTCACCGTCGAAGCTGATTGTTGGTGGCCGGGGCTTGAAACATGAGCGTCATTGGTGTTGGTTTTCATTGTCGATAGGCACATCTCGAAATCTGGGTTTCAAATCTAGCGATTTCGGTCGACTTTGACGTAGGTAATACAACTGTCATCTGGTGGTGACGCTGTCACTTGAAAAAATGGAACTTTATGCGATCAGACTGCAAGTATTTTCTGAATTTACTGTATCAATCCTTCTGATATTTTGACGGAATTTGGCGTGTACGGTCATCCACCATCACACGCATTCACACCACTTCTGTCTCAGCATAGTCTCATAATGTAGGATCACACAGCATCATTGTGTTCTGGTGGCTATAGATTAGAATCTAGTCTGAATTCATTCTAGCTCATAATTAATGCTCATATTTATTGCAACTCCTGCCCCAAGCCTGATTTTGAATAAACACGAGAATTTTTTTCCAGATTACCGCTACATCTTCCAGAGGTAGTGTGACTACATGGTGAACGATTCGAAAATGACGACAATGCCAGTTTGCTATCTCAGGATACAGACATGATGCAAAAAGTCACACGATTAAGACACTAGTTCGGATCGATAGCTTTTCCGGACTGTATTCCATATGATTTCGTGAAAACCAACATAACCGAGCGTTCTGTTTATATATATTACAAACCATAGATTTGGACCAATAGAGTCTGGGCCAAAGGAATTACTATTAGTAGCCCATGTTAACCGAATTATTCCCTCATTCACCAAAGTGATAAGCTAACACCACTGATGGGTGGTTGTTTTTCTTTTCATTGATATTATTCCATGCTGTCTCATGAGTACGGTAGAAGGTGTAAATCACATAAACACGAGGACTTAATCCGAGGGAAACTTCCGCCCATGGGCCTGAAAATCGGATTGCAAAACCAAATATGATCCTAAAAAGCCGTTTACCTACCACCTTGTAGGTCAGACTCTCGAACACCGCCACCACTAGTCGCTTTGATGGTAGCCGAAACAGTTTGCTATCGTCCGGCTAGTTGCCACATCTGACCTATTGGGGCCTTGTGTGCTTGTTTGCTACTATGTGTCGAGTTATCGGTTATCCCAAATAGTGTAGTGGGTCTTCAAAACTACGTGATATATCCTTTCTACTACACTGTTGTGCAAACATGCCAGAAAACGGGCGTAATAATGAATTGAACGGAGCGGTCGGGCCCAGCTGGGTTCACTCACACTCAAAGTTATCATCAAACCTTTCGGCTGAATCATAGCTTCCGTCTACTTATTGACCTTCTTGGATTGATAACCTCTTTTATTCCGGAACTCGTTTCGTAAGGTCACTTATAATGGGTAATCTTGTCCATTCCACGGGTTGAGTCAACCAACTAACATATCATGAGAAGCGCATTTCCCGGTGGGCACAGCATTTGGGGCGGTGCTTTTTTAAAAATATAAAAGACAAATAAATAACAGGAGCTGACATGAAAATTAGCCGTTTCTCTCTCTCTCTGTCTTCCGTGGTTAGTATGCTTGAATTAATTAACTAACAACAGACATACACTTGATTGTACGCTTGTCCTGGACCGATTCTACTCTATGTCTGTGAACTGTGTATCACATTTATTCACATCTTAGGTTTCGTCCTATGACTGAGAACAAATAATAACTCATTATATACAAATGATTTTTGGAAAACTTGGTGGATAGCGACAACGATTCAGGCCTTGTTTGATGATCTCAAACTGATTCTGGTAGCGCGTGTCGAAAAAAATAACACAAGAAAAACTAGTCCCCATTGGTATCATATCCTAAGTCGGTTAACTGGCCCTTAATGGCAGATAGATAGTCTCTTACTTAACTTATCTGTCCAGCAGTTCCCCAGAAATAGAAGGGGGAATATTTACGACTTTCCAAAGAGGAACTCATGCTGGGTTCGAGTCTTCTTAGGGAATCTTCAGTCCTCAACACGCCCAGTTAAACAGTTGGACGGAGTGCTTCCGTAGATTCCCATGGGTTAGCTAGTCACGGATGAAGCGCTGTTAGTAATTTCTTAAACAGTTTACAGATTTTCAGGATTTCCCATTTCTGTGCTAGTTTCTTGTCCGCGTCTTCAAAATTAGGTAGGTTAGACAGTTATCCGTAAGTTAGTGGCACGGTTATTTACATAATAGGTACTTACTATACTTCAGTCCAAACATAGTTAGGTTAGAGGTAGAAAAACAATTGTAGTTGGATTTATTGCACCATATATATATATATATATATATATATATATATATATATATATATATATATATATATATGCGGTATACACAAATCCTCCTCCCGTTTGGTTATTATGAAGCGGGATCAGGACATTTTGAAAACGTTTTTTTCAAAAGGATTACATGTTTTGACAAAATTACCTCTGAGCTGCATACATTTTTACATTGTATATCGACCTGAGGACAGTCACAGGATAGTGACCACGAGGGGGAAAGAGAAGAATACATATGACAACGCGTTGACGTCCATGGAGTACAATTTTGCTCTGTGTATTTATTGCGACACACTTTGTGATATTTTTCAAGGCTTCACTGATGTTCCAGTAATTCGGCAGAGGATTTAGCCGGCGTTTAATAAGCTCGCCGCACAGTATTCGCCCCACTGACTTAGATTCTAGTTTGTTTTCGTTACTGTTTCTAATCGACAACAATCGTCATCTATTGGGTCTCAACCGGAAGTTCGGAGGGCAAATTGAGACCAACATCGATGTGAGCTTCTTCATAGTTATGTGTCTGCTCATACACAGACCATCGCATTTGTTCTTCCGGTCATGCCCAAAGCGCGCATCTAGCGCACTTTCAGGTAAACGATGGACAGTCATATTTTAACTTTGTCCGAGTTACCGGGGGCTGTGATTGTCTTGCCGATAAGGAAAATATCCGCACCCAGCGCTCGACGAAGAACCTCTTCTTTACTCACACGAGGTTACCACCAACTGCGAGCAGCATTTCGGCAGTTGTGTATGAAAAGCCACTCGGCGCTTTCAGTTCAAACGGTGCACAAACGGATTTGAAATTCGTGGTGTCACCACAAGTATCTTAGGTTTAAGAAAGTCAATCTGTTCTTCTTTATCCCTGGTATGATTTCTCCGACACCATCTGATATGATACACTTTCCGATTTACTTGGGGCTATCGGTTATTTCTCTCTGTTCACCACAAAGGGTGGCTGTGAGCTCAGACTCTTGTCAGTCTTTTATGTGCCCAACATTTAGAAGGAACACAGTTCCTACTTCCATACCCTAATCTCTAAGCCGCCGAAAGCATGGTATGACGTATGGGCATTATAATTTAGCAAAGTAATGCCATCGGCGTATTCCAAGTTGGAGACTGTCCAAGGGGAAAATTTGAAGAAAAACGAAGAGAAAAGACAGCCTTTTTATGTGTAGTACAGTCTACGCTGTATATTGAGTACTAACAACTAGCTGTTCGATAAGCGCGGTTGTGTGGTCCAAAATGTGTTTTCGTAGCTGCCAGCCTGTGACAGTTGAACGAAATCACTTCGTTCGGAAAGAAATAATTGCACCAATTTTCCGTTTAGATGCTTTACGCTGTCAAGGTGTTAAAACAATAACTGACATGGGAATCAGTTCTACTCAGGATTCGGATGCGAACCGCTACCCTTAAATCTTTCGCATTCAGTTTCAGCTACGAATTGCGTGATACTTTTCACACCTTTTTCCTATTAGACCAACACTTCTCATTAAACGGCAGATTCCTAATGTGTGGTTTGGCCATCTTGTTCTCTGTGCGCGATGATACGTTTCACTACCAAAAAAGAGGGTTTGCTAATCGAACGAAGTGATGACTAATCTGTGGTCAATCACACATCCTGTTTCGGTGTCAGATGGCCCGTGGTTCATGCACGCTTTTAAAACATTTGATCGCCGATGTTTTGTGTGATATATTGTATTTTTCTATCTATCACATCAGACTTCGCCCTCCTATGGTTGACACACACGTCATTCATACGTCCAATAGACTGCAATGCATACGCTTTTTGAGGAATACGAAACGGAATTACATAAAATGTGTTCTCGAGACCCAAAATAACGATAGTTTATAGTGAATTCAAAAGATTGTCATAAACTGCTGATCACTGAGCTTTGCAAACATGTGATCAATGGGCATTGTGCAATGATGATGTCAGTTGGCGTCGAACTTCTGCGTTGCAGTCCAAAAGCGATTCTCCTATGTAGCGATTGGGACTTTGAAAGATATAGCTGTGAGGCACGACTCGTAGCGTTGTTGCGTGCACGGATTTGCCTCATCTATTTGACACAATCGACTGTAGCTGTTTGCGCTGGTGTTAGATGCCAATCCACGACCGCCCGACTCGTGGCCACTTCTAGTCTGCTGAAGGTCTTACGTAGTTTTGCCTGCCGAACATCGGTGCTGTGGTTCCCGGCCATCTTTGATAGTGCAGCGGTCCTTTTAAATCGTGTGTTTTATCCCCATCACTGTACCCATGCGTACGTAGTGAATAAAACTAGAATAAGAAACACCTGTATGTGGGCTCGAATGCTTCATTATCGTGACAACTGCTTCCAGTACCATCATATCCTTGCTCGTCTTTTTCTCCTAAAATGTTTCCATTTCTCCCTATCAGAAATAAAGGGAGCCGTCTCGCCATGGTTTAATATTTGTCCTTTTTTTGGGAATTCTCAACAAATAATCCAAAATTTCATAAGAATGCTTCTAATCTTCTCACCCATGATGCGAATGTTATTGTAATTCTCAATATAAATTGGGGGTTTAAAATATAAGTTGACGATCCTTCTGCGTCGGGAAAAGAAATTGTCTATGGGAAATAGTGTGTTCACTGGCGGTGTAATCTTGCTTGAAAATTTTCACAACCATTAGTGATTTCTTTGATTTATGCCCGCGATTTTTCCGAGTCCGACGAGGCACACACGCGAACACAATCGAAAATCTCCCCGCAAAACCATTCGCACCCGATTGTCATCCTCATTTTGAATAAGCAGCTAAACTGATTACTGTAGGGGCTTATCCGAACTATCAAGATCGAATAAATACCACCACAACTTGTGGTCCCAGTCCACACAAACACATCGGAATTCCTCAATGTGCTTTATCACCTACGGACCGATTCCATAATTACCATAATTACGTAATAAAAAGCAGGTAAGTAAATATATGAAGAGGTAATTCTATAATTGTCGTTGTTGTGTCTCCACCATGGTAAATCTCAAGCCTATATATATATATATATATATATATATATATATATATATATATATATATATATATATATATATATATATATATATTAGCTTATTTACATTCGGCGCACTTCTGGCTTGCATTACCCTGGTGGACATTTTCGATACCGGTGGTATTGTAGCCGAATTCAACACCATCCTCGGGACAGTTTGAAAAATTCATTTCTTCCCATCTGTCTCAATACTTTGCTTTGCTTACTCGGATCTGTTAGATTCGTATGTTTTTGTTTTGTGTAACGCTTTTTGCATACCAAAATCCTGCAAGGGAATACTGAAGCACTCGTGTCTTACGTACACCGGGTTTTTCTGCCCACGCCAATCGGCACTTTGATACTGTTTCGCGGTTCACTGCCTAATGAACTCAGCTGGTTTCGAATACCAATCCAAGTTGTTGTTTATTTCGGGTTTTTTTTCTTCTGTAGTTCAGAAGACAACTATTGACTGATGTGTACACTGCTTCTGATGGGATACGCTTTTCATAGTGTTTTGTTATGATCGGGAACCGCCAGCACACTGATCGATTTCAGCAGATCACAACGTTTGTTAAGTGCTTCTGAACTGTGGTACCATTTTTAGCCGGGGTTGATGGTTTACCTGACACGGAACAGCCGAAATAGGTGTCCGTCGGTCTGAAACGATTCGTCACCAGCCGAGGTGAGATCATCGGTGCAGTGTTGTTGGGTTGAATATTTGAAACTGATTTGCCAATCTCGGATATCAGATGCTAATTACACTACATGTGTAGGCGTCTAATACTCGGCAACACCGCGTTGTAGGAAATGTAAGTATTCCGTTGACTTTTCGGTTACCATAAATAGCATTTTTCTAGACCGGTTTTGATTGCAAACCGGTCTTGAGTAGTGGTACCTGCAGTAACGGAAACGGCGACTGAGTATGAACATTACCTACAACGCTGTTACCGCATATCAAACGCAAAGATGTAACATATTGCATAATGCATCGTTTCTTCGATACACTGAACCGAACTTATCTCCAATACCCTGAATAAAACCGGATGACCGAAATCATCTGACTTTTCTTGATGCTAGTAATTGAAGAATGAAAAACAAAACATGCAGATTACTGATCTCCCAAACGTCACAGATGAATTTCAATAAAATGGGTAATCATTTTATGCCAGTCGTGCTTGAAAAGCATCACTGATTAGCATTCTGTCGTGTCCCTTAAGCTCCTTGTTTTCTGCTTGCATCGAGCTCTATTCAATGGTAGCATGAAGTTGTACCTCGAAGTGGGAGCCACACCCTAGTAAAAAGATCAACAGAGGGTTCAAACTAGATGAAAGATGGGTGAAACTTTTCGAACCTCGGTGAGACAATACTGCTCGAGCTCACAATCGCATCTCCTACAGAGTTGGCAGGAAAATAACTATCAACACCCAACAGCCATGAAGGTATCGCCTCAGTCTAATCCCTGACTAAATAAACTCCCGTCTGACTATTTAAAACATTGTTATTCCCAGCAGAACGCTACTGTCTTGGGTTGTGCAGAGGCTTGAGGTAAACCCTTGAACAAAGAGGCCAGCTGAGGTCCCATCACGGATTCTTCAATCCTGAACTCAACCTTTGTGCAATACGACGTCCCACAGTATCCAAGATGTTGATTTTGTAGAAATCCATCTCGTTTCTCATCGTTTTATGGCATGACAGACTATTTTCTGGACGATGTTATGGATAAATAATGCACTCATATACCATGTTCACATTATCATACGACCGAGCAAGGTGAAAAGGTAACATAACGTGCAAAATGAGTCAGTGCAATCGACCGAGAGTTTGCAAGAGTAGAGAAATAACAAAAAATGGACTTGGCTGACCTGGGTTCAGATTATCATAACGTAGCATTTTTTGCCAAACAGGGCATACTGCTACTACTACAAACCCTATAATCCGTAGGCTAACCTTCAGTTCGTACTTTTGGGTGGCAGTCGCCATAGAACTCATCTGTTGGCTCCGTTTTTACGAAGAGGTGGATGGCAAAACGGAACAAACGAGACTGTTTCACAGTCAAACTTTTCCTAGGGATAAAGGAGACTAAAAAGTAGAAACCGAATACCTGGGGTCAAAAGGCCCAACAAATGACCTTTTACTCCATTTAATTATTGTAAGACAAATTTGCAATATTTGTAGAAAGAGGTTCACAATCAGTTAAACGTTACCGAATAGGAAAGCAACCGATTTCGGCTAGATTCGGGACCGTTATCGAAATATCTGAAATTCACTTGTCAGGCGATCGACAACGAGGCCATTCGTGTGCGGGACAGTTATTGAGGTATCGAGAATGGGAGAAGTGGACCACGAAAACAAGTCAAGAAGAACTGAAATCAAAATAGTAGTGATAGGATTTAAACAATGAAGTGAACACAGGTAATGGGTCATCGTGTTCGGTTTGGAAGTCGGGAACGAGTCATCGGATCGCGTTGTGATGAACGCAGTCCAGAAGAGATAGGAAGGAAGATGAGGCTTCACCTCACACTGACTGGTGATAATGCAGAGGTTTGCACACCGACACAGCAATTTACAAGTGGTGAACTTTAGTAGCGTTTGTTTGTTTTCTCGTTCTGATCCGCTTTGCGTCTTATTATTTCCACTTTCTTGAGGTTGCTCTTGAAAGGTAATTACTTGCATCGTTGTTTCCTGTTAAGCTTCTTGAACCAGTTGAATACTGCCCTATATTCGGATGCTGTTATTCGTTTCCCTTTCATCTTCCTTCGTAGCAACTGGTTTATGGATTAAAAGTTTTACAAGCATAACTTCTTCCGACTGGTGATAAGGATTAATGTGTCAGAACCGAGATCGGTTCGGAGTGTATCGAAAAATCGATGCGCCATGTGAAATGTTATGGTAGAATTTTACTGTTCAATAACACAGCGTGGTCGAAATCATTGGTAGGTTGTCGACGTTTCGGTCACCACGGGTAACCTTTCTCAAGACTGGTTTTACAACCGAATGAAACTGGAATATTATTATTATTATTATTATTCCAGTTTCATTTGGTTGTAAAACCAGTCTTGAGAAAGGTTACCCGTGGTGACCGAAACGTCGACAACCTACCAATGATTTCGACCACGCTGTGTTATTGAACAATAAAATTCTACCATAACTTCTTCCACCTTTATCGAGATTTCATCATCTTGAACTACATTTTCAATCCTTTGGTGTTAGACTGTAACCCACTGTCGCCCGGCGCGTGACCACACCTGACCTATTGGAACCTTACGTGGTTTTCTGCCGGTGCAAGTCTCATGGTCTGGTTGTCGGCTGTTTCTAATAGTGCAATGGTCTTTTGGGGCTACGCGTATACCTCTTCGGCTACACTCATGCGCAAGCCGATAGTAAAGAACTCAGTATTGTGATTGTTGTTACCGATGACGGTGCAAATAGTACAGACATATTCATGTCGTGTTTCCTACCAGCCGCTGATTTTTATCGCCCTACTTTTGCATTATTTGGTCTTTACAGAGGTCATTTAAAGGCAGCTTGGTCAAACGTGTATCCAAACGGTGTCATATACTACTTAGAGCCCGAAGAAGTCACTTCCACGGATCCCGTAGTCAATTTCACCTGGTCCGCAGATTCCTTTTCTAAACCGCATCGCCTTCGTGTCGTGCCAATTTCAATAACTGAGCAATTCATTTCCCGAAAGCCCGGCTCAACATGGTCTAGAGATCACTTTGATTCTGGTGACAACGAAAAAATCAATGAGGAAATGCCAACGACAACAAATGACGCGGTGCAGAGCAGTACACACACCATGGCTTCTGGATTGCTGGGTCACATTCGACAACGTAGAGGTCAGTTACTTGGATATTTTTCGATTCTGTGATTTGATTGAATCCTGTTTCAAACCGAGTTATGGGTCCATTACGAGTAATTAACCTGATACCTTGCAGCAACATTACGATGAATCACCAGGTATAACATTCGGACTAATGGTAAGTATCTTTATATGGAGTACAATGGTGAACCAGATGTTTTAACCTTATTGTCTATTATTTACGTTAATCGGTGGACATTTGGATACCTTAGTCAACGGTGGGAAATGTGCAGATAGTTCGGTGACAGTTCTGTTGTCATCCGGTATCCACACTTACCCACTGCCCCTTCTCAAAAGTACATGAGTGATTCTTTTGCTGATAAGGCTTTATCATTCTCCCACAATCGGTATCGATTCAGAAAGGTCAAAAAGCCCCTAAACTCTCTGAATTGATTTTTCCATAGTGTCTCTTAGTCACACACTGAATACAATGACAGCATCAACCTACACTGAGACGCTTGGGTTCTGCAATGATTCGCACCGACTGATGGTGATCTGCACAATATATTGCAAATTGTAGCATGTACAACAAGTTGGCCCTGTCCAGGCTGGAGGCAACTCCATAACAACGGGGGTGGGGAGAGGCACGTGATTTACTTATGTCGGATATCCAAACTACTATTCTCGCACAGAGGCTTTCAGTCCCCTGGCAAAAACCGTGAGGTTTGACCCAATGATCGTCATTTTTGCGTCGCAGTGCACGCGCTCATTCACCGAATTATATAAAGCACTTACTTATTGGGCTGTTATCGACGGTTATCCGAGTTTCCAGCGTGTTTTTGTTCCCATATTCAGCACCAGCACCTCCATGGTGGCACTTTGCTTGTATGACTCAGTTCATTCACCGCAACGAATCCTCATTGCGGAATGGCCGATGAAAGCAATCGGATATCCTCACACTGAACTGACCTAGTTAAAAGGAGGATAACTATGGTTTTTACTGAACTATATATATACATATTTTTTTTTTTTATAGAGAAGTCAAGGCGTACGCTGAGTTGTAAAACGTTTATTGTGACGTTTCGATCCAAACTAGGACTCGTTGTCAAACGTGAGTGAAATGCCAACGACAACAAATGACACGGTGCAGAGCAGTACACACACCATATATATATATATATATATATATATATATATATATATATATATATATATATATGGTGTGTGTACCGCTCTGTACCGTGTCATTTGTTGTCGTTGGCATTTCCTCATTGATTTTTTCGTTGTCACCAGAATCAAAGTGATCTCTAGACCATGTTGAGCCGGGCTTTCGGGAAATGAACAGCGAACAGGCTCGATTTCGGTAACATCATCCCCATAGCTAATACTGTTATATTCATGTGTTAGAAATGCATAAATTATGAACAGTGTCCGTGTTAAAGTGTGATTGGGTAATCATCAAAGTTGGTGTTGCGTAGTTAGGAAAGACAGGAAGGGAAATGTTGTTGTTCCGTCTTTGGGAAAAGGACCAGTGAAACAATGAACCATGGGTTTCGGGGATTATCCATTTCCGGTTTCAACCAAAGAGTCATCGTGTGGGTCACATTGAGTTCCGGGGTCGGTCTCGGATTGCGGCCAGCGCAGTTTGAGTGCTTTAATGAAACGTTTCCGAAAACAAAGCGATGGATTGAGTAATTTGATTGCCACAGCCTCTGCCGTTGCTAGATTTTGTTTTCGAGCGACTTTCGGCGTGTTCGCTGTTTTCCTTTTTAACGGTAATACATATAATGTGAGTTGACAGTTTTGGGCATATGGAATAGAACCAGCTTAGATTTATCCAATCTCTTTTTCTGAAAACCGTCAGTCAAATTTTAAATCCCTTAGAGGCGGATACCTAAAATCACGATGAGAACGGAATGTTCAGTCACATTTCAGACGACAAGCCAGTTTACTTCACAGATGTACGCAGAATGTTTCTACCGCACCAGATCCGAGTTGATCGGCTACTTTTAATCTCTTTCCCCGCGGTATTCTTGCGACTGTGACTTTTTCAATTTATTTGATCGAACACTTATCGACTGTGTTCTTTTTCATTCCGAATAACCGAATTCGCTGAACACACCCACACATACATGTTTATCATCTTCCAGTCATTTTCCTAGCCCTCCCCTCACCACCGTAAGCATCGAATTCACCATGCCAAATCGTAAGCTACAAAGTGGTCAGTGATATTATTATTCTGTTATACCCTAAGCCTAGAGTCGGTCATGGTGCCAACACCACAAATACAGGAAAGGACAACAAGTACGGGAAGTTGAATAAAGACCAACTATTTGTTTAGCTTTTTCACTGCATGGATTTTTGTAATTTTTTGCACTTAATTCGATATTTATGAGGCCTGAGAGTTTCCTAAGAAGGTGAAACAGCATTCGCCTCTGGTTTTGGCTCTTAGTCACATGTCTCAAGGTCTGTAACCAACGCCAGTCCTCATTTGTTGAGCCCCGACGGGGGAGTGAGAACGCATCAACTGAGGTCTGTGCTGACGTCAACTTCTTCACATCCCTACGCCAAATGAAGGTCTGACCGCTCGGTCGCTTCTTCTAGCCATACCCAGGAAGCGCAAATAGTGAACGGAAGGGTGGACGATAGATAAACATGTGCAAACTGTTTCCAAGCCACCGAAGGCGGTGTGGAATGATTACTTCTGTTAGCTGTTGGCTGCCCGCACCCAACACGACGTCCAACCTCTTCGTTGCTCACACAGTGTTCCAACCAAACAGGAGCAATTTTTCAGAGACGACGGTAGTCGAAAACGAGAAATCGCCGAGCGTCCTCAGCTCGGAGCGGCCAGGATTAGCACTGGTATAGTAAAACGTCGCGTACATTGGCGCTATAGACCCTTCCTTTCAAGGGGTTACGGATGTCGTGGCGGCGCGACAAGTGATGCAGGTTAATGAAAGTCAGTCTGGCCTTCACTGTTCGCGAACTGACCTCTACAAAACCATCTTCAGTTGCAGTCAAGCTCCCGAGGTAATTAGAGATGTGAATTGATTACGATGTCTCACTACAAATGCTGGAAGCAAGCTCATGCTAATTCCGGTCTTGCCAAAGCAATTTGCACTTAGCTGGGGCAAAATACATACCATATCGCGACACCTCAATCTCCAAGCTATCCAAAAAGTATTGCATTGCCTGTGCTTTACTACCCAACTAGACGATATCATCGGCGTACTCTAAGTCAAAACCCTGTTTCCTAAGAGGGGTTCAACTCCACTGATTTTTTAGACCAGACAAACATTCCGTAGAACACTGTGGCAAAGTTAAAAAGAAATGGTGATGTAGGGCAACCTTTTTGAAATTTCGCTGGAGACAACAAAAAGGAGCGAAAGCTGGCCTTAGATCCTAACCGGACCGGACGTATGACGATACAAATATTTGAAGATTGACACATACTTCTCAGATACCCCATTTCTCAACAACAACAAAAAAGTCCCACAGTGCGATTCGATCGATAAAGTCGAAGGTCGCGCGAATGTCAAAACGGTGTTTCGACGAGGCATTCTGAAAAGCGCATCAGCACTGTTATCTCGAATACCGCAATTGAGGCAGTGGTGGACGGGTGATTAGATGTTGATAGACGAAGTAAAAGAGAAGAACGGCGGACACGAATGACTGATGTCATCACCCTCAGCATTGTCATTGTCGTTGTCGTCGGCACTGCTATGATGATCTCGTATGCAGAATTCTCTTATCCACCATAATAGTATTTTTGGGTCGCCATTTCTACTTCATATTATTTCCAACTATTCATTCCTGTTTCTGTCTGAATCATAACTAGAGAACTTAAGGGATGTCCGCTTTGCTTAGTTCACTTCATTTTCCGAAATTTGTCTGATGCTTCGTCTCCATAGAATCTTTTAGCTTTCAAATCTGAAGCCAGATCTCTCTCTCTCTCGTTGGTATCCGTCGAACACTTACCACATGTGAACCGACAGATGTTACTTAGCACTCGTGGTTAGTAAGCGAATAAATTTTCCAGTACCAGCTAGCCCCTGGCACCAATTTCCAATTTCGAGTCCATTCCATAAAATAGATTTATGATCGATTATCAACTCCCGCTGGTAGATTGAAGGGCTCACATATGCATGTTCCGAACCTCTGAAATCGAAGCAAAGATTAGCCGTGCTTCTGCAGGTCCTGTTTTTGGTCATGCTTTATGTGAACCCAAAACTTTCTCTCACACACAGTAAAACTACTGACCGTAAAAACTCACCATAACGTCTGTAAAGAAGGTTGTTCACCTACTGATTTGTTCACAAATTCCCCGCCCTCCCCTCTGTGCTCCTCACACACCAGTTCAGTCAAACACACACACACACACATCCCTAAAGCTTGACCTGATAAATTATTTCGGGTCCTGTTTGGGTGTATATATTCACGTTCACGCGAACGGTGAACCAGACATTGTAGGTTTTGGATTCAGCTGAACCTCGAGTCACTTTGATGGCACTTTTCCTAAGTCAGTTCCCACAGAATTCCAGGGATAGAGTCAATTGTCGATAGTACTAGACCCCTTTGGTTAATCGTGTTTAACTCCCTCAAGCCTATCAGGAAACCAGGCTGACTCATCCGAAGGAGGAGAAAATCCAGTCGAATTAAGGACCGTCTAATGACTGCCAGTCAGTTATTCGGGTAATCAAACACGGTCTGCGTGGTACCAAGTTTAACAGCCCATGAGTGACGAACGTGTCAGCCTCACCACTGTCTTTGGTTCGGTCATGCTGGGATGTGTGCCTGTGCACCGTGCATTGGACATGTCAATCAGAATATCGTCGTCCTGAGAATAGTGTAAGACATGTGACAACAAGCGTCTGTGTCATACACACACACACACACACACACACACACACGCAAGAATCACTCAGCGTGATACGAAACGAACTATTTTATGCTCCCGTGGGATCGGGACTGTCGTTCCCGTCCTAAACGTTCGTATGTTAACATAAGGCCATAGTCTGCAATTCCTGCTAAATAAATTACGCACTACTTGGGAGCGTCTTTTTGACGATCTAACAGGAGATAACGGATGAAATGAATTTAATATTACTTCGGGGTGCATCTTCATGCAACTGGTTATTGAAGCTCAAGAGGAATATCATGGTAACAATAGTTCAAACGCAGAAAGTAAATCAGACACACATGTTCACTTCACTTGATTGCCTTTAACGTTCGCAAACTATGTCAGATAAGGCTTCAAGCTGTCCTCAATAGAATTCTTGAACCATTAAACACATGCATGCTGTCTCTTAAATAGGCAAGCAAGACCCCACTTCTGTGATTGTTCTTCGCGCCCCAGATACAACCTCAGTCTCTCACTTCACTCGTCGCGTGTCCGAATATCCGGTGTCCAGTGTTCGTGGTCAGACTGGCATCAGGATCGCTTTGAACACGAGGGCTGAACGTGCACTGCTAGACTGAATTCCAGTCAGCGATCGTTTGTTCACAGTTTGGTTGGACGGTTCAGTGCATATCAACAACAACAGACTGGAGCGGCTGTGCTTGTTTGTCGTGTCTGTGTGTGCGCCCACTGACTGCAGTTCTATTAGACCAATGATACAGTTTATCAGGATTTGTCTCAGTTGCTTCGAAGCGTGCGCCCAGTGGACGTCAAGATGTTTGCTGGGGATGCCAAAGCCCGCGTTGGCATTTCGTGGGAGGGGGGAGGCAAGTAAAATGCCCGTTTGCTATCCCCGTCGATCGTACTGACAATGGTGATCGTTTCATCCAGCTGTGTTCTGGCCACAGACCGGTGCTACTTGGGTGGTTTAGAGCATTGGCTTACTACCTCGGAGGTCAAAGGTTCGAATACTCGTCATCAACGGTTGCTTTGTTGGTAAACAATAGTCCAGTTCGATTCAGGCAACCACAAACCATGCACTGTGTGCAGTGACTTGGTTTGTTACGTCCTAGTGACAGCCTCGATCGAAAATAATGAGAAGGAACAGGAATACGGAAAGAGAAACAAGGGAACTACAAATATTACTATCAAGTCGATACAGAAAGTTTGCGGATATAAGAGCGCAACTGGTCGTGACACCTGGCCATATCCTCTAACGTGTCTAACCATTGAGTGAGAGGGTTTCTCGGACCCTACCCGGGAAGTCTAGCACGCCCTACGTGGTGAATTCCACTGACTAGGCTTTTCATACATTTCTTCCATGTCAGGGACAGTAATCCACCGTCGTCCGGATCGCTACCACATCTGACGTATTGGTACCTTATATAGTTCTCCACACACACTCTCTGGGTCTGATTTCAGGTTATCCCCAACAGTGCAGTGTTCTATGTATCCATGGCGTATACCCCTTTTGCTGCACTCTTGCGCGAGCATACAATGAAAAAGGGCGTGTCACTAGGGTACGGATCGAATCGGTCCGGAACAGGTGGAAAATTGACACAGGCGCAATTGGTTTTCTTCTTTATCACGAGTATAAATAATTCATATAGATTCCTTTCATATTTTCGGTGCCTGCTTCTTACTCGAGTCACGCGTACATGCACACTCGTGATCATTCGCATGATAGAAAGGTTGAGCTAATATTGCACCAAATTCTCACCATTTGCTTGCGTCAAAAGAATTCATCTGATTGATGAATGGTTTATATAAATTCGGTTACCGTTAGTTCGTGGGTTTCATTGCTATTTGATTTGGCGTAGGCCTTTTCATTATGATCAATAGCAATACAAGAAGAATTAATGTATCAAGCAGCCATTTTCAAAATGAACAAAGTTGTCGGGAATTTTTCTCCAGCATCAATTAGCATCAGCTACTATGCACCTATCTGACCAGGGGGTTTATACAAATTCCAGGAAACGAAATTCACAGAGGCTGATCCAATCACAGTCGTCACTGATTATACAGCATTTTGTACCAAATTCCACAATGTCTTTGCGTTTACGTGCACCTATGAATCGATCGGCTTTTTAGCTTGGGTAGTTTACTATTACGAGTGGGTCCACCTGGAGACAGATTTGTTTAGCACCCAAACAAGTACTAATGAAAAGCCCAAATTCTACTGAAATTCGTTTATCCGCGTGTTCAATCTGACAGGAGACGTTTCTACTACGCTTAAGATTTACAGCAGGAACATTGGTGTTGTTCTGACTGTAGGTTCAAGTTCTTTGTTATTGTTTGTTGTTGTATGGTCCTGGTAAGAAGTAACTAACTCACACCCGCGAAATAGTTGTCAACAATTTATACTACAAACTCACGGAGGTATTCGTCGATCGGACTGGAATGTTTGGTTACGTTTTTGGACCGGACGTTCCTCAAGCTCGTTGCTAGTACGCCGTTTATCGAGTTCCACTTCAGCCGGGAAAATTCAACATCATTTTCGTCGCTTTCTGTTGTCTAAACCCTGTTGGATTTGCCAGGTAAAACTGAGGAGTGAGATGGTCTTGTTTTTCTCCGGTCATTGTCCCCCAGTTTTAAAGGTGACGAAACAGAGTCACCAGTTGTATCGTGCTCCTATCTTTCGGGGTGCCACATAAATCACCGAACCTGTATTCAATCATCCCGATTACGTATTCGATGTTTCAGTATCCATTCAAAGAAATATCTTTTTGTATGAACTAATTCAGTAAGTGTTGTTTGCCCTTCACGAAATTGTTGCATCATATTGATTTGACCGCAATCTCATGTCACGCGTTCTCTCGCGAATGACCTCAGCGAGGTAGAACGTGCGAAACTAGATCCCCGTCAGATCCGTGAGATGCAACAACTTAGCGACGGGGATAGGATAGCTGGAAAACATTGAATACGCGTCCGTTGTCAGTGGAAAGTCGTGATAAATTAGTATGTTTGCAATGGTCCCTTCACCGCCCTGGGAATTAGTCGTCTAATCACGTAAGAAGGTGGATGGGTACACAGGTAGGCAAGTAGATGAGTAATTACTTTCGTTAGTTTGTAAGTAGGTATTTAAATAAAAAAATGGGTAGGTGAGTGAGTAGGTCGATGAGTAAATAGGTGGGCGAATGAGTGGATGAGTGAGTGAGTAGAACTAGTAATAATAGAATGACTTGCAGCGTTTACCTTTTACCTCGCCACCACCGGTCAGTTTGGTGCTAGACAGGAGACAACATTGGATTCTAAGGCCCCATTGAAACTGTGTTAGCTGTTGTAAACCACTTTGGGGTGTATCACTTATGACCTTTCCAGGACAACTCCGTAAGTCACTTTGACGGCATCTTCTTTCGGTTCGTAACCCGAATCCACAGAGACCACGGAAATAATCTTCGTGGTTTTGTGGATCGAAAAATTCGGGCATTTTTTTTCATTCTTCGAAAAATTCATCCCATCGTTCGACTCATATTCCTCGGCAAATAAGAGTAAACCCGTGTGTATACCACCGTGCATGAAGTTCAAAGAGATGAAAAATGTCGCAGGTTGACTAGTAAAGTATATACAGGAAGACGTCACAGCAAAACGTATCGTTAGTAGACTATTCTATGAAAACCGCACCAGAAACTGTTTGTTCTGAAAGACAGCTATGTGTGCAGCACCTTTGGCTAGCTAGTTTTCTCGGGTTTCCCAAGCATCATCTTCGGGGACATACTTTTGGACAAATTTTTTCGTGGGAAACCGTTTGACAAGCTCTAGAATCCGGATTAGATTTTTTTCCCGGACAAATTCCTACCCCGCACGAATAGTGGCAATGGTAGCAGGAGCAGCAATAGCAGGGGATTACGCTTGTATTCTCGCAGTATCAAGTTGGAGTGTTAAATCTGCTGACCGGTTCAAATGGGTTTCCTAATTATTGATCGGCTGTGAAGTTCATGGTTTTGTCGTTCTTTAGCTCGATTTAGTCACTGGTAGAAAATAATCTTCCTTCTCCTCTCCTCCGAATCATAAATATAGACGATATGTTTGCCAACTGTTATTCACAATTTTGTTCAGTGTGACCAACCATTACTCATGCCATAGATGTGGTTGTTGGAATGAGTGTCTCACCGCAAAAATGACTCGGAAGTTAAAACAATAAGGGTGTGTGTGTGTGTGTGAATAAACTAGTGGCACCAAGCAAATGTGAATACAAATGCGACACCTTTGCACACATTTTTAGCCCTTGAGTGTTCGGTTCTCTTAGACCTAATACAGAGGTCTAAAAATTCCTATGCGGCCAAGTCCACTGGTCAGGTTTTTCGTGTCATTCTCATGTGCCATGCACTGACAGCCCATACTCCTCATCCAACCACCATCCACCTCAGCAAACAATGCATATCGAGAAAGTCTAGCCGTCGTCATGGCAAACACACCATTTACACCGTAGCGTAGAGAGATTTAATGTTTTTCGTATCAAGATTCGTTGTGTACCTAACACCGCTGTGTGTAACCTCAGTATTGCTGATACCATGTTAATTCCGGATATGAGCAGTGCTGTGAATATACCGATGTCCCAGCTTCGATAGTAATTGCTTATCGTCCGCTTGCTGCACCTTTGACGGATGAAAGCATAACACGTCGACGCAACGGATGGCTGACGATGGTAAATGCAAAAAACATCTGTAGATGCGAAGACACTCCAACCGATATCTGAGCTTCGGGTTAAATGCAGCTGCCTAGACGGCAGAAACAATCTACCCGATTTACTGTAGTAGGTGTTGCGTATGCAAATCCTGACTGGTGCAGGCTAGTAACAAGACACGAATTGTGACTTGTAACTTGAGCATGGTCACCTACAATGAAACGACATATGGAAGCCTTGTGATAAAACAGACTCATTACGTCCATTGTTCAGCCTTGCGTGCATACCGCGCTGCCAAAAATAGTCCAACCGGTCGGTTGATGAGGATGTCCGCTTAACAGTCAATTGGACCTATTAAGTTCGAAGCTGATAGCATTGTCAAGACTCCTTGCCCTAACTTCCCTCTATGTTAGACTGTGTTGCACCCCATCGTCTCCCGGTGCTCCAAACTGATAAACCACACGCACACACACACACACACACACACACACACACACACACACGCACACAAACAAACAAACAAACAAACAAACAAACAAACAAATAAATAAATAAATAAATAAAATCTTAGACGTCCCTCTATGTACGAACGCATGTGAGAGCCGCGTCAAAGAGAGAACACGCATGAATCTCAATAACGCTTTTACGATCTTTGTCGTGACACATGTACGCACATATGAAGGTATCACAAGTGTAAAAAAAATATTGCACTAAGTGATCACGTAGTGGGCCTGGGTTTCTCGTTTTTCAGGACAAAAGCAAACAATTTCAATCTTGTATTCCTCCCCTTTAAAAAAATATTTTCCGCAGTTTCGAAACTTGAAATGACTTGTCCTTTCGCCGTAATAGTTCAGAAATCCGCTAACTGTCTTTGTATCTCATATGTTTTGCCCCATGAGTCTGTTTTTTTTTCTGGCGGCTACTTTGACTGGCATGAAACAGTATCCTAAATGAATCACTTCAACACAACACTAGTTACTAAATAATCCAGGAAGGTAAGTGAATGCATTTCGTCTCTGGCGCACACCTGTTCTCAAACTATATCAACCATTCTCTCTTCAGCTGCTCGTCTGGTTTTTAAATGCATATCAGAATTAAAACAGATCTGATCTGGCCGATTCCACCGTGAATGCTTGCAAGTCGTGTTCACCTTTTGCAAGTTAGGTGATTTTTTTGTCGTTGTGGAAGGAATGCTATAATCGGTTCACTAATGTGATCACTGAACATGCATTGCCCGTCCTAGCGAACACGAATCGGTACACTCTGTCTTCCGGACGAAAAGTTGGTCGAAGAATGTACTATCGACGTAGCTCGTATTTTCCAGGTTTCTTCTGAGCACACACTTCTCAGGAAAGCTTTGAGCAATGTCAGTCGTGTTTGTGGCTCCACAGATCGATAGTTTTCATAAGCACTTAATCGAGAAACCTACGGTTAGATCCCAAACGTTTCTTCTTTCATGGTGCAATTTGAAGATCGAACCGACCACTAAAAATCATGGAAGCACTCTATAGCTGTTTTAGCCTTGTCAGGAATCATCGCACCCACTATGCCCCCACTGGGACTAGAACCCAGGGTGAACGATTGTGAGTCGAACACCTAACCTCTAGGACGTACGGGCTGGCTTTCAACACTTTGTAGAACTTATACACTACATTATATAGCATCCTTACTTCACTTGCTCTGAATGGTAACAAGTCGTTTCCCGCACAGTGACTGATTCCTATGACGGTTGACTTCTCCGGGACGGGGGTCTCAGTACCCCCATTGTTTTTATATGATAACTTTCAAAGCAAATTATGTAGAGTGACCATATTCGACATGCTGATGTGTCAGTCCACTACAATGCCAACTGTGCACGCAGATTTCGGGCACGAAACACATAAATCGATTTATCCCGCAAAAAGCACGTTAAAGGGCGTGAAGTGATTTTAAGCACACCTCTTGACGAACACCGAATCACCGTACTGGATTCTAGGCAAAATGACATTGTTCGTTAATGATGCGATTTCGATACTCAGGAATGTGCTATCGAGAATTTTTCACTTCACAAATGACTCATGATCAAAGTTTACTCAAGCTATACATACTGATTAGAAGTGGCAACGTCTTACCTATCACAACAGAGGGATGGTGAGCGATCCGACGCTGTCTGAGCTAGAACAAGAAAAACTACTTGCATGCAAAGATTCGGGGATGAGCACACACCAGATTTCCAAGAAAGTTTCCCGATGGATAATAGTTATTCGTAACTTTTTGAAAGATCCCAATCATCATGTTGTTGAGAGAACCCGTGAAATTCGCAGAAAAATGCCCCAGTAGGTTAAGATAAAACTCCTGCGTAATGCTTAGAACCAACTTTGGAGTGCATTGAAACCACGGAGGTCCTCGCAACAGAGCACATGTACAGGAACTTTATCTTCCGCTGAGGTGATACTATCATTGCGCAGAGAAAGCATATTGAAGTGACAAACGACGGATAAACGTTCGACAGTTCAACCGTGGCGGTTAGCGAGCAATAAAAAGGAACGCAAACAGCGCTATCAATCAGCAGCGGTGGTAGGCTGTTTGAGCCTCGCCCATACTCAAACACCTCATATGTACAATTCAGCCATTGCCAGTATAAAAGTGACAGAGGAGAGTGAGAGAGAGCGGTGTTTTCGAATGAGCCCTACGCCAACCAGGACCCGTGGTAATTTCTGTGGTGAGGATCCACAGCAGCAAAGAATTGTTTCATATTTCCTTACTCAAGTATTGTTCATCATCTTTCTAATTAGTAATGTGATTAGTGTGACCGCTTTTGGTAGAGTATTATGAGCCTGGTTATCAAGTACGAGGTAAGAAGTGCATAAACACTGCAACTTCCGGTTAACGTTAATGCGGTATTATAATCCACTGTAACTCGACCTTTTACCACCCCTAACCCTGATCGAGGGCTTTAATGTCTTAGGTTTGTGGACGGTTATCCTTTTCCGTTTGAAAATGCAGTGGGTCTTTATATCTTATGAGTGTGTCTCTCCGGTGTACTGAAGTACAAACGTGAGATAATGTTAGTAATGCCCGTAAACATTATATTATTCCTACCAGTATACTAGTCGGGTTCTCATTTCACAAAAGAAATAGAACTTTGGGCATCATCATCGTCGAAACAAAGGTTTCCAATGTCTCGTCGATCTGCGCTGCTAAGTAGTGAAATAGCGTTTATCCCCGAATCTTAGGGTTTTTTGGCGTAAATAAACACTTCATTCTGATTTTCTGAGCGACTTGGAAGTGAAAATTCACAACAATCACACTCAACGTTGAACAGTTTTGCTGCATGCATCCTAAATAATATTCGCGAATATGACTTTATCTTCGAGGCCTCTAAGACTATTTTCAGCACACGTTAATACTCGCAGTTTTTAATAACCAGGATGTGTTCATCTTTCCTCACCCTTTTCAATAAGAGCTTGTGTAACTGATTGAAATCCCACATCCCAAGCCTGGTCGTATAATGCATCCATTCCGCCCATGCCCAGGGTACCCGAATTTAGACTGTGGAATACTTTCGGATCATGTGATACGGGTCTATTCGGTCTATTGAATGCTATCGTCATCCTGTTTTCATGATAATGCCAGGTTACAAAATTGTGCCAGTGGAACAATTTCGGTTGGAACCGTTTATCTCAGTGCAAAAGGATCGCATTTGTGAGGTGCAAGCACTTCGGTCGATCGTGAACTCATTACTTGTCAGTTTACATACAGTTTACCAGGATAAATACTTAATCTTCGACTTCGGAATTACAATTTCGAAAAAACCGAGCTGATAGACCTATTAGATATGTGAATTGATAATTTATATAAGTAACTTGGTATAGAGAGTGATGGACTCCGGCATATTGCTAGTTTCATTCACAATGATTTAGGTACTTAACAAGCTTATTGCGTTTACGTTCGTTTGTTTCATCGAACAGAAAATACGGAAATTCCATCACTCTTCCCTGAAAAATGGCGGTTTTTGCAAGAACCATTCGAGTGTGGCTTCTGTGTTGCCTGTTTTCCCACTCCCAAGAGACGGATTCTGTTCGTCCGGTCTAGGTAATAAAAAAAGTACCGGTTTCTATAGGCAACGCGTACTTGTTTTTACTTCGTCACTTCATTCTGTCGTCTTAATTTCATGATCTACTTCCTTCGTGTCCTCCTTGTTGTTCCGTTTTGTATTTTCGAAAACTTGTTATCATTCGTAACAGTTCCTCCTTTATTACTCTCTTGTTAACGAAACGAACTAGCGTAATTCTCAATGATTCTAGATTGTCTTGCTAGACGCTTTTCATTCTTGTCACCGAAATTGCAAAGTTACTCTAATCATGAGTTGAGAACCATCGAAAGCAAATCCTTAACCAAAAGCGGTCTTCTCACACCTCAATTATGTTGAACCATCGATACTCCCAACTTCACCCGAGTCCCTAGCTTGTAGAATGGGACGTGAAATTTGTTCGAGGTAAGTGTGTGTCCGCGTGGAGTGTGACATTGCTGGAAACCGAAATTGCACTGCTTTTAGACCCCCAGTCCGGCTTTCGTAGTTCGTCCATCGTGGCCTCGATTGCGCCTTTGAGTTGTCGGCCCCGGCGACAGTGCGTGGGTCAGGATTTTCGACCCAAGTCCATGCACCCTCATGCCCGGTCACCAACTCTCATGTGACTCGAACTGAAGGCATAGATAGACAGACACACACACACACACACCTTTGAGTTCAAATTGGTCCAGATGGCCATTCGTTAGCTCGGCGAACAAGGCCACTCCATTTGTCCTCCACTTTGTCGCCTAAATATAGCCTGTTTCACGTAGGTGTCAAATCGCCGAACTACTATGACGAAGCTCGCCTGATTCTGATTGTGCGAATTGTGCGAATTGTGCTATTGCCTAGTCGTGTTTAACTAGCCCACCAAGTTTCTGTACAACAAAGCAACCGTCTTTCACAGGAAAGACGGATTCCCGCTACGTGTGTGGTAGTGGTGGTGGTGGCGTTCAGTGGGGTCAAGGCGATCTTAGTCATTTACGCTCTTGAAATTTCGCTCTCGCGTGTATGTATGTACGTATGTGTGTGTGTAATTGTATGTGTGTGTGTGACTGTCAGTAACGATTTTTCGTGTGCTTTATTATATTGGTACTAGTGGAATCGCTGCCTTCAGTGCCGACGTACTTAGACTGATTAACGAACTTTGCCGACTATAGAAATCTAATTCACTGGTTTTATCTTCGTTACTCAACCTTTACACATCGTTTCACAACCGCGTATGATAATTCTCAACATTTTCAGCAAGAGATGTGTTAAATCGAATTCTCCAATTTGACCTCATGAGAGGCATACACTGACTAGACAGTGGTGTTAGAAATATTGATGATTATTACACTGTGTTCCACCCACGAGGTGAATTTTGAGAGATCAGTTCCGCAGGTTTTCATCTCAATGTATCGACTAACAGAGACTATCATACACGGCTGAAGGACCACGGGAAGACCGGTAGTCAAATCGGACAATCCTTCTGAACTGCATTGGTGGGTCTGAAAAGCTTCTGCTTTGTATCGTCTTGAAGACTTCAGCAAGTTAACAAACTCGTATTTCAGCCAAGTGAAAGGGCACTGATCACTTTGTCACTTTGAAATAAGCGTCAAAATAAATACTTCAGAAAAAATCTGGTCCGACCACCGAAGTTCATGCGAAGTTCTTCTGTGACTTTCATCTTGTCAACTAGAACACGTGCTAAATAAGCCACTGTAGAGTTGCGATAGATATTTATACGGAGGAAATGGGGCGGGGAGTGAGTCTAAATGCGGAAAGCGTGGAGGTATGAGAACGGTGTGCAAATTAGTCGTGGTATGGTGGATGGATGGAGCCCGCGAGAACCTTTGTTGCAAATTTTTCGCAGGCTATAATGAGGAAATTTCAAACTATGGAGACAAGAGCGCCCATGGAAATCAAAGAGACGCTACTGATAACGATCAGGCCGCGGTGCAGTGTGATAAAATCTTTCTTAAGTAGACCGGGAAAGATTACGGGAGAGCAGTAGAGTAAGATTGGGAGAACACATTGACGGAAAAAAGAAAAAAACGACTCCTTGTGTGGTACCAAACTGCCCTAGCCTATGAATTTAAAAAGACAGTCTACGTACTTTTTTAACATAATCAAGAATATGAGCAGACTACTGTAGACTGGTGCTGATTGTATCACCTAGATATTTGATCGAGTCAGCTCCAGAAACGCAGGCACCGTTGATAACTGCTTGTCCATTGGGGTAAGAGGAACGAGAACAGAAGAAAGTACACTCAAAACATTTGGAAGTGTTGAGAAGTAGCCCAGAATGGGACGAGGAATTCGGAATATTTTATAACTTCTCGGAAAAGAGTTAAAGTCTGGTTAGATGGAGACAAACTGAGAGAACACCACGTCATCGGCGTACTTAACAGGTCTTACAGGTGGTCCAGTGGTCACGTCGCTGATATATATTTGACGAAGAGATAGGGGAAGAGAATAATAACCTTAAAAACCACTTGTGTTTTCAGTCAAAGGACTCGATAAACTTGTCCCAACTTTAGCACGTTGAGTTCTGTTGGAAAAATAAGTCATTCAACTACGGGAGTAAAGAAGTGGGAAAGCCAAAAGACTGCAGATTTTGAAAAAGAGAACGGGAGACCGAGTCAAACATGGGGGAATAGTCGAGGAAAATATAACGGACGAATTCCATGGAACTATTTAATTTGTTTGAATTAAAATGGCAAACTGAAGCGACTGCATCCAGAGTTCCTCTGCTGGTTTTGTACGCAGACTGATGGAGATCGTCTAGAATAACAAAAGAGGAACGCAATCGACTTAGGATAGCGCGCTCGGTCAACTTGAGCTCAGGAGTAATGACGATGGGGCGAAGACGTTTTGACAAAAAGCTGGAAGTAGGATGTTTGTGTATAGGTAATACTGTCACGGGTTTGTTGGTGGCAGGACTAGCCTAAGCACCAACAGATTTATTGATGAGGGTAGTCATAATTCGGGATAGTTGATTTGCTCCAAATTTAATAACAGTGGACGATAAGCCGTCTGAAAATAGCAGCTGTTTCGAGGTTCGAAGTAACGTGGAGACTTCTGAGGAAAATAGATCTACATCTCAGGGTACAGAAGGAAATATAGGATGGGAGAGTATCCGATGAAGGACGAATAAAAGCGGCTTTCAGGATTTTGGCATCAATATCGTAGTTTTTTGTCCGGGCTCGTCGTCCACATGGAAGCGGGATTCCGTGCCAGAGAAGTTTGCCACTGGTGGTACAGAAAAACTTTGGACGGGAACCAATTGAAATTGAACGAATCAACTACCGTTGATTACGGTAATATCATTCGAGCTCACAACCGAATACTGGGCGCATTTGGATTACTACTGCTGCAGATGCTGAACGACGAATCTCCTCAAGTCCACTTTTGTTTGCACGATCGATTTTTGCTCGCTATTCCTTGTGTTCTGATCTACTTCCGGACTTAAGCCATGCTTGAGGCATAAATTAGAGAGTATCGGTCTGTGTATGACAGTTATAAACTTGAGGCCAACTGCAAAAGTTTGGGCCATCACTGGCAGTGACTGAATGATCTCTTGATGTGTCTCCTTATCACAAATATTCGCTTCTGTGTTCTTGTTTTGACAGCGTCAAATTGTTAGGCAGTTGCAAAACATTTCTCCCGAAGCAAGTAGCCAATCGGTTCGAGCATGCCAGGCCGGATCACACAGCGCTCAACCCCCTTCCGCTAATTGACCGGTTGTCTGCAGTCTGACTCAAATCGGGTCAATGATCAATTGTCAGTCTGGCAGACGTTTTATCAGTCGAATCGGCCCGACAGGACATGAACCTAACTGGATGCCAAAATTCGGAAATGTTCCATTCTCCCTTCAAACGCCGCGCTGTTAATTACTCCAAATACATTGTTGTCTTGGAGTGCTGCAAAAAAGAAAACGAGCATCACGGCAGAAACTGTGAAATTACGAGTCCAAGATCATATGCTTTGAACAGATTACGTACAGAAAGAATGAAAATGGTTGTCTTAAGATCAGTACGCTGGCGATCGCGGCTCCTGATCGTTTCACCTAGTGTTTCCAACTAACAATGCCGCGAATCTCAAGTGCCCGATCAGAGGGCGTAAATATTCGCACCGGTTAGCACTCTGTTCACAAAGACGTTTGACACAAACTTCTGGTTCAGCTTGGCACTAACCCAACAATCCAACCTACTGCACTGCAACATTTTTTTTATTGTACCATCGATAGATTGGCATGTTATGTTCAAGATCAGTAATCGTAAACTCAATGCGTTCATCTCGTAACATTCTCTCTGTTCTCATCGGGTCCTATTCAGCTTAAATTAATGATTGAAGATATCATACTTGTCTGCTACTCTATTAACCTGCCACATCAACCTATCTTCCATTCGCTACTCTTTCCAGATATCAAAGGGCATCGGAGTTCAAAGATTTCGTTTTCTAATTTTTGGAGAAATACAATTGATTTTTCGGTGTGTTGGGACCCCCACATCCACACATCGTATTCCTGAAACGTCAGCAATTGATTTCACTTATTGTTAACGGAAACAATTTAACTAAAAAAGTACTTTCTTGACCCCAGGTACAATGCGCCGGTGACCCACTCTGGTTGTGTACAAAACTCTGATGTTCCTTAGCTTTCTATCATGCCTGAATGTTTGAAGCCTTGTACTATTCTCCACTTCGATTTCCGGTATACTCTATAACCTTGTAGTGGGCTCTTGTGGATATGGTATATGTCTTTCGCATTGTTTTGATTTGTAGGCACAGAATACTGATAGGAAAGTGAAGCTTATTATAAACACAACTCGAAGGTCCATCTACGTGCTAACTTGTTCAGTTCCGCCTAAGAAGTTATAAAAGTTTGCAGTCTACATTCTGTTTCATGCGTTCATGAATCCGATCGATACAATCACAATCGGCCTAACGTCTTTCACTTTCTCCCTTTCTCTCCCTCTGTGCACACCCTGTAGCTGCTACTGTAACACACTCCGGAACATCCGAACTGCCGGTAAGTAGCACACAGACGGTAACGACGTTGATAATAATAATAATAATAATAATAATAATAATCTTAGAGAAGTAAGTCCTTGCTTGTGCATAAGCCCATCGACAAGAGGAACACTCCATCACCTTAAAGGCTCACTGCACAATCAAAGGTGAACTAGCAGTCCTGACTCTGATGCTTGGAGTGGGGAATCACACCCGATCAGATGTGGCTATGACCCGAGTGGATGGGTCATTACGGTTACCGGCAGCACATGTGTTTCGGGGAAGGCATTTCATAAACTGATTCAGATTTCATCTGACCTACGAGCACGTTTTAACAAGCCTGCTTATCATTTTTTCATTTAAAATATAACTATTACTGTGTAGTTCTGTACCCGCTGAGGGGGTTTCAAGTTCTCTCAAATGCAAATAACGATCGTCCGAGCCACTATATACCCGCCCACGGACTGTAAGTATCATGCGTATTTGCTGTGTCACTGGTCATTGCGTTTATAGAAGCGCAGCTATGCACCTGTTTCGTCATGTTTGTTTCGAGCCTCCCGCCAGATTGCATATCCACCAAGACACACAGATGATACGGGAGCTCCATACTCGTCAGCGAGCATATCAGTGCACATCTGTCTCGGATCAACAAGGCAGCAGGTTCAATCTGATCAACGTGCCGCCGGAAAATAAACCCCATGGTTAGCATTAGACGCTTTTGAACTCCAACGGGTCTGGATTCTCATCAGTTCCTCATTTTCATTTTAGTCACATGTCCGCCATGTGAATTGATTGGTGAATCAAGTGGTTATTTACTTTAGTTATTGCTCGAGATTTTTTTCTTTCGGGTTTTGTGTTTGCATTTGTGCAAAAATGTATCTTTGAATTAGATAAATGATTCTCCCGCAGGCGTTGCTGTCTTTTGCATCGCTGAGTTTGTGATGCAAGAGTGTTAGTTCTAGTTTTGCTCGCAAACCAGCTATCGTTGACGCCATGAAAATCCCAACATTTGATGCTTATACTGCCGGCATCGGAAAGTTGCGCGATGCGTATTCTACAATTATGAGACACAGTTGTACTGTCTGGTTTTGGTTTCCCCCCCCCCCAAGAGAGACTTAGCATAATGTCTCCCAGTGGGGGACTGTACTACCCTAGGGTCACTGCTAACTTCCTTTTGCTGAACATGGCGGCCGTATGTACGCGCATACCTTGGGCAATAGTCACGCCTTGCTGTTACGGTCACTAGACAACGTCCGCGACTAAGCACAACGTACATACTCACACGCACAACGTCTCGTTGTGTGTCTATATGTATCTGTGTTTAACTGTACAAAAGCATCATCATACGCCAAGAAATAATATCGATGACTTTTAGGTCAAACAATTTTAATAATAACATTGATACTTTTCCCTCTCTTATGCATTTCGTTAAACCTGTCGTAGAATTATTGCATCTATTGACGCCCGAATTGAGCGAAATAAGAACATCATGATCGAACATTGCGTACAACAGGGTGGAAGGGATACCTGGGCACCAGCACAGATTGTGTGGTGGTGGCACTTTGAATGAACTAACTCGGAGTTGTACATCTACAGCGAAAGTGGTGCATTTGGCCAAATTTGTTGATGGACACGTTCGTTTATATATGTGCCAACACATGAGACCATTATTACCCATCATAATCCGTTGCGGGACTGATATAACTATACGATTTGAACACACTTCATCGGCCATTGCTACGTTGTGATAAGTGATGAACACATTATGCACTGCGTGCCCCATACATTCGTTTTTCCATTTGGCGTAAGGACAACTTAAATCCAACTCCAGAACTTTGAATAGTTTTGTTCTGTAGGACATTTTGGTCTTTTATTCCATCTCCCGAGTTTTCCAGTCCAGGTACATGATGAATGGTCAGCTAAATTAACGTATATTTATCGTTTCCGGTCAACGCTTTTATCTACGGTCGCAATGCATCCCATGGTAGACTTCATTTACTTGATTACAATCTAGTCAGCCTGGGCACAGAAATCGGTCTGGAACGGATGCGGAAATCATGAGTAGCTGCCCCAACTAATCACAACTCACAAACACAGAACAATGAAAACAGGGAAAAGTCACGGAGGTAACTGTATTGTTAGTAGTTGGACATTCTACACACAGGATACTCTCACGAACTCTGTTTTTCAGTCTGCTCATTCACTCTTCTTTCATCGGCCTTGTGCTGCGTAACTACCATCTTCGTTAGCTTCAGCATTCCTCAGGTCTTGGAGGATCTACAAGGGAAATCAAAGAGATAGGAATTTAAAAGCGGTTAATTCGCACACCGGGATACGGTTTCACTCTTGTTACAACACTGCTGTTTATCTGTTGCTTGTTCATTTGCCCACTTGTGATTATCACGTTCATTTTTGCCTCCATATTTATATGCAGAGGGTGTGCCCATTCCCTCATAGGAGCTCACTGCACTGTCGGAGGGTGGGGGTTAGGCAGCGATTACCTTGGAGCTTGGAGTGGAGAACCACATCAGCCTGCCGATAATTTAGGTGATCCGGGTAACAGAAAAGAGCTACCTACCATCGCATTTGACTGTTGGATTCGAATCTGAGAATTGGTGGATGAAGAATTAGGCTACCAGACTTTAGAAAGACTATTTGCTGTAGAGAGTTTGTTGTCATGTTTGAGCGAAAACAAAACACTAATGGGATACTTCACTTCTCATCTAAATTCTTCTTGTGTCGGAGTATAGTGAGGGTAGTTGGAAAGCAACTGTAGACGTAATATCCTACAAAACACCTCGGAGCAAGGGAATTAGATTTGGGTATGTGATCTGAATTTCCCACATGTTTACTTCAAATCCATGTTTCCCTATAATAAGTGGCCAATTGACATTGCATGGCGAATTGTTTATTAGTGATTAAATCTCGTGCTACCGAAACACGTGAATGAGCGCGTTCAGCGATTTATCAACGATGTCTGTCCTTCACGACGAGGAAGACCGGCGATTTTGAGTTTGGTCGCTGTGTTTGACTTTTCGAAAAATTTGGATCCATACACGAATACCGCGCGATCCCAAGTGTTGATCAGAAATGCACCACTGAGAATTTTCTTGACTAGTCAGTGTTGTTGATATGCACGACGGCGAGTATAGGTGATTTCCAAGCGGTTCAACCAGTCGTATGCTTTCCGCCGGTTGGTACTTCGGGAACGCACAGAAAATTCCCATGCTCTGTGGCTATTTCCCCAAGAAGTTTTTGCATGCGAAATCAAGCAATTTACGCACCAGCTTCTCACTATTTTCTTAGCATTCTCAGCAGCCTTGTTATCCATATCTTTCAAATTCATATCTGCATTTAGTTGTGTGTACGAAATGTGCTCAGTGAAGTCTACCTGGTTGTAGCGAGAATAGTAACCATGAGGCGCCGATTCCGTCGCAGTCATCTTATTTCGCCTTTTCTCCTCTTCGTTTGCCTGTTCATATGTGTATGTTCTCTGAGGGGATACGCATCCGCAACTGTGGTTTATGTGAACAAAACCTATATCGTGGGGTTTTCCTATTTCGTATCCAAGCCCCACGAAATTACGATATCCCTGACGTTTTGGATACAATCGAGTTATCTTCCCACTGTCCATAGTCGCATTGGACTTTCTGGCAGCATGGCATGCTTATTGGACGCACAGAACGAAAAGAGAGAAAAAGAATTGGATAAAGTTGGTAAAAGTTGAATAATGATCCGTGATGGCCAAGTGAATTTCGAGCGTTTGATTACCACCTCGGAGGTCCGTGGTTTGAATTCCCGCCACCGCGGGACAGTAATCCATTCTCTTTCGGATCGTTACCACACCTGATCTATTGGTACTTCATGTGGTTCTACATCACTCCAAGTCTCAGAGCCACGTTATTCCAAGTAGTGCAGTAGACCTTCATTCCTATGAGGTACATACCCCTTTCACTGCACTCGTGAGCAAACGTGCAACAACAAAAAAACAGTTAGTTCTGTGCGTCTTGTTTGAAATAACAAAAAAAAAACCCGGACGGATTGTATGAAAATTGTGGCATGCCTGTTTGTGCACACTCTAATTGGTCAGCCGGCCCCGAACATTTCAAACCACTCATCTTCGAGTGGAACGTCATTTCCTGGGAAAAAACGGCAAGGTGGAAGATGAAAAATGAATCCCCCATCGGTTGATTCTTTGCGAATACGGTACACTTTTTTGGATGTCCCTTTACTCATTCAAGCGCCCATCTATCTATTTAGTTCTACTGTGCAATATTTGATAATAATTTGATTTTAGTCCCGGTGTACATTACTTAAAGTTTGGCTTTCTGTCACCTAATAATTGCACCAATTGTCCTTCAATTTCTGGACTCAGAAGAGTCAGTCACTTCCCGATAATGCCACCCTTAGAAAGAACCCAGTACGAAAACACCTCAGGTGATTCGCACTTGTGGTTATTTTGCCGCAAATCTGGCTTATGTGCGGTTCTTGTTCACCACTCTCCTAGTAAACGAAATATTATCAGTTGAAGCCGGATGGTTCACCGTCAGCGAAGAGCAACGAACCATAGAGCTAAGTTATCGGGATGCGAGGATCTGCTCGTTGATTGATACCGATTACCACATGGAATTCCCGTCGCCTGGTTTGAATTTTACTGTGGGCTGCTTGTTTTGGAATATTCCCCTTCTCACTCCCCATCCTTTTCGTATCTGACGGGAATAGTGCGTTTTTGTTGATCAAAAACACATTTGAGTGTAGCAGTACAGGCAAACTTAACTCCGAAGGTAATGCTCTACTTCGTTGTCACGTTTGGTCAGATACGGTATTAAAATGCCCTCACCGAATTCGTTGATTACGTTCCCGGGTGTTGTGTCTCTAAGCTAAACACCCAACCGCTTTGTATGATCCAATTTTATCCGGTGGTATGGAACGGATTGTTTTGTTAACTCCACATTCCAGGGTATTCCAAGCGGATAATGGTCTGTGGTTCACATTGACATTTGCTCATATCTGGTGGCATTCTATCATTCAAAAAAGAAATAATTCTTATAATAAAAATAGGACGTTCAATTTGAATTGATTCGAATGTTAAGAGTTATCGATCCCGGCACGATTCGAACTCGTGCATGGATGCCAACCACGCTCTAGTACCGCGTGTGATATTTTTCAATCTGAAATCCGTCAGATCTACCATACCATATTCAAAAGCGTCTACCCATCAACCCTTCCGATCTGGATCGTGTTTTCATGAATATCTATGAAATCATGCTGAATACGATTTCCAAAAAGAATGCCATGGTATAAAACAGTCGATAGTAGTTTTTGACAACCTAAAATACAATGCAATTCATTAGTGGGTGAAGTTCACGAGAACGTTCTGAACGACAGTTAGTTCGCAACTGGGCAGTATGGCCTTAACGGAGCAGATGACCTACCGGCGTAGACCCTATTGCAGTCACGTGGCAGGCCTTAGTACCGCCCTGAAGATGAACGAGAACTCCGCAGATTGGATCATTGCCAATGACGGCAAGAAGCCGCAGATTCTCAAGCAGACATTTAGCGCTCGCAACCCTACACTTTCCGAGTTCCGACATCACCGGGGTCTTGCCGATGATCTTCGTAAGTGATACAACAGTCGTACACTGATTGAAGGTAGAAGTTCAATAAATGTACAACACTTGATATTCAGTCTCACTTGTTGCCGATCGGTTCCAACCATTGAGATAGTAGTTCACCCGCGGCGTGATCCCCGATCGTGGTCCGGTAACTCCAGTACTAAAGAGATGGTCGTTGCGCAACAGTTGTTGCCTTGGTTGCGACAGCGGACGTCACCTCATTTTCCTTCTGATCATCTATCCTCTTGCCTCCTTGCGCTGGTTATAACACGTTATTCGCTTACCCCAACGCAGTTACCGAGTTAATGATCCAGAATATTCAATCTCACCCTGACCACCACATCGTGTTCACGTCTAGCTACTCGTATGATAGCTACCCTAGCTTTAAATGAACATGTACGTTGTATACGCTGACAGCTGACAACTGATTGAACGCACACGAGAATGAGGCCCAAAGTCGATTCTGTTCAATCCCTGTTTTGCGTGTGCTAAGTGGGGAAAAACCTGACACAAATGTTGTTTAAATATGTCGAAATGTGTAGGTGAACGAAACAAAAATAAAGGAAGTTCAAGTTCTCCGGAATGTCTTTGAGTTTTCTCACTAATTATACGATGCACACATGCACACACACACACGCACAAACGAGCATGCTTGTTCATCGCACCAACAGCAGTGTCCAGTCCCTGCCTTTCCGACTCCCATCAAATTTGTTGCATGTTTCCATCCCCTACTGCTATTTATCCGCGGCCTTTACTGACCACCAGAAGACTTAACCATGCGTGTAATCGGTCAACTCGTCATTCATCTTCGCATAGCCTATCAGAGCTGCGCGTCTACTTTGAACATTGTTTCGCATTAACCACCCGTTTTTGATAACCAAAGATGTGTGCCTCTCTTCTTCTTCTTCTTCTGGGTGATCTGGTGTTGATTAGCGTGGCCGACAGGTGACACGCTACGGAGCTGTACAATGATGTACATGAAGCAATTTAACCAGATGCTGATCTTCCAATCAGATTACTTAAACTAACTATTGTTGTTTCAAGATTTCTAACCGCCATCTCTTAAGCTCGGTTGACTTCGTATTCATGACGATTTTGGATAGTTCACACATACACAAAGATATATTGGATGATTTTTAACTTGCGAAATAACCAAAGCCGCAGATCTGAACTTGCAGCTCCCCTGGTAGCGCGCTTATTACCAAATCGTAGGTGGCATTCACGATTGTGGTTTCCAGTCCCACAGTGACTGGGCGAATTTACCATCTGAATCTTTTCTGAACCATTGTCATGGACAGTAGATGGGAAGCACAGTTGTTTACTCATTGGCTTCAGGTGAATACAGACAGTCCTCCCTACCCTAAGGAAATCGATTTTCCAGTTCATATTATGCTTAACTATATGGTTACGAGACGTTCAGGTTAAGTGAGGATGATTTTTATCATTTGCTCGTATGTTACGTTTTGTGGTTTCTACTGTCAGATTTTATTTAGAAGCAGTTCGGTCATTCCATCGTATCGAAACGTGGTTTATCTGAGTTCGCACTGTTCGATGAGGTTTGTGCGCGCGTTTTCTAGCCCCGACAGTTTTTGTGCTCCGTTAGCCATAGGTTCGATAATAATGAAAAGAATACTAGTATCAGGAAAATTGTTCGATTGTCATCAAAGTTGACCGTTCACGGACTGGCACGTAATAACCCCTCCCCCCCCGCCCCTCTTCCTTTGTTCCACCAACTACCTGGAATGTTTCAAGGGTGTGACGAACTTTCGTCTCATTCAGTCAAAAACAATCCAGTCAGAATGTTCACAGACTTAATCTATTCAACTAATACCGTGTTTGGCTGGGCACGTCATTAGTCAGAAGATCGCTCTGCGTTATTCTCATTGTACCCGGTGCGGCCAATTTCCAGTGTTTGGTTATGTCATCTTCATCCGTTATCTGTGCGCGCATTTGTAAAAAAGAAAAAAGGTGGATTCGATTCGCGCGAGTTGCCTTGGCTAGACATACGTATCTGTCGAGCCGAGGATCTCCCATTTAGTCAGACGAGAATGGCAAGTATTATGTCCTGGATCGGACAGTTCGTGCTATCGTTACACTTGTGCAGCCACAATAAATTCCGTTTGGTTTATTTCGTCTGACACTGTTGTGCGTCCCACCAGTGCGCAAAAATGCGGTCGAGCGAGCATGGACAGTACACCACAAATAGATGCCCAGATAGACAAACAGATTCAGTATTACGGTTATGTCCTCTTATATTAGTTATTTAACCTTGTCCTTTGTAAATTTCAGTCTGTTCCTATCTTATCCCGAAAACTGCTAAGGGACATTCCCTGGATGACTTTATTAGATGAATTTCAATCAACAGTACTGCATTTCTGTTTTTCTTCACCAAATTACTGATATTCAGGCTGCAATCGAACTTCCCTTCATGTTCATCGGTGTGGGTTGATTACCAAACGTTGATCGTTGTGTTCTGTATTTTTGACGAAAAGAATCCACCTACGCAACTACTGAGTGTATCATGAATGATGTAACTGCTCCATGCTTTCAGTGGGTCTCAGGCTCAAGTCGTAAAGAGGTGGAGTTCCATGGAGAACATTAATCAAAGAATGAATACGCAGAATGTGGAAAGTAAGCTTACCAGAAGTTTGATCACAGACTTTCGCAACATAGCCTCCACGGTCTACGACTTTGAGCCATTTCCGACAAGGTGTTAAACAACGCTAGCCGTCATTCTCAAGGTCACCGGTTACTCGAGTACTAAAGACCGAAGGAAGCAAGCCTCATAGTCAACGTTTTGACCGACAAGTACCCCGTCATAGCTTTTCCAATCAACCCCAGGATCCGCGAGCAATGCACGACGAGGGGTCGATAGGGAGGCACTCGTAATACATGTATTCACCAATGAAGCGGGAGGAGTGATGGCAGCACACATACGGAGAGCGCGGCACATCCGGTTCCAAAAACGCGTATACGAAATGTGGACTCAGTGTTTCCACCATACTTGTGAAATGCTCCTCAGTTAACTATGATCGAAAGCGCATAACCGGTCAAAATCGGCTGCTCGAGCATACCAGGTCTCGCAACCGTATAGACGCACACTGTATACAGTAGCATTATACAATTTATCTTTCAAAGGTTTAGAGACGTCTCGTCGTCTGTACTGGTAACGAAGATTACAGAACGCCGCCTGAGCCTTCGCTGTTTGGTTGTCGACCTCATCTCCAACCTTCCCATCAGCATTTATACAACTTTCCAAGCAGACAAACTTCTCGGCAATTTTTAACCGGTCACGACGAATGGTGAGTGCGGGAGTGGACGTTTGTCATTATTTTAGTGATACTTTTCACTTTGACGATAAAAAGTATATTCCGTGACGCGAGACGGTCAATGCGAAACTGTTCAGAACGCGCCACACCACAGTAACATCATCACAAACTAACGCAATGTTCTCTGCGTAATCTAATGGTGAAAGTTTGTCCCCTCTTGAATTTTCCACACTTTTCGTATGATGTAGTAAATTTCAAATATGAGAGTGCACACCTATCACGAACATCGCTTCCAGCTGAAAAGGAAGTCGACAATGATTCATATGCTCACACTCGGCCTGATATCCGACGGTATAGCGCCTGAATCAGTTAACCAGGCACTCTCTAACGATGTAATTCAAGCGAGCCGGGCAAATGCTACTCGGATGCCCAAGAATGACTACCGCTGGTCTGTGATGTGTTTAGCGGAACTGAGGCATCTAACGGGAAGTAAAAGGTTAATCGATGCACCGGGAACTGAGAAGAAAATTTGACTGTTTTTCGCGTTCTAAGGTCAACATATGGAGACTTATAGAGGCTAACAGCCTCAACGAGAATGATATCAAATTCACCCCACGGTGGTTGGAGAAAACGCCGAATGTCTTCATCTCGTAGACTGAAATGATAGACGCACAATTCCAGCTTGATGGAGCGCTTTCAGTTCTAACGTAGTGATCTCGGACCACATTTTGGTTACTTTTGCGGGACTTCTTTGTTCCCCGCCGATGTTCAGCACAACTTGGACACTGAAAGGCAATCATTTTGCCAATTCAAAAGAGGTTGTCTTGTTAGTTTTGTCTATCAGGGCTTACGATTGATAATGATGCTGTTCCCGTAATAGGGGATAAGCACACATTCTTGACAGCTTGAACCAAGTTCAAGAGATGCGAGGACTTCTCATAATGATGGCAAGTGAATCAAATGCATTGGCGCCACGGAGAAGCAATGTTAGACTTGGGCCAGTAAATTAAACAATGGACTCCGTTATTGGCCTCACATGGTAACTTTTTTGCTGATTTTCTTATCAAAGACACGAAATTGATAAGTATAACGACTGGTTTGTGGGTATACCATAAAAAACCTTAGTTGGTGTTATGGAATTACTGCTTGTAGCTCCCGTACCGAGTTAGCTCAGGGTTACGCGAAGGATAAAAACAAATAGTACACAGCTGCACGGTACCGGACACCTCTTCATTTTTGGTGGTTAGTCGTGACCAAAGTGAACACAGGATCACTGAATATGCAGTCGAGGCAATGTTTGAGGACGTGGTGGGTTTTCGTTTAAGTCTGCGGACAACACCTTGACGTGGCGAATGCCACCCACCAATAAACAAGACCACCGTCCCTTATGGCGTACTATCTACTCGGCAAAGTTTTCCCTAAGAGGCGAATGAACTGCACAATAAACCACTGGCTCGTCCGGAATAACCCAGCCGTCTTGAAGTTTGAGCTTGGGTGACCAAAGACTAGAAGTGCATTTTTGAACAAAAATGTCGTTTGAGGTCCCGTTGGGTGACCTTTCAGTCCTTTCTGGGTGTCCAAATAGTACAACTGTCCCGAACAGTGGTGGGAGACTACTTCACACCCTATTCCCGAGAATTATCATTTTGAGAATAACATCTATGGAGCTGATTTATCCTCCTAACTAACTTTTGTAAGACTATCTCCCACTGGAGGATAAGTCGGCTCCATGAATGTCGCGGATTACAGCCGACCGTGCGCTGTAGCTGGAAACGAGTTAGGCTAATTTCGCCATCCAGTTTTTCTTCCACTGCGGACAGGCTCTACGGACCGACCGTAGGCCTAAGCTTTCTATATCCTTCTCAACGGTACTGGTCCAAATTTTGAGCTGGTCACCACGAAGAAAGTGCCACCTGGTGCAGGGTTGGGAACGGATTGTTTGTTTGGTTCGTTCCGTCTCAGGTTACCATAGGACATGGTCCATCCACACCGGTTGACAGGCTTGAAAGAAGATGATGAGATCGTCGATTTCGCAGAATCTTCTCCTAATTTCGTCATTGTATACTCTGTCATGTCAATTCAATTTCGAAATACGCCACAGACACCGGTGGTAAAGCGCCTCCAGCCTTCCGGTACCCTTGGTTCCTCTGTTTCGCAGCCATAGCTGAATACGGGACGTATAGCGTCATGGTAGATACGTGCCTTTGTCAAGTGGCATAAGACAGCCGCGGTAAAGTGCGTATCAAAACAAATCCAATCGAAAACCCAAGAGACATCAAATAAGTAATACTATTGCGAAGATACTTTAGAAGCTTGATCTATGAACTTGGTCAGGTTGGGTGAGTCGGGCTTCCTGGTTGGGATTCAAGTGATCCACCCACTCAAATGTCGTGACTAGTGGCGCTTCTGCGTCCACACACTATCTCGACTTCCTGCTGAAGGAGAGCATGGTTAGTGGTTGTTCAGACTTCTCTTTACTGTCCTTTTGATGGGTGGGCGATGCGTTGGACACGAACAACGATAGTTTAATAGATTGTGTTTTCAAGTGTTTTATGTTTGTGATCGCTATTGTCAGGTAGCCACCCACACATCACATTCTAGGATGGCTGAGTTGATTCACCTTGGGCGGATCTTTGAACGGGTCAGTTCCTGAGAGGTGAGATCTCTCCCCTCCCTACTATAGTGACCTTAGTTTTTCAATGTCTGTCTACATGTGAGACAGGATGCGACATGTTCACGCCATGGTTTTATTGTTTTTTGTCTTGTCACGTTACTCCCCGAGGTTCAGTGAGATCCTTTTGAGGTTCAGAAACCGGTTATCTGCTCAAATGTGTGCACACCTCTTCCTTACAATAGTTTATCACCCGTAAACCAGAATGCTAAAAAACGAAACTAAAAATTGGTGATTTTTGAGTCTACCGACCACCTTGACGTAAACCGGTCATATAGTGCACTAAATGCTGACAAGCACATCCTGTTTTTCTACGGTTCTTCAACCAAATCATTTGGAGTGACCAAATTTTCCATGCTTGTGTCAACCCAATAACATCAAATATTCATGGCCTAGATACTGAGCAAAGTTCCTCGGAGGGTGCAAAATGCGATTAAACTTACCTCCGAGCGAATTGACAAAAACAACCAGCTGCTCGTGAAATACTACGACATTTGTCATTATTGGTTCATATTCAGTACTCAAGAAGGCTTATTCACACGTTATTGAGTAGTTTTCACGTCAAATGTGGTTCATGAAGGAAGTCAACTCAGGCTTTACGCTTTGGTTAGAATTAGCATCTTATCATTTATCAAAACAGAACACTGGTACGAAATCCAAGGCTTTTTGGGTTGGGAGAGTGAAAAATTCTTGCATGCAAAAAATCCGCGATAGGCAGATATCCAAGAAGAATTCCAGATCGTCAAATACTATCAGTAACTTTTGATGGGTCCAAATCACTGTGCCGTGAAGAGAAACCTTGCAATTCAAATGAAAATCCATGAACAGAGTATGGTAAAACTCTTGCGTCATGCATTCAACCAAAATACAAGTGCATCGAAGTTGCAAACATCCTTATAATTAAAAGTATTTGTTAGGGTTTATAACGGTTATATTCTGAATCACGTTTACAGTACGGAAAAATGAGAACAGTGCTCTGGATGAATGGTCGTCATGTTTAAAATCGAGAGGAATGGGGAAGAATGGAATGATTTGACATTTAGCCGTGAGGACGTTTGATTTCGACAATTGTAATGGAATCGTGTGCTACCGGCACGAAATCAGCAATAGCAAGCTAAACTCCGGTCGTCGGGCCTTTGTTTGTGGTTCCACGATGGTCTGTGGTGCTATGTTCAAGAGTGGAAAAAGTAAGATAGCAATGCTGGAAGGGAAATAGACGTTTGATTCCTCAATAAGAACAGAAGATTTCGGAGGACCGATTAGGATTCATGATACTTCAACATGTCCATGAGGCCATAAATATTGCCAGCCTCAATCGAATGTGGCTAATGCACTGAAACACTAAGACCGTGGACTGACCCGCTCACAATCCGAACTTGAGCTCGATTGAAAACATCCGGGATCTTTTGGCGGAGTCAGTCTATGTGGATGCAAGGGTCTTCGGCACTTACCATGAGCTGACATCTGCCATCGTCGATGAATGGGATAACATAGAACATCAATAAAAGCATGCCTAATCGTCTTATTCCAATCATCAGCCCCGTCATCCAATCCGAACGGAGTACAACTGTATGCTATCGGGCGCGTTCCCAGGTCACGGATAGGGGAACGGCCGCACCTAAGGTTAATCGTGAATAGGGTGAACTCACCAAATGGCTGTCGTAAACGATCAGCGGCAATACTCGGGGATGTGGTGGGTTTTTCACTTGGCTAGCACTACCCACTCTAATACACCACGTGCATTTTCTGACAGCTCTGTGACGTGGCCCATCCCTAAATAAGGCCATAGCTCTTTGTCACGTTCCACTTAGCCGACAGTTTTTCCCAGAAGAGGCGAATGAACCAGACGGTTGGCCTCCGGCTCATATGAACCAACGCCACGGCCTTGTAGGACGCGCCTGGCTACGCACGGGCTAGAGCTACGTCCTCGAATAAAAAGGCCCAATCTGGACCGTGAGACCCGGCCGTATAACAGCGCACAACGCAGACAGCTTTAAAAGATAGCACCGATACGATGGTTGAATGTTCTCCTGTTTTCCTCTCTCCCATTTTTGTAATTGTTGATGTTGCGTTGACATCATGCTTGATTTCAAGCGGGTGTAAATTAATATTAGTAAGTTAAGTAAATAACAATAAAGGTCATTGTATTTTCTAACCAGCCATTTGTTTGAGTCATTCGTCCAGGTGTGGGTTTTAGCAGCATTTCGCGACGGTTGAGGCACATTATCCGAGATAAACCAATTTATCTGGGTCATTTTTAGGATCCGTGTGCATATGTAATGTGGCAGTAGGTTGACACATAAGTACGCCAAATTTTGGAGGTCGGAAAATGTTTGGTTGAAAAGGATTCGTAGAGAATCGGTTGGGGCTTAATATAATTTCACGCATCACATAATATATGTGCACGTCACTTTCGTTTGGTTTTTACACCTTAGAACTGAGTACTAAAGGAAATCATTGATCCACTGCAAACTTCCAGTTGATGTCGCATTCTTTATCACATTGGTTTTTCACCATTTTTGACTGATGTAATCAAATTTAATGCCTTTTTTGTTCTCAATGCGGTTACAGCTTACTTGCTCAGCCATACAAATGGTTTAGTTCCCTGATATTTTCTTATTTGGCTACTTGATAGCCTTCGTCCGATAATGATGACGTTGGGTAGTATGCCTGGTTTTTCGTCCCGTTCCTTTTGAGTACTTTTTGGCTCTTGCACTTTTTTCTACATCTTGGAATAACTGCTGCTTTGTGAAACGTCCAGCTTCCAAGAGATTTATTGCGAAACAATTTGCTGAGGATGCGTTTTAACCTAACTCAATATCCATACCAAATAGTGGCAAACATTCAACGTCCCACTGAGAATGACAAATAACAGATACGTAATTTGATAGTCGTATGCAACTCTGAAATACTTATGAGATGTGATTCAGTTGAACTTGCCAAGAGGTTCATTTGGGAGGGGAATTTTTCTTCCAATCAGAACTGGGACACCAATGTCGAAGGAGGTTATTAACCCCTAGTAAAAGGCAAAAGTACAGTCCGGGAATTTCCTTGTGGATAGATTCTACAGATCACATGATGATACAGCTTTTATTCCCTTCCACTATCGAACAAAATTGGAAACCAGGGCCGAAAGATACAGATTGATGGTGAAACACATAATGCCGTCCGCCACGGCTTTCCACTATTGGCTTGCAAGGTTTTAAACCATATTCTGTGAAACATTTTCTAGGAAACTATTCCGCCGTTGATATGATCCACATGCTAAGCGTCATCGGTCAGTTTTGTGGTTCAAGCCCAACTAAGGATATCATCCACGCTCCAGCGTCACACGTGTTCTACCAACCGAAGCACGAGGCTAAGCTGACGATATCAAATATTTTGCGATCCGTGGTGTGCAGAACAGTAAACTCCTTTTTGTCCTAAATGAGGTAGTTCGTTACAAGCTCTCTAAGGAACAAATCTTCACGCATAGGATCAATCAAACTTATGAAAATACAACAGCTAATTCGTTCACCAAGCCGTATAAAAACAAGGAACAGGACGTCTTATAAATTTCTCCCACTAGCGCACTTGTATTCAGGTTCTCTTGGAAAGCAGCATTGTCGACCGGATCGTGTATAGACAAAAACACAAGTGACAGGTTGAAGTATCACTTCTGATTGTCCTCAGAAGAATCGCTCCGGCCCTCAATCTTTTTCGGTTGAAACGCCTGACAGATGAACCGAATAGGGTGGAGAATAACTGAGATCTTGAAATCACACATTACTGAGAAGAGGAGGTGACGATGATATCATCGAATTTCGCAATCCAACCACTCCCGTTCGACTATTCCAGGCGTCAACAACCTTCATTAGGCCTAGTTTCTTTGCAGTTTGCAATTTATTGTGTCAGGACTGCAGGGTATGAGAACTTAGTGGGACCTAATCGGTCAGTTTTCTCCTATGAATTCGGGGGTCAAATATTAGTAGTCGTACTAGTAGTGGTACAAAATCTTACAACACACTCGAGTATGATGATGATCTCAACACTTCTGTCATTGTTATTTTGACTTGAACATCTTGGCTGTTTCGGACCCGAATGATGAGACTGACGCCTTGCTATTGACAAATTGTTCTGGAGATAAATTCATTGAATTTGGGGAATAGAACAGGGATGATTAATTATCCGAAGTCGAAATTGTTATTCTGGCGGGTCAGAAACACCCGAAACTCTTCTCTACTGAAGTAATTCAATTGCGCTGGTTTCACGATTAAAATTGCTCGATGAATGCACCATTCTCTGCTGGATCACTTGTCATAAAAGCTTTTCATAGGGCAATTGTTGACTGATAAAAAAACAAATGTTTTTCTTTTGTTTTAACTTGAGAAGAAGGATTTTTACGCACTAGATTTGTTCCCCCCATTATCTTAAGCAAAGCACATAGAACAGTGAAAAAACCTTTCCGTCGAACCAAATACGGTCGATTCGTATGAACAATCCAAAGCAGAAAAGCTTAAAGATGGAATTTGTGGAGTTTTTTTCAAAGGGGTCTATTGTTCTCAAACCAATACTTTCAGAAAAAATACTCCCGCACCCTTGTTGACTGTTTGAGTGATAGGTCTATTGTATGAAACTTGGAGCAGTTGTTGTTGAAAATTACCCTCCCAGGGATGGATTGCCAGCATAGGATACTGCCCCGAGATGACTCATGCCACTCAACTAAGACCTTCGTGTGATTTAAACGGGACTAAGCTCCGTGAAAAACGTGTCTTTTTCCATCTTACTATAGAATAGTCATTTTATGTGTAGAAAATTGATGAGCGCACCGAGTCTGATCTGAGTTGTAAACACAGAGGTCTTTCTTCACATCTGTTTGACCAATCATTGCTCGAAAATATCATGGATGAATCGATAGATATGGATGGATACACGTTGATTGATCTGATTTTGTTAACTTCCAGTTCAGTCCAGGTCAGTCATCTCAACCGTTGACTTCGCACGTTTGTGCGCCGATTTTAGTGTTGGTTACTACCTTGGAGTTTCATTGAATCGGGTGTGAAATAAATGGATGCACAGAGAGCAGATAAACAGCTCAGAAAGGCACTAATGAAAATTCTGTAGACAAAGAAAGAGTTTGAGTGCGAGCACACGACTGACCACGGCACCCAACCATGTCACCTAATTTCTCCAACCACCCAATAAAGGAATCACGTAAATCCTAATCGGTAAGCTCAACATACTCCACACAACCAACTCCAACGGCTAATGTTTTCTTACCTCTTCGTCATCTCGTGAACTGGTCACTTCAATTAATCTTACAAGTGCTACCTGCCTGGAAGAACAACACACAATTCGGGGAGTTTATCCACGAGCATTCATAAAACATCTGTATTAGTTAGGTAATGAAAATCCACCTACACTTTTTGCATCCAAGGGTTCAACGCCGTGAGCCCGAATCGAACTGACGACCATCCGCTTACTAGACAGATGCTCTACCAGCAGAGCTATCATGGTACGGCCAGTCGGGTACGAATAACGCAAGTGAATATCCAATGATGCGCCAGCCACCATTCCAATGAAACACAGGAATTGTTCTGGTTTTAATCGCTGAGCTGGTCTCGTCGGTCAGTTCCCATTTGGACGAACAACGCACGACTGAATGCGATTCCCGCTCGTGACATTGGATTTTTTGATGTGATAAATACAAGTGGATTTTCCATTAGCTATAAGATTCCCGGCTCCTCGTGTCCGTGAATACAGTCTGTGTATACATGTAAGTGTGTGATATTCGACAGCACAGCGTTATCGGAAATTTTGGCAATCAGCCGACGTTCCAGGTTACCACGGGTAACCTTTCTCCGGCCGTGGTCAAGCGTTTATCATCGTGGACTCTGGACATCTACGATCCTGATTTGATTCTCGCCACCGCTGGCTAGTTTCCCATTTGACAGCCTTTCACTTACTGCGGCCTTCCTCCAGAAATGTTGTACATTGTTGTACAATAAACTTAAAAAAGTAGAAACAATATTTCTTTTTCAGTATTTGAGATCGGTTTACAATCGATGTAAACCAAAAACGCGATTTTACCGAATACCAAACACTCACACGTCACTTTTCGCATCAGTTTTTCCAATGCACCCCGAACCTGGACTCCGCAATTCCGACAATCGTAAACATGTGTAAACTGCAGTAAATTTTTAATACCATGCAGTTCGTCTGGAGACGAACTGATCTGGAGTTCCGAAAATACTTTACACCTAACCTCAGTACTGTTAATACGATTTTCGCCCCGTATTCGATCAGTGTTGTGAAGACATTGAGGTTATTATTATTATTATTATTATTATTATTATTATTATTATTATTATTATTGTTATTATTATTATTATTATTATTATTATTATTATTATTATTATTATTATTGCTGCTGCTGCTGCTGTTAGAAACCCATCTTGCGCAATAATTCTCGTCATCGGAAATAAAAATCGCAGAAAGCAATTACCATTGGTTACCGAAATTCTTAGTTTGCATAACAGTTGCATTATATCGATAACGAGTTTATATTTCATGCGCTCCCTATTATTTTTATTTGGCTTCACCTATTCGTAGTTGCTTTTATGTTGGTGATAAACTATCACCGTTGTGCGGTTCGCTTTTTGCATTTCGATTGATTCCTGACCCTGGAGATTTCACGAAGGTGGGAAAGAAACGGGAGGCAATTGATCGTTTTTCTGTTATTGCTCGAAGTGGTTCATAAGGGATGCAACATTACAAGGTTGAAAGAAGTTCAGATCATCACAGTTACATGGTTTTTTTGTCTCCTTAGGAGTTCTTTTGAAAAGCCGACTTAAACAAACACTTTTGTCTCGGTTGCCTGATACCTACTGCCTCGTTCACGAGAGTAGTTCAATTGGTGATCCTGGCTTGTCATTACTAACCGGGAGGGGGGGGGGGAGAGTAACTTTCTCCATCTCTCTTCTCTGTTTTCTGACTTATACATTTCAGCGTAGTCCATATAACCAAGAAAAACGAGTGTTATTATACCTGGTCTTAGCACTCAGTTTAACTTATCAGTATAGGGCTATCAAACAAACACATTTAATTGACCAAGGTCACCCCAAATTGACACCCACCCCCCTCCCACGGCACGGTGAAACTACTCGTACGTAGTCAGTCGTTCAACGTACATCGGTATTCTGTTTCTAATGATATATTATGTTGTTCGCGGGATGCACGCATCATTAAAGTCCAGGAGATTCAGTCCATGTTCTCCTCCAAGACCGGCGAGCAGTCAGTAAATCGGCAACTCTGACGAAGTCACTACGTCTATGGTCTGACAACGGAACCAATGAGAAATTTTTCCAATGGTGTCACAGTGCTAGACAATACACTCTCCTAGGCGGTTGGTCGAACTACTATAGTCATGTGGATGCTTGGACTACCACGCTGATGCATGCGGTCCGGTGTCCCTGTGACGATAGAGCTATTCATTTGTTAGTTTATCCGGTCAGCTCTAAATGGAAACAATGCAATTCTCCTGTGCCTTGACACCCTATTTGTGTGCACATATATCTAGCTAGTTAGCCGGTGTCTGTTTTGACCAACATATGTACCTTTCCCCCTCTACAGTCTATGTTCTTGAATGCACAAACTTTTTCATTTGCGGACTGGTGCGTGTCTACCTATCTATCTATCTATCGCACACACACACACACACACACACACACACACACACACACACACACACTGTATGTGTTTGTCCATCATTTCGAAATGGTAATCCGAATACAGTAAAAACACTGAAAAAATCTTTTTTGAGTGACGCAGAGTCTCTTCCGACGTAGCCCTGGAAAACAGTATATTCCTTTGTTTTTCATGCCCTTGATTGCTTGCTTCGGTCGATTCGTTCACTTGTCATTTGTTCACCTGTTTCGTTTCTGTTTATCGGATCTTGTCAGTTTCCGGTTCCCTCCCCCCCCAATCTGATTGCGTCATGTTAAGCTTCAGTTTGGGGAATAATGTTCATATACGTATAAACCTCAGCAGTCATTCCCTTTTCCCGCCCCCCTCCCCCTCGGTACCCTCATCTGCCTTTGTTGAGGCTGCGTCATTTCGGTACAGGTAAATTACTACGAAACATATCCTAACCATGTAGAACACCAGTTCACCGATTGAATGTATGTCGCATAAATGTCGCTCGACTACTGTGGGGACTAGTTGTAATTATCGTTTCCCGTTTACCTTCGTCATTGTCGGCTGCAGTCTTGTTTCACCCTGACGCGATTCACACGAGGTCAAGCGATCAAATCCCGTCAGTTTACGTTTCACCGTTGTTCTCTCCTGAGGGCTTAGTGACCGATATCTAATCTGTGACCCCGTGGGTTCGTTATGCCGTCACATAGGTGAACTGTGTGCACCGATCGATCATATGTTACCAACCTCAGTCATCTGTGGTGTTGGCCTGACGTTCGCTTGTGTATGAAAGGTTGGATCTAGGCTGCTGCATTTAGGCCGTGTCCTCTGTGCGGTTCAGAAGCGTGGCCACTGCGAGTGGAAGAAGCACGGATATTGTCGGTATTTTAACATTGGTTTCTTGACAGCATTATTCATATTATGCGGGAATACAGGATCAGCAGCACTCACATCAGACGAAACAAATCATTTTATGAAATACCGAAGTTCATCATGGTCGGCCTTTTTTTGCGCATGTCCCCGGATTTAACCCATGGACGTGCAATGTTTGCTGGGACAGGTAGTGTAATGTGGGGCGTTTTGGGTGTTGTTGAAGCGGTCCGCCTACTCAGTGGCTTAAGACATTGGAGTATATGGCTAGGTGTCGCGACTAGTAGCGTTCTTTTATATGCACACGCTCTCTATCTGCCGAACACCGATTATCATTTCTTTAAAATGATATTTTATCCTGGTGATTGTTTTGATTTCCGAAAGGAAACAACTAGAATCGCTGTATCTTGCGGATCTTTCGAAACCGAACTGGACTGGAAGGGTCCCGGGAATGTGACTTCCATTACAGTATTTGGTGTTGGGAATGCAGTTCCCCGTCTGTATGGTCTTTACGTGAATCTGTGCTACAAGTCTACGAAATCTACCGACTGTTAGAACGCTATTGATGATGTCTACTTGAATGCGCGCTCCGGACGAAAAAGTCATTCGTCTCTTCAATAGTGGATAGCATCTATATCCCAACTAACCTATTCCAAATAATTGATTCGGTCGATGGAAAGTTGAATAAATCGATAGGAATCGGGTCACCATTCACGGTTGTATGTTCCATATGTGCGTGCATTCCAACTGTACACCCAAGGAAGCTGCCCTTCTTAACAGTTAAATATATTCATGCCCTTGTTGGTGTCACAACTGCCCGCCCACAAACACAGAAACACTAGCAACGGGTAGGTCGAGGCACCTTCCCGTTTCGGTTGGCATCATGTGACGTTGAGGTCTTGTGTACAGACAGGTTTGAACCAGCTACCTTTTCGCGCGTCTGACGCAAATCATCGGTCTTTTTAGTACGTAGTGAAAGCCTTTCATTCGCATGGTCGGATGAACACTTTGTTAAAATTTCTAGTTAAGAGTCTCTGTTTTATAAATCCCACAGAATTGCATCCGCCATCCTCTACACAAAGTTTGTTCTTTTCTATTGCATGAAAAATCTGTTTTCACCACTGTCAACTTTGAAACTCCAGCTCGAGTACATACGGGGCTAATAAGTTATCGTGAAACGAACCGTTGTTTTCGGTTTTAACGGCCATGCGCACGAGAAGATGTAGACCCGTACACACACATACTACGCGGACAATCGATCCGTATCCCTTTCGTACACGGATATAGGCCCGCACGGTGTTGATATTTACTCAGGCCGGACAGTGTTGCCTGATTCATCCCCCTGACCTTCCCGAATGGACGCGTGGCCTGATCATGAAAGCTCATGTAACTGTTTTTACTACTTACTTACTTACTTACTTACTTGTCGGCCTGCCTGATTATTTAATCACTGACTGCGACCGGAATTTTAATTTTTCCACCTTTAGTTTCGAGCAGAATACGAACAACAAAACTATGTTTTCTTGACAAAACAACTTTTCTCGAAGAGCCATGCATAATAGCTATTCCTTCCGGAGATACTAGGGGTTTTTTACTGGTAGACACGTATCTCAGCTTTACTAAGTACTGCCGCTCATTGCCACTCCAGTAAGACACAGGTGTCCCTAGCATGTTTTGCTAATTCAGCGTAAACATCCACAAAGATCGTTTTCTACTGTGGACACAAAAATGAGCTACTGTTTTTCCTTGATATTGTCAGCTGAAACTTCAAACTTACTTCGATGTTTTTTCTTCAAAAAAGTCATTTCAGCAAGAGATTTCCTCTATCATCGTCGAATGGTTCTTGTTGTGTTGTCGTTAGTGATGATGGTTGAATTGTTTATATCTCAAAATAGCAAGTCCGAGGTGCGTGGCTCAAACCAGGCGACCTCCGATTGATTTTGGTGGCAGACATCGATCCCTTTATTGCCAGGACTGTGAAGTATACCCTTTGCATCTGATTCGTGTTAGAAACAGGAAGTGAAGACCACTGATCTTTCGGCTAGTAAATTCCAAATCAATGCCTTCCCTAAAAACAAATTTGTAATGTGGTAAGCCCCGTCAAATTGGATGCAGGAACTCGGAGGTGTATCCCGAGGAAGCCGTCCATTTGCGTTTAACTCCTCGATATCCTAGCACTCTTCCAATGCACCATATGCGATCTACAGCAGGAAATTTGCATGATTTCTGGCTTCTCATCTTGCTTTCTGCTCTTTGTCACTTCATGTTTCTATTCATTTTGCCATTGACTCGATGATTCTGGAAAGTAAGAGTGACTTTCCCTAGCTATACCTGCCTACCGTTTCCCAATCTGGAAGGACCCTTTTCCCTCCACTTATTTTCTTTCCAAATTTGTGGTTTTTGAACCAGCCTTATTTTCATTCTTAGAATGTAATTTAAAACTTCCTCTTTTGACACTCTTCTTCACCGGTCCACATTATGTATGACTTCGTGAAATCTACGAATAGATTTAAAAACACTCTTTTATGGCAATTCAAGTTTATTCATCAATGATGAGGTAATTTTCGTTGTAGTCGATTGGTTTCATCATTTTGCTTATCTAATTCCTGTGCTTCCGCTCTTTCTCTCTCCATACGTGTATTTTGGTACCCTCCTCACCGTCGTTCCCTGTGCTGGACTTGCGCGCGAAAATTCTCTTACAGGATCTTGAACCGATCCGAGCGCTTCATTGTCCAAATCGAACGCAGCCCTACACATTGGAATTGTATTTGATCGTCGACGAGGTCTTGGTGAGTACCGCGTTATTCAAAAACGCTTTCTGCCGCTGATGTTGTTCTTGGTGTTGTTGTCGTTGCAGATTTTGTAGTTCTTATTGTTTATGTTGTGCTGGTAACGATCGTGTCCTGTTTGTCTTCCACCAGATGAGCTGTTTTAAGGCCAAGACCGACAATCTAGAAATTACTGGTTTCCGTTAGATTGTGCACAAAGGTGTGTGTGTGTGTGTGTATGTGTGTTTGTGTGTTTGCATTATTGCGTTTGCCGGTGTGCACGTTTCTCGTTCTTGTTGTGCAGAAGAACAGTAGAGTAGATTAGAGTAGAGTATCGTCAAGATCCGAATCGTGTTTTCTTCTGTGCGTCTACATGCACGTGTGAGAAAGTCCACGAGGATCAAATCAAGAGAAACGTAGTGCAACTTGACCAATGCGGAAGGCTGTTTTCATTGTCGTGCATGAACACGTGTTTCGCACATGATTATCCGTGTGTGATACGGAAGCACCGATGAGTCAGTCACACGAACATCACTGTCATCTCGAAAGTTTCGTAACTATATGGAACCTCATTGGTTTATCGGAAATTTCTGTGCACATTCCTGGTTGCTTTGTGGCTATATAACTCCTCCGTCCTGCACTGTAGGTTCCGTGTCAAACTAGTTGGTTTGTGCATAATGCCAAAGCGAGTCCAGTCAAAACCTGAGACGGATTTGGGAAAACTGCATGATACTATTGCAATCTCTGTGAATGAGTAATCAAATTAAACACTTCAAAGCGCGTTGAAGCAGTCAGGTCAGTTCTTCTCTATGGTTCAAAAACGTGGACATTGCAGGTGCAAGATAAACCAAGATTGTCTGTATTCTAACACCGTTGTCTTCTTAGCATTGCTCGTATCTGGGGGGAATACCGTATCAGTAGCGCTGAGGTTCGGCCCAGAGTCTGAGATACACTAACCAGAACATTAGATGAAACTCTTAAGCTCACCGGGCTAAGGTGGTTGGGATATGTGTTGTGCCTGTCGCTGAGGAAGGCAGTGATTGCAAGATGAACGGTGGCGGCCAGTCCATGACGTCAAAAAGAAAAGTATGAAAAGCCCAACGAGTGGACTTAACCACGTGTGTCAGGCTTTTTGGGTGCGATCCAAAATAGCCCGTGGTTGAAAACACTAGAGGATACGGCTAGATGTCGTGATCAATGGCGCCGCCATATTCACAAACTTTTTTTTTATTGACTTGATGGTACCACATTTAGTTCTCTGCTTACTCTTTTCCTACTCTTGCATTTTGATGATTTCCGAGTTCGGATCTCCACCGAAAGATAGCAACCAAAACGGATGCACCCAGTGTATCGCGGATTGTGCTTGAACTGAACTGAACTGAACTGAACTGAACTGAACTGAACTGAACTGGAAAACTTCAAAAAGAAGTCCAATAAGGGAGTGGGGTTAATCATTCTCCGACTGTTCGGATCAAAGTCGCGCAGCACCGAGAGCAAATGAGACGAATCATGAATGAGAAAAATCACGTCGATGGGGCAAAAAAAAATAAACGCCTGCTAGGGTTCGTTTTATAATGAAATAAATGGGATTCTTATGGGATTCTGAGCGACACTAAGCCCAGTAAATCAGTTCTGTTAACCCTGAAGCCGCATTTCGCTCGGCTCCCCAAAATAGGGTGAAATGTCTTCGTGTATGATGGAGGCGCGTTTGACTTTTCCCAGTCTCGATTATCTGTCACGTTAACGTCCTCCGGTGTGATTGAGAAAGATGCATACGCTCCGAGTGCAGGACAAACGAAGTTCGTCGTAGCACGGCTCGAATCTGGTGCGAACACCGCATAAGCAATACTGATGTCAGGCGTAGAGTATTAGACACAAAAAACAATTCACGTGATGAAGCACTAAATCTTACGAAGTTAGAGTGTATGGGACATGGGTTACGCATGTGTATTTGAATTATTGGTTAAATGGTTGTATGCGCTATCCTTGGATTAGCCCCGTTTCACCTTGCGGTGGTGTTGTGTTATCAATGATTTGAACGCGTGCGTTCGTTTGATGAAGTCATCCCGTTGAATCGTTTAATCATTGTTTTTTGAAGTCAACCACTCGACGGTGTATGTGTCTCTTATCGTTGGTGACTAAGAGCCCGCACGTGGACGGATAAACACAATAGGACTTAACATTGAGATGAAATGGTTCCTTCACTAGCGGTGGTCATATCGAGAATAACAATTTTGACGTCGTGTTATTTATGACTGGATGACGGAGCCAGAATCCATTATAGCGGTAATATGCGTAAGAAAATTCCTAGAGCGCATCAGTTTTCATGCGGTGATACAAATGGCTTTCTCTGAGACTGGTTAGCAATGCGTGGACAGAAATGAGCGTGGATATCTTTTAACCGAGAATGTTTTGAGCGGAAACTTGCACTTGTCTTTCTCTAGCTAAAACCTCATGTGTCTTATGAAACATAGATCGGAAAAGCTTCATATTGTGCTCTATTGAATCGAAACCAGTAAAGTGAAAATATTCTCCTGACCGTGTAAAACTTTCAACCGAAGGTCCTCCTAATTGACTCTTCTGCCCGTCGATTAGTATCCCCATCTGGGTGGATCTTGCATTCACCCCCGATCTCAGTGTACAGCCCACTGTCTAACTAAATGCTATGAAGCAATATTTGACAATGCGGTCACGCCTCGGGACAAATTCTGTTTTCCGATTTTTTTCTCAGCACCTTGCCACGCAAATGCCTATTTTGTGCAGTTCATCTCTAGGACTGTTCAACATATTTAACGGTCAGAAAGGTGTACGGTTTTCATTCGTTACACCCATTCCTTTCCAAATTTTTCGCTCGAATTTGCTCGACGAATAGGCATACAGGCTACGTCGGTAATTAGCAGTTGCTTTCTGAGACGAATCGACATCTGTTCGCTAGAACCATAACAATTACAGGATAAATGGTACTCCCTGTTTTCGACCCCACTGGTAGTGGAAATTTGCCTGATTTAATAAATAATAACATTGCATTACAAAAGTAACGTTGTGCAGAATGCTCACTCGAATCACCATTGAAAACCCGCGGAAGCACCCAGTGCACAGAGCTGTTTCATCTCTCCTGGGGGAAATCCTCAACTGAAGTGCATATTCAGTGAATGCTAGTGGGTACTCGAACCCTGTGTGTGTGTGTCGTTATTAGTCACCCACATGACAACTAATCTATCTTGGTTGATTATCAACATTTTTTCCGCGTCAGCACTAGCTTTGAATGATGATAACCCATCCACTATCCACACGGTGATTAAGTTTACTCAGTCAGCCATCGTTGTTCTCTTTCACTTAACAGACCTCTTCTGTTCAGCCACGCTGACTCATCGAATTCATTGCATTTGTGTGATGTAAACTTTCGTTGTGTTCACGCATCATTGCAGTCGGAGAGCATGAAATGGCTTTCCACGACACAGACAAGAACTTTCTGAAACTCCATCAACAATCATCTGTCTTTGGATCAAAATCCCAAAAACCAGTAACTGAAATTTGACAGCCTGAAAGTCACACCTGATCAAATCGCGCACTCACGTTTCTACGAATCGCCGCTACTAGAATTCATTTTTGTTGCTTTGCTCACTAACTTTTGCATGACCGAGGGTACTACCTGGGAAAACTATCCTTTTTAATACGTGATGAACATGTACGCCACTGATCGCTTGTCAGAATAGCAATTTTTCCCCTACCACTAATTGACCTATTCCAGTATGGTACGATGTGGGGTAGATTCTGGATTGTGTAAGGACTGTTCATCACCCCGGTATACTGGATTGTCAAAATAATCAGTGTTTATGGGATTTTGATTAATACAGCAGCCTCGTAAGGCCTGACAGTTTTTCGGACATAGTCACGTGAGATGATGGGAACTTTTCCAGTCGCAAAAATATTTTCATGTATGATCTTCGAGGCAGATCGAAATTGGTTTTGACAAATTTCCCCCATCTGGCAAGACAAAAATGAGGGCTGGGTAATTGCATGCAAATACCATCGCGATGTAGGACAGCTTCATTCGATCGATCGAATCAAAAGAAAGTAAAAGTTGACATAAATTCGATAATAACCCACCATGAAGGCTGAATTCATCCAAATTCGTTTGTCAAGTCTCGTTAGGAAGTCGTGCTTTTCTAATTGGTCTTGCTCTGTTTACGGCTACAGAGGTCCTGATAAGATCTTTCTCCAACAGAAACAGTGAGAATTTGATGAAATTCTTCCCTCGGGTACTCTTTGCTCCAATTCACAGAGACTGCTCAACGATCCATCGTCGGTTAACTTTGGCAGTGGTTAACTTCATTCCCACCGGGTTGGCTTCCACACACCTGGCCTCTTTTGGCTTTTTTTTGGTTCACTAATCTAAACCTCCCGTGCAGGTTTACCGGCTCTCCGGACCAGTGCAGGGGTTTTCTGTCCTTCATCCCTCATACTCTTGCATTAAGTTTATGAACGGACTTGTGCTTGAAAGAGTAACCTGAAAATGAAAATCTACTTGTCGTCAGAAGTGATGGTTGATATTGACGAGCTGTGTTGCGGATTTCCTAACAGCCGGGTTTTTTGCCTACCCGTGAAAAGTTCACCGTCCGGGTTTGCGTGGAATTTCGGTTGAACTGATCGTTCTTGTTCCCCTTTTTCGTCCAAATTGGCTGTTCACTCACTCAATCCTAGATGGGGAACAGACAAGGCCCGAGAGGCAGACTGAGAGGGTAATTAATATCCATTCCAATGACCAATTCCTAAGCAACCGTAGGTAAGCAAACTTTCAGTTAAACTTCCCTGTCTATACCTGCTGATGGCTGCACAGGACGGATTAGGGCATACTTTTTTTCTCGCAACTAATGGAACTCGTTTTTTCGGATCCAGAGCTTAACATTCACAAACACACGGGAATGTTTTTGCCACATCCGTCATCCACCTTATCCGATCGGCGCAACACTGAGTCTGCGGATCAGCTGTGTCCCGTTTTTATCACAAAGAAAGAAGGCAACAATCAAATGCTGCGTGTCTACACGCTGATGAATAGCTACTGCAGCGGGTCTTATCGTATCTTATCAAGCAATGATAAAAAGTTGTGAAAAGCTATCTTTATCCGTCTCCAGGGCCATCGGAATCAATAAATCTGCCGGTTATCCACTCTTAATTTGTGCGTTACCTCACCAGACGCGTACACAAAGCGCTTATCCTCATCCCACTCATGGAGTTCGCATGGCCAGAGCGAAATAACAGATAATATTAAGGCGTTAACTATTTTGTGCTCCCAGAGTACCTTTGTACGAGGGAACAATAGGATGTCCGAGTTCTCTCCGTTCAAAGATTGAGCTATTCCTTCATGATGATCAAAATTTTCTTCTTCTTGGACAATTTGCACCTGATAGTTACGATCAGAGAATCCTGTTTCAATCTGACTTGTAACTTGATCGAAAAAATTCTCAACCTCTTCTGACTGAACACGCATGGCGACATGTGAACACGATGCAATGTAGATGCAGATCATCACTGCGATTTGTATCCCTTAGTAGATGACTAGCAGAATACCATGGTCGGCAGTTCGGACAAGATCAATCATAGCAATGCAAAATGGTCTTTAATTGTTCCGTTCCATTTTCAAGTGTATTGATTGACGACGAATAGTAATCCACCGCACTGCACAACCTTACACAATGTTCTCGCCTCATTCTACACATGGTCCGGAACTGATAAGTAGAAATCCATTAGGTCAACGGAAACAGCGACGATGCAGAGCAAATTTGAACCTCACAACCGCCGGTCATTCCCCGTTATCCGGTTTGATTGGTACACCAGAGTTACATGTGGGATTTGGGAGATTTCTGACTCCAACTCTGGAGCGGGTCACTGACTAGCGGTTCACATGATCCACCCACCGAACGGTTTGACATGTTAGCCGATATGGCCAGGTGACTCATTCGGTGGCGTACCTTGCACCCGAGCCGCTTCCGAGCCTCCGTGATTTCCATCCATAACTTTCTTTTCTGGTTGCTTACTGTTTGTGCTTCTATTTCTATTGACCAGACGATGCTGAGATGTAGTAACCAAATCCAGAGCGCAGAAATGCGACGTTAATGGTTGAAAGAACTGAACTGAACTGAGCCGCTGGTCAGTTACCCATTCGCCAACCTCTCATTTGTCGGGATTGTGCCTTGAAATTGTTTGTCATATAGGTTTAGTTAATGAAAACTTGTCATTTCTCTCTCTCCGTCTAAGATTACTCTCCATCCTAAATCAGGTAATTTCTTAATCTGTGCTTGCATGTCTTCCCCCACAATGGTTGTACTACTCTCCAGTAATTTCCCTCGGCCTATTGAAGAAAGAGTTTGACTTGATAAGAAGATCTTTGAAACACATCTCTGAGTGCAGTGGCATATTCAGAGATACACTTATTGTTACTACCACTGATACACACTTCCATGCTTGTGGCCAGCTTACTTCAAAAATGTTTTCAGACATACATCATCCTCTAAACAACGAACTTTCAAAAGCTGTCTATAACATGTACGCGCTCAAAGTTCAAATTTCTATTTGCTCATACTTCTGTGTATCGCAATTCTGTTTTGCCGCATCATGCTTGTCTGCTTGTTGACCTAACGAAGGGTATCACAAACTCACGGGACTGTGTTGCTTGGATGTAAATTGCCATAATTTGTATGTATTTCCCTATTCCGTATTATATATTCACAGATATGGTATAAATGGTGAAAATCGACCCAATCGGGTGCATAAAGTTGCTTCTGACTTGACTTGACTTGACTTTTTTGTCTAGAAAATTTAGGATGTTCTTCGTGTTAATCGTTTCCTTTATCACCGATAGACTGAATCTGTGACCCCGTGGGGGGTTTTCTTATGATGCTGTCCAAAATGATTTTTTGTACCTACCGCCTCTGACCTTCCAAAATCAATTGCATCAATCTGACTAGTTGATCTAACGGTAGTCCAGTCGTTAATTATATACACTCCATGCAAGTACTGTCCACAGTGCGCACACGTATGAGAGCCGACTTAAATATTTGTTTTTCTACCCACGAAACCGCATTTGCGACTCGGCAAGGTGTTAGCATATGCCCTCCTGAGTAGTATCAGTTATGTGTATGAACCAGTTCAGAGAAAGGAGCTTTGAAGGTTGTAAACTGAAGCCCATGACCATGGGCATTAGAACACAAAACAGGACACAGATTGCAGTGATTAGTTAACTGGTTGCCAGCTGGATTCACACAAGTTGAAACTACACAAGCAAGCACACTTAATGCTTGTTTTCATTCCAGCGGTCCAGTCTGATTGAAGGGAGTTGTTTTCTAGAAGCAAGATGCAGTCGTGTGGTTTATGTGCTTTTTCCCAATCATTGCACTTGTTTCTTTGATGACCGAGTTCGTTGTTAATCCACAATGGTCCATAGTTGCGTTTTGAGCAATCAGCGACCTACTCATTCAGTAAGTAGTATGTACACTCCCTCACACCCGGTGTGCTTACCTGATGAGCGGTAACAATGGCAAACCCACTCGTATGCTTGTGGGGAGATTCGGTTCTACCAGTCATATCGAAAACTCTGTGTAGTTAAGTAGTGTACAGAGTATACTCATCTTCCAGAAAGCTGAATAAGACGTGGTGAAGATACAATTAGAACACTAGGAAGGACCACCGGAAAGATAACTATTCAGAATAACTCACAATGTTTTGAAGATTAACAGTTAGATTATTACTTCCTCTTTGGTTGATACAGCATGACAAGTATTTTCGACGTTGGCACACCACATTGCAGTTCCGGAGGAGGCATACGAGTGGTTGCTCACATAAATGTGGGGAAAGTGCAACACCTTGGAGAACTTTGGAGTTATTGATTAGGAATCTGTACGACCTACCGGCAAATCTAATGTTTGGGACACTTCCCGAAAAGTGATTCGTATGTCAAACTGATAAACTAAGTGAGCAACTGAAGGAAAGAGGTTTGTATGTTAATAGTGTTCTTATTCACAAGATGTGCCAGGTAGGAAGGAGGTTCGTAATGAACGGCTCCTTCAGACCTCGACAAAGCAAACCAAAAATTACAAACATGCTACTTTGCAAAGTCGCTGTACCGTCCACTTGAACACAGTCACCATCCGACGGAGAAACAGTCGTGTGGTTTGCCTGTTATCGTCCACCTCATTGCGGTTAGTCTCTTGGGCATAGCGGCGTTGGAAACCCACAACTGTCCATAGTTCCGTCTTCAGAAATCAACTACTTACTAAATAGTATATACACTCACCACACTAGTTATTAAGAAATTCCTGGTTACAATGAAATAGATGGGATACGTCACATCATCCTATTTGCGCGATGCTTCAGTGGTGTGCATATGTGTTATTTTTCATGTAAAGGAAAACATCAATGATCCGGCTGTTCCATGTTGAAATGCCTCAGTCGGCTGTTAAGTAACACATTACTTACTCGCAGGAAATAATGAAGGAGAAGAGTATGAAAGGAGTAAGAGGTGAACTACATTATTGGAATTAGGTCAGTGAAGAAAGCTTGTGGATGCAAGAGCGTCTCTGATCGTGACATCTAGCCATATTCCCCAAAGTATCTAACCATTGAGTGAAAGGATCTCTTGGACTCCATCCACGAAGTCTAACAAGCGCTACATGTCCAAGTCCACTGTTTAGGATTTTCACATCTTTCTTCCATGTCATGGACTGACTACCCTTACTCATCATCCAACCGGTACACACCTCAGCAAGCATAGCACGTCGAGGAATCCTGTTAGGGGACACGCGTAACTGCGATGATTCGGCAGCTGTCACACGTGATATGGCCAGATACAGTGTCGTAGCTGCCCACGCGGATGAGTCTCAACCAATCGAGATCACCTCGGACAATTCCGACAAAAACTCCGTGTGATTGGTCATCTTTGAGTCTATCAATTATATTCTCCAAATAAACATTAAACAAACCCACTCTACAATACAACTAACGTGCTATTTCGCGGCCTTAGTTTTCTTCCTACTTTCGTTCGCGTAGTTCTGGGTGGGGGCTATTTCAATAAGAACTATCAACTCAGTTCATTACCACTATTACAAATTGAAGACTGGATTGAACGTTCCGAGTTATGGTGTAGCATACGAAAGGATGTGAAGAAGGAGAACCAGACTGCCTTCTTCTTGACAGCCGGCGGCCGTTCATTGTACTCGTTGATGAAAAACCTTGCATATCCGTGCGCCCCTACCACAGTTCTGTTCGACAATTTGAAGGCTCTATTACTTGACCAAGTGGTTCCGGTCAATTTTCAGACGATCGAAAGTGCCAACTTCCATTCGCTGGTTCGTGGTCCCAACATGGAGTTCCGTGAATTCATCCTAACACTACAGACACATGTTGCTAAGTGTAATTTTGGTGATCGAATCGATGCTTCTCGTGCGGTGAATTTCACCTACGTCCCACCTGCTGCTTTCGTAATGCGGTATGCCATTTTTGTGGAAAGCTTGGTCACATGTCCTTGGGATCCAACGAATTTTACTTCGGTTCGTAAGGCTCTCATCTGATGATAACAAACATGGATACTTTTCCCAGCTGTTGTCAAGGCTGTAATTTTTGCGTACAAGAAACAGCGTCCTAAAATCCGCATCTGAAACCCCCGAAAAATCGTTATAAATCTTGACGGACTATACAATCTCTGATCACCGTTCTCGTAACACATCCGAACTAGTGAGGTACGAAATCGTACTGCTAACATATCCAGCTACAAAGAAGACGAGAGCTCGTGGAACATGCTATTCGGAATGGCATATCGAAAAAAAATGTAAGAACGGGGCGAGTCCCGTAATAGGGATAGGATGATTATCTTAGCAAGATTAGTTGGGACGAGCCCAATCTCAGCTATACACGGTCTCACTGTTTGATTTTTTGGCCTGCTTTTGCGATGTAAACACGTAAAATGCATAGTTGGATTTTGATTAAACTATTCCGCGAAACAGTGATCATTCAACCAATGTATTGGTTCATGAAACTAACGATGGGCTCTAAACCACGTCAAACTGACGCAGCAGAAAAGAATGTCTGGATGGATATACACCAGTGTCGGTGGATCATCCTCAAATTAACATTTTGCGGGGATCACAAGCTCGATTTCTGGTGTTTTCTTATCAATCCAGAGAGGGTGTACTATATCAGGCCAACTAGTTGTTAAAGTCGGCGGCCTAGACGGGATTCGAATCCGCACACACGAATGCTAGCCACGTGGTACTATACTACGTACCCGTTATGGGGCACACCGGGGCTTTCAGACATTTCTCTAATAAACCAAGCTGGTTATCAACCCAAATTATGCTGGCACATGGGATCCGCCACAAGGAATTTGTTGACTGACTGTCCCCAACAGGAAGAAATGTATTAAATGCCTGACCAGTGAACTTGGCCATCTAAAGCCTGTTGGGCCTTCGGGTTGAGGTTAAAGAGATGCAACCTCTCAGTGGTTGAACATATTGGAAGACCTGGTTCGGTGTCCCAAAACTGTCGAATTTTATGGACACTATGTATGATTGTTCATGCATACAGCTGGACGAAAACTGTCGGTGATGTGGTACTCATGGTATTCGTCTCGAGACGCGCGAGGGAACCCTCACGAGGCGGTGACGGCCATGACCTACTGTGTCAAATGAACCTGCTAGTACGTTAGCGGGGAAAACTGTCCACATAACCAACAGACTTTTTCTTTGTATTTTAGTAATCATGGTCAATACAACAGTGAGTTGCAAAATGGGAGCACGAATAAGTGGCCAACTGAGCAAGGAATGAATACTGCATGCCAAAATTCAACGTGGTCATTTACGAATCAGTTAGTGTCAATCGACAGATGGAAAAGCGTGGACCACAGCGCTTACATAGATCGATCCTCGTGCCCTTTGTGTTCAGTAGCTGGTAATTCGCAAGATGAATACTTTCGTTTCCCAGGATTATAAAATAGCATCTATTGGTACGACTCGAGTTCTGTTGGAACGAACAAGGTTGCTGCGTTGAACTAAAATGCCTTCGAGATCTCACAGTCAAGTGCTCGTTCTTTTTCGGGCATTCAATTGACTTTCCAGAGCGTGGTACAACCGGACTAAGCTTCTGTTCCGGACTTTGTATGGGACGCGCGCGTTTTGTCACCTCTACATCGGTAAAAGTCACTGCGTAATGAAAATAACACTCAATGTCGTCGCACCACCCCCCCCCCCCCCTCCCCAATTCTTTCCCGTCGAACTGTGCTGAACTCGAAAGGTGACTTTCAGCGGAAGCATTAAGGCGTTTTAGTGCCACCAAAAGAACGTTGACCCATGGGCTCAAAGAAAATATGGAGGTGATCGTTTGACGGAATAACAATATCAACTCTCGCAATCACATGTTGACATCTACCTTATCAGTGATGGAGATCAATCAATGTCGTGCCTATTAGAAAGTGGCTTATTTCTCACATTTCAAGTCAAGATTCTTTCACAGTTGTCATCACTTCGGTTGAACCTGTCAGTCCCGACTGATGCGTTTCTACAATACCGTTCCCAATAGTTCTCATCAGGTTTCGTGCAGCGAAATTTAAGTGGTAGAAAATTGGTGCGCCGTTTGTGAAATCTCACTCAACTAATGTGCAAAGTTCGTTTGGATTTCGTTTCTGGTCACCGTCTCCGTTGCTGATTCTTTCCCTTTTTCGAGTGGGAAAGAATCACTTTTGATAGAATACAACAAATATAACGTTGTGTGCAGATTAATGTATCGCAGCCCAGATCAGTTTGGAGTGTATAAAAAACGATGCACCATGTATTATGTTACATATAAGTGTGTATTGTTCGGTAACACAGCGTTATCAGAAAGGATGGTAGTCAGTCAACGTTTCAGTTACCACGGCTAACCCTTCTCAAGACCAGTTTACAATCGACTGTCAACCCCCGTGTCCAAAAATGTTATAACCTTCTTTAATCCCTTAGGTGTCACGATGCTGACAGCTACGATGCCTAATCTTACCAGTTTGCAATCATTATATCCTGTTGAACAGATAATCCTGGGTTTATCCGGATGAGTAGGTCTAGTGTTTCGAGGGACATGTAGAAACTGATAATGATTACCCAGCATCCGTGCTTGTTATATTTCACTCTGAGGTAGCATTCTCAGGCCCGGTGAGAGTCATTCGAACACAAAACATGCGCCGGTCCTTTTTGCTGCGGACCACCGATCGGTTACACTTATCCCATGAAAGTTCGGACAATCTCATAAACGATGCAATGAGTTGCACACCATGCACTCGATTAACCTCGTGGACTCTCGACTTATTGTGTGCATTTCCAAGACTGGTCTCGGTTGTAGCCGTTCCCTACAATTTGAGCCGATGTTGATGCTGTTCGCGCCAGCCTGCAACTCTCGCGTATGATTTGTCCAAATCGGGTGTTGACAATGCGGGATTGATCTGTGTGATTGTCCTCCGTGTGTGTGTGTGTGTGTGTGTGTGTGTGTGTGTGTGTGTGTGTGTGTACGTGTGTGTATGTATGTTTCAAGGGGGCTTTGCACGATTGTGGAACGAAACAGGTTTTTGATTTTCCTTATCTGCATGGTCCACAAAACCGCTATTCTGGCATCTAACATCTAGCATCTATAGTTAGGAGAAATGTTGAATCACAATAGTCAGTGCACTGCACATAGCCTATAATTTGACTTGTTGACAGTATTACTTGTTCTCTGTTAATAAGAGTTAAGATGGATGAGTACAATGTCAGAACAAGTACAAAAGACATTTTGTGGATGAACTTTTGTTTACAAGAGCATTACCGACGGGCACACTTGGACTCGCCGCCTGGAGTCTCCAACCACCCAGGTTAAGTAAGCCTCATCCACGAAATGCAGCACCACATCCTGCACACCAAAATTAGGTCTTCGATTATTGTTCTTCATACGATTCCAAAGTCACACTAAACGTCCCAAAATTACCTATTTTGACAGCGACTGGTGTGAAAAGTTCACGAGTGCGATCACGACAACCAGTAGTACTCAAACGGTTTTCTTCGTGGAATTTGAACGGTGATCTCCCAGGTTTGATTCCCACCACTGCCGGTCACTTCCCCACTAGGCGACCTCTGACTGACCGCGGCTTCCTTCCAGAAACTTGGTACATTGTTGTGTAAGAAATGGAGTGAATTATATTATTTAATAGATTAGGTGCTTTATCCCATCCATAAATTTAAACCAGTTGGTGCCTGGACGTTGCTAATCTTTGATAAAAATGATTCACCTTGCACAGTAAACAGCCCATCATTGAAAATTTGTGAAGGTTCTTTCGTCTGTCTTGTAAGAGATCATCATTTGCTATGAATGAACATCCGTCTTGTCCTCTCAGGCATTCGAAAACGGTATTCACGATTGTGAGTGAGTCCTGTAATGTCGGCCAAAATATGACGTATCTGCCGTTTTTCTCCGGTTCATGATAATAACAACTCGTCATTTACACAACGGCCGACTCTCATGATGAACGTTTGAGTGTACTCAAGGTTGTATAATCCGGACAGAGCAGAGCTGTATGTTACCGGATGCGTTCCCAGTTTGTCCTCGCGGCTAACCGTGAATAAGCTGAACCGATCAAATGGGCGGTCGTAGATGATCAACGGTAGTGCTGGAATATGTGGCGGGATTTCTGCTTCGCTATCGCTCTCCGCTCTAAAGCGCCACAAATCTGCTGACGACACTGTTACGTGGCGAGTTTGGTCCGCCGTTAAATAAGGTCATAGCTCATTGTAGTGTTCCACTTACCCGACAAGGTTTCCACAAGAGGCGGATGAATCATCAAACTGGCCACCAGTTCATCTGAACTACCGCTGCTGCCTTGCTGGATGCGCTTGATTGCGCAAAGACTAGAGGTGCGTCATGGAGTAAAAAGGCCTACTCTACACTGGGCGACCGAGTAGTACAACAGCCCACAACGCAAACAACCCCGGAAGATACCAATGATACAAAGGTTGACTGTTGTACTCTGTTGCACCTCTTACCCATTCCCACCCTCTTTTTTAATTTTTGTTGCACTGACACTGCTTGATATTAAGTCAGTGTAAAAATAAAAATGGTAATAATACTATTTCGATGGTCTCATCAGATCTGAGAAATGTCAACAGACATTGATGATCCGTCACTGATACATTCAATGATACTTTTTATTGCCCTCTTCCTGCAACGAGATAGGTTCTAACTGTTTCATTCATGTCACTGACAGGAAGTCGTAACGTTGTACTGATTCTCAAAACATTGATTGCAAGTACGGATGCATTTTGAAGTTGTACTTTTGTTGGTCATGCCATAAAATCTGAGTGACGCAATCGTATTTCGCCAGTCTATTGTGTCTGAAATAGACTCAGCTGGACTAGCTGGCTTACACCTTCTTTTTGTCAAGACCTGTTCTTCGATTTTGGTGTCGACTTTGTAGCCTGTCGAGTTGTATTATATAATTTCAGATCGGGGTTTTTAAGAAGGAAATGGCTTCCAGTTCACCAGATATCGTGTTGTCGAGCAATGTTGCATTGCATTTTACTGCAGTGTATTGCGTTAAAATTTATCGTTGACTCCTGTGGGTTTAGAGGAATCTTCATTCCAATCAAAATGTAAATTGTTCACCGCTATATTGAAAATGAATGCTGGCATGCGATAGAAAAATAAATGAAGTTTCAAGGAGAACGACTCAACCCCAAGTCCGTTCACAATTAGTTCGTTCTTTCCACGAGTGTGAGCAAATTAGAAGTGACGTAAGCCGGAAGGAGTTAATCGAAATTATGATTTTATGATTGCATGTGTTTTTGTTCGTGAATGAGCGCATCGGGAGCGTGGGGCTTTGGAAGCATTCCCGTGGCCAACTCTGCTCCTCGAATGACAAAGTATGACGCATTGAATCGGTTGTCAGGGGTTTTAGGGGATTTGACAGTGCATATTTGGAAACACCTCGGAAATTTGGTTAACCAACATCCTCAGGTGATCGTATTGGAAGAAGCTCTGGGTTGAACTGGCGTGGTTCTGCATACTGTTGACACTGATGAGGCACAACCAGTCCGGTAAGCAATAAGACTGTAGTCTCAATATATCATCTGGAGAGTCTCCGAGAACTGATTGTAAAGATGTTGTCAAAATATTAATAAACGGACCATCATCCTCGTCCTGAGAATACTCCATAGTCTTGGCGAAGAAAAAGAACGCCTCATTGCGGTTTTGTAGACTATGGAAAATGGGAAAATCCGTCCCCTCCTCTTCATATCGATGACATCTTGGATGCATTAGCTGGCTCCCAGAGGTTTTAAGCGTTAGATTTACTCGACCTAACTTGGTGTCCGTGTGTAGATAGGCGGAAGTGAAGCATGGGGATCGTGAGAAAATGATGTTTGCCATCCCTGCAAGCCTGCATGAATTTGAGACATTGCCATTTGGACTTTTGCAACGCACCGGCCGCCTCCCAAGGGCCTATGCAAATTGTCCTAGCTGTATTACCCATAATCAAAAGAAACGAACACCCTACCAAAATGAACCAGCAAATAGGTTCCTGGGATATGAAGTGATGAAACACCGTAGACCCCAGTGCTTCAATGGTGGTAACGATTCGAGGGACCGTGGCCTTCTAGGAACGACACGTGGAAATTGACAGCCAGGTGAATAGTTAGGGTCTTCGAGAATCTCATCGTCTAGCCTATCATTGAATAGTACTTAGGTGGAACCTTTACAAGAAAACTCGTTGGAAATGCCCAGACGAGAAAAAAGGAATTCATGAAACAACAGGAATTAACTCGGCAAGCCTCTGGGGATGATTTGGGTGTTAATAATTCTCCCGACAATAGTACATCTGCTAGTTCTATCATTTATTTCTGGTTATGATGAACTGAAGGATGTCGATATTTGTGGAATAGTAATAATAGAATTAGAGAATCAATTGCGGTTAGCTAAAAGGGAAACAGCTTTTTGCTCACAGAACTCATCTCAGCTAATCGGCGGGAAAATCATGTAGTTCACGACATCAACATCCAAGTGGCAACATCATTGATGAACATAAATCCTCGAAACTTCCTGAAACTACCAGGGTTTCAGCATTCGACCTGCCGAGAGTAGAGCTGATCCCTTTCGATTGGCACCCCGAGCAATGCTGTATATTCATGAAGCGATTCCAAAATTTCGTTGAGTGCAAAGCTGCTGATCCTGGGAAAAGGTTTTTATGTTTAATGCATTACCGTCGTGGGAGGACCAGGGATGCTATTGAAGGCTGTGCAATGCTTAATCCAGCAATGGGGTACATCAGGGTACGCAAAATCCCCAAAGAGTTTTTTGAACAACCATTCAAGGTGACTAGAGACTTGATTGGTAGTGTTCTATTGGAGACAATAAGGGCCAAGAACAAAGCTGGATTAGTGTCAAACTTGATGATAAAATTGCGGCGTCGCAGCGTAGCACTGGAGCACTTGGAATACCAGTCTGACGTGAATAGATTGCATACAATGCAATGCATTGTCCGGTGTCCACCTGTTGACGTACAGAGCCGATGGGCGGAAGAAGCTGCGCGAATAAATATGCTTGGACGAGAATCTACGCCCGATGATTTGACGGAGTTCATTGGTCGTCAATCCCGCATTGTCAACACCCGATTTGGACAAATCGTACGCGAGGGTTGCAGGCTGGTGCGAACAGCATCAACATCGGCTCAAATTGTAGGGAACGGCTACAACCGAGACCAGTCTTGGAAATGCACACAATAAGTCGAGAGTCCACGAGGTTAATCGAGTGCATGGTGTGCAACTCATTGCATCTTTTATGAGATTGTCCGAACTTTCATGGGATAAGTGTAACCGATCTGTGGTCCGCAGCAAAAAGGACCGGCGCATGTTTTGTGTTCGAATGACTCTCACCGGGCCTGAGAATGCTACCTCAGAGTGAAATATAACAAGCACGGATGCTGGGTAATCATTATCAGTTTCTACATGTCCCTCGAAACACTAGACCTACTCATCCGGATAAACCCAGGATTATCTGTTCAACAGGATATAATGATTGCAAACTGGTAAGATTAGGCATCGTAGCTGTCAGCATCGTGACACCTAAGGGATTAAAGAAGGTTATAACATTTTTGGACACGGGGGTTGACAGTCGATTGTAAACTGGTCTTGAGAAGGGTTAGCCGTGGTAACTGAAACGTTGACTGACTACCATCCTTTCCGATAACGCTGTGTTACCGAACAATACACACTTATATGTAACATAATACATGGTGCATCGTTTTTTATACACTCCAAACTGATCTGGGCTGCGATACATTAATCTGCACACAACGTTATATTTGTTGTATTCTATCAAAAGTGATTCTTTCCCACTCGAAAAAGGGAAAGAATCAGCAACGGAGACGGTGACCAGAAACGAAATCCAAACGAACTTTGCACATTAGTTGAGTGAGATTTCACAAACGGCGCACCAATTTTCTACCACTTAAATTTCGCTGCACGAAACCTGATGAGAACTATTGGGAACGGTATTGTAGAAACGCATCAGTCGGGACTGACAGGTTCAACCGAAGTGATGACAACTGTGAAAGAATCTTGACTTGAAATGTGAGAAATAAGCCACTTTCTAATAGACACGACATTGATTGATCTCCATCACTGATAAGGTAGATGTCAACATGTGATTGCGAGAGTTGATATTGTTATTCCGTCAAAAGGTTACCTCCATATTTTCTTTGAGCCCATGGGTCAACGTTCTATTGGTGACACCAAAATGCCTTAATGCTTCCGCTGAAAGTCACCTTTCGAGTTCAGCACAGTTCGACGGGAAAGAATTGGGGAGGGGGGGGGGTGGTGTGACGACATTGAGTGTCATTTTCATTACGCAGTGACTTTTACCGATGTAGAGGTGACAAAACGCGCGCGTCCCATACAAAGTCCGGAACAGAAGCTTAGTCCGGTTGTAGCACACTCTGGAAAGTTAATTGAATGCCCGAAAAAGAACGAGCACTTGACTGTGAGATCTCGAGGGCATTTTAGTTCAACGCAGCAACCTTGTTCGTTCCAACAGAACTCGAGTCGTACCAATAGATGCCATTTTATAATCCTGGGAAACGAAAGTATTCATCTTGCGAATTACCAGCTACTGAACACAAAGGGCACGAGGATCGATCTATGTAAGCGCTGTGGCCCACGCATTTCCATTTGTCGATTGACACTAACTGATTCGTAAATGACCACGTTGAATTTTGGCATGCAGTATTTATTCCTTGCTCAGTTGGCCACTTATTCGTGCTCCCATTTTGCAACTCACTGTTGTATTGACCATGATTACTAAAATACAAAGAAAAAGTCTGTTGGTTATGTGGACAGTTTTCCCCGCTAACGTACTAGCAGGTTCGTTTGACACAGTAGGTCATGGTCGTCACCGCCTCGTGAGGGTTCCCTCGCGCGTCTCGAGACGAATACCATGAGTACCACATCACCGACAGTTTTCGTCCAGCTGTATGCATGAACAATCATACATAGTGTCCATAAAATTCGACGGTTTTGGGACGCCGAACCAGGTCTTCCAATATGTTCAACCACTGAGAGGTTGCATCTCTTTAACCTCAACCCGAAGGCCCAACAGGCTTTAGATGGCCAAGTTCACTGGTCAGGCATTTAATACATTTCTTCCTGTTGGGGACAGTCAGTCAACAAATTCCTTGTGGCGGATCCCATGTGCCAGCATAATTTGGGTTGATAACCAGCTTGGTTTATTAGAGAAATGTCTGAAAGCCCCGGTGTGCCCCATAACGGGTACGTAGTATAGTACCACGTGGCTAGCATTCGTGTGTGCGGATTCGAATCCCGTCTAGGTCGCCGACTTTAACAACTAGTTGGCCTGATATAGCACACCCTCTCTGGGATAGATAAGAAAACACCAGAAATCGAGCTTGTGATCCCCGCAAAATGTTAATTTGAGGATGATCCACCGACACTGGTGTATATCCATCCAGACATTCTTTTCTGCCGCGTCAGTTTGACGTGGTTTAGAGCCCATCGTTAGTTTCATGAACCAATACATTGGTTGAATGATCACTGTTTCGCGGAATAGTTTAATCAAAATCCAACTATGCATTTTACGTGTTCACATAGCAAAAACAGGCCAAAAAATCAAACAGTGAGACCGTGTATAGCTGAGATTGGGCTCGTCCCAACTAATCTTGCTAAGATAATCATCCTATCCCTATTACGGGACTCGCCCCGTTCTTACATTTTTTTTCGATATGCCATTCCGAATAGCATGTTCCACGAGCTCTCGCCTTCTTTGTAGCTGGATATTTTAGCAGTAGGATTTCGCACCTAACTAGTTCGGATGTGTTACGAGAACGGTGATCAGAGATTGTATAGTCTGTCAAGATTTATAACGCTTGTTCGGGGGTTTCAGATGCGGATTTTAGGACGCTGTTTCTTGTACGTAAAAATTACAGCCTTGACAACAGCTGGGAAAAGTATCCATGTTTGGTTATCATCAGATGAGAGCCTTAGGAACCGAAGTAAAATTCGATGGATCCCAAGGACATGTGACCAAGCTTTCCACAAAAATGGCATACCGCATTACGAAAGCAGCAGGTGGGACGTAGGTGAAATTCACCGCACGAGAAGCATCGATTCGATCACCAAAATTACACTTAGCAGCATGTGTCTGTAGTGTTAGGATGAATTCACGGAACTCCATGTTGGGACCACGAACCAGCGAATGGAAGTTGGCACTTTCGATCGTCTGAAAATTGACCGGAACCACTTGGTCAAGTAATAGAGCCTTCAAATTGTCGAACAGAACTGTGGTAGGGGCGCACGGATATGCAAGGTTTTTCATCAACGAGTACAATGAACGGCCGCCGGCTGTCAAGAAGAAGGCAGTCTGGTACTCCTTCTTCACATCCTTTCGTAGGCTACACCATAACTCGGAACGTTCAATCCAGTCTTCAATTTGTAATAGTGGTAATGAACTGAGTTGATAGTTCTTATTGAAATAGCCCCCACCCAGAACTACGCGAACGAAAGTAGGAAGAAAACTAAGGCCGCGAAATAGCACGTTAGTTGTATTGTAGAGTGGGTTAGTTCAATATGTTTATTTGGAGAATATAATTGATAGACTCAAAGATGACCAATCACACGGAGTTTTTGTCGGAATTGTCCGAGGTGATCTCGATTTGTTGAGACTCATCCGTGTGGGCAGCTACGACACTGTATCTGGCCATATCACGTGTGACAGCTGCTGAATCATCGCAGTTACGCGTGTCCCCTGACAGGATTCCTCGACATGCTATGCTTGCTGAGGTGTGTACCGGTTGGATGATGAGTAAGGGTAGTCAGTCCATGACATGGAAGAAAGATGTGAAAATCCTAAACAGTGGACTTGGACATGTAGCGCTTGTTAGACTTCGTGGATGGAGTCCAAGAGATCCTTTCACTCAATGGTTAGATACTTTGGGGAATATGGCTAGATGTCACGATCAGTGACGCTCTTGCATCCACAAGCTTTCTTCACTGACCTAATTCCAATGATGTAGTTCACCTCTTACTCCTTTCATACTCTTCTCCTTCATTATTTCCTGCGAGTAAGTAATGTGTTACTTAACAGCCGACTGAGGTATTTCAACATGGAAGAGCCGGATCATTGATGCTTTCCTTTGCATGAAAAATAACACATATGCACACCACTGAAGCATCGCGCAAATAGGATGATGTGACGTATCCCATCTATTTCATTGTAACCAGGAATTTCTTAATAACTAGTGTGGTGAGTGTATATACTATTTAGTAAGTAGTTGATTTCTGAAGACGGAACTATGGACAGTTGTGGGTTTCCAACGCCGCTATGCCCAAGAGACTAACCGCAATGAGGTGGACGATAACAGGCAAACCACACGACTGTTTCTCCGTCGGATGGTGACTGTGTTCAAGTGGACGGTACAGCGACTTTGCAAAGTAGCATGTTTGTAATTTTTGGTTTGCTTTGTCGAGGTCTGAAGGAGCCGTTCGTTATGAACCTCCTTCCTACCTGGCACGTCTTGTGGATAAGAACACTATTAACATAGAAACCTCTTTCCTTCAGTTGCTCACTTAGTTTATCAGTTTGACATACGAATCACTTTTCGGGAAGTGTCCCAAACATTAGATTTGCCGGTAGGTCGTACAGATTCCTAATCAATAACTCCAAAGTTCTCCAAGGTGTTGCACTTTCCCCACATTTATGTGAGCAACCACTCGTATGCCTCCTCCGGAACTGCAATGTGGTGTGCCAACGTCGAAAATACTTGTCATGCTGTATCAACCAAAGAGGAAGTAATAATCTAACTGTTAATCTTCAAAACATTGTGAGTTATTCTGAATAGTTATCTTTCCGGTGGTCCTTCCTAGTGTTCTAATTGTATCTTCACCACGTCTTATTCAGCTTTCTGGAAGATGAGTATACTCTGTACACTACTTAACTACACAGAGTTTTCGATATGACTGGTAGAACCGAATCTCCCCACAAGCATACGAGTGGGTTTGCCATTATTATCGCTCATCAGGTAAGCACACCGGGTGTGAGGGAGTGTACGTACTACTTACTGGATGAGTAGGTCGCTGATTGCTCAAAACGCTACTATGGACAATTGTGGATTAACAAAGAACTCGGTCATCGAAGAAACAAGCGCAATGATTAAGAAAAAGCACATAAACCACACGACTGCATCTTGCTTCTAGAAAACAACTCCCTTCAATCAGACTGGACCGCTGGAATGACAACAAGTATTGTTGTCCCTTTTGATTAGTTTTGATAAAGGTGAGTCCATTTTTTTCTCAAAACCCCGTGAGACCATGTCTCGTTAGCCGTGTTAACCGAGATTACTTGGGTAGAATCACTGGCGCTTGCGTCAACCGCGCAGTAATGTGTATGCCCAGGTCAAGCTTTACTCACGTTGATGACTGTACCATTTCCAAACCCTAAATGCGTTCGGACATGAAATATTCGTGCTACGTTCAGAATGGGAAAACTTCTGAACGCGTAGGATATTTTGCTTAATCTTGTCTGTTAACCTTTGAGTAAGTATTTTCGAATCACGTCTTCCCCGAATCATGTACAATCATGAACGATCTTTATGGAATGTAAGAGTATTGAGGTAGAGTACTTACGTTCACATTTTTCTCGCGCGAGTTGCAGTTAGTTTCCATCGTTTTCGGTATCTTGTCCTTAGAGCATAGCTAATGCGCATACCACGCTTTTCTAGTGCACAATGATAGTATCATTCTACGCAGCAAAACTTGTATGGACATACAAAACCAAACAACATTAGCAGATTGAGACCCAAGGAAGAGCTGTCCTTGTTTTAACCCGAAATTCGACAGTCAGAAGAAAAGCATGCTTGCACGGATAAACATGTATTCAGTAGCAATGTACGATAAGCGCAAGTACAAGCAAGCCTAGTGTACGGGTACGTCCAGAAGTGATCATCAGGTGATGAGCACGGTTATCCAGATTTTGCACAGAGAGTGGCCGGGAATGAACTACCGGAGTTTATCTGAAGTATGAACATTTGCTCACAGCTAGATGAGTAGCTAGATTTTCGTGGAAATAAATATTTATGCATTTCTGTGCCATATAATAATAATAATAATCATAATCATAATAATAATGATAAAAATAATAACTTTTATTATTATTATTATTATTATCACCATATTACCACTGGTTGTACTGTGCCACGCGTTACTGTTGCTCAGTCTGGTAAGGGCTTTGGCTGGTTGATTAAACGTAACATGATAAGTGGCACTCCGATTTCCAATTGCAGTACGTGCGAAAACATCCCTGGCAGGTCAAGAGAATTCAAAAATTCTGTTGGATAATTAACCACTTCATCTGCTTCCACAACAGTGGCAACAGACTTGCATATGACTACCTTACTTTGAATGTTAGAATGAATAATATTGTTAAGTTGGTAGACGTTTTTGTTCATGACCGCAAAAATAGCTCGTCCACTCAGCCAATCGTGGTTCTTATAATTGGTTCGAATATTGGGAAATAACTTCTCAACCAATCCTTCTTCTGACGTCGCTAAATTGCCAACGTTTTGAGACAATGAAATCCGTACTCAGGTAAGCTCAACCGGCACCTTTCCGTTCCCAATTTCCAGCAATTGATATGAGAATACATCAGCTGATCGATCGTTTTACAGTTGGACACGCATATTTGCAGTTAGTTTTAACGTCTTCACGTGTCGCCACAAAGTAGAGTAGTTCAGGCAAGCATTTATTTCGTCCGCTGGTTTTGATCGAGGAATTATAGATTTTGTTTGCCTCAAATGTCCTACGAGAGATAGTAACGTGTTCCCTGCCTGAATTCATGTAATGACAAGCGTATTCGATCAATTTAACGGAGTTACCGTATTCCATGTTTATGTGCTCTTTGTAGGATTTTGATAGCAAAGGCGAATATGGAACAACTCACTGGTTATCTACTTTGATACCAGGTTCTCGTATTTGTATGGTTGCCATCTTCTGTTGATTTTCTTCTGTATAAAGAATATCCATCGTTTCATGTAATTGTGTTCGATGCTAAAGCTCGAGGATATCGCTAAGAGCATTTTCCGTCCATCACGCATGATGAATTTGGATTCGGTGTCCATGTGTCATAATTTTCGTCACAACTCCATGCAAATCCGCATCGACATCGGCGTCAGATATTTCAGCGCACATTTCGTCATCGGTTTCGGTTGAAATAATTTTGCTGTACAGCCAGATTCGTATACATGAGTGTGACCATAATCTCTTCTTCTATTCCAGCAACGTACAGATCCAAACACTTCATGTTTTACCATGAAATCCATCAACGATTTCAGCTTCTGTCTGAAAACACGTGCTGTGATGTCTTGCCTGTCCACCGGCAATTGTTCAGCTAGTGGGGACTGTTGTATATCGTCCCAAGCTGGATTGTATGTGAATGTAATAAATAACTCTAGACGCCCGTGGTGACGAACATACGCAATCACATCTTGAATGTACTCATGCGTATGACGTGAACTGCCTGTAAATGAAGATGACAAAGCCGCTAGTCTTCCAACGTTAGTTGTATTACCGTCGTTTACAACTTCATCTCGCAAATGAACATATTCTTCAAAGCAAAGCTTGGTCTGATTGAATATCAAACGTTCTATTTCGATTTTTGCATACACATCTACAATGTGCTGGTGAAATGGTTGACGAAATTTCAAATTGTGACTGTCTCCATTCTACCGAATCGATAATCGGTGTGAATAATAGTTCATTGCACTGCATTTCATATTTGCTTCTTTATCACTGAGTGGATTTATCATCTTAACGTTGAAATGTTTTCTATCAGCACCATCCCGAAAAGTACATGGACACTGCAGAGCATCGTAGCATCAGTGAGCTACTGCAACTTTTGTCAACTGATCAATTCTCCTATGCAGATCAATATCTCTGAATTGGCACTGATCTCCTACTATAACAATTCCCATTTCGTCCATAGTTGAAGCACTGAATCTACATACATGTTCTCCAGAAAGCGTTTTGTCAGCATGAATAACAATCTTGTGTGTGTCAGATGGCATCATGTCAATTGCTGTTTTGAACAAAAGCACTGCGCTGAATGACGTCATTTGAAACGATGAGTTGTATTTCATGGTGTTTGATAGAAAATGCTTTGATTCGGCGGTATATCCGGCAAGCAAAATACCTAATGCCATCAGCGGTTCTCCAAATTGAGGCAGTTTGATTTTTCCGGCTGTGCAAAGCCCTCCTTTCACTTCTCTATTAAATTTCGGGGCCTTGTAATACGGACACACTTCAGTCACAGTGTCGATGAGAACATGTCACCTCAAGCTATGATTATCAGCTGGGTTGTATCAGAATACAAGACGACTGTAATCCCATGACTACTGACCATGGGACCGTGTTTGACACAGATCTGCTGTTTCGCGTTGATGTCGTTTAGTCGCTTTCAGCCTGTCACGTTCATTCTGTTGAGAACGAAGCAGATCTGAAGCGGCTGAACACGGTCACCTTGTTCTCAACGGAGTATCCTCAAGTCTGGCTGCACATCGCCCTACTGATTCATTGGCATGTATTTGAGCCATTTTTTGTCCGTTTTACTCGTTTGCTGATGTCTGTCTTTCTTCCGTTTGATTTGAAATTACTTGTCGAACTGCTTCTACTACGCGAGTACGCCAACCTAAGTTTGATTTTCCGGAGGACATTATTTGGATGGACTAAAACAGATCGACTGCGGTGTGAAAAGAAAGAAGGTTGTAACGAAAGTCCATTAGAACTGGAAAACAATAAAAGCGGAAAATCACGAGCTGAAAAAAACGAAAAATAACAAATAAGTAAGAGTAACTACAAAATACTAAGAAGATATTTCAATTAGAATGCAGGTCAGTTGACACAGCTCAATTCCATCGCTAATTGCAATAAAAGTAGAAAAAACAGTTAAAAACAAATGAAAAACAATCGAAAAATAGAATACACTTACGAAATGGATGCCATGGTAAACAACGCAGCTCTATTCCAACATTGTCAGACGAAATAATCAGATCTGTATGAAAATTCAATTTCACAGTGGGATTGCAAATAATGAAATGGAATTATTTAATTGGGAATTTGAGATCCGTAGATGGATCGTGTTTTGTTCCGTCCCACTAGCTCTAGTGAGAAGACCTGTGTACCCTCGAACCATCTCGTTCATTGTGTGAAACGAACTTTCTTTTTATAGATCACTAGGTGATCAAAACCAAAGTCATTGTACGAAGCTCATTGGTACAGAGCTCTTCCCCGAACCGGATCATACGAATGGCTGTGTTACAAGTCTCCGATTGGTTGATTTTTTTCGATCGGATTATAACAACTCATGGCCGCTGATCCGTTGAATCCGTTGGGCTCCGTTAAAACAAAGTTCGGCCGCTGATTGGTTGACTACGCTCGGTTCGGTAAGGGTGACTGTTCACGGCTGATTGGTTGGCTTCGCTCCGTTTCGTCACAAACTGACTGAACCGTTGAGCAGCTTCGCTGGCCTGAGGTTTGCCACCGATTTTGGACAGAGGAATATGTGCACTCTGTTAACGAAACTAAGCCGTCTATCGAGACGTCGGCAAATACCCTTACAGATCGTAAATCGAAAACGTTGAAACGGGGTCGTAAAATATTTACCATAGCGCACGTTCTTTTTACATCGAACAGATGGGGCTGTTTTTGAAAGAAGCAAGTTTTTACCTGTCACCGGTGGGGCATCTATATAATAATAGGTACATGAAACATGCCCCTATTCAGATGAAACTCTGCAGCAATATTTCAAAGCCATCGGTGGAAAAATTTCAGAGATTTAAAACTGAATATTTATATATAGGTTAAGTGAAATACTATTTGATGCTTTAGTTACGTAAATACTGAGTGAAATCATATCATGTGAGCGAACACTGTTAGACGTTTTTGAATGCTTACATATTTCATCGATTATTCAGTTTATTGTTCCTATATGGCAGAGAATGCGTTTCAGTAAATACCCGATAACATAGTGTTGTCGGAAAATTTGGCAGTTAGTCAAAGTTTTGTTTACCTTGGGTAAACGTTTTTTGAATACTGATCTGTACGCTAGTTTTGACTTGTTACAATTGTGCCCATGTAAGGTGGATGGTGATTTGCTGATAACCACTGGTCTGACTTAGGGCATCGACGGAGGTCCAATAGCCGGAGAACTCCGGTGCGCAGCCTTCCTGTTCAAACATGCTCTTCAGATCTTTTCCTCAAATTTACTATAGATAGCCCGTCAAATGAACCGGTATTGAAATGCAACCACGAAATCATATTATTAGGACTGAAAACTTGTCTGCCCGCTCTTCGATAACAGATAATGTGCCCCTCCGAGATAGAAACCAAGAACAAAATGACTCTCTCATGATGAAACTCGTGCATTTCAGTTCGTGAGTCTGAACCACCGAAAACCTTCCAATATCGCGCTCCTTTGGTTACCCATATCCAGGTTTCCTCACCCGTCTTGCTTTCATCATCACAATAAGACCCGTCAGGTGGTTACCGTGACCAATACAGTTCGTAACCAATTAATTTAAAGTAGAATACAAATACACAAGACATCGGAGACCACCACGAAGTCATGGAAATCTGTTCAAACTTGTTGATCCACTTGGAAGGTATTTGTGTCATCTAAAAACAAGTAGGCAGCGGTGTCATTGCTCCAGCGTTCATGGGCACGCTCGATCGGATTTTCCCCTAGGCCTTGGCGATTGATTACATTTTGGCTATTACCAATCGTTTCAGTATTAAAAAATAGAATTCGTCCTAATTCGACTCAAATCGACCGTCACCGGTTTTCTTTTGCAAACTATGCTGTCGGGTTGGGCCATGTAAGTTCGTTGAACAGGTGAGACAATCTGATTGTTCAGTGCCGTCAGGAACGAAGCACGAATGACATCACCGCGTACGTGTGTACGACTGGAGGCACGTGGCCATGACTGCAAGGGATTTGGATCAAACGTGCGCAGTGTGTGTGTGTGTGTGTGTGTGTGTGTGTGTGTGTGTGTGTACGGTAGTGCGTGTGTGCGAGCGAGCGAGCGAGCGGGAATATCTGTCTGAGCACAACTGCTCAAGCCAAACACAACAGCCCCACCATATGACCTTATGTTGTGTATAATTGAATTCTTGTTTACATGGTGCGAAGTACCTCGGTAAAAAAAAAACCAGGCTTATGTCAGACCGAGTTCAATAACACTGTTGATTGGAATGATTAATAAGCGTGTTACCGTTTTCACTGACCACTAGACAGTGTGCAAATGAGAATTGTGACCATCCCAATGTCGTTGTGTTCTGTTTAAACAGTTGTAGGGCACGAAAGGACACAATCGCATACACACGCATACTAGGCGGGTTGATGAGGTCAAGTTGTTGTGTTCGGCCTGAACAGGTATGCGCTTAGACAGACAATCTCGCACGCGCACACACACGCACGTACACAGCTAACGTTTGCCGTGCTTCGCGTCGGACAGTATTGACCAATTAGATTGTGCCACATGTTGCACGACATTGTGCAGCTTAACCCGATTATACGGTTGTCTCGCTCTTTCGATTGCATATAGCCTTGTCTCACGCGCTGTTGAGAGACAATCTAACTGGTCACATGTGGGGTTGAATCTTGCATGCCAAGTTCTAATTCTAATGGAGACTCGTGGGCAATTCGCCTTATGAAGAATGATTCTGAAGAGGTCAGAGAATACCGTCAAATCGTGCTTGCATGAATTTTCCACAATGACCTTGACTGTCATTTCGGAGCTTTTCTCGTGTCTTCACATATTACCTAAAAGCACTGATTGGAATGACTTGGGAATAATGTTTAAAGGAGCGTCGTGATTAGTCTGCGTCCCAGATGCTATGGGCTTCAACCACGTCCACAGCATGATTCGGCATGAAGACTGAGTGAACCAAGCCTTCGATAATACGAAAATAAACAAATAGGAACCACTTACATGAAAGTACTAGGAAAAAAGGTTTAAACAAACAAAAAGGCAGTGCGAATTTCAAGAGATGGGTTTTCCGGATGTAGATGGTATTGCAAAAGATAAGAGGACAAGTTGCCAAATTTAGGATTCTGCACTTAAAGGTCAAAAGCTTAGAATTCCATAATGGGAAACTATCTGAGGCCTAGTTCACCTGAGAGGTCAAGGTCATATCTGGATCAAGCTATACATGGTAGTGACGTGAACGTGTGGACAAAATTCCCCCGGAAGCTTTCTAATAATCAGTTCCGATTAGCTGGCATTAGGCATTTGCTCATTGGCCCTAGTGCCCATGGTGACCCCAAAATACTTAATGGAGTTTATTCTGAATAGCCTATCAATGGCTAAAGCTGATGGATTAAACGGGAATGGAAATGGGATAAAAACGAAAACGTGTGATAACCTTTCTCTGACTCCAGCACTGTTCCTATCAGTGAACCAATACAAGAAGTCGAACATGTAGCATTTAGAATTGTCTATATTGAATTCGTTTCAATCTGGCATCCACTAAGAAGATGTTCATCATTGGATTTCGATCGCGGTGTGGATGGCGAGTGGTCAAAATTCGCGTACAATGACACATGGATGTGACATCGCCTAACATTGAAGCAAAGTACTTTATTGACAAAGACAATGTCAAGATGTCAAGATGACAAGATGTCCCCAGTATGAATGATGCTTTTGAACACGGCAAAGGAAACCATCGCACCACGCTTGCATATAATATCAACAACCACCTTGACTGCGGTTCCATTTTGTGATCACTTGATTTCAGCGTATTTATCGTAAGTGTGTATTACCTGATGGCGTTATCAGTCTTACTGACTTCGAGGTGGTTCGTAAATGTTACTCGCGTTCAGTCTAGCTCTCAGATTACAGATTCTTTACCTATGTCCACAGCATGATCCGGCAGAAGTGATTTTCACGTTGGTAGACCGTAGTAGTCGTAATGAACTGAGTTGATAGTCTGTATCGAAATTGCCCACACCCAGAACTACGCGAACGGAAGTAGCAAGAATACCAAGGCAACGAAATAGCACATTAATTGTATTGTAGAGTGGGTTGGTACAAATATGTTTAATTAGAGAACATAATTGATAGACTCAAAAATGACCAATCACACGGAACTTTTGTCGGAATTGTTCGCGGTGATCCTCATTGATTGAGGCTCATCCGTGTACGTGGTTACGAAGTTGTACCTGGCCATATCACGTGTGACAGCTGCTGAATCACCACATAGACTTTAAAAATAAATCTACTGGAAATACGTCTATTCAAAGCTGATTGATTCATAAGTCGTGTTCCAGTAATGTTGCAGACGTGAATAAAACATAGTTCACTTGTGATTTTGGGTGGCAACCGCAGGAATGCTACCAGTATTCACAACAACGAAGAAGAAGTTAATACGGATACTTCACTTACAACTGAAAACTCAGGTTAGGTTATTAGGACGAAAATCTCAGTGTCCATGTAACTGAACCGCTGTCAAGTGAACGAGTGACTCGTAGAGCACGAACTCGAAGCCCAAATCAAATAAGGCGAGTCGGTGGTTTACGTGTACTCTGGGGAACAATCGCTACAGTGACGAACAACACATCTCAATTTCGTGGAGGTAATTCAATCCTTAGTGTCCTGGAATAGATATCGAATCGTCTGAAGGGTCTGGCGAGGAAGGCATACCGAACGATACGGGACCGAGTCATCGGAGCAAGGTGAAATTCATCTTTCATAGCAAGAACAACCGACCACTCAGAGAAAGAGTGGGTAAAGTACATGAGATGGATGGACAGAGATATGACCATGAAATTAGCTCAGGCAAGAATCAAGAGGATTGCACGCACGCACGCACGCACGCTTGACCTAGACCCTGACACAGAAGTGGCGTGATTTTTAGCATGGAAGGAAAGTACAAAGGTCATTGGTATGGTGCGGTTGAGAAAGCTGACAAAGAACGGAGACAAACATAACACACAAGGTCCGACACCTATGACGCACAAAAAAACGTGAAGGTCGTAAGCCCCTGGATTGGGCGCGATGGGAGATCGGTCCACTGTAAAAATACACTCATAGGGAAAACGGTAGGTGAACGGAGACAAGGTCCCCAGGTTCAACATGAGGAAGGAAGGGGAAGACGTGTGGGTCGAAGTAGTTGGCAAGGGCCGGGTGACACGCTGATTCAAGTTACGGGAGTGAGGAAAGCAGACTGCGTGGGAATTCTACGAATGTACTGAATTACCATTATGGTCCGTATGTAAGAGGGAATAGATATATGTACGTTAGAATTAAGGAATTATCAACGTTACCGATAGAATCTTTGTCGGTTTAAAGGTACCTCAGTCTGGTAGTCTCCTAATATGGTCACTCAATGCTTGTATTGAATTTCGGGTGGCCCTTAGCAAACATAACGACTGGTGGAATATATAAGAAGGTATCCAAATTCAATTCTCATGTGGTTTACCACAGGTTCTAGTAATCAATTTAAAAACAACTTGGATTGAGGGCTTTATTCCTACTGGGGTCCCAGTTGTGAATGGCCAGCGACGTTCTACTAAGCTGACCGACGCAATGCCAAATATGGGAGAGCCAATAGATTTGAGTTCCCATATCGATTCCAAAGTACTTGATGGAATTTATTCTGAGTAGACTATCAGTGACTATCACTGGCAGGTTAAAGCGGGAATGAGAACCAGGGAGACAGAAAAAACCACGACAGGTCTTCCCCTGAATCCACCAGCGTTACCGCCTACGAACTTGTAGTTTGAAAAAGAGCAATACAGCGACAATTTCACGCTACTTGCGCTGACTTAATTTCAACCAGGATTATGCTGAGAAGATATCCATCTCATTTCATGCTCACTTGAGTTCGGGGCATTTCTCGAGGCTTCGAACATTACCTTAAAGCGTTGATTTCACTGACAACAAAACACTGCTTCAAGGAGAATAGTGAGCGAACACAAGATGAGCCAGCCCAACAAACTAGTTATTTTGTCGGTCCTGGAAGAGCAATAACTACCCGCCCCCTGCGTATCCCGTTAAACCCATTCACCACAACTCTCTACCATCTCACTTGCCATTACCCGTCACCTCAGCGTCCAACCCCCACCTGGTTACTTCAACCACCCCGGAAACCCCACCTCCGCAAACGACCAATTTTCTCTTGACAGCACTCCCCCAACCAAGCCTCACGCCTTCTTCATAATACCGGCTCCACACTTCAAGCCCCTATTTAGACACCATCGCTTCTAGCCATGACAATCCTGACGTTGTGTCCACTTAATGATGTTCACCATCTCGGTAGTTTTAGTCACCAGTACGCGCTGTCGGATCAGCTACCACTACTCAACGGGAATTCGTTCGCATCTCATCGATCCGCTACTTTGTCACTTGCGCATCCGCTGGCACAAATACTGACCTGGATTATGGACAGGTGCTGACAGGCTGATTGCTGACGGGATACGGTTGACTATCGACCATGAATCAACACATACCCTCGCAAATAGAATTAGAAATAGGAGTCGACGAGCCACTTTTGTCTCATTCCCCATTAAACGAGTGAGTGACATTTTGTCTGGTGATGTAGCGAGAATTGGAGTTCTCCCCCGCAAATTGTGTCACAAATTCTACAGTTTGTGTCGTGTGGTATTGCATGATTTACCGAAGAAACATGTAACAGTGTGAGGATCGATTATGTGGAATGAGAGTAATTTAGTGATTATGTCATTTCGTTTTATATTTCCTCGATAAACTGGACTGTGATAGTAACATTTTATCTGAATGGTCTATGGTCGAGGAATATTCAGAAGCTTCACTCGTTCGATTTTCCACCTAATTTATTGATATGGCTTACGGACCACCTTCAGCAGGACAGTTTGGGTACAGTGATAATTCACATTGTCTGGGGTGAAGATAACTTTATTCATCTATCTTCTAATTATCAAAGCACTTTTTTCTCTGAACGAAGTGTGTGAGGGTATGGTCTCATACATCGTTCGATAGACGTTTTAGTCTCACTGGCAGACAGTGCGCCAGTCGTGGCCTCACCGAGCCCACGAATTGACAAACGGCAAAACATCCGATCGATGGCTTGAATTGATAGACGAGACGAATCCTGCCAGCGGCATTTAAGCCTCAAGGCGTGGTCGCCCACACCAGTCGGACCAATGCGCTGTGTGCAACGAGTGGGTACATATGACAGCAACCTAATTTATTCTTCGTTTTTCACTAGTAAAACTACATGATTCTGGGTCAGATCTGAGTTCTCACTGGAGTTAGTGGGACGGAGCACAACAGTGTTCAATCCCTTTACCGTTCCAATTGTTCACCGTATGTCGCGCAGCTTTCCCCAGTGATCCTTCTAGTGTTAACTGATTTCAATTACCCACAGATCAAAATATTGATTGCCTCGGACTGAAGTTAGGCACTGACGTTCACTGGTCGTCTGATGTTGCTTATTGCGTGCGCGAACTGCGACGTCTTTGTCTTCAAATTCCAAGTTTCAGACGATTGTAAGTTAAGTCGACAAATAGATCTTCCTTTTTTCTTCAGGCATTTTGCCAGTCCTCAACTATTTTCACTCTATGATCACTCGAGAATTGCTGAGGACGACTTTAAAGTGAAATTTCTGGAAATATTCTTTCTTCCGTGGTCGCTTTTATCCTATTTGGTGAAATAACTAACAAGGCACGTGAGCGACCCATGAATGCTTGTACAAATCATTAATGACACAGCCCACTCTCTCCCTATGAGGATCTTACAGAATGGCATTTTTCTCTCCAGAACTCGCTCTCCATGCGGTCTTATTCCCAAAACGATCGGAGAACTGCTCCAATATGAAGTCACACGAACTATGTCCGAAGTTACACTATACAAGCAAATGATCATGCACATAATAATTGCAGTTACTATGTATTCCGCCAGAAAAAACTGAAGTGACTTCCATCCGTCTCTATCTATCTGACAGCTCGATAAAGTCTTTCGAATGAAATTATTCCAGTCACGAGATCAAACACTATAGAGGGTTAACCCGTAGTCAGGTTGGTGGTTGGTTTGGCAAATTGTTAGTTGGTCACTTGTCAGAGACTATTAAACGCCATTAAGTGATCAGTCTGTAGCATGGAGAGAAGGTATTAAAAGCTGAAATAGTGCACTTGGCAGTCTAGAGCGTATCGGGTTTCCACGGTGGATCACACAACCATGACATTCATCCAATCAGTGACCATATGCAGGAAGATATGACAATCTGACATGAGAAGGGACACTTGTAGTTGCACAAATTAACAGCCAAAGTGATCCCATTATTCATAGTTTTTCTCCTGATTTGCAGTCTCGATGGTCGTTTTGATATTCAGGTTAGGCCGTTGCTGAGACGCAGGAATCACTGAACCAGCACCATCGATGAACTGTTACTGGTTGTTACAAGGGAATGAGATCCACCAAATACTTACAAAATGTCACTCACTCATTTAATGGGGAATGAGACAAAAGTGGCTCGTCGACTCCTGTTTCTAATTCTATTTGCGAGGGTATGTGTTGATTCATGGTCGATAGTCAACCGTATCCCGTCAGCAATCAGCCTGTCAGCACCTGTCCATAATCCAGGTCAGTATTTGTGTCATCGGATGCGCAAGTGACGAAGTGGCGGTTCGATGAGGCGTGAACGTATTCCCGTTAAGTAGTGGTAGCTGATCATACGGCCAACCAACGGATCAAAGACAGGCCACAATATTCGCAATCAATTCAATTATGCTAACAGGCATTTGGGCAAACCACATAAGTCCTAAAGACCATCTCACATACTGTTCGACATAAGGTGGTGACAATTTTCAATCTGGCTTGTGTCACGTGATTCGAAGGCCGCACTTCAAGCCCAACAAGTGAGGACACGTATTAGTTTCATCAGGCGATTCAAATCACAAGGCCTGTCATTTTCATGATGGGTTTGTTTATCGTATGAATGTTTGGTATACAATGAGCCGTAGAAGGCTCAAAAAATCTCTCGAAAAATTATCATGTCGACTTTCGACGGGATATTTTTGTTGGGCTTGACGTGCAGCCTTCGTATCACGTGACACTAGCCAGATTGAAAATTGTCACTACCTTATGCCGAACAGGGAGTGAGATGGTCTGGGTGTATTCCCGACACTGTTTTCTGATCGTTATGCACATAAGATTATCCCATTGATTCGATTTGCTGAGTCTTCTTCCTCTGAAATGTGTACTTGAGATGGTTTTCTGTTATTCATCCGATAATTGGTTCTCCTATTGGCGTTAAAACAATGAGCAAGATACGGAAAGAAGGTTCAAAATTGTAGGCTTCTGCAATTCAACCCTGGTCCCCTAATGGAGTTGTCGAGAAAATTCAGTTTCAGTGGATCTTTTCATCGTTATCGCAGTAACAACGTAAGTGAATAACGAAGTAGGCTCAGATGACCTTGAGGACAAAACTCATCCTGATGCGAACTGGAACTTCCTTTTTCAGTGGGTTTGGTAGTACTCGCTAAGAGACATTTTCGAACTACATTTATCGTGAAATCTCTAGATATTGAAGTAATTTATTTCAACTTTATAATAAAGGCTCAACTATTGAAATATATTTGGCAAAAAATGGCTTCAACCAAATTATTCCGACAGTAAGCCGATCTAATTATTACCTGGGTTGATTTATTAGATCCTGTTGATCACAATAATTATATATCAATACCTTACTTAGAGCGTTTCACCCTAGCAACCAAGGTCACACATTTCAGCCATCCACAGAACAGCGAAGTATTAATGTAAATTAGAGGGAACTTTGAATAAATTAGTATCATTACCCGATGGCTTGATATACCTTGATTACGAAAACGAACGTGTTGGTAGTGCACCACGGGATATTCAGCCGTCACTTCGGATATATCATAGAATTGCCAACATGTTGACCGGGCCTCAGAGAACGTGAAGTCTGAATTCAGCAATAGCTTCTTTTTCAACTCGGGATGATTTACACCAGCAATTAGGCAATCACACAGTTAAGTCCCCAACTGATTCTCTAAATGTCACTTCTGAGCCTGCGTTTCTAGTATGACAGTGAATTTGTGAAGTTTCTTACTCTGACCACGGAACAGCGAATAAGATTTGTACTTTTCTGTCACCCGGGATTTGACTGAAACAACGTGGCATTCATATACGCCAGACAGGAGCATCGTTAAATCAGTCAGTAGCAAAACGTCTCAAACAGTGGAACCATTGGGATGCGCGATTGTCTGATCAGATGTGAGACGATTGGTCCATAATTTGTTATCAATTCTCATCATGCAGTGTATTATCCTCCTCACAACCCTGCATCACCCTAAAGAAGCCAACCCCGCCTCGCTGTATTAGGGTGGTACCTCGACTAACCGACAAGGTCCTCCCAACTCCATTTTACAATACAGGCGAAAACGGCCACCGAGTAATGCATCATCATGCATCGGGACCAAACATACCATATCCTCCAAGTATGCCGAAACAGTTTCCGAATCGTCTGGCTGAGTGCCCCGACTGTCAAGCTCCACGCTCTATTCCGAACACAAGATGAGCCAGCCCAACAAACTAGTTATTTTGTCGGTCCTGGAAGAGCAATAACTACCCGCCCCCTGCGTATCCCGTTAAACCCATTCACCACAACTCTCTACCATCTCACTTGCCATTACCCGTCACCTCAGCGTCCAACCCCCACCTGGTTACTTCAACCACCCCGGAAACCCCACCTCCGCAAACGACCAATTTTCTCTTGACAGCACTCCCCCAACCAAGCCTCACGCCTTCTTCATAATACCGGCTCCACACTTCAAGCCCCTATTTAGACACCATCGCTTCTATCCATGACAATCCTGACGTTGTGTCCACTTAATGATGTTCACCATCTCGGTAGTTTTAGTCACCAGTACGCGCTGTCGGATCAGCTACCACTACTCAACGGGAATTCGTTCGCATCTCATCGATCCGCTACTTTGTCACTTGCGCATCCGATGACACAAATACTGACCTGGATTATGGACAGGTGCTGACAGGCTGATTGCTGACGGGATACGGTTGACTATCGACCATGAATCAACACATACCCTCGCAAATAGAATTAGAAATAGGAGTCGACGAGCCACTTTTGTCTCATTCCCCATTAAATGAGTGAGTGACATTTTGTCTGGTGATGTAGCGAGAATTGGAGTTCTCCCCCGCAAATTGTGTCACAAATTCTACAGTTTGTGTCGTGTGGTATTGCATGATTTACCGAAGAAACATGTAACAGTGTGAGGATCGATTATGTGGAATGAGAGTAATTTAGTGATTATGTCATTTCGTTTTATATTTCCTCGATAAACTGGACTGTGATAGTAACATTTTATCTGAATGGTCTATGGTCGAGGAATATTCAGAAGCTTCACTCGTTCGATTTTCCACCTAATTTATTGATATGGCTTACGGACCACCTTCAGCAGGACAGTTTGGGTACAGTGATAATTCACATTGTCTGGGGTGAAGATAACTTTATTCATCTATCTTCTAATTATCAAAGCACTTTTTTCTCTGAACGAAGTGTGTGAGGGTATGGTCTCATACATCGTTCGATAGACGTTTTAGTCTCACTGGCAGACAGTGCGCCAGTCGTGGCCTCACCGAGCCCACGAATTGACAAACGGCAAAACATCCGATCGATGGCTTGAATTGATAGACGAGACGAATCCTGCCAGCGGCATTTAAGCCTCAAGGCGTGGTCGCCCACACCAGTCGGACCAATGCGCTGTGTGCAACGAGTGGGTACATATGACAGCAACCTAATTTATTCTTCGTTTTTCACTAGTAAAACTACATGATTCTGGGTCAGATCTGAGTTCTCACTGGAGTTAGTGGGACGGAGCACAACAGTGTTCAATCCCTTTACCGTTCCAATTGTTCACCGTATGTCGCGCAGCTTTCCCCAGTGATCCTTCTAGTGTTAACTGATTTCAATTACCCACAGATCAAAATATTGATTGCCTCGGACTGAAGTTAGGCACTGACGTTCACTGGTCGTCTGATGTTGCTTATTGCGTGCGCGAACTGCGACGTCTTTGTCTTCAAATTCCAAGTTTCAGACGATTGTAAGTTAAGTCGACAAATAGATCTTCCTTTTTTCTTCAGGCATTTTGCCAGTCCTCAACTATTTTCACTCTATGATCACTCGAGAATTGCTGAGGACGACTTTAAAGTGAAATTTCTGGAAATATTCTTTCTTCCGTGGTCGCTTTTATCCTATTTGGTGAAATAACTAACAAGGCACGTGAGCGACCCATGAATGCTTGTACAAATCATTAATGACACAGCCCACTCTCTCCCTATGAGGATCTTACAGAATGGCATTTTTCTCTCCAGAACTCGCTCTTCATGCGGTCTTATTCCCAAAACGATCGGAGAACTGCTCCAATATGAAGTCACACGAACTATGTCCGAAGTTACACTATACAAGCAAATGATCATGCACATAATAATTGCAGTTACTATGTATTCCGCCAGAAAAAACTGAAGTGACTTCCATCCGTCTCTATCTATCTGACAGCTCGATAAAGTCTTTCGAATGAAATTATTCCAGTCACGAGATCAAACACTATAGAGGGTTAACCCGTAGTCAGGTTGGTGGTTGGTTTGGCAAATTGTTAGTTGGTCACTTGTCAGAGACTATTAAACGCCATTAAGTGATCAGTCTGTAGCATGGAGAGAAGGTATTAAAAGCTGAAATAGTGCACTTGGCAGTCTAGAGCGTATCGGGTTTCCACGGTGGATCACACAACCATGACATTCATCCAATCAGTGACCATATGCAGGAAGATATGACAATCTGACATGAGAAGGGACACTTGTAGTTGCACAAATTAACAGCCAAAGTGATCCCATTATTCATAGTTTTTCTCCTGATTTGCAGTCTCGATGGTCGTTTTGATATTCAGGTTAGGCCGTTGCTGAGACGCAGGAATCACTGAACCAGCACCATCGATGAACTGTTACTGGTTGTTACAAGGGAATGAGATCCACCAAATACTTACAAAATGTCACTCACTCATTTAATGGGGAATGAGACAAAAGTGGCTCGTCGACTCCTATTTCTAATTCTATTTGCGAGGGTATGTGTTGATTCATGGTCGATAGTCAACCGTATCCCGTCAGCAACCAGCCTGTCAGCACCTGTCCATAATCCAGGTCAGTATTTGTGTCATCGGATGCGCAAGTGGCGAAGTAGCGGTTCGATGAGGCGTGAACGTATTCCCGTTAAGTAGTGGTAGCTGATCGTACGGCCAACCAACGGATCAAAGACAGGCCACAATATTCGCAATCAATTCAATTATGCTAACAGGCATTTGGGCAAACCACATAAGTCCTAAAGACCATCTCACATACTGTTCGACATAAGGTGGTGACAATTTTCAATCTGGCTTGTGTCACGTGATTCGAAGGCCGCACTTCAAGCCCAACAAGTGAGGACACGTATTAGTTTCATCAGGCGATTCAAATCACAAGGCCTGTCATTTTCATGATGGGTTTGTTTATCGTATGAATGTTTGGTATACAATGAGCCGTAGAAGGCTCAAAAAATCTCTCGAAAAATTATCATGTCGACTTTCGACGGGATATTTTTGTTGGGCTTGACGTGCAGCCTTCGTATCACGTGACACTAGCCAGATTGAAAATTGTCACTACCTTATGCCGAACAGGGAGTGAGATGGTCTGGGTGTATTCCCGACACTGTTTTCTGATCGTTATGCACATAAGATTATCCCATTGATTCGATTTGCTGAGTCTTCTTCCTCTGAAATGTGTACTTGAGATGGTTTTCTGTTATTCATCCGATAATTGGTTCTCCTATTGGCGTTAAAACAATGAGCAAGATACGGAAAGAAGGTTCAAAATTGTGGGTTTCTGCTTCTCCCCTAATGGAGTTGTCGAGACAATTCAGTTTCAGTGGATCTTTTCATCGTTATCGCAGTAACAACGTAAGTGAATAACGAAGTACGCTCAGATGACCTTGAGGAAAAAACTCATCCTGATGCGAACTGGAACTTCCTTTTTCAGTGGGTTTGGTAGTACTCGCTAAGAGACATTTTCGAACTACATTTATCGTGAAATCTCAAGATATTGAAGTAATTTATTTCAACTTTACAATAAAGGCTCAACTATTAAAATATATTTGGCAAAAAATGGCTTCAACCAAATTATTCCGACAGTAAGCCGATCTAATTATTACCTGGGTTGATTTATTAGATCCTGTTGATCACAATAATTATATATCAATACCTTACTTAGAGCGTTTCACCCTAGCAACCAAGGTCACACATTTCAACCATCCACAGAACAGCGAAGTATTAATGTAAATTAGAGGGAACTTTGAATAAATTAGTATCATTACCCGATGGCTTGATATACCTTGACTACGAAAACGAACGTGTTGGTAGTGCACCACGGGATGTTCAGCCGTCACTTCGGATATATCATAGAATTGCCAACATGTTGACCGGGCCTCAGAGAACGTGAAGTCTGAATTCAGCAATAGCTTCTTTTTCAACTCGGGATGATTTACACCAGCAATTAGGCAATCACACAGTTAAGTCCCCAACTGATTCTCTAAATGTCACTTCTGAGCCTGCGTTTCTAGTATGACAGTGAATTTGTGAAGTTTCTTACTCTGACCACGGAACAGCGAATAAGATTTGTACTTTTCTGTCACCCGGGATTTGACTGAAACAACGTGGCATTCATATACGCCAGACAGGAGCATCGTTAAATCAGTCAGTAGCAAAACGTCTCAAACAGTGGAACCATTGGGATGCGCGATTGTCTGATCAGATGTGAGACGATTGGTCCATAATTTGTTATCAATTCTCATCATGCAGTGTATTATCCTCCTCACAACCCTGCATCACCCTAAAGAAGCCAACCCCGCCTCGCTGTATTAGGGTGGTACCTCGACTAACCGACAAGGTCCTCCCAACTCCATTTTACAATACAGGCGAAAACGGCCACCGAGTAATGCATCATCATGCATCGGGACCAAACATACCATATCCTCCAAGTATGCCGAAACAGTTTCCGAATCGTCTGGCTGAGTGCCCCGACTGTCAAGCTCCACGCTCTATTCCGAACACAAGATGAGCCAGCCCAACAAACTAGTTATTTTGTCGGTCCTGGAAGAGCAATAACTACCCGCCCCCTGCGTATCCCGTTAAACCCAGTCACCACAACTCTCTACCATCTCACTTGCCATTACCCGTTACCTCAGCGTCCAACCCCCACCTGGTTACTTCAACCACCCCGGAAACCCCACCTCCGCAAACGACCAATTTTCTCTTGACAGCACTCCCCCAACCAAGCCTCACGCCTTCTTCATAATACCGGCTCCACACTTCAAGCCCCTATTTAGACACCATCGCTTCTATCCATGACAATCCTGACGTTGTGTCCACTTAATGATGTTCACCATCTCGGTAGTTTTAGTCACCAGTACGCGCTGTCGGATCAGCTACCACTACTTAACGGGAATTCGTTCGCATCTCATCGATTCGCTACTTTGTCACTTGCGCATCCGCTGGCACAAATACTGACCTGGATTATGGACAGGTGCTGACAGGCTGATTGCTGACGGGATACGGTTGACTATCGACCATGAATCAACACATACCCTCGCAAATAGAATTAGAAATAGGAGTCGACGAGCCACTTTTGTCTCATTCCCCATTAAATGAGTGAGTGACATTTTGTCTGGTGATGTAGCGAGAATTGGAGTTCTCCCCCGCAAATTGTGTCACAAATTCTACAGTTTGTGTCGTGTGGTATTGCATGATTTACCGAAGAAACATGTAACAGTGTGAGGATCGATTATGTGGAATGAGAGTAATTTAGTGATTATGTCATTTCGTTTTATATTTCCTCGAAAAACTGGACTGTGATAGTAACATTTTATCTGAATGGTCTATGGTCGAGGAATATTCAGAAGCTTCACTCGTTCGATTTTCCACCTAATTTATTGATATGGCTTACGGACCACCTTCAGCAGGACAGTTTGGGTACAGTGATAATTCACATTGTCTGGGGTGAAGATAACTTTATTCATCTATCTTCTAATTATCAAAGCACTTTTTTCTCTGAACGAAGTGTGTGAGGGTATGGTCTCATACATCGTTCGATAGACGTTTTAGTCTCACCGGCAGACAGTGCGCCAGTCGTGGCCTCATCGAGCCCACGAAACGACAAACGGCAAAACATCCGATCGATGGCTTGAATTGATAGACGAGACGAATCCTGCCAGCGGCATTTAAGCCTCAAGGCGTGGTCGCCCACACCAGTCGGACCAATGCGCTGTGTGCAACGAGTGGGTACATATGACAGCAACCTAATTTATTCTTCGTTTTTCACTAGTAAAACTACATGATTCTGGGTCAGATCTGAGTTCTCACTGGAGTTAGTGGGACGGAGTACAACAGTGTTCAATCCCTTTACCGTTCCAATTGTTCACCGTGTGTCGCGCAGCTTTCCCCAGTGATCCTTCTAGTGTTAACTGATTTCAATTACCCACAGATCAAAATATTGATTGCATCGGACTGAAGTTAGGCACTGACGTTCACTGGTCGTCTGATGCTGCTTATTGCGTGCGCGAACTGCGACGTCTTTGTCTTCAAATTCCAAGTTTCAGACGATTGTAAGTTAAGTCGACAAATAGATCTTCCTTTTTTCTTCAGGCATTTTGCCAGTCCTCAACTATTTTCACTCTATGATCACTCGAGAATTGCTGAGGACGACTTTAAAGTGAAATTTCTGGAAATATTCTTTCTTCCGTGGTCGCTTTTATCCTATTTGGTGAAATAACTAACAAGGCACGTGAGCGACCCATGAATGCTTGTACAAATCATTAATGACACAGCCCACTCTCTCCCTATGAGGATCTTACAGAATGGCATTTTTCTCTCCAGAACTCGCTCTTCATGCGGTCTTATTCCCAAAACGATCGGAGAACTGCTCCAACATGAAGTCACACGAACTATGTCCGAAGTTACACTATACAAGCAAATGATCATGCACATAATAATTGCAGTTACTATGTATTCCACCAGAAAAAACCGAAGTGACTTCCATCCGTCTCCATCTGACAGCTCGATAAAGTCTTTCGAATGAAATTATTCCAGTCACGAGATCAAACACTATAGAGGGTTAACCCGTAGTCAGGTTGGTGGTTGGTTTGGCAAATTGTTAGTTGGTCACTTGTCAGAGACTATTAAACGCCATTAAGTGATCAGTCTGTAGCATGGAGAGAAGGTATTAAAAGCTGAAATAGTGCACTTGGCAGTCTAGAGCGTATCGGGTTTCCACGGTGGATCACACAACCATGACATTCATCCAATCAGTGACCATATGCAGGAAGATATGACAATCTGACATGAGAAGGGACACTTGTAGTTGCACAAATTAACAGCCAAAGTGATCCCATTATTCATAGTTTTTCTCCTGATTTGCAGTCTCGATGGTCGTTTTGATATTCAGGTTAGGCCGTTGCTGAGACGCAGGAATCACTGAACCAGCACCATCGATGAACTGTTACTGGTTGTTACAAGGGAATGAGATCCACCAAATACTTACAAAATGTCACTCACTCATTTAATGGGGAATGAGACAAAAGTGGCTCGTCGACTCCTATTTCTAATTCTATTTGCGAGGGTATGTGTTGATTCATGGTCGATAGTCAACCGTATCCCGTCAGCAACCAGCCTGTCAGCACCTGTCCATAATCCAGGTCAGTATTTGTGTCATCGGATGCGCAAGTGACGAAGTAGCGGTTCGATGAGGCGTGAACGTATTCCCGTTAAGTAGTGGTAGCTGATCGTACGGCCAACCAACGGATCAAAGACAGGCCACAATATTCGCAATCAATTCAATTATGCTAACAGGCATTTGGGCAAACCACATAAGTCCTAAAGACCATCTCACATACTGTTCGACATAAGGTGGTGACAATTTTCAATCTGGCTTGTGTCACGTGATTCGAAGGCCGCACTTCAAGCCCAACAAGTGAGGACACGTATTAGTTTCATCAGGCGATTCAAATCACAAGGCCTGTCATTTTCATGATGGGTTTGTTTATCGTATGAATGTTTGGTATACAATGAGCCGTAGAAGGCTCAAAAAATCTCTCGAAAAATTATCATGTCGACTTTCGACGGGATATTTTTGTTGGGCTTGACGTGCAGCCTTCGTATCACGTGACACTAGCCAGATTGAAAATTGTCACTACCTTATGCCGAACAGGGAGTGAGATGGTCTGGGTGTATTCCCGACACTGTTTTCTGATCGTTATGCACATAAGATTATCCCATTGATTCGATTTGCTGAGTCTTCTTCCTCTGAAATGTGTACTTGAGATGGTTTTCTGTTATTCATCCGATAATTGGTTCTCCTATTGGCGTTAAAACAATGAGCAAGATACGGAAAGAAGGTTCAAAATTGTGGGTTTCTGCTTCTCCCCTAATGGAGTTGTCGAGACAATTCAGTTTCAGTGGATCTTTTCATCGTTATCGCAGTAACAACGTAAGTGAATAACGAAGTACGCTCAGATGACCTTGAGGAAAAAACTCATCCTGATGCGAACTGGAACTTCCTTTTTCAGTGGGTTTGGTAGTACTCGCTAAGAGACATTTTCGAACTACATTTATCGTGAAATCTCATGATATTGAAGTAATTTATTTCAACTTTACAATAAAGGCTCAACTATTAAAATATATTTGGCAAAAAATGGCTTCAACCAAATTATTCCGACAGTAAGCCGACCTAATTATTACCTGGGTTGATTTATTAGATCCTGTTGATCACAATAATTATATATCAATACCTTACTTAGAGCGTTTCACCCTAGCAACCAAGGTCACACATTTCAACCATCCACAGAACAGCGAAGTATTAATGTAAATTAGAGGGAACTTTGAATAAATTAGTATCATTACCCGATGGCTTGATATACCTTGACTACGAAAACGAACGTGTTGGTAGTGCACCACGGGATGTTCAGCCGTCACTTCGGATATATCATAGAATTGCCAACATGTTGACCGGGCCTCAGAGAACGTGAAGTCTGAATTCAGCAATAGCTTCTTTTTCAACTCGGGATGATTTACACCAGCAATTAGGCAATCACACAGTTAAGTCCCCAACTGATTCTCTAAATGTCACTTCTGAGCCTGCGTTTCTAGTATGACAGTGAATTTGTGAAGTTTCTTACTCTGACCACGGAACAGCGAATAAGATTTGTACTTTTCTGTCACCCGGGATTTGACTGAAACAACGTGGCATTCATATACGCCAGACAGGAGCATCGTTAAATCAGTCAGTAGCAAAACGTCTCAAACAGTGGAACCATTGGGATGCGCGATTGTCTGATCAGATGTGAGACGATTGGTCCATAATTTGTTATCAATTCTCATCATGCAGTGTATTATCCTCCTCACAACCCTGCATCACCCTAAAGAAGCCAACCCCGCCTCGCTGTATTAGGGTGGTACCTCGACTAACCGACAAGGTCCTCCCAACTCCATTTTACAATACAGGCGAAAACGGCCACCGAGTAATGCATCATCATGCATCGGGACCAAACATACCATATCCTCCAAGTATGCCGAAACAGTTTCCGAATCGTCTGGCTGAGTGCCCCGACTGTCAAGCTCCACGCTCTATTCCGAACACAAGATGAGCCAGCCCAACAAACTAGTTATTTTGTCGGTCCTGGAAGAGCAATAACTACCCGCCCCCTGCGTATCCCGTTAAACCCAGTCACCACAACTCTCTACCATCTCACTTGCCATTACCCGTTACCTCAGCGTCCAACCCCCACCTGGTTACTTCAACCACCCCGGAAACCCCACCTCCGCAAACGACCAATTTTCTCTTGACAGCACTCCCCCAACCAAGCCTCACGCCTTCTTCATAATACCGGCTCCACACTTCAAGCCCCTATTTAGACACCATCGCTTCTATCCATGACAATCCTGACGTTGTGTCCACTTAATGATGTTCACCATCTCGGTAGTTTTAGTCACCAGTACGCGCTGTCGGATCAGCTACCACTACTTAACGGGAATTCGTTCGCATCTCATCGATTCGCTACTTTGTCACTTGCGCATCCGCTGGCACAAATACTGACCTGGATTATGGACAGGTGCTGACAGGCTGATTGCTGACGGGATACGGTTGACTATCGACCATGAATCAACACATACCCTCGCAAATAGAATTAGAAATAGGAGTCGACGAGCCACTTTTGTCTCATTCCCCATTAAATGAGTGAGTGACATTTTGTCTGGTGATGTAGCGAGAATTGGAGTTCTCCCCCGCAAATTGTGTCACAAATTCTACAGTTTGTGTCGTGTGGTATTGCATGATTTACCGAAGAAACATGTAACAGTGTGAGGATCGATTATGTGGAATGAGAGTAATTTAGTGATTATGTCATTTCGTTTTATATTTCCTCGAAAAACTGGACTGTGATAGTAACATTTTATCTGAATGGTCTATGGTCGAGGAATATTCAGAAGCTTCACTCGTTCGATTTTCCACCTAATTTATTGATATGGCTTACGGACCACCTTCAGCAGGACAGTTTGGGTACAGTGATAATTCACATTGTCTGGGGTGAAGATAACTTTATTCATCTATCTTCTAATTATCAAAGCACTTTTTTCTCTGAACGAAGTGTGTGAGGGTATGGTCTCATACATCGTTCGATAGACGTTTTAGTCTCACCGGCAGACAGTGCGCCAGTCGTGGCCTCATCGAGCCCACGAAACGACAAACGGCAAAACATCCGATCGATGGCTTGAATTGATAGACGAGACGAATCCTGCCAGCGGCATTTAAGCCTCAAGGCGTGGTCGCCCACACCAGTCGGACCAATGCGCTGTGTGCAACGAGTGGGTACATATGACAGCAACCTAATTTATTCTTCGTTTTTCACTAGTAAAACTACATGATTCTGGGTCAGATCTGAGTTCTCACTGGAGTTAGTGGGACGGAGTACAACAGTGTTCAATCCCTTTACCGTTCCAATTGTTCACCGTGTGTCGCGCAGCTTTCCCCAGTGATCCTTCTAGTGTTAACTGATTTCAATTACCCACAGATCAAAATATTGATTGCATCGGACTGAAGTTAGGCACTGACGTTCACTGGTCGTCTGATGCTGCTTATTGCGTGCGCGAACTGCGACGTCTTTGTCTTCAAATTCCAAGTTTCAGACGATTGTAAGTTAAGTCGACAAATAGATCTTCCTTTTTTCTTCAGGCATTTTGCCAGTCCTCAACTATTTTCACTCTATGATCACTCGAGAATTGCTGAGGACGACTTTAAAGTGAAATTTCTGGAAATATTCTTTCTTCCGTGGTCGCTTTTATCCTATTTGGTGAAATAACTAACAAGGCACGTGAGCGACCCATGAATGCTTGTACAAATCATTAATGACACAGCCCACTCTCTCCCTATGAGGATCTTACAGAATGGCATTTTTCTCTCCAGAACTCGCTCTTCATGCGGTCTTATTCCCAAAACGATCGGAGAACTGCTCCAATATGAAGTCACACGAACTATGTCCGAAGTTACACTATACAAGCAAATGATCATGCACATAATAATTGCAGTTACTATGTATTCCACCAGAAAAAACCGAAGTGACTTCCATCCGTCTCCATCTGACAGCTCGATAAAGTCTTTCGAATGAAATTATTCCAGTCACGAGATCAAACACTATAGAGGGTTAACCCGTAGTCAGGTTGGTGGTTGGTTTGGCAAATTGTTAGTTGGTCACTTGTCAGAGACTATTAAACGCCATTAAGTGATCAGTCTGTAGCATGGAGAGAAGGTATTAAAAGCTGAAATAGTGCACTTGGCAGTCTAGAGCGTATCGGGTTTCCACGGTGGATCACACAACCATGACATTCATCCAATCAGTGACCATATGCAGGAAGATATGACAATCTGACATGAGAAGGGACACTTGTAGTTGCACAAATTAACAGCCAAAGTGATCCCATTATTCATAGTTTTTCTCCTGATTTGCAGTCTCGATGGTCGTTTTGATATTCAGGTTAGGCCGTTGCTGAGACGCAGGAATCACTGAACCAGCACCATCGATGAACTGTTACTGGTTGTTACAAGGGAATGAGATCCACCAAATACTTACAAAATGTCACTCACTCATTTAATGGGGAATGAGACAAAAGTGGCTCGTCGACTCCTATTTCTAATTCTATTTGCGAGGGTATGTGTTGATTCATGGTCGATAGTCAACCGTATCCCGTCAGCAACCAGCCTGTCAGCACCTGTCCATAATCCAGGTCAGTATTTGTGTCATCGGATGCGCAAGTGACGAAGTAGCGGTTCGATGAGGCGTGAACGTATTCCCGTTAAGTAGTGGTAGCTGATCGTACGGCCAACCAACGGATCAAAGACAGGCCACAATATTCGCAATCAATTCAATTATGCTAACAGGCATTTGGGCAAACCACATAAGTCCTAAAGACCATCTCACATATAGTTCGACATAAGGTGGTGACAATTTTCAATCTGGCTTGTGTCACGTGATTCGAAGGCCGCACTTCAAGCCCAACAAGTGAGGACACGTATTAGTTTCATCAGGCGATTCAAATCACAAGGCCTGTCATTTTCATGATGGGTTTGTTTATCGTATGAATGTTTGGTATACAATGAGCCGTAGAAGGCTCAAAAAATCTCTCGAAAAATTATCATGTCGACTTTCGACGGGATATTTTTGTTGGGCTTGACGTGCAGCCTTCGTATCACGTGACACTAGCCAGATTGAAAATTGTCACTACCTTATGCCGAACAGGGAGTGAGATGGTCTGGGTGTATTCCCGACACTGTTTTCTGATCGTTATGCACATAAGATTATCCCATTGATTCGATTTGCTGAGTCTTCTTCCTCTGAAATGTGTACTTGAGATGGTTTTCTGTTATTCATCCGATAATTGGTTCTCCTATTGGCGTTAAAACAATGAGCAAGATACGGAAAGAAGGTTCAAAATTGTGGGTTTCTGCTTCTCCCCTAATGGAGTTGTCGAGACAATTCAGTTTCAGTGGATCTTTTCATCGTTATCGCAGTAACAACGTAAGTGAATAACGAAGTACGCTCAGATGACCTTGAGGAAAAAACTCATCCTGATGCGAACTGGAACTTCCTTTTTCAGTGGGTTTGGTAGTACTCGCTAAGAGACATTTTCGAACTACATTTATCGTGAAATCTCATGATATTGAAGTAATTTATTTCAACTTTACAATAAAGGCTCAACTATTACAATATATTTGGCAAAAAATGGCTTCAACCAAATTATTCCGACAGTAAGCCGACCTAATTATTACCTGGGTTGATTTATTAGATCCTGTTGATCACAATAATTATATATCAATACCTTACTTAGAGCGTTTCACCCTAGCAACCAAGGTCACACATTTCAACCATCCACAGAACAGCGAAGTATTAATGTAAATTAGAGGGAACTTTGAATAAATTAGTATCATTACCCGATGGCTTGATATACCTTGACTACGAAAACGAACGTGTTGGTAGTGCACCACGGGATGTTCAGCCGTCACTTCGGATATATCATAGAATTGCCAACATGTTGACCGGGCCTCAGAGAACGTGAAGTCTGAATTCAGCAATAGCTTCTTTTTCAACTCGGGATGATTTACACCAGCAATTAGGCAATCACACAGTTAAGTCCCCAACTGATTCTCTAAATGTCACTTCTGAGCCTGCGTTTCTAGTATGACAGTGAATTTGTGAAGTTTCTTACTCTGACCACGGAACAGCGAATAAGATTTGTACTTTTCTGTCACCCGGGATTTGACTGAAACAACGTGGCATTCATATACGCCAGACAGGAGCATCGTTAAATCAGTCAGTAGCAAAACGTCTCAAACAGTGGAACCATTGGGATGCGCGATTGTCTGATCAGATGTGAGACGATTGGTCCATAATTTGTTATCAATTCTCATCATGCAGTGTATTATCCTCCTCACAACCCTGCATCACCCTAAAGAAGCCAACCCCGCCTCGCTGTATTAGGGTGGTACCTCGACTAACCGACAAGGTCCTCCCAACTCCATTTTACAATACAGGCGAAAACGGCCACCGAGTAATGCATCATCATGCATCGGGACCAAACATACCATATCCTCCAAGTATGCCGAAACAGTTTCCGAATCGTCTGGCTGAGTGCCCCGACTGTCAAGCTCCACGCTCTATTCCGAACACAAGATGAGCCAGCCCAACAAACTAGTTATTTTGTCGGTCCTGGAAGAGCAATAACTACCCGCCCCCTGCGTATCCCGTTAAACCCAGTCACCACAACTCTCTACCATCTCACTTGCCATTACCCGTTACCTCAGCGTCCAACCCCCACCTGGTTACTTCAACCACCCCGGAAACCCCACCTCCGCAAACGACCAATTTTCTCTTGACAGCACTCCCCCAACCAAGCCTCACGCCTTCTTCATAATACCGGCTCCACACTTCAAGCCCCTATTTAGACACCATCGCTTCTATCCATGACAATCCTGACGTTGTGTCCACTTAATGATGTTCACCATCTCGGTAGTTTTAGTCACCAGTACGCGCTGTCGGATCAGCTACCACTACTTAACGGGAATTCGTTCGCATCTCATCGATTCGCTACTTTGTCACTTGCGCATCCGCTGGCACAAATACTGACCTGGATTATGGACAGGTGCTGACAGGCTGATTGCTGACGGGATACGGTTGACTATCGACCATGAATCAACACATACCCTCGCAAATAGAATTAGAAATAGGAGTCGACGAGCCACTTTTGTCTCATTCCCCATTAAATGAGTGAGTGACATTTTGTCTGGTGATGTAGCGAGAATTGGAGTTCTCCCCCGCAAATTGTGTCACAAATTCTACAGTTTGTGTCGTGTGGTATTGCATGATTTACCGAAGAAACATGTAACAGTGTGAGGATCGATTATGTGGAATGAGAGTAATTTAGTGATTATGTCATTTCGTTTTATATTTCCTCGAAAAACTGGACTGTGATAGTAACATTTTATCTGAATGGTCTATGGTCGAGGAATATTCAGAAGCTTCACTCGTTCGATTTTCCACCTAATTTATTGATATGGCTTACGGACCACCTTCAGCAGGACAGTTTGGGTACAGTGATAATTCACATTGTCTGGGGTGAAGATAACTTTATTCATCTATCTTCTAATTATCAAAGCACTTTTTTCTCTGAACGAAGTGTGTGAGGGTATGGTCTCATACATCGTTCGATAGACGTTTTAGTCTCACCGGCAGACAGTGCGCCAGTCGTGGCCTCATCGAGCCCACGAAACGACAAACGGCAAAACATCCGATCGATGGCTTGAATTGATAGACGAGACGAATCCTGCCAGCGGCATTTAAGCCTCAAGGCGTGGTCGCCCACACCAGTCGGACCAATGCGCTGTGTGCAACGAGTGGGTACATATGACAGCAACCTAATTTATTCTTCGTTTTTCACTAGTAAAACTACATGATTCTGGGTCAGATCTGAGTTCTCACTGGAGTTAGTGGGACGGAGTACAACAGTGTTCAATCCCTTTACCGTTCCAATTGTTCACCGTGTGTCGCGCAGCTTTCCCCAGTGATCCTTCTAGTGTTAACTGATTTCAATTACCCACAGATCAAAATATTGATTGCATCGGACTGAAGTTAGGCACTGACGTTCACTGGTCGTCTGATGCTGCTTATTGCGTGCGCGAACTGCGACGTCTTTGTCTTCAAATTCCAAGTTTCAGACGATTGTAAGTTAAGTCGACAAATAGATCTTCCTTTTTTCTTCAGGCATTTTGCCAGTCCTCAACTATTTTCACTCTATGATCACTCGAGAATTGCTGAGGACGACTTTAAAGTGAAATTTCTGGAAATATTCTTTCTTCCGTGGTCGCTTTTATCCTATTTGGTGAAATAACTAACAAGGCACGTGAGCGACCCATGAATGCTTGTACAAATCATTAATGACACAGCCCACTCTCTCCCTATGAGGATCTTACAGAATGGCATTTTTCTCTCCAGAACTCGCTCTTCATGCGGTCTTATTCCCAAAACGATCGGAGAACTGCTCCAATATGAAGTCACACGAACTATGTCCGAAGTTACACTATACAAGCAAATGATCATGCACATAATAATTGCAGTTACTATGTATTCCACCAGAAAAAACCGAAGTGACTTCCATCCGTCTCCATCTGACAGCTCGATAAAGTCTTTCGAATGAAATTATTCCAGTCACGAGATCAAACACTATAGAGGGTTAACCCGTAGTCAGGTTGGTGGTTGGTTTGGCAAATTGTTAGTTGGTCACTTGTCAGAGACTATTAAACGCCATTAAGTGATCAGTCTGTAGCATGGAGAGAAGGTATTAAAAGCTGAAATAGTGCACTTGGCAGTCTAGAGCGTATCGGGTTTCCACGGTGGATCACACAACCATGACATTCATCCAATCAGTGACCATATGCAGGAAGATATGACAATCTGACATGAGAAGGGACACTTGTAGTTGCACAAATTAACAGCCAAAGTGATCCCATTATTCATAGTTTTTCTCCTGATTTGCAGTCTCGATGGTCGTTTTGATATTCAGGTTAGGCCGTTGCTGAGACGCAGGAATCACTGAACCAGCACCATCGATGAACTGTTACTGGTTGTTACAAGGGAATGAGATCCACCAAATACTTACAAAATGTCACTCACTCATTTAATGGGGAATGAGACAAAAGTGGCTCGTCGACTCCTATTTCTAATTCTATTTGCGAGGGTATGTGTTGATTCATGGTCGATAGTCAACCGTATCCCGTCAGCAATCAGCCTGTCAGCACCTGTCCATAATCCAGGTCAGTATTTGTGTCATCGGATGCGCAAGTGACGAAGTAGCGGTTCGATGAGGCGTGAACGTATTCCCGTTAAGTAGTGGTAGCTGATCGTACGGCCAACCAACGGATCAAAGACAGGCCACAATATTCGCAATCAATTCAATTATGCTAACAGGCATTTGGGCAAACCACATAAGTCCTAAAGACCATCTCACATACTGTTCGACATAAGGTGGTGACAATTTTCAATCTGGCTTGTGTCACGTGATTCGAAGGCCGCACTTCAAGCCCAACAAGTGAGGACACGTATTAGTTTCATCAGGCGATTCAAATCACAAGGCCTGTCATTTTCATGATGGGTTTGTTTATCGTATGAATGTTTGGTATACAATGAGCCGTAGAAGGCTCAAAAAATCTCTCGAAAAATTATCATGTCGACTTTCGACGGGATATTTTTGTTGGGCTTGACGTGCAGCCTTCGTATCACGTGACACTAGCCAGATTGAAAATTGTCACTACCTTATGCCGAACAGGGAGTGAGATGGTCTGGGTGTATTCCCGACACTGTTTTCTGATCGTTATGCACATAAGATTATCCCATTGATTCGATTTGCTGAGTCTTCTTCCTCTGAAATGTGTACTTGAGATGGTTTTCTGTTATTCATCCGATAATTGGTTCTCCTATTGGCGTTAAAACAATGAGCAAGATACGGAAAGAAGGTTCAAAATTGTAGGCTTCTGCAATTCAACCCTGGTCCCCTAATGGAGTTGTCGAGAAAATTCAGTTTCAGTGGATCTTTTCATCGTTATCGCAGTAACAACGTAAGTGAATAACGAAGTACGCTCAGATGACCTTGAGGAAAAAACTCATCCTGATGCGAACTGGAACTTCCTTTTTCAGTGGGTTTGGTAGTACTCGCTAAGAGACATTTTCGAACTACATTTATCGTGAAATCTCAAGATATTGAAGTAATTTATTTCAACTTTACAATAAAGGCTCAACTATTAAAATATATTTGGCAAAAAATGGCTTCAACCAAATTATTCCGACAGTAAGCCGACCTAATTATTACCTGGGTTGATTTATTAGATCCTGTTGATCACAATAATTATATATCAATACCTTACTTAGAGCGTTTCACCCTAGCAACCAAGGTCACACATTTCAACCATCCACAGAACAGCGAAGTATTAATGTAAATTAGAGGGAACTTTGAATAAATTAGTATCATTACCCGATGGCTTGATATACCTTGACTACGAAAACGAACGTGTTGGTAGTGCACCACGGGATGTTCAGCCGTCACTTCGGATATATCATAGAATTGCCAACATGTTGACCGGGCCTCAGAGAACGTGAAGTCTGAATTCAGCAATAGCTTCTTTTTCAACTCGGGATGATTTACACCAGCAATTAGGCAATCACACAGTTAAGTCCCCAACTGATTCTCTAAATGTCACTTCTGAGCCTGCGTTTCTAGTATGACAGTGAATTTGTGAAGTTTCTTACTCTGACCACGGAACAGCGAATAAGATTTGTACTTTTCTGTCACCCGGGATTTGACTGAAACAACGTGGCATTCATATACGCCAGACAGGAGCATCGTTAAATCAGTCAGTAGCAAAACGTCTCAAACAGTGGAACCATTGGGATGCGCGATTGTCTGATCAGATGTGAGACGATTGGTCCATAATTTGTTATCAATTCTCATCATGCAGTGTATTATCCTCCTCACAACCCTGCATCACCCTAAAGAAGCCAACCCCGCCTCGCTGTATTAGGGTGGTACCTCGACTAACCGACAAGGTCCTCCCAACTCCATTTTACAATACAGGCGAAAACGGCCACCGAGTAATGCATCATCATGCAAACATACCATATCCTCCAAGTATGCCGAAACAGTTTCCGAATCGTCTGGCTGAGTGCCCCGACTGTCAAGCTCCACGCTCTATTCCGAACACAAGATGAGCCAGCCCAACAAACTAGTTATTTTGTCGGTCCTGGAAGAGCAATAACTACCCGCCCCCTGCGTATCCCGTTAAACCCAGTCACCACAACTCTCTACCATCTCACTTGCCATTACCCGTTACCTCAGCGTCCAACCCCCACCTGGTTACTTCAACCACCCCGGAAACCCCACCTCCGCAAACGACCAATTTTCTCTTGACAGCACTCCCCCAACCAAGCCTCACGCCTTCTTCATAATACCGGCTCCACACTTCAAGCCCCTATTTAGACACCATCGCTTCTATCCATGACAATCCTGACGTTGTGTCCACTTAATGATGTTCACCATCTCGGTAGTTTTAGTCACCAGTACGCGCTGTCGGATCAGCTACCACTACTTAACGGGAATTCGTTCGCATCTCATCGATTCGCTACTTTGTCACTTGCGCATCCGCTGGCACAAATACTGACCTGGATTATGGACAGGTGCTGACAGGCTGATTGCTGACGGGATACGGTTGACTATCGACCATGAATCAACACATACCCTCGCAAATAGAATTAGAAATAGGAGTCGACGAGCCACTTTTGTCTCATTCCCCATTAAATGAGTGAGTGACATTTTGTCTGGTGATGTAGCGAGAATTGGAGTTCTCCCCCGCAAATTGTGTCACAAATTCTACAGTTTGTGTCGTGTGGTATTGCATGATTTACCGAAGAAACATGTAACAGTGTGAGGATCGATTATGTGGAATGAGAGTAATTTAGTGATTATGTCATTTCGTTTTATATTTCCTCGAAAAACTGGACTGTGATAGTAACATTTTATCTGAATGGTCTATGGTCGAGGAATATTCAGAAGCTTCACTCGTTCGATTTTCCACCTAATTTATTGATATGGCTTACGGACCACCTTCAGCAGGACAGTTTGGGTACAGTGATAATTCACATTGTCTGGGGTGAAGATAACTTTATTCATCTATCTTCTAATTATCAAAGCACTTTTTTCTCTGAACGAAGTGTGTGAGGGTATGGTCTCATACATCGTTCGATAGACGTTTTAGTCTCACCGGCAGACAGTGCGCCAGTCGTGGCCTCATCGAGCCCACGAAACGACAAACGGCAAAACATCCGATCGATGGCTTGAATTGATAGACGAGACGAATCCTGCCAGCGGCATTTAAGCCTCAAGGCGTGGTCGCCCACACCAGTCGGACCAATGCGCTGTGTGCAACGAGTGGGTACATATGACAGCAACCTAATTTATTCTTCGTTTTTCACTAGTAAAACTACATGATTCTGGGTCAGATCTGAGTTCTCACTGGAGTTAGTGGGACGGAGTACAACAGTGTTCAATCTCTTTACCGTTCCAATTGTTCACCGTGTGTCGCGCAGCTTTCCCCAGTGATCCTTCTAGTGTTAACTGATTTCAATTACCCACAGATCAAAATATTGATTGCATCGGACTGAAGTTAGGCACTGACGTTCACTGGTCGTCTGATGCTGCTTATTGCGTGCGCGAACTGCGACGTCTTTGTCTTCAAATTCCAAGTTTCAGACGATTGTAAGTTAAGTCGACAAATAGATCTTCCTTTTTTCTTCAGGCATTTTGCCAGTCCTCAACTATTTTCACTCTATGATCACTCGAGAATTGCTGAGGACGACTTTAAAGTGAAATTTCTGGAAATATTCTTTCTTCCGTGGTCGCTTTTATCCTATTTGGTGAAATAACTAACAAGGCACGTGAGCGACCCATGAATGCTTGTACAAATCATTAATGACACAGCCCACTCTCTCCCTATGAGGATCTTACAGAATGGCATTTTTCTCTCCAGAACTCGCTCTTCATGCGGTCTTATTCCCAAAACGATCGGAGAACTGCTCCAATATGAAGTCACACGAACTATGTCCGAAGTTACACTATACAAGCAAATGATCATGCACATAATAATTGCAGTTACTATGTATTCCACCAGAAAAAACCGAAGTGACTTCCATCCGTCTCCATCTGACAGCTCGATAAAGTCTTTCGAATGAAATTATTCCAGTCACGAGATCAAACACTATAGAGGGTTAACCCGTAGTCAGGTTGGTGGTTGGTTTGGCAAATTGTTAGTTGGTCACTTGTCAGAGACTATTAAACGCCATTAAGTGATCAGTCTGTAGCATGGAGAGAAGGTATTAAAAGCTGAAATAGTGCACTTGGCAGTCTAGAGCGTATCGGGTTTCCACGGTGGATCACACAACCATGACATTCATCCAATCAGTGACCATATGCAGGAAGATATGACAATCTGACATGAGAAGGGACACTTGTAGTTGCACAAATTAACAGCCAAAGTGATCCCATTATTCATAGTTTTTCTCCTGATTTGCAGTCTCGATGGTCGTTTTGATATTCAGGTTAGGCCGTTGCTGAGACGCAGGAATCACTGAACCAGCACCATCGATGAACTGTTACTGGTTGTTACAAGGGAATGAGATCCACCAAATACTTACAAAATGTCACTCACTCATTTAATGGGGAATGAGACAAAAGTGGCTCGTCGACTCCTATTTCTAATTCTATTTGCGAGGGTATGTGTTGATTCATGGTCGATAGTCAACCGTATCCCGTCAGCAATCAGCCTGTCAGCACCTGTCCATAATCCAGGTCAGTATTTGTGTCATCGGATGCGCAAGTGACGAAGTAGCGGTTCGATGAGGCGTGAACGTATTCCCGTTAAGTAGTGGTAGCTGATCGTACGGCCAACCAACGGATCAAAGACAGGCCACAATATTCGCAATCAATTCAATTATGCTAACAGGCATTTGGGCAAACCACATAAGTCCTAAAGACCATCTCACATACTGTTCGACATAAGGTGGTGACAATTTTCAATCTGGCTTGTGTCACGTGATTCGAAGGCCGCACTTCAAGCCCAACAAGTGAGGACACGTATTAGTTTCATCAGGCGATTCAAATCACAAGGCCTGTCATTTTCATGATGGGTTTGTTTATCGTATGAATGTTTGGTATACAATGAGCCGTAGAAGGCTCAAAAAATCTCTCGAAAAATTATCATGTCGACTTTCGACGGGATATTTTTGTTGGGCTTGACGTGCAGCCTTCGTATCACGTGACACTAGCCAGATTGAAAATTGTCACTACCTTATGCCGAACAGGGAGTGAGATGGTCTGGGTGTATTCCCGACACTGTTTTCTGATCGTTATGCACATAAGATTATCCCATTGATTCGATTTGCTGAGTCTTCTTCCTCTGAAATGTGTACTTGAGATGGTTTTCTGTTATTCATCCGATAATTGGTTCTCCTATTGGCGTTAAAACAATGAGCAAGATACGGAAAGAAGGTTCAAAATTGTAGGCTTCTGCAATTCAACCCTGGTCCCCTAATGGAGTTGTCGAGAAAATTCAGTTTCAGTGGATCTTTTCATCGTTATCGCAGTAACAACGTAAGTGAATAACGAAGTACGCTCAGATGACCTTGAGGAAAAAACTCATCCTGATGCGAACTGGAACTTCCTTTTTCAGTGGGTTTGGTAGTACTCGCTAAGAGACATTTTCGAACTACATTTATCGTGAAATCTCAAGATATTGAAGTAATTTATTTCAACTTTACAATAAAGGCTCAACTATTAAAATATATTTGGCAAAAAATGGCTTCAACCAAATTATTCCGACAGTAAGCCGACCTAATTATTACCTGGGTTGATTTATTAGATCCTGTTGATCACAATAATTATATATCAATACCTTACTTAGAGCGTTTCACCCTAGCAACCAAGGTCACACATTTCAACCATCCACAGAACAGCGAAGTATTAATGTAAATTAGAGGGAACTTTGAATAAATTAGTATCATTACCCGATGGCTTGATATACCTTGACTACGAAAACGAACGTGTTGGTAGTGCACCACGGGATGTTCAGCCGTCACTTCGGATATATCATAGAATTGCCAACATGTTGACCGGGCCTCAGAGAACGTGAAGTCTGAATTCAGCAATAGCTTCTTTTTCAACTCGGGATGATTTACACCAGCAATTAGGCAATCACACAGTTAAGTCCCCAACTGATTCTCTAAATGTCACTTCTGAGCCTGCGTTTCTAGTATGACAGTGAATTTGTGAAGTTTCTTACTCTGACCACGGAACAGCGAATAAGATTTGTACTTTTCTGTCACCCGGGATTTGACTGAAACAACGTGGCATTCATATACGCCAGACAGGAGCATCGTTAAATCAGTCAGTAGCAAAACGTCTCAAACAGTGGAACCATTGGGATGCGCGATTGTCTGATCAGATGTGAGACGATTGGTCCATAATTTGTTATCAATTCTCATCATGCAGTGTATTATCCTCCTCACAACCCTGCATCACCCTAAAGAAGCCAACCCCGCCTCGCTGTATTAGGGTGGTACCTCGACTAACCGACAAGGTCCTCCCAACTCCATTTTACAATACAGGCGAAAACGGCCACCGAGTAATGCATCATCATGCAAACATACCATATCCTCCAAGTATGCCGAAACAGTTTCCGAATCGTCTGGCTGAGTGCCCCGACTGTCAAGCTCCACGCTCTATTCCGAACACAAGATGAGCCAGCCCAACAAACTAGTTATTTTGTCGGTCCTGGAAGAGCAATAACTACCCGCCCCCTGCGTATCCCGTTAAACCCAGTCACCACAACTCTCTACCATCTCACTTGCCATTACCCGTTACCTCAGCGTCCAACCCCCACCTGGTTACTTCAACCACCCCGGAAACCCCACCTCCGCAAACGACCAATTTTCTCTTGACAGCACTCCCCCAACCAAGCCTCACGCCTTCTTCATAATACCGGCTCCACACTTCAAGCCCCCATTTAGACACCATCGCTTCTATCCATGACAATCCTGACGTTGTGTCCACTTAATGATGTTCACCATCTCGGTAGTTTTAGTCACCAGTACGCGCTGTCGGATCAGCTACCACTACTTAACGGGAATTCGTTCGCATCTCATCGATTCGCTACTTTGTCACTTGCGCATCCGCTGGCACAAATACTGACCTGGATTATGGACAGGTGCTGACAGGCTGATTGCTGACGGGATACGGTTGACTATCGACCATGAATCAACACATACCCTCGCAAATAGAATTAGAAATAGGAGTCGACGAGCCACTTTTGTCTCATTCCCCATTAAATGAGTGAGTGACATTTTGTCTGGTGATGTAGCGAGAATTGGAGTTCTCCCCCGCAAATTGTGTCACAAATTCTACAGTTTGTGTCGTGTGGTATTGCATGATTTACCGAAGAAACATGTAACAGTGTGAGGATCGATTATGTGGAATGAGAGTAATTTAGTGATTATGTCATTTCGTTTTATATTTCCTCGAAAAACTGGACTGTGATAGTAACATTTTATCTGAATGGTCTATGGTCGAGGAATATTCAGAAGCTTCACTCGTTCGATTTTCCACCTAATTTATTGATATGGCTTACGGACCACCTTCAGCAGGACAGTTTGGGTACAGTGATAATTCACATTGTCTGGGGTGAAGATAACTTTATTCATCTATCTTCTAATTATCAAAGCACTTTTTTCTCTGAACGAAGTGTGTGAGGATATGGTCTCATACATCGTTCGATAGACGTTTTAGTCTCACTGGCAGACAGTGCGCCAGTCGTGGCCTCATCGAGCCCACGAAACGACAAACGGCAAAACATCCGATCGATGGCTTGAATTGATAGACGAGACGAATCCTGCCAGCGGCATTTAAGCCTCAAGGCGTGGTCGCCCACACCAGTCGGACCAATGCGCTGTGTGCAACGAGTGGGTACATATGACAGCAACCTAATTTATTCTTCGTTTTTCACTAGTAAAACTGCATGATTCTGGGTCAGATCTGAGTTCTCACTGGAGTTAGTGGGACGGAGTACAACAGTGTTCAATCCCTTTACCGTTCCAATTGTTCACCGTGTGTCGCGCAGCTTTCCCCAGTGATCCTTCTAGTGTTAACTGATTTCAATTACCCACAGATCAAAATATTGATTGCATCGGACTGAAGTTAGGCACTGACGTTCACTGGTCGTCTGATGCTGCTTATTGCGTGCGCGAACTGCGACGTCTTTGTCTTCAAATTCCAAGTTTCAGACGATTGTAAGTTAAGTCGACAAATAGATCTTCCTTTTTTCTTCAGGCATTTTGCCAGTCCTCAACTATTTTCACTCTATGATCACTCGAGAATTGCTGAGGACGACTTTAAAGTGAAATTTCTGGAAATATTCTTTCTTCCGTGGTCGCTTTTATCCTATTTGGTGAAATAACTAACAAGGCACGTGAGCGACCCATGAATGCTTGTACAAATCATTAATGACACAGCCCACTCTCTCCCTATGAGGATCTTACAGAATGGCATTTTTCTCTCCAGAACTCGCTCTTCATGCGGTCTTATTCCCAAAACGATCGGAGAACTGCTCCAATATGAAGTCACACGAACTATGTCCGAAGTTACACTATACAAGCAAATGATCATGCACATAATAATTGCAGTTACTATGTATTCCACCAGAAAAAACCGAAGTGACTTCCATCCGTCTCCATCTGACAGCTCGATAAAGTCTTTCGAATGAAATTATTCCAGTCACGAGATCAAACACTATAGAGGGTTAACCCGTAGTCAGGTTGGTGGTTGGTTTGGCAAATTGTTAGTTGGTCACTTGTCAGAGACTATTAAACGCCATTAAGTGATCAGTCTGTAGCATGGAGAGAAGGTATTAAAAGCTGAAATAGTGCACTTGGCAGTCTAGAGCGTATCGGGTTTCCACGGTGGATCACACAACCATGACATTCATCCAATCAGTGACCATATGCAGGAAGATATGACAATCTGACATGAGAAGGGACACTTGTAGTTGCACAAATTAACAGCCAAAGTGATCCCATTATTCATAGTTTTTCTCCTGATTTGCAGTCTCGATGGTCGTTTTGATATTCAGGTTAGGCCGTTGCTGAGACGCAGGAATCACTGAACCAGCACCATCGATGAACTGTTACTGGTTGTTACAAGGGAATGAGATCCACCAAATACTTACAAAATGTCACTCACTCATTTAATGGGGAATGAGACAAAAGTGGCTCGTCGACTCCTATTTCTAATTCTATTTGCGAGGGTATGTGTTGATTCATGGTCGATAGTCAACCGTATCCCGTCAGCAACCAGCCTGTCAGCACCTGTCCATAATCCAGGTCAGTATTTGTGTCATCGGATGCGCAAGTGACGAAGTAGCGGTTCGATGAGGCGTGAACGTATTCCCGTTAAGTAGTGGTAGCTGATCGTACGGCCAACCAACGGATCAAAGACAGGCCACAATATTCGCAATCAATTCAATTATGCTAACAGGCATTTGGGCAAACCACATAAGTCCTAAAGACCATCTCACATACTGTTCGACATAAGGTGGTGACAATTTTCAATCTGGCTTGTGTCACGTGATTCGAAGGCCGCACTTCAAGCCCAACAAGTGAGGACACGTATTAGTTTCATCAGGCGATTCAAATCACAAGGCCTGTCATTTTCATGATGGGTTTGTTTATCGTATGAATGTTTGGTATACAATGAGCCGTAGAAGGCTCAAAAAATCTCTCGAAAAATTATCATGTCGACTTTCGACGGGATATTTTTGTTGGGCTTGACGTGCAGCCTTCGTATCACGTGACACTAGCCAGATTGAAAATTGTCACTACCTTATGCCGAACAGGGAGTGAGATGGTCTGGGTGTATTCCCGACACTGTTTTCTGATCGTTATGCACATAAGATTATCCCATTGATTCGATTTGCTGAGTCTTCTTCCTCTGAAATGTGTACTTGAGATGGTTTTCTGTTATTCATCCGATAATTGGTTCTCCTATTGGCGTTAAAACAATGAGCAAGATACGGAAAGAAGGTTCAAAATTGTAGGCTTCTGCAATTCAACCCTGGTCCCCTAATGGAGTTGTCGAGAAAATTCAGTTTCAGTGGATCTTTTCATCGTTATCGCAGTAACAACGTAAGTGAATAACGAAGTACGCTCAGATGACCTTGAGGAAAAAACTCATCCTGATGCGAACTGGAACTTCCTTTTTCAGTGGGTTTGGTAGTACTCGCTAAGAGACATTTTCGAACTACATTTATCGTGAAATCTCAAGATATTGAAGTAATTTATTTCAACTTTACAATAAAGGCTCAACTATTAAAATATATTTGGCAAAAAATGGCTTCAACCAAATTATTCCGACAGTAAGCCGACCTAATTATTACCTGGGTTGATTTATTAGATCCTGTTGATCACAATAATTATATATCAATACCTTACTTAGAGCGTTTCACCCTAGCAACCAAGGTCACACATTTCAACCATCCACAGAACAGCGAAGTATTAATGTAAATTAGAGGGAACTTTGAATAAATTAGTATCATTACCCGATGGCTTGATATACCTTGACTACGAAAACGAACGTGTTGGTAGTGCACCACGGGATGTTCAGCCGTCACTTCGGATATATCATAGAATTGCCAACATGTTGACCGGGCCTCAGAGAACGTGAAGTCTGAATTCAGCAATAGCTTCTTTTTCAACTCGGGATGATTTACACCAGCAATTAGGCAATCACACAGTTAAGTCCCCAACTGATTCTCTAAATGTCACTTCTGAGCCTGCGTTTCTAGTATGACAGTGAATTTGTGAAGTTTCTTACTCTGACCACGGAACAGCGAATAAGATTTGTACTTTTCTGTCACCCGGGATTTGACTGAAACAACGTGGCATTCATATACGCCAGACAGGAGCATCGTTAAATCAGTCAGTAGCAAAACGTCTCAAACAGTGGAACCATTGGGATGCGCGATTGTCTGATCAGATGTGAGACGATTGGTCCATAATTTGTTATCAATTCTCATCATGCAGTGTATTATCCTCCTCACAACCCTGCATCACCCTAAAGAAGCCAACCCCGCCTCGCTGTATTAGGGTGGTACCTCGACTAACCGACAAGGTCCTCCCAACTCCATTTTACAATACAGGCGAAAACGGCCACCGAGTAATGCATCATCATGCAAACATACCATATCCTCCAAGTATGCCGAAACAGTTTCCGAATCGTCTGGCTGAGTGCCCCGACTGTCAAGCTCCACGCTCTATTCCGAACACAAGATGAGCCAGCCCAACAAACTAGTTATTTTGTCGGTCCTGGAAGAGCAATAACTACCCGCCCCCTGCGTATCCCGTTAAACCCAGTCACCACAACTCTCTACCATCTCACTTGCCATTACCCGTTACCTCAGCGTCCAACCCCCACCTGGTTACTTCAACCACCCCGGAAACCCCACCTCCGCAAACGACCAATTTTCTCTTGACAGCACTCCCCCAACCAAGCCTCACGCCTTCTTCATAATACCGGCTCCACACTTCAAGCCCCCATTTAGACACCATCGCTTCTATCCATGACAATCCTGACGTTGTGTCCACTTAATGATGTTCACCATCTCGGTAGTTTTAGTCACCAGTACGCGCTGTCGGATCAGCTACCACTACTTAACGGGAATTCGTTCGCATCTCATCGATTCGCTACTTTGTCACTTGCGCATCCGCTGGCACAAATACTGACCTGGATTATGGACAGGTGCTGACAGGCTGATTGCTGACGGGATACGGTTGACTATCGACCATGAATCAACACATACCCTCGCAAATAGAATTAGAAATAGGAGTCGACGAGCCACTTTTGTCTCATTCCCCATTAAATGAGTGAGTGACATTTTGTCTGGTGATGTAGCGAGAATTGGAGTTCTCCCCCGCAAATTGTGTCACAAATTCTACAGTTTGTGTCGTGTGGTATTGCATGATTTACCGAAGAAACATGTAACAGTGTGAGGATCGATTATGTGGAATGAGAGTAATTTAGTGATTATGTCATTTCGTTTTATATTTCCTCGAAAAACTGGACTGTGATAGTAACATTTTATCTGAATGGTCTATGGTCGAGGAATATTCAGAAGCTTCACTCGTTCGATTTTCCACCTAATTTATTGATATGGCTTACGGACCACCTTCAGCAGGACAGTTTGGGTACAGTGATAATTCACATTGTCTGGGGTGAAGATAACTTTATTCATCTATCTTCTAATTATCAAAGCACTTTTTTCTCTGAACGAAGTGTGTGAGGGTATGGTCTCATACATCGTTCGATAGACGTTTTAGTCTCACCGGCAGACAGTGCGCCAGTCGTGGCCTCATCGAGCCCACGAAACGACAAACGGCAAAACATCCGATCGATGGCTTGAATTGATAGACGAGACGAATCCTGCCAGCGGCATTTAAGCCTCAAGGCGTGGTCGCCCACACCAGTCGGACCAATGCGCTGTGTGCAACGAGTGGGTACATATGACAGCAACCTAATTTATTCTTCGTTTTTCACTAGTAAAACTACATGATTCTGGGTCAGATCTGAGTTCTCACTGGAGTTAGTGGGACGGAGTACAACAGTGTTCAATCCCTTTACCGTTCCAATTGTTCACCGTGTGTCGCGCAGCTTTCCCCAGTGATCCTTCTAGTGTTAACTGATTTCAATTACCCACAGATCAAAATATTGATTGCATCGGACTGAAGTTAGGCACTGACGTTCACTGGTCGTCTGATGCTGCTTATTGCGTGCGCGAACTGCGACGTCTTTGTCTTCAAATTCCAAGTTTCAGACGATTGTAAGTTAAGTCGACAAATAGATCTTCCTTTTTTCTTCAGGCATTTTGCCAGTCCTCAACTATTTTCACTCTATGATCACTCGAGAATTGCTGAGGACGACTTTAAAGTGAAATTTCTGGAAATATTCTTTCTTCCGTGGTCGCTTTTATCCTATTTGGTGAAATAACTAACAAGGCACGTGAGCGACCCATGAATGCTTGTACAAATCATTAATGACACAGCCCACTCTCTCCCTATGAGGATCTTACAGAATGGCATTTTTCTCTCCAGAACTCGCTCTTCATGCGGTCTTATTCCCAAAACGATCGGAGAACTGCTCCAACATGAAGTCACACGAACTATGTCCGAAGTTACACTATACAAGCAAATGATCATGCACATAATAATTGCAGTTACTATGTATTCCACCAGAAAAAACCGAAGTGACTTCCATCCGTCTCCATCTGACAGCTCGATAAAGTCTTTCGAATGAAATTATTCCAGTCACGAGATCAAACACTATAGAGGGTTAACCCGTAGTCAGGTTGGTGGTTGGTTTGGCAAATTGTTAGTTGGTCACTTGTCAGAGACTATTAAACGCCATTAAGTGATCAGTCTGTAGCATGGAGAGAAGGTATTAAAAGCTGAAATAGTGCACTTGGCAGTCTAGAGCGTATCGGGTTTCCACGGTGGATCACACAACCATGACATTCATCCAATCAGTGACCATATGCAGGAAGATATGACAATCTGACATGAGAAGGGACACTTGTAGTTGCACAAATTAACAGCCAAAGTGATCCCATTATTCATAGTTTTTCTCCTGATTTGCAGTCTCGATGGTCGTTTTGATATTCAGGTTAGGCCGTTGCTGAGACGCAGGAATCACTGAACCAGCACCATCGATGAACTGTTACTGGTTGTTACAAGGGAATGAGATCCACCAAATACTTACAAAATGTCACTCACTCATTTAATGGGGAATGAGACAAAAGTGGCTCGTCGACTCCTATTTCTAATTCTATTTGCGAGGGTATGTGTTGATTCATGGTCGATAGTCAACCGTATCCCGTCAGCAACCAGCCTGTCAGCACCTGTCCATAATCCAGGTCAGTATTTGTGTCATCGGATGCGCAAGTGACGAAGTAGCGGTTCGATGAGGCGTGAACGTATTCCCGTTAAGTAGTGGTAGCTGATCGTACGGCCAACCAACGGATCAAAGACAGGCCACAATATTCGCAATCAATTCAATTATGCTAACAGGCATTTGGGCAAACCACATAAGTCCTAAAGACCATCTCACATACTGTTCGACATAAGGTGGTGACAATTTTCAATCTGGCTTGTGTCACGTGATTCGAAGGCCGCACTTCAAGCCCAACAAGTGAGGACACGTATTAGTTTCATCAGGCGATTCAAATCACAAGGCCTGTCATTTTCATGATGGGTTTGTTTATCGTATGAATGTTTGGTATACAATGAGCCGTAGAAGGCTCAAAAAATCTCTCGAAAAATTATCATGTCGACTTTCGACGGGATATTTTTGTTGGGCTTGACGTGCAGCCTTCGTATCACGTGACACTAGCCAGATTGAAAATTGTCACTACCTTATGCCGAACAGGGAGTGAGATGGTCTGGGTGTATTCCCGACACTGTTTTCTGATCGTTATGCACATAAGATTATCCCATTGATTCGATTTGCTGAGTCTTCTTCCTCTGAAATGTGTACTTGAGATGGTTTTCTGTTATTCATCCGATAATTGGTTCTCCTATTGGCGTTAAAACAATGAGCAAGATACGGAAAGAAGGTTCAAAATTGTGGGTTTCTGCTTCTCCCCTAATGGAGTTGTCGAGACAATTCAGTTTCAGTGGATCTTTTCATCGTTATCGCAGTAACAACGTAAGTGAATAACGAAGTACGCTCAGATGACCTTGAGGAAAAAACTCATCCTGATGCGAACTGGAACTTCCTTTTTCAGTGGGTTTGGTAGTACTCGCTAAGAGACATTTTCGAACTACATTTATCGTGAAATCTCATGATATTGAAGTAATTTATTTCAACTTTACAATAAAGGCTCAACTATTAAAATATATTTGGCAAAAAATGGCTTCAACCAAATTATTCCGACAGTAAGCCGATCTAATTATTACCTGGGTTGATTTATTAGATCCTGTTGATCACAATAATTATATATCAATACCTTACTTAGAGCGTTTCACCCTAGCAACCAAGGTCACACATTTCAACCATCCACAGAACAGCGAAGTATTAATGTAAATTAGAGGGAACTTTGAATAAATTAGTATCATTACCCGATGGCTTGATATACCTTGACTACGAAAACGAACGTGTTGGTAGTGCACCACGGGATGTTCAGCCGTCACTTCGGATATATCATAGAATTGCCAACATGTTGACCGGGCCTCAGAGAACGTGAAGTCTGAATTCAGCAATAGCTTCTTTTTCAACTCGGGATGATTTACACCAGCAATTAGGCAATCACCCAGTTAAGTCCCCAACTGATTCTCTAAATGTCACTTCTGAGCCTGCGTTTCTAGTATGACAGTGAATTTGTGAAGTTTCTTACTCTGACCACGGAACAGCGAATAAGATTTGTACTTTTCTGTCACCCGGGATTTGACTGAAACAACGTGGCATTCATATACGCCAGACAGGAGCATCGTTAAATCAGTCAGTAGCAAAACGTCTCAAACAGTGGAACCATTGGGATGCGCGATTGTCTGATCAGATGTGAGACGATTGGTCCATAATTTGTTATCAATTCTCATCATGCAGTGTATTATCCTCCTCACAACCCTGCATCACCCTAAAGAAGCCAACCCCGCCTCGCTGTATTAGGGTGGTACCTCGACTAACCGACAAGGTCCTCCCAACTCCATTTTACAATACAGGCGAAAACGGCCACCGAGTAATGCATCATCATGCATCGGGACCAAACATACCATATCCTCCAAGTATGCCGAAACAGTTTCCGAATCGTCTGGCTGAGTGCCCCGACTGTCAAGCTCCACGCTCTATTCCGAACACAAGATGAGCCAGCCCAACAAACTAGTTATTTTGTCGGTCCTGGAAGAGCAATAACTACCCGCCCCCTGCGTATCCCGTTAAACCCAGTCACCACAACTCTCTACCATCTCACTTGCCATTACCCGTTACCTCAGCGTCCAACCCCCACCTGGTTACTTCAACCACCCCGGAAACCCCACCTCCGCAAACGACCAATTTTCTCTTGACAGCACTCCCCCAACCAAGCCTCACGCCTTCTTCATAATACCGGCTCCACACTTCAAGCCCCTATTTAGACACCATCGCTTCTATCCATGACAATCCTGACGTTGTGTCCACTTAATGATGTTCACCATCTCGGTAGTTTTAGTCACCAGTACGCGCTGTCGGATCAGCTACCACTACTTAACGGGAATTCGTTCGCATCTCATCGATTCGCTACTTTGTCACTTGCGCATCCGCTGGCACAAATACTGACCTGGATTATGGACAGGTGCTGACAGGCTGATTGCTGACGGGATACGGTTGACTATCGACCATGAATCAACACATACCCTCGCAAATAGAATTAGAAATAGGAGTCGACGAGCCACTTTTGTCTCATTCCCCATTAAATGAGTGAGTGACATTTTGTCTGGTGATGTAGCGAGAATTGGAGTTCTCCCCCGCAAATTGTGTCACAAATTCTACAGTTTGTGTCGTGTGGTATTGCATGATTTACCGAAGAAACATGTAACAGTGTGAGGATCGATTATGTGGAATGAGAGTAATTTAGTGATTATGTCATTTCGTTTTATATTTCCTCGAAAAACTGGACTGTGATAGTAACATTTTATCTGAATGGTCTATGGTCGAGGAATATTCAGAAGCTTCACTCGTTCGATTTTCCACCTAATTTATTGATATGGCTTACGGACCACCTTCAGCAGGACAGTTTGGGTACAGTGATAATTCACATTGTCTGGGGTGAAGATAACTTTATTCATCTATCTTCTAATTATCAAAGCACTTTTTTCTCTGAACGAAGTGTGTGAGGGTATGGTCTCATACATCGTTCGATAGACGTTTTAGTCTCACCGGCAGACAGTGCGCCAGTCGTGGCCTCATCGAGCCCACGAAACGACAAACGGCAAAACATCCGATCGATGGCTTGAATTGATAGACGAGACGAATCCTGCCAGCGGCATTTAAGCCTCAAGGCGTGGTCGCCCACACCAGTCGGACCAATGCGCTGTGTGCAACGAGTGGGTACATATGACAGCAACCTAATTTATTCTTCGTTTTTCACTAGTAAAACTACATGATTCTGGGTCAGATCTGAGTTCTCACTGGAGTTAGTGGGACGGAGTACAACAGTGTTCAATCCCTTTACCGTTCCAATTGTTCACCGTGTGTCGCGCAGCTTTCCCCAGTGATCCTTCTAGTGTTAACTGATTTCAATTACCCACAGATCAAAATATTGATTGCATCGGACTGAAGTTAGGCACTGACGTTCACTGGTCGTCTGATGCTGCTTATTGCGTGCGCGAACTGCGACGTCTTTGTCTTCAAATTCCAAGTTTCAGACGATTGTAAGTTAAGTCGACAAATAGATCTTCCTTTTTTCTTCAGGCATTTTGCCAGTCCTCAACTATTTTCACTCTATGATCACTCGAGAATTGCTGAGGACGACTTTAAAGTGAAATTTCTGGAAATATTCTTTCTTCCGTGGTCGCTTTTATCCTATTTGGTGAAATAACTAACAAGGCACGTGAGCGACCCATGAATGCTTGTACAAATCATTAATGACACAGCCCACTCTCTCCCTATGAGGATCTTACAGAATGGCATTTTTCTCTCCAGAACTCGCTCTTCATGCGGTCTTATTCCCAAAACGATCGGAGAACTGCTCCAATATGAAGTCACACGAACTATGTCCGAAGTTACACTATACAAGCAAATGATCATGCACATAATAATTGCAGTTACTATGTATTCCACCAGAAAAAACCGAAGTGACTTCCATCCGTCTCCATCTGACAGCTCGATAAAGTCTTTCGAATGAAATTATTCCAGTCACGAGATCAAACACTATAGAGGGTTAACCCGTAGTCAGGTTGGTGGTTGGTTTGGCAAATTGTTAGTTGGTCACTTGTCAGAGACTATTAAACGCCATTAAGTGATCAGTCTGTAGCATGGAGAGAAGGTATTAAAAGCTGAAATAGTGCACTTGGCAGTCTAGAGCGTATCGGGTTTCCACGGTGGATCACACAACCATGACATTCATCCAATCAGTGACCATATGCAGGAAGATATGACAATCTGACATGAGAAGGGACACTTGTAGTTGCACAAATTAACAGCCAAAGTGATCCCATTATTCATAGTTTTTCTCCTGATTTGCAGTCTCGATGGTCGTTTTGATATTCAGGTTAGGCCGTTGCTGAGACGCAGGAATCACTGAACCAGCACCATCGATGAACTGTTACTGGTTGTTACAAGGGAATGAGATCCACCAAATACTTACAAAATGTCACTCACTCATTTAATGGGGAATGAGACAAAAGTGGCTCGTCGACTCCTATTTCTAATTCTATTTGCGAGGGTATGTGTTGATTCATGGTCGATAGTCAACCGTATCCCGTCAGCAACCAGCCTGTCAGCACCTGTCCATAATCCAGGTCAGTATTTGTGTCATCGGATGCGCAAGTGACGAAGTAGCGGTTCGATGAGGCGTGAACGTATTCCCGTTAAGTAGTGGTAGCTGATCGTACGGCCAACCAACGGATCAAAGACAGGCCACAATATTCGCAATCAATTCAATTATGCTAACAGGCATTTGGGCAAACCACATAAGTCCTAAAGACCATCTCACATACTGTTCGACATAAGGTGGTGACAATTTTCAATCTGGCTTGTGTCACGTGATTCGAAGGCCGCACTTCAAGCCCAACAAGTGAGGACACGTATTAGTTTCATCAGGCGATTCAAATCACAAGGCCTGTCATTTTCATGATGGGTTTGTTTATCGTATGAATGTTTGGTATACAATGAGCCGTAGAAGGCTCAAAAAATCTCTCGAAAAATTATCATGTCGACTTTCGACGGGATATTTTTGTTGGGCTTGACGTGCAGCCTTCGTATCACGTGACACTAGCCAGATTGAAAATTGTCACTACCTTATGCCGAACAGGGAGTGAGATGGTCTGGGTGTATTCCCGACACTGTTTTCTGATCGTTATGCACATAAGATTATCCCATTGATTCGATTTGCTGAGTCTTCTTCCTCTGAAATGTGTACTTGAGATGGTTTTCTGTTATTCATCCGATAATTGGTTCTCCTATTGGCGTTAAAACAATGAGCAAGATACGGAAAGAAGGTTCAAAATTGTAGGCTTCTGCAATTCAACCCTGGTCCCCTAATGGAGTTGTCGAGAAAATTCAGTTTCAGTGGATCTTTTCATCGTTATCGCAGTAACAACGTAAGTGAATAACGAAGTACGCTCAGATGACCTTGAGGAAAAAACTCATCCTGATGCGAACTGGAACTTCCTTTTTCAGTGGGTTTGGTAGTACTCGCTAAGAGACATTTTCGAACTACATTTATCGTGAAATCTCAAGATATTGAAGTAATTTATTTCAACTTTACAATAAAGGCTCAACTATTAAAATATATTTGGCAAAAAATGGCTTCAACCAAATTATTCCGACAGTAAGCCGACCTAATTATTACCTGGGTTGATTTATTAGATCCTGTTGATCACAATAATTATATATCAATACCTTACTTAGAGCGTTTCACCCTAGCAACCAAGGTCACACATTTCAACCATCCACAGAACAGCGAAGTATTAATGTAAATTAGAGGGAACTTTGAATAAATTAGTATCATTACCCGATGGCTTGATATACCTTGACTACGAAAACGAACGTGTTGGTAGTGCACCACGGGATGTTCAGCCGTCACTTCGGATATATCATAGAATTGCCAACATGTTGACCGGGCCTCAGAGAACGTGAAGTCTGAATTCAGCAATAGCTTCTTTTTCAACTCGGGATGATTTACACCAGCAATTAGGCAATCACACAGTTAAGTCCCCAACTGATTCTCTAAATGTCACTTCTGAGCCTGCGTTTCTAGTATGACAGTGAATTTGTGAAGTTTCTTACTCTGACCACGGAACAGCGAATAAGATTTGTACTTTTCTGTCACCCGGGATTTGACTGAAACAACGTGGCATTCATATACGCCAGACAGGAGCATCGTTAAATCAGTCAGTAGCAAAACGTCTCAAACAGTGGAACCATTGGGATGCGCGATTGTCTGATCAGATGTGAGACGATTGGTCCATAATTTGTTATCAATTCTCATCATGCAGTGTATTATCCTCCTCACAACCCTGCATCACCCTAAAGAAGCCAACCCCGCCTCGCTGTATTAGGGTGGTACCTCGACTAACCGACAAGGTCCTCCCAACTCCATTTTACAATACAGGCGAAAACGGCCACCGAGTAATGCATCATCATGCAAACATACCATATCCTCCAAGTATGCCGAAACAGTTTCCGAATCGTCTGGCTGAGTGCCCCGACTGTCAAGCTCCACGCTCTATTCCGAACACAAGATGAGCCAGCCCAACAAACTAGTTATTTTGTCGGTCCTGGAAGAGCAATAACTACCCGCCCCCTGCGTATCCCGTTAAACCCAGTCACCACAACTCTCTACCATCTCACTTGCCATTACCCGTTACCTCAGCGTCCAACCCCCACCTGGTTACTTCAACCACCCCGGAAACCCCACCTCCGCAAACGACCAATTTTCTCTTGACAGCACTCCCCCAACCAAGCCTCACGCCTTCTTCATAATACCGGCTCCACACTTCAAGCCCCCATTTAGACACCATCGCTTCTATCCATGACAATCCTGACGTTGTGTCCACTTAATGATGTTCACCATCTCGGTAGTTTTAGTCACCAGTACGCGCTGTCGGATCAGCTACCACTACTTAACGGGAATTCGTTCGCATCTCATCGATTCGCTACTTTGTCACTTGCGCATCCGCTGGCACAAATACTGACCTGGATTATGGACAGGTGCTGACAGGCTGATTGCTGACGGGATACGGTTGACTATCGACCATGAATCAACACATACCCTCGCAAATAGAATTAGAAATAGGAGTCGACGAGCCACTTTTGTCTCATTCCCCATTAAATGAGTGAGTGACATTTTGTCTGGTGATGTAGCGAGAATTGGAGTTCTCCCCCGCAAATTGTGTCACAAATTCTACAGTTTGTGTCGTGTGGTATTGCATGATTTACCGAAGAAACATGTAACAGTGTGAGGATCGATTATGTGGAATGAGAGTAATTTAGTGATTATGTCATTTCGTTTTATATTTCCTCGAAAAACTGGACTGTGATAGTAACATTTTATCTGAATGGTCTATGGTCGAGGAATATTCAGAAGCTTCACTCGTTCGATTTTCCACCTAATCTATTGATATGGCTTACGGACCACCTTCAGCAGGACAGTTTGGGTACAGTGATAATTCACATTGTCTGGGGTGAAGATAACTTTATTCATCTATCTTCTAATTATCAAAGCACTTTTTTCTCTGAACGAAGTGTGTGAGGATATGGTCTCATACATCGTTCGATAGACGTTTTAGTCTCACTGGCAGACAGTGCGCCAGTCGTGGCCTCATCGAGCCCACGAAACGACAAACGGCAAAACATCCGATCGATGGCTTGAATTGATAGACGAGACGAATCCTGCCAGCGGCATTTAAGCCTCAAGGCGTGGTCGCCCACACCAGTCGGACCAATGCGCTGTGTGCAACGAGTGGGTACATATGACAGCAACCTAATTTATTCTTCGTTTTTCACTAGTAAAACTACATGATTCTGGGTCAGATCTGAGTTCTCACTGGAGTTAGTGGGACGGAGTACAACAGTGTTCAATCCCTTTACCGTTCCAATTGTTCACCGTGTGTCGCGCAGCTTTCCCCAGTGATCCTTCTAGTGTTAACTGATTTCAATTACCCACAGATCAAAATATTGATTGCATCGGACTGAAGTTAGGCACTGACGTTCACTGGTCGTCTGATGCTGCTTATTGCGTGCGCGAACTGCGACGTCTTTGTCTTCAAATTCCAAGTTTCAGACGATTGTAAGTTAAGTCGACAAATAGATCTTCCTTTTTTCTTCAGGCATTTTGCCAGTCCTCAACTATTTTCACTCTATGATCACTCGAGAATTGCTGAGGACGACTTTAAAGTGAAATTTCTGGAAATATTCTTTCTTCCGTGGTCGCTTTTATCCTATTTGGTGAAATAACTAACAAGGCACGTGAGCGACCCATGAATGCTTGTACAAATCATTAATGACACAGCCCACTCTCTCCCTATGAGGATCTTACAGAATGGCATTTTTCTCTCCAGAACTCGCTCTTCATGCGGTCTTATTCCCAAAACGATCGGAGAACTGCTCCAATATGAAGTCACACGAACTATGTCCGAAGTTACACTATACAAGCAAATGATCATGCACATAATAATTGCAGTTACTATGTATTCCACCAGAAAAAACCGAAGTGACTTCCATCCGTCTCCATCTGACAGCTCGATAAAGTCTTTCGAATGAAATTATTCCAGTCACGAGATCAAACACTATAGAGGGTTAACCCGTAGTCAGGTTGGTGGTTGGTTTGGCAAATTGTTAGTTGGTCACTTGTCAGAGACTATTAAACGCCATTAAGTGATCAGTCTGTAGCATGGAGAGAAGGTATTAAAAGCTGAAATAGTGCACTTGGCAGTCTAGAGCGTATCGGGTTTCCACGGTGGATCACACAACCATGACATTCATCCAATCAGTGACCATATGCAGGAAGATATGACAATCTGACATGAGAAGGGACACTTGTAGTTGCACAAATTAACAGCCAAAGTGATCCCATTATTCATAGTTTTTCTCCTGATTTGCAGTCTCGATGGTCGTTTTGATATTCAGGTTAGGCCGTTGCTGAGACGCAGGAATCACTGAACCAGCACCATCGATGAACTGTTACTGGTTGTTACAAGGGAATGAGATCCACCAAATACTTACAAAATGTCACTCACTCATTTAATGGGGAATGAGACAAAAGTGGCTCGTCGACTCCTATTTCTAATTCTATTTGCGAGGGTATGTGTTGATTCATGGTCGATAGTCAACCGTATCCCGTCAGCAACCAGCCTGTCAGCACCTGTCCATAATCCAGGTCAGTATTTGTGTCATCGGATGCGCAAGTGACGAAGTAGCGGTTCGATGAGGCGTGAACGTATTCCCGTTAAGTAGTGGTAGCTGATCGTACGGCCAACCAACGGATCAAAGACAGGCCACAATATTCGCAATCAATTCAATTATGCTAACAGGCATTTGGGCAAACCACATAAGTCCTAAAGACCATCTCACATATAGTTCGACATAAGGTGGTGACAATTTTCAATCTGGCTTGTGTCACGTGATTCGAAGGCCGCACTTCAAGCCCAACAAGTGAGGACACGTATTAGTTTCATCAGGCGATTCAAATCACAAGGCCTGTCATTTTCATGATGGGTTTGTTTATCGCATGAATGTTTGGTATACAATGAGCCGTAGAAGGCTCAAAAAATCTCTCGAAAAATTATCATGTCGACTTTCGACGGGATATTTTTGTTGGGCTTGACGTGCAGCCTTCGTATCACGTGACACTAGCCAGATTGAAAATTGTCACTACCTTATGCCGAACAGGGAGTGAGATGGTCTGGGTGTATTCCCGACACTGTTTTCTGATCGTTATGCACATAAGATTATCCCATTGATTCGATTTGCTGAGTCTTCTTCCTCTGAAATGTGTACTTGAGATGGTTTTCTGTTATTCATCCGATAATTGGTTCTCCTATTGGCGTTAAAACAATGAGCAAGATACGGAAAGAAGGTTCAAAATTGTGGGTTTCTGCTTCTCCCCTAATGGAGTTGTCGAGACAATTCAGTTTCAGTGGATCTTTTCATCGTTATCGCAGTAACAACGTAAGTGAATAACGAAGTACGCTCAGATGACCTTGAGGAAAAAACTCATCCTGATGCGAACTGGAACTTCCTTTTTCAGTGGGTTTGGTAGTACTCGCTAAGAGACATTTTCGAACTACATTTATCGTGAAATCTCAAGATATTGAAGTAATTTATTTCAACTTTACAATAAAGGCTCAACTATTAAAATATATTTGGCAAAAAATGGCTTCAACCAAATTATTCCGACAGTAAGCCGACCTAATTATTACCTGGGTTGATTTATTAGATCCTGTTGATCACAATAATTATATATCAATACCTTACTTAGAGCGTTTCACCCTAGCAACCAAGGTCACACATTTCAACCATCCACAGAACAGCGAAGTATTAATGTAAATTAGAGGGAACTTTGAATAAATTAGTATCATTACCCGATGGCTTGATATACCTTGACTACGAAAACGAACGTGTTGGTAGTGCACCACGGGATGTTCAGCCGTCATTTCGGATATATCATAGAATTGCCAACATGTTGACCGGGCCTCAGAGAACGTGAAGTCTGAATTCAGCAATAGCTTCTTTTTCAACTCGGGATGATTTACACCAGCAATTAGGCAATCACACAGTTAAGTCCCCAACTGATTCTCTAAATGTCACTTCTGAGCCTGCGTTTCTAGTATGACAGTGAATTTGTGAAGTTTCTTACTCTGACCACGGAACAGCGAATAAGATTTGTACTTTTCTGTCACCCGGGATTTGACTGAAACAACGTGGCATTCATATACGCCAGACAGGAGCATCGTTAAATCAGTCAGTAGCAAAACGTCTCAAACAGTGGAACCATTGGGATGCGCGATTGTCTGATCAGATGTGAGACGATTGGTCCATAATTTGTTATCAATTCTCATCATGCAGTGTATTATCCTCCTCACAACCCTGCATCACCCTAAAGAAGCCAACCCCGCCTCGCTGTATTAGGGTGGTACCTCGACTAACCGACAAGGTCCTCCCAACTCCATTTTACAATACAGGCGAAAACGGCCACCGAGTAATGCATCATCATGCAAACATACCATATCCTCCAAGTATGCCGAAACAGTTTCCGAATCGTCTGGCTGAGTGCCCCGACTGTCAAGCTCCACGCTCTATTCCGAACACAAGATGAGCCAGCCCAACAAACTAGTTATTTTGTCGGTCCTGGAAGAGCAATAACTACCCGCCCCCTGCGTATCCCGTTAAACCCAGTCACCACAACTCTCTACCATCTCACTTGCCATTACCCGTTACCTCAGCGTCCAACCCCCACCTGGTTACTTCAACCACCCCGGAAACCCCACCTCCGCAAACGACCAATTTTCTCTTGACAGCACTCCCCCAACCAAGCCTCACGCCTTCTTCATAATACCGGCTCCACACTTCAAGCCCCCATTTAGACACCATCGCTTCTATCCATGACAATCCTGACGTTGTGTCCACTTAATGATGTTCACCATCTCGGTAGTTTTAGTCACCAGTACGCGCTGTCGGATCAGCTACCACTACTTAACGGGAATTCGTTCGCATCTCATCGATTCGCTACTTTGTCACTTGCGCATCCGCTGGCACAAATACTGACCTGGATTATGGACAGGTGCTGACAGGCTGATTGCTGACGGGATACGGTTGACTATCGACCATGAATCAACACATACCCTCGCAAATAGAATTAGAAATAGGAGTCGACGAGCCACTTTTGTCTCATTCCCCATTAAATGAGTGAGTGACATTTTGTCTGGTGATGTAGCGAGAATTGGAGTTCTCCCCCGCAAATTGTGTCACAAATTCTACAGTTTGTGTCGTGTGGTATTGCATGATTTACCGAAGAAACATGTAACAGTGTGAGGATCGATTATGTGGAATGAGAGTAATTTAGTGATTATGTCATTTCGTTTTATATTTCCTCGAAAAACTGGACTGTGATAGTAACATTTTATCTGAATGGTCTATGGTCGAGGAATATTCAGAAGCTTCACTCGTTCGATTTTCCACCTAATTTATTGATATGGCTTACGGACCACCTTCAGCAGGACAGTTTGGGTACAGTGATAATTCACATTGTCTGGGGTGAAGATAACTTTATTCATCTATCTTCTAATTATCAAAGCACTTTTTTCTCTGAACGAAGTGTGTGAGGGTATGGTCTCATACATCGTTCGATAGACGTTTTAGTCTCACTGGCAGACAGTGCGCCAGTCGTGGCCTCATCGAGCCCACGAAACGACAAACGGCAAAACATCCGATCGATGGCTTGAATTGATAGACGAGACGAATCCTGCCAGCGGCATTTAAGCCTCAAGGCGTGGTCGCCCACACCAGTCGGACCAATGCGCTGTGTGCAACGAGTGGGTACATATGACAGCAACCTAATTTATTCTTCGTTTTTCACTAGTAAAACTACATGATTCTGGGTCAGATCTGAGTTCTCACTGGAGTTAGTGGGACGGAGTACAACAGTGTTCAATCCCTTTACCGTTCCAATTGTTCACCGTGTGTCGCGCAGCTTTCCCCAGTGATCCTTCTAGTGTTAACTGATTTCAATTACCCACAGATCAAAATATTGATTGCATCGGACTGAAGTTAGGCACTGACGTTCACTGGTCGTCTGATGCTGCTTATTGCGTGCGCGAACTGCGACGTCTTTGTCTTCAAATTCCAAGTTTCAGACGATTGTAAGTTAAGTCGACAAATAGATCTTCCTTTTTTCTTCAGGCATTTTGCCAGTCCTCAACTATTTTCACTCTATGATCACTCGAGAATTGCTGAGGACGACTTTAAAGTGAAATTTCTGGAAATATTCTTTCTTCCGTGGTCGCTTTTATCCTATTTGGTGAAATAACTAACAAGGCACGTGAGCGACCCATGAATGCTTGTACAAATCATTAATGACACAGCCCACTCTCTCCCTATGAGGATCTTACAGAATGGCATTTTTCTCTCCAGAACTCGCTCTTCATGCGGTCTTATTCCCAAAACGATCGGAGAACTGCTCCAATATGAAGTCACACGAACTATGTCCGAAGTTACACTATACAAGCAAATGATCATGCACATAATAATTGCAGTTACTATGTATTCCGCCAGAAAAAACTGAAGTGACTTTCATCCGTCTCCATCTGACAGCTCGATAAAGTCTTTCGAATGAAATTATTCCAGTCACGAGATCAAACACTATAGAGGGTTAACCCGTAGTCAGGTTGGTGGTTGGTTTGGCAAATTGTTAGTTGGTCACTTGTCAGAGACTATTAAACGCCATTAAGTGATCAGTCTGTAGCATGGAGAGAAGGTATTAAAAGCTGAAATAGTGCACTTGGCAGTCTAGAGCGTATCGGGTTTCCACGGTGGATCACACAACCATGACATTCATCCAATCAGTGACCATATGCAGGAAGATATGACAATCTGACATGAGAAGGGACACTTGTAGTTGCACAAATTAACAGCCAAAGTGATCCCATTATTCATAGTTTTTCTCCTGATTTGCAGTCTCGATGGTCGTTTTGATATTCAGGTTAGGCCGTTGCTGAGACGCAGGAATCACTGAACCAGCACCATCGATGAACTGTTACTGGTTGTTACAAGGGAATGAGATCCACCAAATACTTACAAAATGTCACTCACTCATTTAATGGGGAATGAGACAAAAGTGGCTCGTCGACTCCTATTTCTAATTCTATTTGCGAGGGTATGTGTTGATTCATGGTCGATAGTCAACCGTATCCCGTCAGCAATCAGCCTGTCAGCACCTGTCCATAATCCAGGTCAGTATTTGTGTCATCGGATGCGCAAGTGACGAAGTAGCGGTTCGATGAGGCGTGAACGTATTCCCGTTAAGTAGTGGTAGCTGATCGTACGGCCAACCAACGGATCAAAGACAGGCCACAATATTCGCAATCAATTCAATTATGCTAACAGGCATTTGGGCAAACCACATAAGTCCTAAAGACCATCTCACATACTGTTCGACATAAGGTGGTGACAATTTTCAATCTGGCTTGTGTCACGTGATTCGAAGGCCGCACTTCAAGCCCAACAAGTGAGGACACGTATTAGTTTCATCAGGCGATTCAAATCACAAGGCCTGTCATTTTCATGATGGGTTTGTTTATCGTATGAATGTTTGGTATACAATGAGCCGTAGAAGGCTCAAAAAATCTCTCGAAAAATTATCATGTCGACTTTCGACGGGATATTTTTGTTGGGCTTGACGTGCAGCCTTCGTATCACGTGACACTAGCCAGATTGAAAATTGTCACTACCTTATGCCGAACAGGGAGTGAGATGGTCTGGGTGTATTCCCGACACTGTTTTCTGATCGTTATGCACATAAGATTATCCCATTGATTCGATTTGCTGAGTCTTCTTCCTCTGAAATGTGTACTTGAGATGGTTTTCTGTTATTCATCCGATAATTGGTTCTCCTATTGGCGTTAAAACAATGAGCAAGATACGGAAAGAAGGTTCAAAATTGTGGGTTTCTGCTTCTCCCCTAATGGAGTTGTCGAGACAATTCAGTTTCAGTGGATCTTTTCATCGTTATCGCAGTAACAACGTAAGTGAATAACGAAGTACGCTCAGATGACCTTGAGGAAAAAACTCATCCTGATGCGAACTGGAACTTCCTTTTTCAGTGGGTTTGGTAGTACTCGCTAAGAGACATTTTCGAACTACATTTATCGTGAAATCTCAAGATATTGAAGTAATTTATTTCAACTTTACAATAAAGGCTCAACTATTAAAATATATTTGGCAAAAAATGGCTTCAACCAAATTATTCCGACAGTAAGCCGACCTAATTATTACCTGGGTTGATTTATTAGATCCTGTTGATCACAATAATTATATATCAATACCTTACTTAGAGCGTTTCACCCTAGCAACCAAGGTCACACATTTCAACCATCCACAGAACAGCGAAGTATTAATGTAAATTAGAGGGAACTTTGAATAAATTAGTATCATTACCCGATGGCTTGATATACCTTGACTACGAAAACGAACGTGTTGGTAGTGCACCACGGGATGTTCAGCCGTCACTTCGGATATATCATAGAATTGCCAACATGTTGACCGGGCCTCAGAGAACGTGAAGTCTGAATTCAGCAATAGCTTCTTTTTCAACTCGGGATGATTTACACCAGCAATTAGGCAATCACACAGTTAAGTCCCCAACTGATTCTCTAAATGTCACTTCTGAGCCTGCGTTTCTAGTATGACAGTGAATTTGTGAAGTTTCTTACTCTGACCACGGAACAGCGAATAAGATTTGTACTTTTCTGTCACCCGGGATTTGACTGAAACAACGTGGCATTCATATACGCCAGACAGGAGCATCGTTAAATCAGTCAGTAGCAAAACGTCTCAAACAGTGGAACCATTGGGATGCGCGATTGTCTGATCAGATGTGAGACGATTGGTCCATAATTTGTTATCAATTCTCATCATGCAGTGTATTATCCTCCTCACAACCCTGCATCACCCTAAAGAAGCCAACCCCGCCTCGCTGTATTAGGGTGGTACCTCGACTAACCGACAAGGTCCTCCCAACTCCATTTTACAATACAGGCGAAAACGGCCACCGAGTAATGCATCATCATGCATCGGGACCAAACATACCATATCCTCCAAGTATGCCGAAACAGTTTCCGAATCGTCTGGCTGAGTGCCCCGACTGTCAAGCTCCACGCTCTATTCCGAACACAAGATGAGCCAGCCCAACAAACTAGTTATTTTGTCGGTCCTGGAAGAGCAATAACTACCCGCCCCCTGCGTATCCCGTTAAACCCAGTCACCACAACTCTCTACCATCTCACTTGCCATTACCCGTTACCTCAGCGTCCAACCCCCACCTGGTTACTTCAACCACCCCGGAAACCCCACCTCCGCAAACGACCAATTTTCTCTTGACAGCACTCCCCCAACCAAGCCTCACGCCTTCTTCATAATACCGGCTCCACACTTCAAGCCCCCATTTAGACACCATCGCTTCTATCCATGACAATCCTGACGTTGTGTCCACTTAATGATGTTCACCATCTCGGTAGTTTTAGTCACCAGTACGCGCTGTCGGATCAGCTACCACTACTTAACGGGAATTCGTTCGCATCTCATCGATTCGCTACTTTGTCACTTGCGCATCCGCTGGCACAAATACTGACCTGGATTATGGACAGGTGCTGACAGGCTGATTGCTGACGGGATACGGTTGACTATCGACCATGAATCAACACATACCCTCGCAAATAGAATTAGAAATAGGAGTCGACGAGCCACTTTTGTCTCATTCCCCATTAAATGAGTGAGTGACATTTTGTCTGGTGATGTAGCGAGAATTGGAGTTCTCCCCCGCAAATTGTGTCACAAATTCTACAGTTTGTGTCGTGTGGTATTGCATGATTTACCGAAGAAACATGTAACAGTGTGAGGATCGATTATGTGGAATGAGAGTAATTTAGTGATTATGTCATTTCGTTTTATATTTCCTCGAAAAACTGGACTGTGATAGTAACATTTTATCTGAATGGTCTATGGTCGAGGAATATTCAGAAGCTTCACTCGTTCGATTTTCCACCTAATCTATTGATATGGCTTACGGACCACCTTCAGCAGGACAGTTTGGGTACAGTGATAATTCACATTGTCTGGGGTGAAGATAACTTTATTCATCTATCTTCTAATTATCAAAGCACTTTTTTCTCTGAACGAAGTGTGTGAGGGTATGGTCTCATACATCGTTCGATAGACGTTTTAGTCTCACCGGCAGACAGTGCGCCAGTCGTGGCCTCATCGAGCCCACGAAACGACAAACGGCAAAACATCCGATCGATGGCTTGAATTGATAGACGAGACGAATCCTGCCAGCGGCATTTAAGCCTCAAGGCGTGGTCGCCCACACCAGTCGGACCAATGCGCTGTGTGCAACGAGTGGGTACATATGACAGCAACCTAATTTATTCTTCGTTTTTCACTAGTAAAACTACATGATTCTGGGTCAGATCTGAGTTCTCACTGGAGTTAGTGGGACGGAGTACAACAGTGTTCAATCCCTTTACCGTTCCAATTGTTCACCGTGTGTCGCGCAGCTTTCCCCAGTGATCCTTCTAGTGTTAACTGATTTCAATTACCCACAGATCAAAATATTGATTGCATCGGACTGAAGTTAGGCACTGACGTTCACTGGTCGTCTGATGCTGCTTATTGCGTGCGCGAACTGCGACGTCTTTGTCTTCAAATTCCAAGTTTCAGACGATTGTAAGTTAAGTCGACAAATAGATCTTCCTTTTTTCTTCAGGCATTTTGCCAGTCCTCAACTATTTTCACTCTATGATCACTCGAGAATTGCTGAGGACGACTTTAAAGTGAAATTTCTGGAAATATTCTTTCTTCCGTGGTCGCTTTTATCCTATTTGGTGAAATAACTAACAAGGCACGTGAGCGACCCATGAATGCTTGTACAAATCATTAATGACACAGCCCACTCTCTCCCTATGAGGATCTTACAGAATGGCATTTTTCTCTCCAGAACTCGCTCTTCATGCGGTCTTATTCCCAAAACGATCGGAGAACTGCTCCAATATGAAGTCACACGAACTATGTCCGAAGTTACACTATACAAGCAAATGATCATGCACATAATAATTGCAGTTACTATGTATTCCACCAGAAAAAACCGAAGTGACTTCCATCCGTCTCCATCTGACAGCTCGATAAAGTCTTTCGAATGAAATTATTCCAGTCACGAGATCAAACACTATAGAGGGTTAACCCGTAGTCAGGTTGGTGGTTGGTTTGGCAAATTGTTAGTTGGTCACTTGTCAGAGACTATTAAACGCCATTAAGTGATCAGTCTGTAGCATGGAGAGAAGGTATTAAAAGCTGAAATAGTGCACTTGGCAGTCTAGAGCGTATCGGGTTTCCACGGTGGATCACACAACCATGACATTCATCCAATCAGTGACCATATGCAGGAAGATATGACAATCTGACATGAGAAGGGACACTTGTAGTTGCACAAATTAACAGCCAAAGTGATCCCATTATTCATAGTTTTTCTCCTGATTTGCAGTCTCGATGGTCGTTTTGATATTCAGGTTAGGCCGTTGCTGAGACGCAGGAATCACTGAACCAGCACCATCGATGAACTGTTACTGGTTGTTACAAGGGAATGAGATCCACCAAATACTTACAAAATGTCACTCACTCATTTAATGGGGAATGAGACAAAAGTGGCTCGTCGACTCCTATTTCTAATTCTATTTGCGAGGGTATGTGTTGATTCATGGTCGATAGTCAACCGTATCCCGTCAGCAATCAGCCTGTCAGCACCTGTCCATAATCCAGGTCAGTATTTGTGTCATCGGATGCGCAAGTGACGAAGTAGCGGTTCGATGAGGCGTGAACGTATTCCCGTTAAGTAGTGGTAGCTGATCGTACGGCCAACCAACGGATCAAAGACAGGCCACAATATTCGCAATCAATTCAATTATGCTAACAGGCATTTGGGCAAACCACATAAGTCCTAAAGACCATCTCACATATAGTTCGACATAAGGTGGTGACAATTTTCAATCTGGCTTGTGTCACGTGATTCGAAGGCCGCACTTCAAGCCCAACAAGTGAGGACACGTATTAGTTTCATCAGGCGATTCAAATCACAAGGCCTGTCATTTTCATGATGGGTTTGTTTATCGTATGAATGTTTGGTATACAATGAGCCGTAGAAGGCTCAAAAAATCTCTCGAAAAATTATCATGTCGACTTTCGACGGGATATTTTGTTGGGCTTGACGTGCAGCCTTCGTATCACGTGACACTAGCCAGATTGAAAATTGTCACTACCTTATGCCGAACAGGGAGTGAGATGGTCTGGGTGTATTCCCGACACTGTTTTCTGATCGTTATGCACATAAGATTATCCCATTGATTCGATTTGCTGAGTCTTCTTCCTCTGAAATGTGTACTTGAGATGGTTTTCTGTTATTCATCCGATAATTGGTTCTCCTATTGGCGTTAAAACAATGAGCAAGATACGGAAAGAAGGTTCAAAATTGTGGGTTTCTGCTTCTCCCCTAATGGAGTTGTCGAGACAATTCAGTTTCAGTGGATCTTTTCATCGTTATCGCAGTAACAACGTAAGTGAATAACGAAGTACGCTCAGATGACCTTGAGGAAAAAACTCATCCTGATGCGAACTGGAACTTCCTTTTTCAGTGGGTTTGGTAGTACTCGCTAAGAGACATTTTCGAACTACATTTATCGTGAAATCTCAAGATATTGAAGTAATTTATTTCAACTTTACAATAAAGGCTCAACTATTAAAATATATTTGGCAAAAAATGGCTTCAACCAAATTATTCCGACAGTAAGCCGACCTAATTATTACCTGGGTTGATTTATTAGATCCTGTTGATCACAATAATTATATATCAATACCTTACTTAGAGCGTTTCACCCTAGCAACCAAGGTCACACATTTCAACCATCCACAGAACAGCGAAGTATTAATGTAAATTAGAGGGAACTTTGAATAAATTAGTATCATTACCCGATGGCTTGATATACCTTGACTACGAAAACGAACGTGTTGGTAGTGCACCACGGGATGTTCAGCCGTCACTTCGGATATATCATAGAATTGCCAACATGTTGACCGGGCCTCAGAGAACGTGAAGTCTGAATTCAGCAATAGCTTCTTTTTCAACTCGGGATGATTTACACCAGCAATTAGGCAATCACACAGTTAAGTCCCCAACTGATTCTCTAAATGTCACTTCTGAGCCTGCGTTTCTAGTATGACAGTGAATTTGTGAAGTTTCTTACTCTGACCACGGAACAGCGAATAAGATTTGTACTTTTCTGTCACCCGGGATTTGACTGAAACAACGTGGCATTCATATACGCCAGACAGGAGCATCGTTAAATCAGTCAGTAGCAAAACGTCTCAAACAGTGGAACCATTGGGATGCGCGATTGTCTGATCAGATGTGAGACGATTGGTCCATAATTTGTTATCAATTCTCATCATGCAGTGTATTATCCTCCTCACAACCCTGCATCACCCTAAAGAAGCCAACCCCGCCTCGCTGTATTAGGGTGGTACCTCGACTAACCGACAAGGTCCTCCCAACTCCATTTTACAATACAGGCGAAAACGGCCACCGAGTAATGCATCATCATGCATCGGGACCAAACATACCATATCCTCCAAGTATGCCGAAACAGTTTCCGAATCGTCTGGCTGAGTGCCCCGACTGTCAAGCTCCACGCTCTATTCCGAACACAAGATGAGCCAGCCCAACAAACTAGTTATTTTGTCGGTCCTGGAAGAGCAATAACTACCCGCCCCCTGCGTATCCCGTTAAACCCAGTCACCACAACTCTCTACCATCTCACTTGCCATTACCCGTTACCTCAGCGTCCAACCCCCACCTGGTTACTTCAACCACCCCGGAAACCCCACCTCCGCAAACGACCAATTTTCTCTTGACAGCACTCCCCCAACCAAGCCTCACGCCTTCTTCATAATACCGGCTCCACACTTCAAGCCCCCATTTAGACACCATCGCTTCTATCCATGACAATCCTGACGTTGTGTCCACTTAATGATGTTCACCATCTCGGTAGTTTTAGTCACCAGTACGCGCTGTCGGATCAGCTACCACTACTTAACGGGAATTCGTTCGCATCTCATCGATTCGCTACTTTGTCACTTGCGCATCCGCTGGCACAAATACTGACCTGGATTATGGACAGGTGCTGACAGGCTGATTGCTGACGGGATACGGTTGACTATCGACCATGAATCAACACATACCCTCGCAAATAGAATTAGAAATAGGAGTCGACGAGCCACTTTTGTCTCATTCCCCATTAAATGAGTGAGTGACATTTTGTCTGGTGATGTAGCGAGAATTGGAGTTCTCCCCCGCAAATTGTGTCACAAATTCTGCAGTTTGTGTCGTGTGGTATCGCATGATTTACCGAAGAAACATGTAACAGTGTGAGGATCGATTATGTGGAATGAGAGTAATTTAGTGATTATGTCATTTCGTTTTATATTTCCTCGAAAAACTGGACTGTGATAGTAACATTTTATCTGAATGGTCTATGGTCGAGGAATATTCAGAAGCTTCACTCGTTCGATTTTCCACCTAATTTATTGATATGGCTTACGGACCACCTTCAGCAGGACAGTTTGGGTACAGTGATAATTCACATTGTCTGGGGTGAAGATAACTTTATTCATCTATCTTCTAATTATCAAAGCACTTTTTTCTCTGAACGAAGTGTGTGAGGGTATGGTCTCATACATCGTTCGATAGACGTTTTAGTCTCACCGGCAGACAGTGCGCCAGTCGTGGCCTCATCGAGCCCACGAAACGACAAACGGCAAAACATCCGATCGATGGCTTGAATTGATAGACGAGACGAATCCTGCCAGCGGCATTTAAGCCTCAAGGCGTGGTCGCCCACACCAGTCGGACCAATGCGCTGTGTGCAACGAGTGGGTACATATGACAGCAACCTAATTTATTCTTCGTTTTTCACTAGTAAAACTACATGATTCTGGGTCAGATCTGAGTTCTCACTGGAGTTAGTGGGACGGAGTACAACAGTGTTCAATCCCTTTACCGTTCCAATTGTTCACCGTGTGTCGCGCAGCTTTCCCCAGTGATCCTTCTAGTGTTAACTGATTTCAATTACCCACAGATCAAAATATTGATTGCATCGGACTGAAGTTAGGCACTGACGTTCACTGGTCGTCTGATGCTGCTTATTGCGTGCGCGAACTGCGACGTCTTTGTCTTCAAATTCCAAGTTTCAGACGATTGTAAGTTAAGTCGACAAATAGATCTTCCTTTTTTCTTCAGGCATTTTGCCAGTCCTCAACTATTTTCACTCTATGATCACTCGAGAATTGCTGAGGACGACTTTAAAGTGAAATTTCTGGAAATATTCTTTCTTCCGTGGTCGCTTTTATCCTATTTGGTGAAATAACTAACAAGGCACGTGAGCGACCCATGAATGCTTGTACAAATCATTAATGACACAGCCCACTCTCTCCCTATGAGGATCTTACAGAATGGCATTTTTCTCTCCAGAACTCGCTCTTCATGCGGTCTTATTCCCAAAACGATCGGAGAACTGCTCCAATATGAAGTCACACGAACTATGTCCGAAGTTACACTATACAAGCAAATGATCATGCACATAATAATTGCAGTTACTATGTATTCCACCAGAAAAAACCGAAGTGACTTCCATCCGTCTCCATCTGACAGCTCGATAAAGTCTTTCGAATGAAATTATTCCAGTCACGAGATCAAACACTATAGAGGGTTAACCCGTAGTCAGGTTGGTGGTTGGTTTGGCAAATTGTTAGTTGGTCACTTGTCAGAGACTATTAAACGCCATTAAGTGATCAGTCTGTAGCATGGAGAGAAGGTATTAAAAGCTGAAATAGTGCACTTGGCAGTCTAGAGCGTATCGGGTTTCCACGGTGGATCACACAACCATGACATTCATCCAATCAGTGACCATATGCAGGAAGATATGACAATCTGACATGAGAAGGGACACTTGTAGTTGCACAAATTAACAGCCAAAGTGATCCCATTATTCATAGTTTTTCTCCTGATTTGCAGTCTCGATGGTCGTTTTGATATTCAGGTTAGGCCGTTGCTGAGACGCAGGAATCACTGAACCAGCACCATCGATGAACTGTTACTGGTTGTTACAAGGGAATGAGATCCACCAAATACTTACAAAATGTCACTCACTCATTTAATGGGGAATGAGACAAAAGTGGCTCGTCGACTCCTATTTCTAATTCTATTTGCGAGGGTATGTGTTGATTCATGGTCGATAGTCAACCGTATCCCGTCAGCAATCAGCCTGTCAGCACCTGTCCATAATCCAGGTCAGTATTTGTGTCATCGGATGCGCAAGTGACGAAGTAGCGGTTCGATGAGGCGTGAACGTATTCCCGTTAAGTAGTGGTAGCTGATCGTACGGCCAACCAACGGATCAAAGACAGGCCACAATATTCGCAATCAATTCAATTATGCTAACAGGCATTTGGGCAAACCACATAAGTCCTAAAGACCATCTCACATACTGTTCGACATAAGGTGGTGACAATTTTCAATCTGGCTTGTGTCACGTGATTCGAAGGCCGCACTTCAAGCCCAACAAGTGAGGACACGTATTAGTTTCATCAGGCGATTCAAATCACAAGGCCTGTCATTTTCATGATGGGTTTGTTTATCGTATGAATGTTTGGTATACAATGAGCCGTAGAAGGCTCAAAAAATCTCTCGAAAAATTATCATGTCGACTTTCGACGGGATATTTTTGTTGGGCTTGACGTGCAGCCTTCGTATCACGTGACACTAGCCAGATTGAAAATTGTCACTACCTTATGCCGAACAGGGAGTGAGATGGTCTGGGTGTATTCCCGACACTGTTTTCTGATCGTTATGCACATAAGATTATCCCATTGATTCGATTTGCTGAGTCTTCTTCCTCTGAAATGTGTACTTGAGATGGTTTTCTGTTATTCATCCGATAATTGGTTCTCCTATTGGCGTTAAAACAATGAGCAAGATACGGAAAGAAGGTTCAAAATTGTGGGTTTCTGCTTCTCCCCTAATGGAGTTGTCGAGACAATTCAGTTTCAGTGGATCTTTTCATCGTTATCGCAGTAACAACGTAAGTGAATAACGAAGTACGCTCAGATGACCTTGAGGAAAAAACTCATCCTGATGCGAACTGGAACTTCCTTTTTCAGTGGGTTTGGTAGTACTCGCTAAGAGACATTTTCGAACTACATTTATCGTGAAATCTCAAGATATTGAAGTAATTTATTTCAACTTTACAATAAAGGCTCAACTATTAAAATATATTTGGCAAAAAATGGCTTCAACCAAATTATTCCGACAGTAAGCCGATCTAATTATTACCTGGGTTGATTTATTAGATCCTGTTGATCACAATAATTATATATCAATACCTTACTTAGAGCGTTTCACCCTAGCAACCAAGGTCACACATTTCAACCATCCACAGAACAGCGAAGTATTAATGTAAATTAGAGGGAACTTTGAATAAATTAGTATCATTACCCGATGGCTTGATATACCTTGACTACGAAAACGAACGTGTTGGTAGTGCACCACGGGATGTTCAGCCGTCACTTCGGATATATCATAGAATTGCCAACATGTTGACCGGGCCTCAGAGAACGTGAAGTCTGAATTCAGCAATAGCTTCTTTTTCAACTCGGGATGATTTACACCAGCAATTAGGCAATCACACAGTTAAGTCCCCAACTGATTCTCTAAATGTCACTTCTGAGCCTGCGTTTCTAGTATGACAGTGAATTTGTGAAGTTTCTTACTCTGACCACGGAACAGCGAATAAGATTTGTACTTTTCTGTCACCCGGGATTTGACTGAAACAACGTGGCATTCATATACGCCAGACAGGAGCATCGTTAAATCAGTCAGTAGCAAAACGTCTCAAACAGTGGAACCATTGGGATGCGCGATTGTCTGATCAGATGTGAGACGATTGGTCCATAATTTGTTATCAATTCTCATCATGCAGTGTATTATCCTCCTCACAACCCTGCATCACCCTAAAGAAGCCAACCCCGCCTCGCTGTATTAGGGTGGTACCTCGACTAACCGACAAGGTCCTCCCAACTCCATTTTACAATACAGGCGAAAACGGCCACCGAGTAATGCATCATCATGCATCGGGACCAAACATACCATATCCTCCAAGTATGCCGAAACAGTTTCCGAATCGTCTGGCTGAGTGCCCCGACTGTCAAGCTCCACGCTCTATTCCGAACACAAGATGAGCCAGCCCAACAAACTAGTTATTTTGTCGGTCCTGGAAGAGCAATAACTACCCGCCCCCTGCGTATCCCGTTAAACCCAGTCACCACAACTCTCTACCATCTCACTTGCCATTACCCGTTACCTCAGCGTCCAACCCCCACCTGGTTACTTCAACCACCCCGGAAACCCCACCTCCGCAAACGACCAATTTTCTCTTGACAGCACTCCCCCAACCAAGCCTCACGCCTTCTTCATAATACCGGCTCCACACTTCAAGCCCCCATTTAGACACCATCGCTTCTATCCATGACAATCCTGACGTTGTGTCCACTTAATGATGTTCACCATCTCGGTAGTTTTAGTCACCAGTACGCGCTGTCGGATCAGCTACCACTACTTAACGGGAATTCGTTCGCATCTCATCGATTCGCTACTTTGTCACTTGCGCATCCGCTGGCACAAATACTGACCTGGATTATGGACAGGTGCTGACAGGCTGATTGCTGACGGGATACGGTTGACTATCGACCATGAATCAACACATACCCTCGCAAATAGAATTAGAAATAGGAGTCGACGAGCCACTTTTGTCTCATTCCCCATTAAATGAGTGAGTGACATTTTGTCTGGTGATGTAGCGAGAATTGGAGTTCTCCCCCGCAAATTGTGTCACAAATTCTACAGTTTGTGTCGTGTGGTATTGCATGATTTACCGAAGAAACATGTAACAGTGTGAGGATCGATTATGTGGAATGAGAGTAATTTAGTGATTATGTCATTTCGTTTTATATTTCCTCGAAAAACTGGACTGTGATAGTAACATTTTATCTGAATGGTCTATGGTCGAGGAATATTCAGAAGCTTCACTCGTTCGATTTTCCACCTAATTTATTGATATGGCTTACGGACCACCTTCAGCAGGACAGTTTGGGTACAGTGATAATTCACATTGTCTGGGGTGAAGATAACTTTATTCATCTATCTTCTAATTATCAAAGCACTTTTTTCTCTGAACGAAGTGTGTGAGGGTATGGTCTCATACATCGTTCGATAGACGTTTTAGTCTCACCGGCAGACAGTGCGCCAGTCGTGGCCTCATCGAGCCCACGAAACGACAAACGGCAAAACATCCGATCGATGGCTTGAATTGATAGACGAGACGAATCCTGCCAGCGGCATTTAAGCCTCAAGGCGTGGTCGCCCACACCAGTCGGACCAATGCGCTGTGTGCAACGAGTGGGTACATATGACAGCAACCTAATTTATTCTTCGTTTTTCACTAGTAAAACTACATGATTCTGGGTCAGATCTGAGTTCTCACTGGAGTTAGTGGGACGGAGTACAACAGTGTTCAATCTCTTTACCGTTCCAATTGTTCACCGTGTGTCGCGCAGCTTTCCCCAGTGATCCTTCTAGTGTTAACTGATTTCAATTACCCACAGATCAAAATATTGATTGCATCGGACTGAAGTTAGGCACTGACGTTCACTGGTCGTCTGATGCTGCTTATTGCGTGCGCGAACTGCGACGTCTTTGTCTTCAAATTCCAAGTTTCAGACGATTGTAAGTTAAGTCGACAAATAGATCTTCCTTTTTTCTTCAGGCATTTTGCCAGTCCTCAACTATTTTCACTCTATGATCACTCGAGAATTGCTGAGGACGACTTTAAAGTGAAATTTCTGGAAATATTCTTTCTTCCGTGGTCGCTTTTATCCTATTTGGTGAAATAACTAACAAGGCACGTGAGCGACCCATGAATGCTTGTACAAATCATTAATGACACAGCCCACTCTCTCCCTATGAGGATCTTACAGAATGGCATTTTTCTCTCCAGAACTCGCTCTTCATGCGGTCTTATTCCCAAAACGATCGGAGAACTGCTCCAATATGAAGTCACACGAACTATGTCCGAAGTTACACTATACAAGCAAATGATCATGCACATAATAATTGCAGTTACTATGTATTCCACCAGAAAAAACCGAAGTGACTTCCATCCGTCTCCATCTGACAGCTCGATAAAGTCTTTCGAATGAAATTATTCCAGTCACGAGATCAAACACTATAGAGGGTTAACCCGTAGTCAGGTTGGTGGTTGGTTTGGCAAATTGTTAGTTGGTCACTTGTCAGAGACTATTAAACGTCATTAAGTGATCAGTCTGTAGCATGGAGAGAAGGTATTAAAAGCTGAAATAGTGCACTTGGCAGTCTAGAGCGTATCGGGTTTCCACGGTGGATCACACAACCATGACATTCATCCAATCAGTGACCATATGCAGGAAGATATGACAATCTGACATGAGAAGGGACACTTGTAGTTGCACAAATTAACAGCCAAAGTGATCCCATTATTCATAGTTTTTCTCCTGATTTGCAGTCTCGATGGTCGTTTTGATATTCAGGTTAGGCCGTTGCTGAGACGCAGGAATCACTGAACCAGCACCATCGATGAACTGTTACTGGTTGTTACAAGGGAATGAGATCCACCAAATACTTACAAAATGTCACTCACTCATTTAATGGGGAATGAGACAAAAGTGGCTCGTCGACTCCTATTTCTAATTCTATTTGCGAGGGTATGTGTTGATTCATGGTCGATAGTCAACCGTATCCCGTCAGCAACCAGCCTGTCAGCACCTGTCCATAATCCAGGTCAGTATTTGTGTCATCGGATGCGCAAGTGACGAAGTAGCGGTTCGATGAGGCGTGAACGTATTCCCGTTAAGTAGTGGTAGCTGATCGTACGGCCAACCAACGGATCAAAGACAGGCCACAATATTCGCAATCAATTCAATTATGCTAACAGGCATTTGGGCAAACCACATAAGTCCTAAAGACCATCTCACATATAGTTCGACATAAGGTGGTGACAATTTTCAATCTGGCTTGTGTCACGTGATTCGAAGGCCGCACTTCAAGCCCAACAAGTGAGGACACGTATTAGTTTCATCAGGCGATTCAAATCACAAGGCCTGTCATTTTCATGATGGGTTTGTTTATCGTATGAATGTTTGGTATACAATGAGCCGTAGAAGGCTCAAAAAATCTCTCGAAAAATTATCATGTCGACTTTCGACGGGATATTTTTGTTGGGCTTGACGTGCAGCCTTCGTATCACGTGACACTAGCCAGATTGAAAATTGTCACTACCTTATGCCGAACAGGGAGTGAGATGGTCTGGGTGTATTCCCGACACTGTTTTCTGATCGTTATGCACATAAGATTATCCCATTGATTCGATTTGCTGAGTCTTCTTCCTCTGAAATGTGTACTTGAGATGGTTTTCTGTTATTCATCCGATAATTGGTTCTCCTATTGGCGTTAAAACAATGAGCAAGATACGGAAAGAAGGTTCAAAATTGTAGGCTTCTGCAATTCAACCCTGGTCCCCTAATGGAGTTGTCGAGAAAATTCAGTTTCAGTGGATCTTTTCATCGTTATCGCAGTAACAACGTAAGTGAATAACGAAGTACGCTCAGATGACCTTGAGGACAAAACTCATCCTGATGCGAACTGGAACTTCCTTTTTCAGTGGGTTTGGTAGTACTCGCTAAGAGACATTTTCGAACTACATTTATCGTGAAATCTCAAGATATTGAAGTAATTTATTTCAACTTTACAATAAAGGCTCAACTATTAAAATATATTTGGCAAAAAATGGCTTCAACCAAATTATTCCGACAGTAAGCCGACCTAATTATTACCTGGGTTGATTTATTAGATCCTGTTGATCACAATAATTATATATCAATACCTTACTTAGAGCGTTTCACCCTAGCAACCAAGGTCACACATTTCAACCATCCACAGAACAGCGAAGTATTAATGTAAATTAGAGGGAACTTTGAATAAATTAGTATCATTACCCGATGGCTTGATATACCTTGACTACGAAAACGAACGTGTTGGTAGTGCACCACGGGATGTTCAGCCGTCACTTCGGATATATCATAGAATTGCCAACATGTTGACCGGGCCTCAGAGAACGTGAAGTCTGAATTCAGCAATAGCTTCTTTTTCAACTCGGGATGATTTACACCAGCAATTAGGCAATCACACAGTTAAGTCCCCAACTGATTCTCTAAATGTCACTTCTGAGCCTGCGTTTCTAGTATGACAGTGAATTTGTGAAGTTTCTTACTCTGACCACGGAACAGCGAATAAGACTTGTACTTTTCTGTCACCCGGGGTTTGACTGAAACAACGTGGCATTCATATACGCCAGACAGGAGCATCGTTAAATCAGTCAGTAGCAAAACGTCTCAAACAGTGGAACCATTGGGATGCGCGATTGTCTGATCAGATGTGAGACGATTGGTCCATAATTTGTTATCAATTCTCATCATGCAGTGTATTATCCTCCTCACAACCCTGCATCACCCTAAAGAAGCCAACCCCGCCTCGCTGTATTAGGGTGGTACCTCGACTAACCGACAAGGTCCTCCCAACTCCATTTTACAATACAGGCGAAAACGGCCACCAAGTAATGCATCATCATGCATCGGGACCAAACATACCATATCCTCCAAGTATGCCGAAACAGTTTCCGAATCGTCTGGCTGAGTGCCCCGACTGTCAAGCTCCACGCTCTATTCCGAACACAAGATGAGCCAGCCCAACAAACTAGTTATTTTGTCGGTCCTGGAAGAGCAATAACTACCCGCCCCCTGCGTATCCCGTTAAACCCAGTCACCACAACTCTCTACCATCTCACTTGCCATTACCCGTTACCTCAGCGTCCAACCCCCACCTGGTTACTTCAACCACCCCGGAAACCCCACCTCCGCAAACGACCAATTTTCTCTTGACAGCACTCCCCCAACCAAGCCTCACGCCTTCTTCATAATACCGGCTCCACACTTCAAGCCCCCATTTAGACACCATCGCTTCTATCCATGACAATCCTGACGTTGTGTCCACTTAATGATGTTCACCATCTCGGTAGTTTTAGTCACCAGTACGCGCTGTCGGATCAGCTACCACTACTTAACGGGAATTCGTTCGCATCTCATCGATTCGCTACTTTGTCACTTGCGCATCCGCTGGCACAAATACTGACCTGGATTATGGACAGGTGCTGACAGGCTGATTGCTGACGGGATACGGTTGACTATCGACCATGAATCAACACATACCCTCGCAAATAGAATTAGAAATAGGAGTCGACGAGCCACTTTTGTCTCATTCCCCATTAAATGAGTGAGTGACATTTTGTCTGGTGATGTAGCGAGAATTGGAGTTCTCCCCCGCAAATTGTGTCACAAATTCTACAGTTTGTGTCGTGTGGTATTGCATGATTTACCGAAGAAACATGTAACAGTGTGAGGATCGATTATGTGGAATGAGAGTAATTTAGTGATTATGTCATTTCGTTTTATATTTCCTCGAAAAACTGGACTGTGATAGTAACATTTTATCTGAATGGTCTATGGTCGAGGAATATTCAGAAGCTTCACTCGTTCGATTTTCCACCTAATTTATTGATATGGCTTACGGACCACCTTCAGCAGGACAGTTTGGGTACAGTGATAATTCACATTGTCTGGGGTGAAGATAACTTTATTCATCTATCTTCTAATTATCAAAGCACTTTTTTCTCTGAACGAAGTGTGTGAGGGTATGGTCTCATACATCGTTCGATAGACGTTTTAGTCTCACTGGCAGACAGTGCGCCAGTCGTGGCCTCATCGAGCCCACGAAACGACAAACGGCAAAACATCCGATCGATGGCTTGAATTGATAGACGAGACGAATCCTGCCAGCGGCATTTAAGCCTCAAGGCGTGGTCGCCCACACCAGTCGGACCAATGCGCTGTGTGCAACGAGTGGGTACATATGACAGCAACCTAATTTATTCTTCGTTTTTCACTAGTAAAACTACATGATTCTGGGTCAGATCTGAGTTCTCACTGGAGTTAGTGGGACGGAGTACAACAGTGTTCAATCTCTTTACCGTTCCAATTGTTCACCGTGTGTCGCGCAGCTTTCCCCAGTGATCCTTCTAGTGTTAACTGATTTCAATTACCCACAGATCAAAATATTGATTGCATCGGACTGAAGTTAGGCACTGACGTTCACTGGTCGTCTGATGCTGCTTATTGCGTGCGCGAACTGCGACGTCTTTGTCTTCAAATTCCAAGTTTCAGACGATTGTAAGTTAAGTCGACAAATAGATCTTCCTTTTTTCTTCAGGCATTTTGCCAGTCCTCAACTATTTTCACTCTATGATCACTCGAGAATTGCTGAGGACGACTTTAAAGTGAAATTTCTGGAAATATTCTTTCTTCCGTGGTCGCTTTTATCCTATTTGGTGAAATAACTAACAAGGCACGTGAGCGACCCATGAATGCTTGTACAAATCATTAATGACACAGCCCACTCTCTCCCTATGAGGATCTTACAGAATGGCATTTTTCTCTCCAGAACTCGCTCTTCATGCGGTCTTATTCCCAAAACGATCGGAGAACTGCTCCAATATGAAGTCACACGAACTATGTCCGAAGTTACACTATACAAGCAAATGATCATGCACATAATAATTGCAGTTACTATGTATTCCACCAGAAAAAACCGAAGTGACTTCCATCCGTCTCCATCTGACAGCTCGATAAAGTCTTTCGAATGAAATTATTCCAGTCACGAGATCAAACACTATAGAGGGTTAACCCGTAGTCAGGTTGGTGGTTGGTTTGGCAAATTGTTAGTTGGTCACTTGTCAGAGACTATTAAACGCCATTAAGTGATCAGTCTGTAGCATGGAGAGAAGGTATTAAAAGCTGAAATAGTGCACTTGGCAGTCTAGAGCGTATCGGGTTTCCACGGTGGATCACACAACCATGACATTCATCCAATCAGTGACCATATGCAGGAAGATATGACAATCTGACATGAGAAGGGACACTTGTAGTTGCACAAATTAACAGCCAAAGTGATCCCATTATTCATAGTTTTTCTCCTGATTTGCAGTCTCGATGGTCGTTTTGATATTCAGGTTAGGCCGTTGCTGAGACGCAGGAATCACTGAACCAGCACCATCGATGAACTGTTACTGGTTGTTACAAGGGAATGAGATCCACCAAATACTTACAAAATGTCACTCACTCATTTAATGGGGAATGAGACAAAAGTGGCTCGTCGACTCCTATTTCTAATTCTATTTGCGAGGGTATGTGTTGATTCATGGTCGATAGTCAACCGTATCCCGTCAGCAATCAGCCTGTCAGCACCTGTCCATAATCCAGGTCAGTATTTGTGTCATCGGATGCGCAAGTGACGAAGTAGCGGTTCGATGAGGCGTGAACGTATTCCCGTTAAGTAGTGGTAGCTGATCGTACGGCCAACCAACGGATCAAAGACAGGCCACAATATTCGCAATCAATTCAATTATGCTAACAGGCATTTGGGCAAACCACATAAGTCCTAAAGACCATCTCACATATAGTTCGACATAAGGTGGTGACAATTTTCAATCTGGCTTGTGTCACGTGATTCGAAGGCCGCACTTCAAGCCCAACAAGTGAGGACACGTATTAGTTTCATCAGGCGATTCAAATCACAAGGCCTGTCATTTTCATGATGGGTTTGTTTATCGTATGAATGTTTGGTATACAATGAGCCGTAGAAGGCTCAAAAAATCTCTCGAAAAATTATCATGTCGACTTTCGACGGGATATTTTTGTTGGGCTTGACGTGCAGCCTTCGTATCACGTGACACTAGCCAGATTGAAAATTGTCACTACCTTATGCCGAACAGGGAGTGAGATGGTCTGGGTGTATTCCCGACACTGTTTTCTGATCGTTATGCACATAAGATTATCCCATTGATTCGATTTGCTGAGTCTTCTTCCTCTGAAATGTGTACTTGAGATGGTTTTCTGTTATTCATCCGATAATTGGTTCTCCTATTGGCGTTAAAACAATGAGCAAGATACGGAAAGAAGGTTCAAAATTGTGGGTTTCTGCTTCTCCCCTAATGGAGTTGTCGAGACAATTCAGTTTCAGTGGATCTTTTCATCGTTATCGCAGTAACAACGTAAGTGAATAACGAAGTACGCTCAGATGACCTTGAGGAAAAAACTCATCCTGATGCGAACTGGAACTTCCTTTTTCAGTGGGTTTGGTAGTACTCGCTAAGAGACATTTTCGAACTACATTTATCGTGAAATCTCAAGATATTGAAGTAATTTATTTCAACTTTACAATAAAGGCTCAACTATTAAAATATATTTGGCAAAAAATGGCTTCAACCAAATTATTCCGACAGTAAGCCGATCTAATTATTACCTGGGTTGATTTATTAGATCCTGTTGATCACAATAATTATATATCAATACCTTACTTAGAGCGTTTCACCCTAGCAACCAAGGTCACACATTTCAACCATCCACAGAACAGCGAAGTATTAATGTAAATTAGAGGGAACTTTGAATAAATTAGTATCATTACCCGATGGCTTGATATACCTTGACTACGAAAACGAACGTGTTGGTAGTGCACCACGGGATGTTCAGCCGTCACTTCGGATATATCATAGAATTGCCAACATGTTGACCGGGCCTCAGAGAACGTGAAGTCTGAATTCAGCAATAGCTTCTTTTTCAACTCGGGATGATTTACACCAGCAATTAGGCAATCACACAGTTAAGTCCCCAACTGATTCTCTAAATGTCACTTCTGAGCCTGCGTTTCTAGTATGACAGTGAATTTGTGAAGTTTCTTACTCTGACCACGGAACAGCGAATAAGATTTGTACTTTTCTGTCACCCGGGGTTTGACTGAAACAACGTGGCATTCATATACGCCAGACAGGAGCATCGTTAAATCAGTCAGTAGCAAAACGTCTCAAACAGTGGAACCATTGGGATGCGCGATTGTCTGATCAGATGTGAGACGATTGGTCCATAATTTGTTATCAATTCTCATCATGCAGTGTATTATCCTCCTCACAACCCTGCATCACCCTAAAGAAGCCAACCCCGCCTCGCTGTATTAGGGTGGTACCTCGACTAACCGACAAGGTCCTCCCAACTCCATTTTACAATACAGGCGAAAACGGCCACCGAGTAATGCATCATCATGCATCGGGACCAAACATACCATATCCTCCAAGTATGCCGAAACAGTTTCCGAATCGTCTGGCTGAGTGCCCCGACTGTCAAGCTCCACGCTCTATTCCGAACACAAGATGAGCCAGCCCAACAAACTAGTTATTTTGTCGGTCCTGGAAGAGCAATAACTACCCGCCCCCTGCGTATCCCGTTAAACCCAGTCACCACAACTCTCTACCATCTCACTTGCCATTACCCGTTACCTCAGCGTCCAACCCCCACCTGGTTACTTCAACCACCCCGGAAACCCCACCTCCGCAAACGACCAATTTTCTCTTGACAGCACTCCCCCAACCAAGCCTCACGCCTTCTTCATAATACCGGCTCCACACTTCAAGCCCCCATTTAGACACCATCGCTTCTATCCATGACAATCCTGACGTTGTGTCCACTTAATGATGTTCACCATCTCGGTAGTTTTAGTCACCAGTACGCGCTGTCGGATCAGCTACCACTACTTAACGGGAATTCGTTCGCATCTCATCGATTCGCTACTTTGTCACTTGCGCATCCGCTGGCACAAATACTGACCTGGATTATGGACAGGTGCTGACAGGCTGATTGCTGACGGGATACGGTTGACTATCGACCATGAATCAACACATACCCTCGCAAATAGAATTAGAAATAGGAGTCGACGAGCCACTTTTGTCTCATTCCCCATTAAATGAGTGAGTGACATTTTGTCTGGTGATGTAGCGAGAATTGGAGTTCTCCCCCGCAAATTGTGTCACAAATTCTACAGTTTGTGTCGTGTGGTATTGCATGATTTACCGAAGAAACATGTAACAGTGTGAGGATCGATTATGTGGAATGAGAGTAATTTAGTGATTATGTCATTTCGTTTTATATTTCCTCGAAAAACTGGACTGTGATAGTAACATTTTATCTGAATGGTCTATGGTCGAGGAATATTCAGAAGCTTCACTCGTTCGATTTTCCACCTAATTTATTGATATGGCTTACGGACCACCTTCAGCAGGACAGTTTGGGTACAGTGATAATTCACATTGTCTGGGGTGAAGATAACTTTATTCATCTATCTTCTAATTATCAAAGCACTTTTTTCTCTGAACGAAGTGTGTGAGGGTATGGTCTCATACATCGTTCGATAGACGTTTTAGTCTCACTGGCAGACAGTGCGCCAGTCGTGGCCTCATCGAGCCCACGAAACGACAAACGGCAAAACATCCGATCGATGGCTTGAATTGATAGACGAGACGAATCCTGCCAGCGGCATTTAAGCCTCAAGGCGTGGTCGCCCACACCAGTCGGACCAATGCGCTGTGTGCAACGAGTGGGTACATATGACAGCAACCTAATTTATTCTTCGTTTTTCACTAGTAAAACTACATGATTCTGGGTCAGATCTGAGTTCTCACTGGAGTTAGTGGGACGGAGTACAACAGTGTTCAATCCCTTTACCGTTCCAATTGTTCACCGTGTGTCGCGCAGCTTTCCCCAGTGATCCTTCTAGTGTTAACTGATTTCAATTACCCACAGATCAAAATATTGATTGCATCGGACTGAAGTTAGGCACTGACGTTCACTGGTCGTCTGATGCTGCTTATTGCGTGCGCGAACTGCGACGTCTTTGTCTTCAAATTCCAAGTTTCAGACGATTGTAAGTTAAGTCGACAAATAGATCTTCCTTTTTTCTTCAGGCATTTTGCCAGTCCTCAACTATTTTCACTCTATGATCACTCGAGAATTGCTGAGGACGACTTTAAAGTGAAATTTCTGGAAATATTCTTTCTTCCGTGGTCGCTTTTATCCTATTTGGTGAAATAACTAACAAGGCACGTGAGCGACCCATGAATGCTTGTACAAATCATTAATGACACAGCCCACTCTCTCCCTATGAGGATCTTACAGAATGGCATTTTTCTCTCCAGAACTCGCTCTTCATGCGGTCTTATTCCCAAAACGATCGGAGAACTGCTCCAATATGAAGTCACACGAACTATGTCCGAAGTTACACTATACAAGCAAATGATCATGCACATAATAATTGCAGTTACTATGTATTCCGCCAGAAAAAACTGAAGTGACTTTCATCCGTCTCCATCTGACAGCTCGATAAAGTCTTTCGAATGAAATTATTCCAGTCACGAGATCAAACACTATAGAGGGTTAACCCGTAGTCAGGTTGGTGGTTGGTTTGGCAAATTGTTAGTTGGTCACTTGTCAGAGACTATTAAACGCCATTAAGTGATCAGTCTGTAGCATGGAGAGAAGGTATTAAAAGCTGAAATAGTGCACTTGGCAGTCTAGAGCGTATCGGGTTTCCACGGTGGATCACACAACCATGACATTCATCCAATCAGTGACCATATGCAGGAAGATATGACAATCTGACATGAGAAGGGACACTTGTAGTTGCACAAATTAACAGCCAAAGTGATCCCATTATTCATAGTTTTTCTCCTGATTTGCAGTCTCGATGGTCGTTTTGATATTCAGGTTAGGCCGTTGCTGAGACGCAGGAATCACTGAACCAGCACCATCGATGAACTGTTACTGGTTGTTACAAGGGAATGAGATCCACCAAATACTTACAAAATGTCACTCACTCATTTAATGGGGAATGAGACAAAAGTGGCTCGTCGACTCCTATTTCTAATTCTATTTGCGAGGGTATGTGTTGATTCATGGTCGATAGTCAACCGTATCCCGTCAGCAATCAGCCTGTCAGCACCTGTCCATAATCCAGGTCAGTATTTGTGTCATCGGATGCGCAAGTGACGAAGTAGCGGTTCGATGAGGCGTGAACGTATTCCCGTTAAGTAGTGGTAGCTGATCGTACGGCCAACCAACGGATCAAAGACAGGCCACAATATTCGCAATCAATTCAATTATGCTAACAGGCATTTGGGCAAACCACATAAGTCCTAAAGACCATCTCACATACTGTTCGACATAAGGTGGTGACAATTTTCAATCTGGCTTGTGTCACGTGATTCGAAGGCCGCACTTCAAGCCCAACAAGTGAGGACACGTATTAGTTTCATCAGGCGATTCAAATCACAAGGCCTGTCATTTTCATGATGGGTTTGTTTATCGTATGAATGTTTGGTATACAATGAGCCGTAGAAGGCTCAAAAAATCTCTCGAAAAATTATCATGTCGACTTTCGACGGGATATTTTTGTTGGGCTTGACGTGCAGCCTTCGTATCACGTGACACTAGCCAGATTGAAAATTGTCACTACCTTATGCCGAACAGGGAGTGAGATGGTCTGGGTGTATTCCCGACACTGTTTTCTGATCGTTATGCACATAAGATTATCCCATTGATTCGATTTGCTGAGTCTTCTTCCTCTGAAATGTGTACTTGAGATGGTTTTCTGTTATTCATCCGATAATTGGTTCTCCTATTGGCGTTAAAACAATGAGCAAGATACGGAAAGAAGGTTCAAAATTGTGGGTTTCTGCTTCTCCCCTAATGGAGTTGTCGAGACAATTCAGTTTCAGTGGATCTTTTCATCGTTATCGCAGTAACAACGTAAGTGAATAACGAAGTACGCTCAGATGACCTTGAGGAAAAAACTCATCCTGATGCGAACTGGAACTTCCTTTTTCAGTGGGTTTGGTAGTACTCGCTAAGAGACATTTTCGAACTACATTTATCGTGAAATCTCAAGATATTGAAGTAATTTATTTCAACTTTACAATAAAGGCTCAACTATTAAAATATATTTGGCAAAAAATGGCTTCAACCAAATTATTCCGACAGTAAGCCGACCTAATTATTACCTGGGTTGATTTATTAGATCCTGTTGATCACAATAATTATATATCAATACCTTACTTAGAGCGTTTCACCCTAGCAACCAAGGTCACACATTTCAACCATCCACAGAACAGCGAAGTATTAATGTAAATTAGAGGGAACTTTGAATAAATTAGTATCATTACCCGATGGCTTGATATACCTTGACTACGAAAACGAACGTGTTGGTAGTGCACCACGGGATGTTCAGCCGTCACTTCGGATATATCATAGAATTGCCAACATGTTGACCGGGCCTCAGAGAACGTGAAGTCTGAATTCAGCAATAGCTTCTTTTTCAACTCGGGATGATTTACACCAGCAATTAGGCAATCACACAGTTAAGTCCCCAACTGATTCTCTAAATGTCACTTCTGAGCCTGCGTTTCTAGTATGACAGTGAATTTGTGAAGTTTCTTACTCTGACCACGGAACAGCGAATAAGATTTGTACTTTTCTGTCACCCGGGATTTGACTGAAACAACGTGGCATTCATATACGCCAGACAGGAGCATCGTTAAATCAGTCAGTAGCAAAACGTCTCAAACAGTGGAACCATTGGGATGCGCGATTGTCTGATCAGATGTGAGACGATTGGTCCATAATTTGTTATCAATTCTCATCATGCAGTGTATTATCCTCCTCACAACCCTGCATCACCCTAAAGAAGCCAACCCCGCCTCGCTGTATTAGGGTGGTACCTCGACTAACCGACAAGGTCCTCCCAACTCCATTTTACAATACAGGCGAAAACGGCCACCGAGTAATGCATCATCATGCATCGGGACCAAACATACCATATCCTCCAAGTATGCCGAAACAGTTTCCGAATCGTCTGGCTGAGTGCCCCGACTGTCAAGCTCCACGCTCTATTCCGAACACAAGATGAGCCAGCCCAACAAACTAGTTATTTTGTCGGTCCTGGAAGAGCAATAACTACCCGCCCCCTGCGTATCCCGTTAAACCCAGTCACCACAACTCTCTACCATCTCACTTGCCATTACCCGTTACCTCAGCGTCCAACCCCCACCTGGTTACTTCAACCACCCCGGAAACCCCACCTCCGCAAACGACCAATTTTCTCTTGACAGCACTCCCCCAACCAAGCCTCACGCCTTCTTCATAATACCGGCTCCACACTTCAAGCCCCCATTTAGACACCATCGCTTCTATCCATGACAATCCTGACGTTGTGTCCACTTAATGATGTTCACCATCTCGGTAGTTTTAGTCACCAGTACGCGCTGTCGGATCAGCTACCACTACTTAACGGGAATTCGTTCGCATCTCATCGATTCGCTACTTTGTCACTTGCGCATCCGCTGGCACAAATACTGACCTGGATTATGGACAGGTGCTGACAGGCTGATTGCTGACGGGATACGGTTGACTATCGACCATGAATCAACACATACCCTCGCAAATAGAATTAGAAATAGGAGTCGACGAGCCACTTTTGTCTCATTCCCCATTAAATGAGTGAGTGACATTTTGTCTGGTGATGTAGCGAGAATTGGAGTTCTCCCCCGCAAATTGTGTCACAAATTCTACAGTTTGTGTCGTGTGGTATTGCATGATTTACCGAAGAAACATGTAACAGTGTGAGGATCGATTATGTGGAATGAGAGTAATTTAGTGATTATGTCATTTCGTTTTATATTTCCTCGAAAAACTGGACTGTGATAGTAACATTTTATCTGAATGGTCTATGGTCGAGGAATATTCAGAAGCTTCACTCGTTCGATTTTCCACCTAATCTATTGATATGGCTTACGGACCACCTTCAGCAGGACAGTTTGGGTACAGTGATAATTCACATTGTCTGGGGTGAAGATAACTTTATTCATCTATCTTCTAATTATCAAAGCACTTTTTTCTCTGAACGAAGTGTGTGAGGGTATGGTCTCATACATCGTTCGATAGACGTTTTAGTCTCACCGGCAGACAGTGCGCCAGTCGTGGCCTCATCGAGCCCACGAAACGACAAACGGCAAAACATCCGATCGATGGCTTGAATTGATAGACGAGACGAATCCTGCCAGCGGCATTTAAGCCTCAAGGCGTGGTCGCCCACACCAGTCGGACCAATGCGCTGTGTGCAACGAGTGGGTACATATGACAGCAACCTAATTTATTCTTCGTTTTTCACTAGTAAAACTACATGATTCTGGGTCAGATCTGAGTTCTCACTGGAGTTAGTGGGACGGAGTACAACAGTGTTCAATCCCTTTACCGTTCCAATTGTTCACCGTGTGTCGCGCAGCTTTCCCCAGTGATCCTTCTAGTGTTAACTGATTTCAATTACCCACAGATCAAAATATTGATTGCATCGGACTGAAGTTAGGCACTGACGTTCACTGGTCGTCTGATGCTGCTTATTGCGTGCGCGAACTGCGACGTCTTTGTCTTCAAATTCCAAGTTTCAGACGATTGTAAGTTAAGTCGACAAATAGATCTTCCTTTTTTCTTCAGGCATTTTGCCAGTCCTCAACTATTTTCACTCTATGATCACTCGAGAATTGCTGAGGACGACTTTAAAGTGAAATTTCTGGAAATATTCTTTCTTCCGTGGTCGCTTTTATCCTATTTGGTGAAATAACTAACAAGGCACGTGAGCGACCCATGAATGCTTGTACAAATCATTAATGACACAGCCCACTCTCTCCCTATGAGGATCTTACAGAATGGCATTTTTCTCTCCAGAACTCGCTCTTCATGCGGTCTTATTCCCAAAACGATCGGAGAACTGCTCCAATATGAAGTCACACGAACTATGTCCGAAGTTACACTATACAAGCAAATGATCATGCACATAATAATTGCAGTTACTATGTATTCCACCAGAAAAAACCGAAGTGACTTCCATCCGTCTCCATCTGACAGCTCGATAAAGTCTTTCGAATGAAATTATTCCAGTCACGAGATCAAACACTATAGAGGGTTAACCCGTAGTCAGGTTGGTGGTTGGTTTGGCAAATTGTTAGTTGGTCACTTGTCAGAGACTATTAAACGCCATTAAGTGATCAGTCTGTAGCATGGAGAGAAGGTATTAAAAGCTGAAATAGTGCACTTGGCAGTCTAGAGCGTATCGGGTTTCCACGGTGGATCACACAACCATGACATTCATCCAATCAGTGACCATATGCAGGAAGATATGACAATCTGACATGAGAAGGGACACTTGTAGTTGCACAAATTAACAGCCAAAGTGATCCCATTATTCATAGTTTTTCTCCTGATTTGCAGTCTCGATGGTCGTTTTGATATTCAGGTTAGGCCGTTGCTGAGACGCAGGAATCACTGAACCAGCACCATCGATGAACTGTTACTGGTTGTTACAAGGGAATGAGATCCACCAAATACTTACAAAATGTCACTCACTCATTTAATGGGGAATGAGACAAAAGTGGCTCGTCGACTCCTATTTCTAATTCTATTTGCGAGGGTATGTGTTGATTCATGGTCGATAGTCAACCGTATCCCGTCAGCAATCAGCCTGTCAGCACCTGTCCATAATCCAGGTCAGTATTTGTGTCATCGGATGCGCAAGTGACGAAGTAGCGGTTCGATGAGGCGTGAACGTATTCCCGTTAAGTAGTGGTAGCTGATCGTACGGCCAACCAACGGATCAAAGACAGGCCACAATATTCGCAATCAATTCAATTATGCTAACAGGCATTTGGGCAAACCACATAAGTCCTAAAGACCATCTCACATATAGTTCGACATAAGGTGGTGACAATTTTCAATCTGGCTTGTGTCACGTGATTCGAAGGCCGCACTTCAAGCCCAACAAGTGAGGACACGTATTAGTTTCATCAGGCGATTCAAATCACAAGGCCTGTCATTTTCATGATGGGTTTGTTTATCGTATGAATGTTTGGTATACAATGAGCCGTAGAAGGCTCAAAAAATCTCTCGAAAAATTATCATGTCGACTTTCGACGGGATATTTTGTTGGGCTTGACGTGCAGCCTTCGTATCACGTGACACTAGCCAGATTGAAAATTGTCACTACCTTATGCCGAACAGGGAGTGAGATGGTCTGGGTGTATTCCCGACACTGTTTTCTGATCGTTATGCACATAAGATTATCCCATTGATTCGATTTGCTGAGTCTTCTTCCTCTGAAATGTGTACTTGAGATGGTTTTCTGTTATTCATCCGATAATTGGTTCTCCTATTGGCGTTAAAACAATGAGCAAGATACGGAAAGAAGGTTCAAAATTGTGGGTTTCTGCTTCTCCCCTAATGGAGTTGTCGAGACAATTCAGTTTCAGTGGATCTTTTCATCGTTATCGCAGTAACAACGTAAGTGAATAACGAAGTACGCTCAGATGACCTTGAGGAAAAAACTCATCCTGATGCGAACTGGAACTTCCTTTTTCAGTGGGTTTGGTAGTACTCGCTAAGAGACATTTTCGAACTACATTTATCGTGAAATCTCAAGATATTGAAGTAATTTATTTCAACTTTACAATAAAGGCTCAACTATTAAAATATATTTGGCAAAAAATGGCTTCAACCAAATTATTCCGACAGTAAGCCGACCTAATTATTACCTGGGTTGATTTATTAGATCCTGTTGATCACAATAATTATATATCAATACCTTACTTAGAGCGTTTCACCCTAGCAACCAAGGTCACACATTTCAACCATCCACAGAACAGCGAAGTATTAATGTAAATTAGAGGGAACTTTGAATAAATTAGTATCATTACCCGATGGCTTGATATACCTTGACTACGAAAACGAACGTGTTGGTAGTGCACCACGGGATGTTCAGCCGTCACTTCGGATATATCATAGAATTGCCAACATGTTGACCGGGCCTCAGAGAACGTGAAGTCTGAATTCAGCAATAGCTTCTTTTTCAACTCGGGATGATTTACACCAGCAATTAGGCAATCACACAGTTAAGTCCCCAACTGATTCTCTAAATGTCACTTCTGAGCCTGCGTTTCTAGTATGACAGTGAATTTGTGAAGTTTCTTACTCTGACCACGGAACAGCGAATAAGATTTGTACTTTTCTGTCACCCGGGATTTGACTGAAACAACGTGGCATTCATATACGCCAGACAGGAGCATCGTTAAATCAGTCAGTAGCAAAACGTCTCAAACAGTGGAACCATTGGGATGCGCGATTGTCTGATCAGATGTGAGACGATTGGTCCATAATTTGTTATCAATTCTCATCATGCAGTGTATTATCCTCCTCACAACCCTGCATCACCCTAAAGAAGCCAACCCCGCCTCGCTGTATTAGGGTGGTACCTCGACTAACCGACAAGGTCCTCCCAACTCCATTTTACAATACAGGCGAAAACGGCCACCGAGTAATGCATCATCATGCATCGGGACCAAACATACCATATCCTCCAAGTATGCCGAAACAGTTTCCGAATCGTCTGGCTGAGTGCCCCGACTGTCAAGCTCCACGCTCTATTCCGAACACAAGATGAGCCAGCCCAACAAACTAGTTATTTTGTCGGTCCTGGAAGAGCAATAACTACCCGCCCCCTGCGTATCCCGTTAAACCCAGTCACCACAACTCTCTACCATCTCACTTGCCATTACCCGTTACCTCAGCGTCCAACCCCCACCTGGTTACTTCAACCACCCCGGAAACCCCACCTCCGCAAACGACCAATTTTCTCTTGACAGCACTCCCCCAACCAAGCCTCACGCCTTCTTCATAATACCGGCTCCACACTTCAAGCCCCCATTTAGACACCATCGCTTCTATCCATGACAATCCTGACGTTGTGTCCACTTAATGATGTTCACCATCTCGGTAGTTTTAGTCACCAGTACGCGCTGTCGGATCAGCTACCACTACTTAACGGGAATTCGTTCGCATCTCATCGATTCGCTACTTTGTCACTTGCGCATCCGCTGGCACAAATACTGACCTGGATTATGGACAGGTGCTGACAGGCTGATTGCTGACGGGATACGGTTGACTATCGACCATGAATCAACACATACCCTCGCAAATAGAATTAGAAATAGGAGTCGACGAGCCACTTTTGTCTCATTCCCCATTAAATGAGTGAGTGACATTTTGTCTGGTGATGTAGCGAGAATTGGAGTTCTCCCCCGCAAATTGTGTCACAAATTCTGCAGTTTGTGTCGTGTGGTATCGCATGATTTACCGAAGAAACATGTAACAGTGTGAGGATCGATTATGTGGAATGAGAGTAATTTAGTGATTATGTCATTTCGTTTTATATTTCCTCGAAAAACTGGACTGTGATAGTAACATTTTATCTGAATGGTCTATGGTCGAGGAATATTCAGAAGCTTCACTCGTTCGATTTTCCACCTAATTTATTGATATGGCTTACGGACCACCTTCAGCAGGACAGTTTGGGTACAGTGATAATTCACATTGTCTGGGGTGAAGATAACTTTATTCATCTATCTTCTAATTATCAAAGCACTTTTTTCTCTGAACGAAGTGTGTGAGGGTATGGTCTCATACATCGTTCGATAGACGTTTTAGTCTCACCGGCAGACAGTGCGCCAGTCGTGGCCTCATCGAGCCCACGAAACGACAAACGGCAAAACATCCGATCGATGGCTTGAATTGATAGACGAGACGAATCCTGCCAGCGGCATTTAAGCCTCAAGGCGTGGTCGCCCACACCAGTCGGACCAATGCGCTGTGTGCAACGAGTGGGTACATATGACAGCAACCTAATTTATTCTTCGTTTTTCACTAGTAAAACTACATGATTCTGGGTCAGATCTGAGTTCTCACTGGAGTTAGTGGGACGGAGTACAACAGTGTTCAATCCCTTTACCGTTCCAATTGTTCACCGTGTGTCGCGCAGCTTTCCCCAGTGATCCTTCTAGTGTTAACTGATTTCAATTACCCACAGATCAAAATATTGATTGCATCGGACTGAAGTTAGGCACTGACGTTCACTGGTCGTCTGATGCTGCTTATTGCGTGCGCGAACTGCGACGTCTTTGTCTTCAAATTCCAAGTTTCAGACGATTGTAAGTTAAGTCGACAAATAGATCTTCCTTTTTTCTTCAGGCATTTTGCCAGTCCTCAACTATTTTCACTCTATGATCACTCGAGAATTGCTGAGGACGACTTTAAAGTGAAATTTCTGGAAATATTCTTTCTTCCGTGGTCGCTTTTATCCTATTTGGTGAAATAACTAACAAGGCACGTGAGCGACCCATGAATGCTTGTACAAATCATTAATGACACAGCCCACTCTCTCCCTATGAGGATCTTACAGAATGGCATTTTTCTCTCCAGAACTCGCTCTTCATGCGGTCTTATTCCCAAAACGATCGGAGAACTGCTCCAATATGAAGTCACACGAACTATGTCCGAAGTTACACTATACAAGCAAATGATCATGCACATAATAATTGCAGTTACTATGTATTCCACCAGAAAAAACCGAAGTGACTTCCATCCGTCTCCATCTGACAGCTCGATAAAGTCTTTCGAATGAAATTATTCCAGTCACGAGATCAAACACTATAGAGGGTTAACCCGTAGTCAGGTTGGTGGTTGGTTTGGCAAATTGTTAGTTGGTCACTTGTCAGAGACTATTAAACGCCATTAAGTGATCAGTCTGTAGCATGGAGAGAAGGTATTAAAAGCTGAAATAGTGCACTTGGCAGTCTAGAGCGTATCGGGTTTCCACGGTGGATCACACAACCATGACATTCATCCAATCAGTGACCATATGCAGGAAGATATGACAATCTGACATGAGAAGGGACACTTGTAGTTGCACAAATTAACAGCCAAAGTGATCCCATTATTCATAGTTTTTCTCCTGATTTGCAGTCTCGATGGTCGTTTTGATATTCAGGTTAGGCCGTTGCTGAGACGCAGGAATCACTGAACCAGCACCATCGATGAACTGTTACTGGTTGTTACAAGGGAATGAGATCCACCAAATACTTACAAAATGTCACTCACTCATTTAATGGGGAATGAGACAAAAGTGGCTCGTCGACTCCTATTTCTAATTCTATTTGCGAGGGTATGTGTTGATTCATGGTCGATAGTCAACCGTATCCCGTCAGCAATCAGCCTGTCAGCACCTGTCCATAATCCAGGTCAGTATTTGTGTCATCGGATGCGCAAGTGACGAAGTAGCGGTTCGATGAGGCGTGAACGTATTCCCGTTAAGTAGTGGTAGCTGATCGTACGGCCAACCAACGGATCAAAGACAGGCCACAATATTCGCAATCAATTCAATTATGCTAACAGGCATTTGGGCAAACCACATAAGTCCTAAAGACCATCTCACATACTGTTCGACATAAGGTGGTGACAATTTTCAATCTGGCTTGTGTCACGTGATTCGAAGGCCGCACTTCAAGCCCAACAAGTGAGGACACGTATTAGTTTCATCAGGCGATTCAAATCACAAGGCCTGTCATTTTCATGATGGGTTTGTTTATCGTATGAATGTTTGGTATACAATGAGCCGTAGAAGGCTCAAAAAATCTCTCGAAAAATTATCATGTCGACTTTCGACGGGATATTTTTGTTGGGCTTGACGTGCAGCCTTCGTATCACGTGACACTAGCCAGATTGAAAATTGTCACTACCTTATGCCGAACAGGGAGTGAGATGGTCTGGGTGTATTCCCGACACTGTTTTCTGATCGTTATGCACATAAGATTATCCCATTGATTCGATTTGCTGAGTCTTCTTCCTCTGAAATGTGTACTTGAGATGGTTTTCTGTTATTCATCCGATAATTGGTTCTCCTATTGGCGTTAAAACAATGAGCAAGATACGGAAAGAAGGTTCAAAATTGTGGGTTTCTGCTTCTCCCCTAATGGAGTTGTCGAGACAATTCAGTTTCAGTGGATCTTTTCATCGTTATCGCAGTAACAACGTAAGTGAATAACGAAGTACGCTCAGATGACCTTGAGGAAAAAACTCATCCTGATGCGAACTGGAACTTCCTTTTTCAGTGGGTTTGGTAGTACTCGCTAAGAGACATTTTCGAACTACATTTATCGTGAAATCTCAAGATATTGAAGTAATTTATTTCAACTTTACAATAAAGGCTCAACTATTAAAATATATTTGGCAAAAAATGGCTTCAACCAAATTATTCCGACAGTAAGCCGATCTAATTATTACCTGGGTTGATTTATTAGATCCTGTTGATCACAATAATTATATATCAATACCTTACTTAGAGCGTTTCACCCTAGCAACCAAGGTCACACATTTCAACCATCCACAGAACAGCGAAGTATTAATGTAAATTAGAGGGAACTTTGAATAAATTAGTATCATTACCCGATGGCTTGATATACCTTGACTACGAAAACGAACGTGTTGGTAGTGCACCACGGGATGTTCAGCCGTCACTTCGGATATATCATAGAATTGCCAACATGTTGACCGGGCCTCAGAGAACGTGAAGTCTGAATTCAGCAATAGCTTCTTTTTCAACTCGGGATGATTTACACCAGCAATTAGGCAATCACACAGTTAAGTCCCCAACTGATTCTCTAAATGTCACTTCTGAGCCTGCGTTTCTAGTATGACAGTGAATTTGTGAAGTTTCTTACTCTGACCACGGAACAGCGAATAAGATTTGTACTTTTCTGTCACCCGGGATTTGACTGAAACAACGTGGCATTCATATACGCCAGACAGGAGCATCGTTAAATCAGTCAGTAGCAAAACGTCTCAAACAGTGGAACCATTGGGATGCGCGATTGTCTGATCAGATGTGAGACGATTGGTCCATAATTTGTTATCAATTCTCATCATGCAGTGTATTATCCTCCTCACAACCCTGCATCACCCTAAAGAAGCCAACCCCGCCTCGCTGTATTAGGGTGGTACCTCGACTAACCGACAAGGTCCTCCCAACTCCATTTTACAATACAGGCGAAAACGGCCACCGAGTAATGCATCATCATGCAAACATACCATATCCTCCAAGTATGCCGAAACAGTTTCCGAATCGTCTGGCTGAGTGCCCCGACTGTCAAGCTCCACGCTCTATTCCGAACACAAGATGAGCCAGCCCAACAAACTAGTTATTTTGTCGGTCCTGGAAGAGCAATAACTACCCGCCCCCTGCGTATCCCGTTAAACCCAGTCACCACAACTCTCTACCATCTCACTTGCCATTACCCGTTACCTCAGCGTCCAACCCCCACCTGGTTACTTCAACCACCCCGGAAACCCCACCTCCGCAAACGACCAATTTTCTCTTGACAGCACTCCCCCAACCAAGCCTCACGCCTTCTTCATAATACCGGCTCCACACTTCAAGCCCCTATTTAGACACCATCGCTTCTATCCATGACAATCCTGACGTTGTGTCCACTTAATGATGTTCACCATCTCGGTAGTTTTAGTCACCAGTACGCGCTGTCGGATCAGCTACCACTACTTAACGGGAATTCGTTCGCATCTCATCGATTCGCTACTTTGTCACTTGCGCATCCGCTGGCACAAATACTGACCTGGATTATGGACAGGTGCTGACAGGCTGATTGCTGACGGGATACGGTTGACTATCGACCATGAATCAACACATACCCTCGCAAATAGAATTAGAAATAGGAGTCGACGAGCCACTTTTGTCTCATTCCCCATTAAATGAGTGAGTGACATTTTGTCTGGTGATGTAGCGAGAATTGGAGTTCTCCCCCGCAAATTGTGTCACAAATTCTACAGTTTGTGTCGTGTGGTATTGCATGATTTACCGAAGAAACATGTAACAGTGTGAGGATCGATTATGTGGAATGAGAGTAATTTAGTGATTATGTCATTTCGTTTTATATTTCCTCGAAAAACTGGACTGTGATAGTAACATTTTATCTGAATGGTCTATGGTCGAGGAATATTCAGAAGCTTCACTCGTTCGATTTTCCACCTAATTTATTGATATGGCTTACGGACCACCTTCAGCAGGACAGTTTGGGTACAGTGATAATTCACATTGTCTGGGGTGAAGATAACTTTATTCATCTATCTTCTAATTATCAAAGCACTTTTTTCTCTGAACGAAGTGTGTGAGGGTATGGTCTCATACATCGTTCGATAGACGTTTTAGTCTCACCGGCAGACAGTGCGCCAGTCGTGGCCTCATCGAGCCCACGAAACGACAAACGGCAAAACATCCGATCGATGGCTTGAATTGATAGACGAGACGAATCCTGCCAGCGGCATTTAAGCCTCAAGGCGTGGTCGCCCACACCAGTCGGACCAATGCGCTGTGTGCAACGAGTGGGTACATATGACAGCAACCTAATTTATTCTTCGTTTTTCACTAGTAAAACTACATGATTCTGGGTCAGATCTGAGTTCTCACTGGAGTTAGTGGGACGGAGTACAACAGTGTTCAATCTCTTTACCGTTCCAATTGTTCACCGTGTGTCGCGCAGCTTTCCCCAGTGATCCTTCTAGTGTTAACTGATTTCAATTACCCACAGATCAAAATATTGATTGCATCGGACTGAAGTTAGGCACTGACGTTCACTGGTCGTCTGATGCTGCTTATTGCGTGCGCGAACTGCGACGTCTTTGTCTTCAAATTCCAAGTTTCAGACGATTGTAAGTTAAGTCGACAAATAGATCTTCCTTTTTTCTTCAGGCATTTTGCCAGTCCTCAACTATTTTCACTCTATGATCACTCGAGAATTGCTGAGGACGACTTTAAAGTGAAATTTCTGGAAATATTCTTTCTTCCGTGGTCGCTTTTATCCTATTTGGTGAAATAACTAACAAGGCACGTGAGCGACCCATGAATGCTTGTACAAATCATTAATGACACAGCCCACTCTCTCCCTATGAGGATCTTACAGAATGGCATTTTTCTCTCCAGAACTCGCTCTTCATGCGGTCTTATTCCCAAAACGATCGGAGAACTGCTCCAATATGAAGTCACACGAACTATGTCCGAAGTTACACTATACAAGCAAATGATCATGCACATAATAATTGCAGTTACTATGTATTCCACCAGAAAAAACCGAAGTGACTTCCATCCGTCTCCATCTGACAGCTCGATAAAGTCTTTCGAATGAAATTATTCCAGTCACGAGATCAAACACTATAGAGGGTTAACCCGTAGTCAGGTTGGTGGTTGGTTTGGCAAATTGTTAGTTGGTCACTTGTCAGAGACTATTAAACGTCATTAAGTGATCAGTCTGTAGCATGGAGAGAAGGTATTAAAAGCTGAAATAGTGCACTTGGCAGTCTAGAGCGTATCGGGTTTCCACGGTGGATCACACAACCATGACATTCATCCAATCAGTGACCATATGCAGGAAGATATGACAATCTGACATGAGAAGGGACACTTGTAGTTGCACAAATTAACAGCCAAAGTGATCCCATTATTCATAGTTTTTCTCCTGATTTGCAGTCTCGATGGTCGTTTTGATATTCAGGTTAGGCCGTTGCTGAGACGCAGGAATCACTGAACCAGCACCATCGATGAACTGTTACTGGTTGTTACAAGGGAATGAGATCCACCAAATACTTACAAAATGTCACTCACTCATTTAATGGGGAATGAGACAAAAGTGGCTCGTCGACTCCTATTTCTAATTCTATTTGCGAGGGTATGTGTTGATTCATGGTCGATAGTCAACCGTATCCCGTCAGCAACCAGCCTGTCAGCACCTGTCCATAATCCAGGTCAGTATTTGTGTCATCGGATGCGCAAGTGACGAAGTAGCGGTTCGATGAGGCGTGAACGTATTCCCGTTAAGTAGTGGTAGCTGATCGTACGGCCAACCAACGGATCAAAGACAGGCCACAATATTCGCAATCAATTCAATTATGCTAACAGGCATTTGGGCAAACCACATAAGTCCTAAAGACCATCTCACATATAGTTCGACATAAGGTGGTGACAATTTTCAATCTGGCTTGTGTCACGTGATTCGAAGGCCGCACTTCAAGCCCAACAAGTGAGGACACGTATTAGTTTCATCAGGCGATTCAAATCACAAGGCCTGTCATTTTCATGATGGGTTTGTTTATCGTATGAATGTTTGGTATACAATGAGCCGTAGAAGGCTCAAAAAATCTCTCGAAAAATTATCATGTCGACTTTCGACGGGATATTTTTGTTGGGCTTGACGTGCAGCCTTCGTATCACGTGACACTAGCCAGATTGAAAATTGTCACTACCTTATGCCGAACAGGGAGTGAGATGGTCTGGGTGTATTCCCGACACTGTTTTCTGATCGTTATGCACATAAGATTATCCCATTGATTCGATTTGCTGAGTCTTCTTCCTCTGAAATGTGTACTTGAGATGGTTTTCTGTTATTCATCCGATAATTGGTTCTCCTATTGGCGTTAAAACAATGAGCAAGATACGGAAAGAAGGTTCAAAATTGTAGGCTTCTGCAATTCAACCCTGGTCCCCTAATGGAGTTGTCGAGAAAATTCAGTTTCAGTGGATCTTTTCATCGTTATCGCAGTAACAACGTAAGTGAATAACGAAGTACGCTCAGATGACCTTGAGGACAAAACTCATCCTGATGCGAACTGGAACTTCCTTTTTCAGTGGGTTTGGTAGTACTCGCTAAGAGACATTTTCGAACTACATTTATCGTGAAATCTCAAGATATTGAAGTAATTTATTTCAACTTTACAATAAAGGCTCAACTATTAAAATATATTTGGCAAAAAATGGCTTCAACCAAATTATTCCGACAGTAAGCCGACCTAATTATTACCTGGGTTGATTTATTAGATCCTGTTGATCACAATAATTATATATCAATACCTTACTTAGAGCGTTTCACCCTAGCAACCAAGGTCACACATTTCAACCATCCACAGAACAGCGAAGTATTAATGTAAATTAGAGGGAACTTTGAATAAATTAGTATCATTACCCGATGGCTTGATATACCTTGACTACGAAAACGAACGTGTTGGTAGTGCACCACGGGATGTTCAGCCGTCACTTCGGATATATCATAGAATTGCCAACATGTTGACCGGGCCTCAGAGAACGTGAAGTCTGAATTCAGCAATAGCTTCTTTTTCAACTCGGGATGATTTACACCAGCAATTAGGCAATCACACAGTTAAGTCCCCAACTGATTCTCTAAATGTCACTTCTGAGCCTGCGTTTCTAGTATGACAGTGAATTTGTGAAGTTTCTTACTCTGACCACGGAACAGCGAATAAGACTTGTACTTTTCTGTCACCCGGGGTTTGACTGAAACAACGTGGCATTCATATACGCCAGACAGGAGCATCGTTAAATCAGTCAGTAGCAAAACGTCTCAAACAGTGGAACCATTGGGATGCGCGATTGTCTGATCAGATGTGAGACGATTGGTCCATAATTTGTTATCAATTCTCATCATGCAGTGTATTATCCTCCTCACAACCCTGCATCACCCTAAAGAAGCCAACCCCGCCTCGCTGTATTAGGGTGGTACCTCGACTAACCGACAAGGTCCTCCCAACTCCATTTTACAATACAGGCGAAAACGGCCACCAAGTAATGCATCATCATGCATCGGGACCAAACATACCATATCCTCCAAGTATGCCGAAACAGTTTCCGAATCGTCTGGCTGAGTGCCCCGACTGTCAAGCTCCACGCTCTATTCCGAACACAAGATGAGCCAGCCCAACAAACTAGTTATTTTGTCGGTCCTGGAAGAGCAATAACTACCCGCCCCCTGCGTATCCCGTTAAACCCAGTCACCACAACTCTCTACCATCTCACTTGCCATTACCCGTTACCTCAGCGTCCAACCCCCACCTGGTTACTTCAACCACCCCGGAAACCCCACCTCCGCAAACGACCAATTTTCTCTTGACAGCACTCCCCCAACCAAGCCTCACGCCTTCTTCATAATACCGGCTCCACACTTCAAGCCCCCATTTAGACACCATCGCTTCTATCCATGACAATCCTGACGTTGTGTCCACTTAATGATGTTCACCATCTCGGTAGTTTTAGTCACCAGTACGCGCTGTCGGATCAGCTACCACTACTTAACGGGAATTCGTTCGCATCTCATCGATTCGCTACTTTGTCACTTGCGCATCCGCTGGCACAAATACTGACCTGGATTATGGACAGGTGCTGACAGGCTGATTGCTGACGGGATACGGTTGACTATCGACCATGAATCAACACATACCCTCGCAAATAGAATTAGAAATAGGAGTCGACGAGCCACTTTTGTCTCATTCCCCATTAAATGAGTGAGTGACATTTTGTCTGGTGATGTAGCGAGAATTGGAGTTCTCCCCCGCAAATTGTGTCACAAATTCTACAGTTTGTGTCGTGTGGTATTGCATGATTTACCGAAGAAACATGTAACAGTGTGAGGATCGATTATGTGGAATGAGAGTAATTTAGTGATTATGTCATTTCGTTTTATATTTCCTCGAAAAACTGGACTGTGATAGTAACATTTTATCTGAATGGTCTATGGTCGAGGAATATTCAGAAGCTTCACTCGTTCGATTTTCCACCTAATTTATTGATATGGCTTACGGACCACCTTCAGCAGGACAGTTTGGGTACAGTGATAATTCACATTGTCTGGGGTGAAGATAACTTTATTCATCTATCTTCTAATTATCAAAGCACTTTTTTCTCTGAACGAAGTGTGTGAGGGTATGGTCTCATACATCGTTCGATAGACGTTTTAGTCTCACTGGCAGACAGTGCGCCAGTCGTGGCCTCATCGAGCCCACGAAACGACAAACGGCAAAACATCCGATCGATGGCTTGAATTGATAGACGAGACGAATCCTGCCAGCGGCATTTAAGCCTCAAGGCGTGGTCGCCCACACCAGTCGGACCAATGCGCTGTGTGCAACGAGTGGGTACATATGACAGCAACCTAATTTATTCTTCGTTTTTCACTAGTAAAACTACATGATTCTGGGTCAGATCTGAGTTCTCACTGGAGTTAGTGGGACGGAGTACAACAGTGTTCAATCTCTTTACCGTTCCAATTGTTCACCGTGTGTCGCGCAGCTTTCCCCAGTGATCCTTCTAGTGTTAACTGATTTCAATTACCCACAGATCAAAATATTGATTGCATCGGACTGAAGTTAGGCACTGACGTTCACTGGTCGTCTGATGCTGCTTATTGCGTGCGCGAACTGCGACGTCTTTGTCTTCAAATTCCAAGTTTCAGACGATTGTAAGTTAAGTCGACAAATAGATCTTCCTTTTTTCTTCAGGCATTTTGCCAGTCCTCAACTATTTTCACTCTATGATCACTCGAGAATTGCTGAGGACGACTTTAAAGTGAAATTTCTGGAAATATTCTTTCTTCCGTGGTCGCTTTTATCCTATTTGGTGAAATAACTAACAAGGCACGTGAGCGACCCATGAATGCTTGTACAAATCATTAATGACACAGCCCACTCTCTCCCTATGAGGATCTTACAGAATGGCATTTTTCTCTCCAGAACTCGCTCTTCATGCGGTCTTATTCCCAAAACGATCGGAGAACTGCTCCAATATGAAGTCACACGAACTATGTCCGAAGTTACACTATACAAGCAAATGATCATGCACATAATAATTGCAGTTACTATGTATTCCACCAGAAAAAACCGAAGTGACTTCCATCCGTCTCCATCTGACAGCTCGATAAAGTCTTTCGAATGAAATTATTCCAGTCACGAGATCAAACACTATAGAGGGTTAACCCGTAGTCAGGTTGGTGGTTGGTTTGGCAAATTGTTAGTTGGTCACTTGTCAGAGACTATTAAACGCCATTAAGTGATCAGTCTGTAGCATGGAGAGAAGGTATTAAAAGCTGAAATAGTGCACTTGGCAGTCTAGAGCGTATCGGGTTTCCACGGTGGATCACACAACCATGACATTCATCCAATCAGTGACCATATGCAGGAAGATATGACAATCTGACATGAGAAGGGACACTTGTAGTTGCACAAATTAACAGCCAAAGTGATCCCATTATTCATAGTTTTTCTCCTGATTTGCAGTCTCGATGGTCGTTTTGATATTCAGGTTAGGCCGTTGCTGAGACGCAGGAATCACTGAACCAGCACCATCGATGAACTGTTACTGGTTGTTACAAGGGAATGAGATCCACCAAATACTTACAAAATGTCACTCACTCATTTAATGGGGAATGAGACAAAAGTGGCTCGTCGACTCCTATTTCTAATTCTATTTGCGAGGGTATGTGTTGATTCATGGTCGATAGTCAACCGTATCCCGTCAGCAATCAGCCTGTCAGCACCTGTCCATAATCCAGGTCAGTATTTGTGTCATCGGATGCGCAAGTGACGAAGTAGCGGTTCGATGAGGCGTGAACGTATTCCCGTTAAGTAGTGGTAGCTGATCGTACGGCCAACCAACGGATCAAAGACAGGCCACAATATTCGCAATCAATTCAATTATGCTAACAGGCATTTGGGCAAACCACATAAGTCCTAAAGACCATCTCACATATAGTTCGACATAAGGTGGTGACAATTTTCAATCTGGCTTGTGTCACGTGATTCGAAGGCCGCACTTCAAGCCCAACAAGTGAGGACACGTATTAGTTTCATCAGGCGATTCAAATCACAAGGCCTGTCATTTTCATGATGGGTTTGTTTATCGTATGAATGTTTGGTATACAATGAGCCGTAGAAGGCTCAAAAAATCTCTCGAAAAATTATCATGTCGACTTTCGACGGGATATTTTTGTTGGGCTTGACGTGCAGCCTTCGTATCACGTGACACTAGCCAGATTGAAAATTGTCACTACCTTATGCCGAACAGGGAGTGAGATGGTCTGGGTGTATTCCCGACACTGTTTTCTGATCGTTATGCACATAAGATTATCCCATTGATTCGATTTGCTGAGTCTTCTTCCTCTGAAATGTGTACTTGAGATGGTTTTCTGTTATTCATCCGATAATTGGTTCTCCTATTGGCGTTAAAACAATGAGCAAGATACGGAAAGAAGGTTCAAAATTGTGGGTTTCTGCTTCTCCCCTAATGGAGTTGTCGAGACAATTCAGTTTCAGTGGATCTTTTCATCGTTATCGCAGTAACAACGTAAGTGAATAACGAAGTACGCTCAGATGACCTTGAGGAAAAAACTCATCCTGATGCGAACTGGAACTTCCTTTTTCAGTGGGTTTGGTAGTACTCGCTAAGAGACATTTTCGAACTACATTTATCGTGAAATCTCAAGATATTGAAGTAATTTATTTCAACTTTACAATAAAGGCTCAACTATTAAAATATATTTGGCAAAAAATGGCTTCAACCAAATTATTCCGACAGTAAGCCGATCTAATTATTACCTGGGTTGATTTATTAGATCCTGTTGATCACAATAATTATATATCAATACCTTACTTAGAGCGTTTCACCCTAGCAACCAAGGTCACACATTTCAACCATCCACAGAACAGCGAAGTATTAATGTAAATTAGAGGGAACTTTGAATAAATTAGTATCATTACCCGATGGCTTGATATACCTTGACTACGAAAACGAACGTGTTGGTAGTGCACCACGGGATGTTCAGCCGTCACTTCGGATATATCATAGAATTGCCAACATGTTGACCGGGCCTCAGAGAACGTGAAGTCTGAATTCAGCAATAGCTTCTTTTTCAACTCGGGATGATTTACACCAGCAATTAGGCAATCACACAGTTAAGTCCCCAACTGATTCTCTAAATGTCACTTCTGAGCCTGCGTTTCTAGTATGACAGTGAATTTGTGAAGTTTCTTACTCTGACCACGGAACAGCGAATAAGATTTGTACTTTTCTGTCACCCGGGATTTGACTGAAACAACGTGGCATTCATATACGCCAGACAGGAGCATCGTTAAATCAGTCAGTAGCAAAACGTCTCAAACAGTGGAACCATTGGGATGCGCGATTGTCTGATCAGATGTGAGACGATTGGTCCATAATTTGTTATCAATTCTCATCATGCAGTGTATTATCCTCCTCACAACCCTGCATCACCCTAAAGAAGCCAACCCCGCCTCGCTGTATTAGGGTGGTACCTCGACTAACCGACAAGGTCCTCCCAACTCCATTTTACAATACAGGCGAAAACGGCCACCGAGTAATGCATCATCATGCATCGGGACCAAACATACCATATCCTCCAAGTATGCCGAAACAGTTTCCGAATCGTCTGGCTGAGTGCCCCGACTGTCAAGCTCCACGCTCTATTCCGAACACAAGATGAGCCAGCCCAACAAACTAGTTATTTTGTCGGTCCTGGAAGAGCAATAACTACCCGCCCCCTGCGTATCCCGTTAAACCCAGTCACCACAACTCTCTACCATCTCACTTGCCATTACCCGTTACCTCAGCGTCCAACCCCCACCTGGTTACTTCAACCACCCCGGAAACCCCACCTCCGCAAACGACCAATTTTCTCTTGACAGCACTCCCCCAACCAAGCCTCACGCCTTCTTCATAATACCGGCTCCACACTTCAAGCCCCCATTTAGACACCATCGCTTCTATCCATGACAATCCTGACGTTGTGTCCACTTAATGATGTTCACCATCTCGGTAGTTTTAGTCACCAGTACGCGCTGTCGGATCAGCTACCACTACTTAACGGGAATTCGTTCGCATCTCATCGATTCGCTACTTTGTCACTTGCGCATCCGCTGGCACAAATACTGACCTGGATTATGGACAGGTGCTGACAGGCTGATTGCTGACGGGATACGGTTGACTATCGACCATGAATCAACACATACCCTCGCAAATAGAATTAGAAATAGGAGTCGACGAGCCACTTTTGTCTCATTCCCCATTAAATGAGTGAGTGACATTTTGTCTGGTGATGTAGCGAGAATTGGAGTTCTCCCCCGCAAATTGTGTCACAAATTCTACAGTTTGTGTCGTGTGGTATTGCATGATTTACCGAAGAAACATGTAACAGTGTGAGGATCGATTATGTGGAATGAGAGTAATTTAGTGATTATGTCATTTCGTTTTATATTTCCTCGAAAAACTGGACTGTGATAGTAACATTTTATCTGAATGGTCTATGGTCGAGGAATATTCAGAAGCTTCACTCGTTCGATTTTCCACCTAATTTATTGATATGGCTTACGGACCACCTTCAGCAGGACAGTTTGGGTACAGTGATAATTCACATTGTCTGGGGTGAAGATAACTTTATTCATCTATCTTCTAATTATCAAAGCACTTTTTTCTCTGAACGAAGTGTGTGAGGGTATGGTCTCATACATCGTTCGATAGACGTTTTAGTCTCACCGGCAGACAGTGCGCCAGTCGTGGCCTCATCGAGCCCACGAAACGACAAACGGCAAAACATCCGATCGATGGCTTGAATTGATAGACGAGACGAATCCTGCCAGCGGCATTTAAGCCTCAAGGCGTGGTCGCCCACACCAGTCGGACCAATGCGCTGTGTGCAACGAGTGGGTACATATGACAGCAACCTAATTTATTCTTCGTTTTTCACTAGTAAAACTACATGATTCTGGGTCAGATCTGAGTTCTCACTGGAGTTAGTGGGACGGAGTACAACAGTGTTCAATCCCTTTACCGTTCCAATTGTTCACCGTGTGTCGCGCAGCTTTCCCCAGTGATCCTTCTAGTGTTAACTGATTTCAATTACCCACAGATCAAAATATTGATTGCATCGGACTGAAGTTAGGCACTGACGTTCACTGGTCGTCTGATGCTGCTTATTGCGTGCGCGAACTGCGACGTCTTTGTCTTCAAATTCCAAGTTTCAGACGATTGTAAGTTAAGTCGACAAATAGATCTTCCTTTTTTCTTCAGGCATTTTGCCAGTCCTCAACTATTTTCACTCTATGATCACTCGAGAATTGCTGAGGACGACTTTAAAGTGAAATTTCTGGAAATATTCTTTCTTCCGTGGTCGCTTTTATCCTATTTGGTGAAATAACTAACAAGGCACGTGAGCGACCCATGAATGCTTGTACAAATCATTAATGACACAGCCCACTCTCTCCCTATGAGGATCTTACAGAATGGCATTTTTCTCTCCAGAACTCGCTCTTCATGCGGTCTTATTCCCAAAACGATCGGAGAACTGCTCCAATATGAAGTCACACGAACTATGTCCGAAGTTACACTATACAAGCAAATGATCATGCACATAATAATTGCAGTTACTATGTATTCCACCAGAAAAAACCGAAGTGACTTCCATCCGTCTCCATCTGACAGCTCGATAAAGTCTTTCGAATGAAATTATTCCAGTCACGAGATCAAACACTATAGAGGGTTAACCCGTAGTCAGGTTGGTGGTTGGTTTGGCAAATTGTTAGTTGGTCACTTGTCAGAGACTATTAAACGCCATTAAGTGATCAGTCTGTAGCATGGAGAGAAGGTATTAAAAGCTGAAATAGTGCACTTGGCAGTCTAGAGCGTATCGGGTTTCCACGGTGGATCACACAACCATGACATTCATCCAATCAGTGACCATATGCAGGAAGATATGACAATCTGACATGAGAAGGGACACTTGTAGTTGCACAAATTAACAGCCAAAGTGATCCCATTATTCATAGTTTTTCTCCTGATTTGCAGTCTCGATGGTCGTTTTGATATTCAGGTTAGGCCGTTGCTGAAACGCAGGAATCACTGAACCAGCACCATCGATGAACTGTTACTGGTTGTTACAAAGGAATGAGATCCACCAAATACTTACAAAATGTCACTCACTCATTTAATGGGGAATGAGACAAAAGTGGCTCGTCGACTCCTATTTCTAATTCTATTTGCGAGGGTATGTGTTGATTCATGGTCGATAGTCAACCGTATCCCGTCAGCAATCAGCCTGTCAGCACCTGTCCATAATCCAGGTCAGTATTTGTGTCATCGGATGCGCAAGTGACGAAGTAGCGGTTCGATGAGGCGTGAACGTATTCCCGTTAAGTAGTGGTAGCTGATCGTACGGCCAACCAACGGATCAAAGACAGGCCACAATATTCGCAATCAATTCAATTATGCTAACAGGCATTTGGGCAAACCACATAAGTCCTAAAGACCATCTCACATATAGTTCGACATAAGGTGGTGACAATTTTCAATCTGGCTTGTGTCACGTGATTCGAAGGCCGCACTTCAAGCCCAACAAGTGAGGACACGTATTAGTTTCATCAGGCGATTCAAATCACAAGGCCTGTCATTTTCATGATGGGTTTGTTTATCGTATGAATGTTTGGTATACAATGAGCCGTAGAAGGCTCAAAAAATCTCTCGAAAAATTATCATGTCGACTTTCGACGGGATATTTTTGTTGGGCTTGACGTGCAGCCTTCGTATCACGTGACACTAGCCAGATTGAAAATTGTCACTACCTTATGCCGAACAGGGAGTGAGATGGTCTGGGTGTATTCCCGACACTGTTTTCTGATCGTTATGCACATAAGATTATCCCATTGATTCGATTTGCTGAGTCTTCTTCCTCTGAAATGTGTACTTGAGATGGTTTTCTGTTATTCATCCGATAATTGGTTCTCCTATTGGCGTTAAAACAATGAGCAAGATACGGAAAGAAGGTTCAAAATTGTGGGTTTCTGCTTCTCCCCTAATGGAGTTGTCGAGACAATTCAGTTTCAGTGGATCTTTTCATCGTTATCGCAGTAACAACGTAAGTGAATAACGAAGTACGCTCAGATGACCTTGAGGAAAAAACTCATCCTGATGCGAACTGGAACTTCCTTTTTCAGTGGGTTTGGTAGTACTCGCTAAGAGACATTTTCGAACTACATTTATCGTGAAATCTCAAGATATTGAAGTAATTTATTTCAACTTTACAATAAAGGCTCAACTATTAAAATATATTTGGCAAAAAATGGCTTCAACCAAATTATTCCGACAGTAAGCCGATCTAATTATTACCTGGGTTGATTTATTAGATCCTGTTGATCACAATAATTATATATCAATACCTTACTTAGAGCGTTTCACCCTAGCAACCAAGGTCACACATTTCAACCATCCACAGAACAGCGAAGTATTAATGTAAATTAGAGGGAACTTTGAATAAATTAGTATCATTACCCGATGGCTTGATATACCTTGACTACGAAAACGAACGTGTTGGTAGTGCACCACGGGATGTTCAGCCGTCACTTCGGATATATCATAGAATTGCCAACATGTTGACCGGGCCTCAGAGAACGTGAAGTCTGAATTCAGCAATAGCTTCTTTTTCAACTCGGGATGATTTACACCAGCAATTAGGCAATCACACAGTTAAGTCCCCAACTGATTCTCTAAATGTCACTTCTGAGCCTGCGTTTCTAGTATGACAGTGAATTTGTGAAGTTTCTTACTCTGACCACGGAACAGCGAATAAGATTTGTACTTTTCTGTCACCCGGGATTTGACTGAAACAACGTGGCATTCATATACGCCAGACAGGAGCATCGTTAAATCAGTCAGTAGCAAAACGTCTCAAACAGTGGAACCATTGGGATGCGCGATTGTCTGATCAGATGTGAGACGATTGGTCCATAATTTGTTATCAATTCTCATCATGCAGTGTATTATCCTCCTCACAACCCTGCATCACCCTAAAGAAGCCAACCCCGCCTCGCTGTATTAGGGTGGTACCTCGACTAACCGACAAGGTCCTCCCAACTCCATTTTACAATACAGGCGAAAACGGCCACCGAGTAATGCATCATCATGCAAACATACCATATCCTCCAAGTATGCCGAAACAGTTTCCGAATCGTCTGGCTGAGTGCCCCGACTGTCAAGCTCCACGCTCTATTCCGAACACAAGATGAGCCAGGCCAACAAACTAGTTATTTTGTCGGTCCTGGAAGAGCAATAACTACCCGCCCCCTGCGTATCCCGTTAAACCCAGTCACCACAACTCTCTACCATCTCACTTGCCATTACCCGTTACCTCAGCGTCCAACCCCCACCTGGTTACTTCAACCACCCCGGAAACCCCACCTCCGCAAACGACCAATTTTCTCTTGACAGCACTCCCCCAACCAAGCCTCACGCCTTCTTCATAATACCGGCTCCACACTTCAAGCCCCCATTTAGACACCATCGCTTCTATCCATGACAATCCTGACGTTGTGTCCACTTAATGATGTTCACCATCTCGGTAGTTTTAGTCACCAGTACGCGCTGTCGGATCAGCTACCACTACTTAACGGGAATTCGTTCGCATCTCATCGATTCGCTACTTTGTCACTTGCGCATCCGCTGGCACAAATACTGACCTGGATTATGGACAGGTGCTGACAGGCTGATTGCTGACGGGATACGGTTGACTATCGACCATGAATCAACACATACCCTCGCAAATAGAATTAGAAATAGGAGTCGACGAGCCACTTTTGTCTCATTCCCCATTAAATGAGTGAGTGACATTTTGTCTGGTGATGTAGCGAGAATTGGAGTTCTCCCCCGCAAATTGTGTCACAAATTCTACAGTTTGTGTCGTGTGGTATTGCATGATTTACCGAAGAAACATGTAACAGTGTGAGGATCGATTATGTGGAATGAGAGTAATTTAGTGATTATGTCATTTCGTTTTATATTTCCTCGAAAAACTGGACTGTGATAGTAACATTTTATCTGAATGGTCTATGGTCGAGGAATATTCAGAAGCTTCACTCGTTCGATTTTCCACCTAATTTATTGATATGGCTTACGGACCACCTTCAGCAGGACAGTTTGGGTACAGTGATAATTCACATTGTCTGGGGTGAAGATAACTTTATTCATCTATCTTCTAATTATCAAAGCACTTTTTTCTCTGAACGAAGTGTGTGAGGGTATGGTCTCATACATCGTTCGATAGACGTTTTAGTCTCACTGGCAGACAGTGCGCCAGTCGTGGCTTCATCGAGCCCACGAAACGACAAACGGCAAAACATCCGATCGATGGCTTGAATTGATAGACGAGACGAATCCTGCCAGCGGCATTTAAGCCTCAAGGCGTGGTCGCCCACACCAGTCGGACCAATGCGCTGTGTGCAACGAGTGGGTACATATGACAGCAACCTAATTTATTCTTCGTTTTTCACTAGTAAAACTACATGATTCTGGGTCAGATCTGAGTTCTCACTGGAGTTAGTGGGACGGAGTACAACAGTGTTCAATCCCTTTACCGTTCCAATTGTTCACCGTGTGTCGCGCAGCTTTCCCCAGTGATCCTTCTAGTGTTAACTGATTTCAATTACCCACAGATCAAAATATTGATTGCATCGGACTGAAGTTAGGCACTGACGTTCACTGGTCGTCTGATGCTGCTTATTGCGTGCGCGAACTGCGACGTCTTTGTCTTCAAATTCCAAGTTTCAGACGATTGTAAGTTAAGTCGACAAATAGATCTTCCTTTTTTCTTCAGGCATTTTGCCAGTCCTCAACTATTTTCACTCTATGATCACTCGAGAATTGCTGAGGACGACTTTAAAGTGAAATTTCTGGAAATATTCTTTCTTCCGTGGTCGCTTTTATCCTATTTGGTGAAATAACTAACAAGGCACGTGAGCGACCCATGAATGCTTGTACAAATCATTAATGACACAGCCCACTCTCTCCCTATGAGGATCTTACAGAATGGCATTTTTCTCTCCAGAACTCGCTCTTCATGCGGTCTTATTCCCAAAACGATCGGAGAACTGCTCCAATATGAAGTCACACGAACTATGTCCGAAGTTACACTATACAAGCAAATGATCATGCACATAATAATTGCAGTTACTATGTATTCCACCAGAAAAAACCGAAGTGACTTCCATCCGTCTCCATCTGACAGCTCGATAAAGTCTTTCGAATGAAATTATTCCAGTCACGAGATCAAACACTATAGAGGGTTAACCCGTAGTCAGGTTGGTGGTTGGTTTGGCAAATTGTTAGTTGGTCACTTGTCAGAGACTATTAAACGCCATTAAGTGATCAGTCTGTAGCATGGAGAGAAGGTATTAAAAGCTGAAATAGTGCACTTGGCAGTCTAGAGCGTATCGGGTTTCCACGGTGGATCACACAACCATGACATTCATCCAATCAGTGACCATATGCAGGAAGATATGACAATCTGACATGAGAAGGGACACTTGTAGTTGCACAAATTAACAGCCAAAGTGATCCCATTATTCATAGTTTTTCTCCTGATTTGCAGTCTCGATGGTCGTTTTGATATTCAGGTTAGGCCGTTGCTGAGACGCAGGAATCACTGAACCAGCACCATCGATGAACTGTTACTGGTTGTTACAAGGGAATGAGATCCACCAAATACTTACAAAATGTCACTCACTCATTTAATGGGGAATGAGACAAAAGTGACTCGTCGACTCCTATTTCTAATTCTATTTGCGAGGGTATGTGTTGATTCATGGTCGATAGTCAACCGTATCCCGTCAGCAATCAGCCTGTCAGCACCTGTCCATAATCCAGGTCAGTATTTGTGTCATCGGATGCGCAAGTGACGAAGTAGCGGTTCGATGAGGCGTGAACGTATTCCCGTTAAGTAGTGGTAGCTGATCGTACGGCCAACCAACGGATCAAAGACAGGCCACAATATTCGCAATCAATTCAATTATGCTAACAGGCATTTGGGCAAACCACATAAGTCCTAAAGACCATCTCACATATAGTTCGACATAAGGTGGTGACAATTTTCAATCTGGCTTGTGTCACGTGATTCGAAGGCCGCACTTCAAGCCCAACAAGTGAGGACACGTATTAGTTTCATCAGGCGATTCAAATCACAAGGCCTGTCATTTTCATGATGGGTTTGTTTATCGTATGAATGTTTGGTATACAATGAGCCGTAGAAGGCTCAAAAAATCTCTCGAAAAATTATCATGTCGACTTTCGACGGGATATTTTTGTTGGGCTTGACGTGCAGCCTTCGTATCACGTGACACTAGCCAGATTGAAAATTGTCACTACCTTATGCCGAACAGGGAGTGAGATGGTCTGGGTGTATTCCCGACACTGTTTTCTGATCGTTATGCACATAAGATTATCCCATTGATTCGATTTGCTGAGTCTTCTTCCTCTGAAATGTGTACTTGAGATGGTTTTCTGTTATTCATCCGATAATTGGTTCTCCTATTGGCGTTAAAACAATGAGCAAGATACGGAAAGAAGGTTCAAAATTGTAGGCTTCTGCAATTCAACCCTGGTCCCCTAATGGAGTTGTCGAGAAAATTCAGTTTCAGTGGATCTTTTCATCGTTATCGCAGTAACAACGTAAGTGAATAACGAAGTACGCTCAGATGACCTTGAGGAAAAAACTCATCCTGATGCGAACTGGAACTTCCTTTTTCAGTGGGTTTGGTAGTACTCGCTAAGAGACATTTTCGAACTACATTTATCGTGAAATCTCAAGATATTGAAGTAATTTATTTCAACTTTACAATAAAGGCTCAACTATTAAAATATATTTGGCAAAAAATGGCTTCAACCAAATTATTCCGACAGTAAGCCGACCTAATTATTACCTGGGTTGATTTATTAGATCCTGTTGATCACAATAATTATATATCAATACCTTACTTAGAGCGTTTCACCCTAGCAACCAAGGTCACACATTTCAACCATCCACAGAACAGCGAAGTATTAATGTAAATTAGAGGGAACTTTGAATAAATTAGTATCATTACCCGATGGCTTGATATACCTTGACTACGAAAACGAACGTGTTGGTAGTGCACCACGGGATGTTCAGCCGTCACTTCGGATATATCATAGAATTGCCAACATGTTGACCGGGCCTCAGAGAACGTGAAGTCTGAATTCAGCAATAGCTTCTTTTTCAACTCGGGATGATTTACACCAGCAATTAGGCAATCACACAGTTAAGTCCCCAACTGATTCTCTAAATGTCACTTCTGAGCCTGCGTTTCTAGTATGACAGTGAATTTGTGAAGTTTCTTACTCTGACCACGGAACAGCGAATAAGATTTGTACTTTTCTGTCACCCGGGATTTGACTGAAACAACGTGGCATTCATATACGCCAGACAGGAGCATCGTTAAATCAGTCAGTAGCAAAACGTCTCAAACAGTGGAACCATTGGGATGCGCGATTGTCTGATCAGATGTGAGACGATTGGTCCATAATTTGTTATCAATTCTCATCATGCAGTGTATTATCCTCCTCACAACCCTGCATCACCCTAAAGAAGCCAACCCCGCCTCGCTGTATTAGGGTGGTACCTCGACTAACCGACAAGGTCCTCCCAACTCCATTTTACAATACAGGCGAAAACGGCCACCGAGTAATGCATCATCATGCATCGGGACCAAACATACCATATCCTCCAAGTATGCCGAAACAGTTTCCGAATCGTCTGGCTGAGTGCCCCGACTGTCAAGCTCCACGCTCTATTCCGAACACAAGATGAGCCAGCCCAACAAACTAGTTATTTTGTCGGTCCTGGAAGAGCAATAACTACCCGCCCCCTGCGTATCCCGTTAAACCCAGTCACCACAACTCTCTACCATCTCACTTGCCATTACCCGTTACCTCAGCGTCCAACCCCCACCTGGTTACTTCAACCACCCCGGAAACCCCACCTCCGCAAACGACCAATTTTCTCTTGACAGCACTCCCCCAACCAAGCCTCACGCCTTCTTCATAATACCGGCTCCACACTTCAAGCCCCTATTTAGACACCATCGCTTCTATCCATGACAATCCTGACGTTGTGTCCACTTAATGATGTTCACCATCTCGGTAGTTTTAGTCACCAGTACGCGCTGTCGGATCAGCTACCACTACTTAACGGGAATTCGTTCGCATCTCATCGATTCGCTACTTTGTCACTTGCGCATCCGCTGGCACAAATACTGACCTGGATTATGGACAGGTGCTGACAGGCTGATTGCTGACGGGATACGGTTGACTATCGACCATGAATCAACACATACCCTCGCAAATAGAATTAGAAATAGGAGTCGACGAGCCACTTTTGTCTCATTCCCCATTAAATGAGTGAGTGACATTTTGTCTGGTGATGTAGCGAGAATTGGAGTTCTCCCCCGCAAATTGTGTCACAAATTCTACAGTTTGTGTCGTGTGGTATTGCATGATTTACCGAAGAAACATGTAACAGTGTGAGGATCGATTATGTGGAATGAGAGTAATTTAGTGATTATGTCATTTCGTTTTATATTTCCTCGAAAAACTGGACTGTGATAGTAACATTTTATCTGAATGGTCTATGGTCGAGGAATATTCAGAAGCTTCACTCGTTCGATTTTCCACCTAATTTATTGATATGGCTTACGGACCACCTTCAGCAGGACAGTTTGGGTACAGTGATAATTCACATTGTCTGGGGTGAAGATAACTTTATTCATCTATCTTCTAATTATCAAAGCACTTTTTTCTCTGAACGAAGTGTGTGAGGGTATGGTCTCATACATCGTTCGATAGACGTTTTAGTCTCACCGGCAGACAGTGCGCCAGTCGTGGCCTCATCGAGCCCACGAAACGACAAACGGCAAAACATCCGATCGATGGCTTGAATTGATAGACGAGACGAATCCTGCCAGCGGCATTTAAGCCTCAAGGCGTGGTCGCCCACACCAGTCGGACCAATGCGCTGTGTGCAACGAGTGGGTACATATGACAGCAACCTAATTTATTCTTCGTTTTTCACTAGTAAAACTACATGATTCTGGGTCAGATCTGAGTTCTCACTGGAGTTAGTGGGACGGAGTACAACAGTGTTCAATCCCTTTACCGTTCCAATTGTTCACCGTGTGTCGCGCAGCTTTCCCCAGTGATCCTTCTAGTGTTAACTGATTTCAATTACCCACAGATCAAAATATTGATTGCATCGGACTGAAGTTAGGCACTGACGTTCACTGGTCGTCTGATGCTGCTTATTGCGTGCGCGAACTGCGACGTCTTTGTCTTCAAATTCCAAGTTTCAGACGATTGTAAGTTAAGTCGACAAATAGATCTTCCTTTTTTCTTCAGGCATTTTGCCAGTCCTCAACTATTTTCACTCTATGATCACTCGAGAATTGCTGAGGACGACTTTAAAGTGAAATTTCTGGAAATATTCTTTCTTCCGTGGTCGCTTTTATCCTATTTGGTGAAATAACTAACAAGGCACGTGAGCGACCCATGAATGCTTGTACAAATCATTAATGACACAGCCCACTCTCTCCCTATGAGGATCTTACAGAATGGCATTTTTCTCTCCAGAACTCGCTCTTCATGCGGTCTTATTCCCAAAACGATCGGAGAACTGCTCCAATATGAAGTCACACGAACTATGTCCGAAGTTACACTATACAAGCAAATGATCATGCACATAATAATTGCAGTTACTATGTATTCCACCAGAAAAAACCGAAGTGACTTCCATCCGTCTCCATCTGACAGCTCGATAAAGTCTTTCGAATGAAATTATTCCAGTCACGAGATCAAACACTATAGAGGGTTAACCCGTAGTCAGGTTGGTGGTTGGTTTGGCAAATTGTTAGTTGGTCACTTGTCAGAGACTATTAAACGCCATTAAGTGATCAGTCTGTAGCATGGAGAGAAGGTATTAAAAGCTGAAATAGTGCACTTGGCAGTCTAGAGCGTATCGGGTTTCCACGGTGGATCACACAACCATGACATTCATCCAATCAGTGACCATATGCAGGAAGATATGACAATCTGACATGAGAAGGGACACTTGTAGTTGCACAAATTAACAGCCAAAGTGATCCCATTATTCATAGTTTTTCTCCTGATTTGCAGTCTCGATGGTCGTTTTGATATTCAGGTTAGGCCGTTGCTGAGACGCAGGAATCACTGAACCAGCACCATCGATGAACTGTTACTGGTTGTTACAAGGGAATGAGATCCACCAAATACTTACAAAATGTCACTCACTCATTTAATGGGGAATGAGACAAAAGTGGCTCGTCGACTCCTATTTCTAATTCTATTTGCGAGGGTATGTGTTGATTCATGGTCGATAGTCAACCGTATCCCGTCAGCAATCAGCCTGTCAGCACCTGTCCATAATCCAGGTCAGTATTTGTGTCATCGGATGCGCAAGTGACGAAGTAGCGGTTCGATGAGGCGTGAACGTATTCCCGTTAAGTAGTGGTAGCTGATCGTACGGCCAACCAACGGATCAAAGACAGGCCACAATATTCGCAATCAATTCAATTATGCTAACAGGCATTTGGGCAAACCACATAAGTCCTAAAGACCATCTCACATATAGTTCGACATAAGGTGGTGACAATTTTCAATCTGGCTTGTGTCACGTGATTCGAAGGCCGCACTTCAAGCCCAACAAGTGAGGACACGTATTAGTTTCATCAGGCGATTCAAATCACAAGGCCTGTCATTTTCATGATGGGTTTGTTTATCGTATGAATGTTTGGTATACAATGAGCCGTAGAAGGCTCAAAAAATCTCTCGAAAAATTATCATGTCGACTTTCGACGGGATATTTTTGTTGGGCTTGACGTGCAGCCTTCGTATCACGTGACACTAGCCAGATTGAAAATTGTCACTACCTTATGCCGAACAGGGAGTGAGATGGTCTGGGTGTATTCCCGACACTGTTTTCTGATCGTTATGCACATAAGATTATCCCATTGATTCGATTTGCTGAGTCTTCTTCCTCTGAAATGTGTACTTGAGATGGTTTTCTGTTATTCATCCGATAATTGGTTCTCCTATTGGCGTTAAAACAATGAGCAAGATACGGAAAGAAGGTTCAAAATTGTGGGTTTCTGCTTCTCCCCTAATGGAGTTGTCGAGACAATTCAGTTTCAGTGGATCTTTTCATCGTTATCGCAGTAACAACGTAAGTGAATAACGAAGTACGCTCAGATGACCTTGAGGAAAAAACTCATCCTGATGCGAACTGGAACTTCCTTTTTCAGTGGGTTTGGTAGTACTCGCTAAGAGACATTTTCGAACTACATTTATCGTGAAATCTCAAGATATTGAAGTAATTTATTTCAACTTTACAATAAAGGCTCAACTATTAAAATATATTTGGCAAAAAATGGCTTCAACCAAATTATTCCGACAGTAAGCCGACCTAATTATTACCTGGGTTGATTTATTAGATCCTGTTGATCACAATAATTATATATCAATACCTTACTTAGAGCGTTTCACCCTAGCAACCAAGGTCACACATTTCAACCATCCACAGAACAGCGAAGTATTAATGTAAATTAGAGGGAACTTTGAATAAATTAGTATCATTACCCGATGGCTTGATATACCTTGACTACGAAAACGAACGTGTTGGTAGTGCACCACGGGATGTTCAGCCGTCACTTCGGATATATCATAGAATTGCCAACATGTTGACCGGGCCTCAGAGAACGTGAAGTCTGAATTCAGCAATAGCTTCTTTTTCAACTCGGGATGATTTACACCAGCAATTAGGCAATCACACAGTTAAGTCCCCAACTGATTCTCTAAATGTCACTTCTGAGCCTGCGTTTCTAGTATGACAGTGAATTTGTGAAGTTTCTTACTCTGACCACGGAACAGCGAATAAGATTTGTACTTTTCTGTCACCCGGGATTTGACTGAAACAACGTGGCATTCATATACGCCAGACAGGAGCATCGTTAAATCAGTCAGTAGCAAAACGTCTCAAACAGTGGAACCATTGGGATGCGCGATTGTCTGATCAGATGTGAGACGATTGGTCCATAATTTGTTATCAATTCTCATCATGCAGTGTATTATCCTCCTCACAACCCTGCATCACCCTAAAGAAGCCAACCCCGCCTCGCTGTATTAGGGTGGTACCTCGACTAACCGACAAGGTCCTCCCAACTCCATTTTACAATACAGGCGAAAACGGCCACCGAGTAATGCATCATCATGCATCGGGACCAAACATACCATATCCTCCAAGTATGCCGAAACAGTTTCCGAATCGTCTGGCTGAGTGCCCCGACTGTCAAGCTCCACGCTCTATTCCGAACACAAGATGAGCCAGCCCAACAAACTAGTTATTTTGTCGGTCCTGGAAGAGCAATAACTACCCGCCCCCTGCGTATCCCGTTAAACCCAGTCACCACAACTCTCTACCATCTCAATTGCCATTACCCGTTACCTCAGCGTCCAACCCCCACCTGGTTACTTCAACCACCCCGGAAACCCCACCTCCGCAAACGACCAATTTTCTCTTGACAGCACTCCCCCAACCAAGCCTCACGCCTTCTTCATAATACCGGCTCCACACTTCAAGCCCCTATTTAGACACCATCGCTTCTATCCATGACAATCCTGACGTTGTGTCCACTTAATGATGTTCACCATCTCGGTAGTTTTAGTCACCAGTACGCGCTGTCGGATCAGCTACCACTACTTAACGGGAATTCGTTCGCATCTCATCGATTCGCTACTTTGTCACTTGCGCATCCGCTGGCACAAATACTGACCTGGATTATGGACAGGTGCTGACAGGCTGATTGCTGACGGGATACGGTTGACTATCGACCATGAATCAACACATACCCTCGCAAATAGAATTAGAAATAGGAGTCGACGAGCCACTTTTGTCTCATTCCCCATTAAATGAGTGAGTGACATTTTGTCTGGTGATGTAGCGAGAATTGGAGTTCTCCCCCGCAAATTGTGTCACAAATTCTACAGTTTGTGTCGTGTGGTATTGCATGATTTACCGAAGAAACATGTAACAGTGTGAGGATCGATTATGTGGAATGAGAGTAATTTAGTGATTATGTCATTTCGTTTTATATTTCCTCGAAAAACTGGACTGTGATAGTAACATTTTATCTGAATGGTCTATGGTCGAGGAATATTCAGAAGCTTCACTCGTTCGATTTTCCACCTAATTTATTGATATGGCTTACGGACCACCTTCAGCAGGACAGTTTGGGTACAGTGATAATTCACATTGTCTGGGGTGAAGATAACTTTATTCATCTATCTTCTAATTATCAAAGCACTTTTTTCTCTGAACGAAGTGTGTGAGGGTATGGTCTCATACATCGTTCGATAGACGTTTTAGTCTCACCGGCAGACAGTGCGCCAGTCGTGGCCTCATCGAGCCCACGAAACGACAAACGGCAAAACATCCGATCGATGGCTTGAATTGATAGACGAGACGAATCCTGCCAGCGGCATTTAAGCCTCAAGGCGTGGTCGCCCACACCAGTCGGACCAATGCGCTGTGTGCAACGAGTGGGTACATATGACAGCAACCTAATTTATTCTTCGTTTTTCACTAGTAAAACTACATGATTCTGGGTCAGATCTGAGTTCTCACTGGAGTTAGTGGGACGGAGTACAACAGTGTTCAATCCCTTTACCGTTCCAATTGTTCACCGTGTGTCGCGCAGCTTTCCCCAGTGATCCTTCTAGTGTTAACTGATTTCAATTACCCACAGATCAAAATATTGATTGCATCGGACTGAAGTTAGGCACTGACGTTCACTGGTCGTCTGATGCTGCTTATTGCGTGCGCGAACTGCGACGTCTTTGTCTTCAAATTCCAAGTTTCAGACGATTGTAAGTTAAGTCGACAAATAGATCTTCCTTTTTTCTTCAGGCATTTTGCCAGTCCTCAACTATTTTCACTCTATGATCACTCGAGAATTGCTGAGGACGACTTTAAAGTGAAATTTCTGGAAATATTCTTTCTTCCGTGGTCGCTTTTATCCTATTTGGTGAAATAACTAACAAGGCACGTGAGCGACCCATGAATGCTTGTACAAATCATTAATGACACAGCCCACTCTCTCCCTATGAGGATCTTACAGAATGGCATTTTTCTCTCCAGAACTCGCTCTTCATGCGGTCTTATTCCCAAAACGATCGGAGAACTGCTCCAATATGAAGTCACACGAACTATGTCCGAAGTTACACTATACAAGCAAATGATCATGCACATAATAATTGCAGTTACTATGTATTCCACCAGAAAAAACCGAAGTGACTTCCATCCGTCTCCATCTGACAGCTCGATAAAGTCTTTCGAATGAAATTATTCCAGTCACGAGATCAAACACTATAGAGGGTTAACCCGTAGTCAGGTTGGTGGTTGGTTTGGCAAATTGTTAGTTGGTCACTTGTCAGAGACTATTAAACGCCATTAAGTGATCAGTCTGTAGCATGGAGAGAAGGTATTAAAAGCTGAAATAGTGCACTTGGCAGTCTAGAGCGTATCGGGTTTCCACGGTGGATCACACAACCATGACATTCATCCAATCAGTGACCATATGCAGGAAGATATGACAATCTGACATGAGAAGGGACACTTGTAGTTGCACAAATTAACAGCCAAAGTGATCCCATTATTCATAGTTTTTCTCCTGATTTGCAGTCTCGATGGTCGTTTTGATATTCAGGTTAGGCCGTTGCTGAGACGCAGGAATCACTGAACCAGCACCATCGATGAACTGTTACTGGTTGTTACAAGGGAATGAGATCCACCAAATACTTACAAAATGTCACTCACTCATTTAATGGGGAATGAGACAAAAGTGGCTCGTCGACTCCTATTTCTAATTCTATTTGCGAGGGTATGTGTTGATTCATGGTCGATAGTCAACCGTATCCCGTCAGCAATCAGCCTGTCAGCACCTGTCCATAATCCAGGTCAGTATTTGTGTCATCGGATGCGCAAGTGACGAAGTAGCGGTTCGATGAGGCGTGAACGTATTCCCGTTAAGTAGTGGTAGCTGATCGTACGGCCAACCAACGGATCAAAGACAGGCCACAATATTCGCAATCAATTCAATTATGCTAACAGGCATTTGGGCAAACCACATAAGTCCTAAAGACCATCTCACATATAGTTCGACATAAGGTGGTGACAATTTTCAATCTGGCTTGTGTCACGTGATTCGAAGGCCGCACTTCAAGCCCAACAAGTGAGGACACGTATTAGTTTCATCAGGCGATTCAAATCACAAGGCCTGTCATTTTCATGATGGGTTTGTTTATCGTATGAATGTTTGGTATACAATGAGCCGTAGAAGGCTCAAAAAATCTCTCGAAAAATTATCATGTCGACTTTCGACGGGATATTTTTGTTGGGCTTGACGTGCAGCCTTCGTATCACGTGACACTAGCCAGATTGAAAATTGTCACTACCTTATGCCGAACAGGGAGTGAGATGGTCTGGGTGTATTCCCGACACTGTTTTCTGATCGTTATGCACATAAGATTATCCCATTGATTCGATTTGCTGAGTCTTCTTCCTCTGAAATGTGTACTTGAGATGGTTTTCTGTTATTCATCCGATAATTGGTTCTCCTATTGGCGTTAAAACAATGAGCAAGATACGGAAAGAAGGTTCAAAATTGTGGGTTTCTGCTTCTCCCCTAATGGAGTTGTCGAGACAATTCAGTTTCAGTGGATCTTTTCATCGTTATCGCAGTAACAACGTAAGTGAATAACGAAGTACGCTCAGATGACCTTGAGGAAAAAACTCATCCTGATGCGAACTGGAACTTCCTTTTTCAGTGGGTTTGGTAGTACTCGCTAAGAGACATTTTCGAACTACATTTATCGTGAAATCTCAAGATATTGAAGTAATTTATTTCAACTTTACAATAAAGGCTCAACTATTAAAATATATTTGGCAAAAAATGGCTTCAACCAAATTATTCCGACAGTAAGCCGATCTAATTATTACCTGGGTTGATTTATTAGATCCTGTTGATCACAATAATTATATATCAATACCTTACTTAGAGCGTTTCACCCTAGCAACCAAGGTCACACATTTCAACCATCCACAGAACAGCGAAGTATTAATGTAAATTAGAGGGAACTTTGAATAAATTAGTATCATTACCCGATGGCTTGATATACCTTGACTACGAAAACGAACGTGTTGGTAGTGCACCACGGGATGTTCAGCCGTCACTTCGGATATATCATAGAATTGCCAACATGTTGACCGGGCCTCAGAGAACGTGAAGTCTGAATTCAGCAATAGCTTCTTTTTCAACTCGGGATGATTTACACCAGCAATTAGGCAATCACACAGTTAAGTCCCCAACTGATTCTCTAAATGTCACTTCTGAGCCTGCGTTTCTAGTATGACAGTGAATTTGTGAAGTTTCTTACTCTGACCACGGAACAGCGAATAAGATTTGTACTTTTCTGTCACCCGGGATTTGACTGAAACAACGTGGCATTCATATACGCCAGACAGGAGCATCGTTAAATCAGTCAGTAGCAAAACGTCTCAAACAGTGGAACCATTGGGATGCGCGATTGTCTGATCAGATGTGAGACGATTGGTCCATAATTTGTTATCAATTCTCATCATGCAGTGTATTATCCTCCTCACAACCCTGCATCACCCTAAAGAAGCCAACCCCGCCTCGCTGTATTAGGGTGGTACCTCGACTAACCGACAAGGTCCTCCCAACTCCATTTTACAATACAGGCGAAAACGGCCACCGAGTAATGCATCATCATGCATCGGGACCAAACATACCATATCCTCCAAGTATGCCGAAACAGTTTCCGAATCGTCTGGCTGAGTGCCCCGACTGTCAAGCTCCACGCTCTATTCCGAACACAAGATGAGCCAGCCCAACAAACTAGTTATTTTGTCGGTCCTGGAAGAGCAATAACTACCCGCCCCCTGCGTATCCCGTTAAACCCAGTCACCACAACTCTCTACCATCTCACTTGCCATTACCCGTTACCTCAGCGTCCAACCCCCACCTGGTTACTTCAACCACCCCGGAAACCCCACCTCCGCAAACGACCAATTTTCTCTTGACAGCACTCCCCCAACCAAGCCTCACGCCTTCTTCATAATACCGGCTCCACACTTCAAGCCCCCATTTAGACACCATCGCTTCTATCCATGACAATCCTGACGTTGTGTCCACTTAATGATGTTCACCATCTCGGTAGTTTTAGTCACCAGTACGCGCTGTCGGATCAGCTACCACTACTTAACGGGAATTCGTTCGCATCTCATCGATTCGCTACTTTGTCACTTGCGCATCCGCTGGCACAAATACTGACCTGGATTATGGACAGGTGCTGACAGGCTGATTGCTGACGGGATACGGTTGACTATCGACCATGAATCAACACATACCCTCGCAAATAGAATTAGAAATAGGAGTCGACGAGCCACTTTTGTCTCATTCCCCATTAAATGAGTGAGTGACATTTTGTCTGGTGATGTAGCGAGAATTGGAGTTCTCCCCCGCAAATTGTGTCACAAATTCTACAGTTTGTGTCGTGTGGTATTGCATGATTTACCGAAGAAACATGTAACAGTGTGAGGATCGATTATGTGGAATGAGAGTAATTTAGTGATTATGTCATTTCGTTTTATATTTCCTCGAAAAACTGGACTGTGATAGTAACATTTTATCTGAATGGTCTATGGTCGAGGAATATTCAGAAGCTTCACTCGTTCGATTTTCCACCTAATTTATTGATATGGCTTACGGACCACCTTCAGCAGGACAGTTTGGGTACAGTGATAATTCACATTGTCTGGGGTGAAGATAACTTTATTCATCTATCTTCTAATTATCAAAGCACTTTTTTCTCTGAACGAAGTGTGTGAGGGTATGGTCTCATACATCGTTCGATAGACGTTTTAGTCTCACCGGCAGACAGTGCGCCAGTCGTGGCCTCATCGAGCCCACGAAACGACAAACGGCAAAACATCCGATCGATGGCTTGAATTGATAGACGAGACGAATCCTGCCAGCGGCATTTAAGCCTCAAGGCGTGGTCGCCCACACCAGTCGGACCAATGCGCTGTGTGCAACGAGTGGGTACATATGACAGCAACCTAATTTATTCTTCGTTTTTCACTAGTAAAACTACATGATTCTGGGTCAGATCTGAGTTCTCACTGGAGTTAGTGGGACGGAGTACAACAGTGTTCAATCCCTTTACCGTTCCAATTGTTCACCGTGTGTCGCGCAGCTTTCCCCAGTGATCCTTCTAGTGTTAACTGATTTCAATTACCCACAGATCAAAATATTGATTGCATCGGACTGAAGTTAGGCACTGACGTTCACTGGTCGTCTGATGCTGCTTATTGCGTGCGCGAACTGCGACGTCTTTGTCTTCAAATTCCAAGTTTCAGACGATTGTAAGTTAAGTCGACAAATAGATCTTCCTTTTTTCTTCAGGCATTTTGCCAGTCCTCAACTATTTTCACTCTATGATCACTCGAGAATTGCTGAGGACGACTTTAAAGTGAAATTTCTGGAAATATTCTTTCTTCCGTGGTCGCTTTTATCCTATTTGGTGAAATAACTAACAAGGCACGTGAGCGACCCATGAATGCTTGTACAAATCATTAATGACACAGCCCACTCTCTCCCTATGAGGATCTTACAGAATGGCATTTTTCTCTCCAGAACTCGCTCTTCATGCGGTCTTATTCCCAAAACGATCGGAGAACTGCTCCAATATGAAGTCACACGAACTATGTCCGAAGTTACACTATACAAGCAAATGATCATGCACATAATAATTGCAGTTACTATGTATTCCACCAGAAAAAACCGAAGTGACTTCCATCCGTCTCCATCTGACAGCTCGATAAAGTCTTTCGAATGAAATTATTCCAGTCACGAGATCAAACACTATAGAGGGTTAACCCGTAGTCAGGTTGGTGGTTGGTTTGGCAAATTGTTAGTTGGTCACTTGTCAGAGACTATTAAACGCCATTAAGTGATCAGTCTGTAGCATGGAGAGAAGGTATTAAAAGCTGAAATAGTGCACTTGGCAGTCTAGAGCGTATCGGGTTTCCACGGTGGATCACACAACCATGACATTCATCCAATCAGTGACCATATGCAGGAAGATATGACAATCTGACATGAGAAGGGACACTTGTAGTTGCACAAATTAACAGCCAAAGTGATCCCATTATTCATAGTTTTTCTCCTGATTTGCAGTCTCGATGGTCGTTTTGATATTCAGGTTAGGCCGTTGCTGAGACGCAGGAATCACTGAACCAGCACCATCGATGAACTGTTACTGGTTGTTACAAGGGAATGAGATCCACCAAATACTTACAAAATGTCACTCACTCATTTAATGGGGAATGAGACAAAAGTGGCTCGTCGACTCCTATTTCTAATTCTATTTGCGAGGGTATGTGTTGATTCATGGTCGATAGTCAACCGTATCCCGTCAGCAATCAGCCTGTCAGCACCTGTCCATAATCCAGGTCAGTATTTGTGTCATCGGATGCGCAAGTGACGAAGTAGCGGTTCGATGAGGCGTGAACGTATTCCCGTTAAGTAGTGGTAGCTGATCGTACGGCCAACCAACGGATCAAAGACAGGCCACAATATTCGCAATCAATTCAATTATGCTAACAGGCATTTGGGCAAACCACATAAGTCCTAAAGACCATCTCACATATAGTTCGACATAAGGTGGTGACAATTTTCAATCTGGCTTGTGTCACGTGATTCGAAGGCCGCACTTCAAGCCCAACAAGTGAGGACACGTATTAGTTTCATCAGGCGATTCAAATCACAAGGCCTGTCATTTTCATGATGGGTTTGTTTATCGTATGAATGTTTGGTATACAATGAGCCGTAGAAGGCTCAAAAAATCTCTCGAAAAATTATCATGTCGACTTTCGACGGGATATTTTTGTTGGGCTTGACGTGCAGCCTTCGTATCACGTGACACTAGCCAGATTGAAAATTGTCACTACCTTATGCCGAACAGGGAGTGAGATGGTCTGGGTGTATTCCCGACACTGTTTTCTGATCGTTATGCACATAAGATTATCCCATTGATTCGATTTGCTGAGTCTTCTTCCTCTGAAATGTGTACTTGAGATGGTTTTCTGTTATTCATCCGATAATTGGTTCTCCTATTGGCGTTAAAACAATGAGCAAGATACGGAAAGAAGGTTCAAAATTGTGGGTTTCTGCTTCTCCCCTAATGGAGTTGTCGAGACAATTCAGTTTCAGTGGATCTTTTCATCGTTATCGCAGTAACAACGTAAGTGAATAACGAAGTACGCTCAGATGACCTTGAGGAAAAAACTCATCCTGATGCGAACTGGAACTTCCTTTTTCAGTGGGTTTGGTAGTACTCGCTAAGAGACATTTTCGAACTACATTTATCGTGAAATCTCAAGATATTGAAGTAATTTATTTCAACTTTACAATAAAGGCTCAACTATTAAAATATATTTGGCAAAAAATGGCTTCAACCAAATTATTCCGACAGTAAGCCGATCTAATTATTACCTGGGTTGATTTATTAGATCCTGTTGATCACAATAATTATATATCAATACCTTACTTAGAGCGTTTCACCCTAGCAACCAAGGTCACACATTTCAACCATCCACAGAACAGCGAAGTATTAATGTAAATTAGAGGGAACTTTGAATAAATTAGTATCATTACCCGATGGCTTGATATACCTTGACTACGAAAACGAACGTGTTGGTAGTGCACCACGGGATGTTCAGCCGTCACTTCGGATATATCATAGAATTGCCAACATGTTGACCGGGCCTCAGAGAACGTGAAGTCTGAATTCAGCAATAGCTTCTTTTTCAACTCGGGATGATTTACACCAGCAATTAGGCAATCACACAGTTAAGTCCCCAACTGATTCTCTAAATGTCACTTCTGAGCCTGCGTTTCTAGTATGACAGTGAATTTGTGAAGTTTCTTACTCTGACCACGGAACAGCGAATAAGATTTGTACTTTTCTGTCACCCGGGATTTGACTGAAACAACGTGGCATTCATATACGCCAGACAGGAGCATCGTTAAATCAGTCAGTAGCAAAACGTCTCAAACAGTGGAACCATTGGGATGCGCGATTGTCTGATCAGATGTGAGACGATTGGTCCATAATTTGTTATCAATTCTCATCATGCAGTGTATTATCCTCCTCACAACCCTGCATCACCCTAAAGAAGCCAACCCCGCCTCGCTGTATTAGGGTGGTACCTCGACTAACCGACAAGGTCCTCCCAACTCCATTTTACAATACAGGCGAAAACGGCCACCGAGTAATGCATCATCATGCATCGGGACCAAACATACCATATCCTCCAAGTATGCCGAAACAGTTTCCGAATCGTCTGGCTGAGTGCCCCGACTGTCAAGCTCCACGCTCTATTCCGAACACAAGATGAGCCAGCCCAACAAACTAGTTATTTTGTCGGTCCTGGAAGAGCAATAACTACCCGCCCCCTGCGTATCCCGTTAAACCCAGTCACCACAACTCTCTACCATCTCACTTGCCATTACCCGTTACCTCAGCGTCCAACCCCCACCTGGTTACTTCAACCACCCCGGAAACCCCACCTCCGCAAACGACCAATTTTCTCTTGACAGCACTCCCCCAACCAAGCCTCACGCCTTCTTCATAATACCGGCTCCACACTTCAAGCCCCCATTTAGACACCATCGCTTCTATCCATGACAATCCTGACGTTGTGTCCACTTAATGATGTTCACCATCTCGGTAGTTTTAGTCACCAGTACGCGCTGTCGGATCAGCTACCACTACTTAACGGGAATTCGTTCGCATCTCATCGATTCGCTACTTTGTCACTTGCGCATCCGCTGGCACAAATACTGACCTGGATTATGGACAGGTGCTGACAGGCTGATTGCTGACGGGATACGGTTGACTATCGACCATGAATCAACACATACCCTCGCAAATAGAATTAGAAATAGGAGTCGACGAGCCACTTTTGTCTCATTCCCCATTAAATGAGTGAGTGACATTTTGTCTGGTGATGTAGCGAGAATTGGAGTTCTCCCCCGCAAATTGTGTCACAAATTCTACAGTTTGTGTCGTGTGGTATTGCATGATTTACCGAAGAAACATGTAACAGTGTGAGGATCGATTATGTGGAATGAGAGTAATTTAGTGATTATGTCATTTCGTTTTATATTTCCTCGAAAAACTGGACTGTGATAGTAACATTTTATCTGAATGGTCTATGGTCGAGGAATATTCAGAAGCTTCACTCGTTCGATTTTCCACCTAATTTATTGATATGGCTTACGGACCACCTTCAGCAGGACAGTTTGGGTACAGTGATAATTCACATTGTCTGGGGTGAAGATAACTTTATTCATCTATCTTCTAATTATCAAAGCACTTTTTTCTCTGAACGAAGTGTGTGAGGGTATGGTCTCATACATCGTTCGATAGACGTTTTAGTCTCACTGGCAGACAGTGCGCCAGTCGTGGCCTCATCGAGCCCACGAAACGACAAACGGCAAAACATCCGATCGATGGCTTGAATTGATAGACGAGACGAATCCTGCCAGCGGCATTTAAGCCTCAAGGCGTGGTCGCCCACACCAGTCGGACCAATGCGCTGTGTGCAACGAGTGGGTACATATGACAGCAACCTAATTTATTCTTCGTTTTTCACTAGTAAAACTACATGATTCTGGGTCAGATCTGAGTTCTCACTGGAGTTAGTGGGACGGAGTACAACAGTGTTCAATCCCTTTACCGTTCCAATTGTTCACCGTGTGTCGCGCAGCTTTCCCCAGTGATCCTTCTAGTGTTAACTGATTTCAATTACCCACAGATCAAAATATTGATTGCATCGGACTGAAGTTAGGCACTGACGTTCACTGGTCGTCTGATGCTGCTTATTGCGTGCGCGAACTGCGACGTCTTTGTCTTCAAATTCCAAGTTTCAGACGATTGTAAGTTAAGTCGACAAATAGATCTTCCTTTTTTCTTCAGGCATTTTGCCAGTCCTCAACTATTTTCACTCTATGATCACTCGAGAATTGCTGAGGACGACTTTAAAGTGAAATTTCTGGAAATATTCTTTCTTCCGTGGTCGCTTTTATCCTATTTGGTGAAATAACTAACAAGGCACGTGAGCGACCCATGAATGCTTGTACAAATCATTAATGACACAGCCCACTCTCTCCCTATGAGGATCTTACAGAATGGCATTTTTCTCTCCAGAACTCGCTCTTCATGCGGTCTTATTCCCAAAACGATCGGAGAACTGCTCCAATATGAAGTCACACGAACTATGTCCGAAGTTACACTATACAAGCAAATGATCATGCACATAATAATTGCAGTTACTATGTATTCCACCAGAAAAAACCGAAGTGACTTCCATCCGTCTCCATCTGACAGCTCGATAAAGTCTTTCGAATGAAATTATTCCAGTCACGAGATCAAACACTATAGAGGGTTAACCCGTAGTCAGGTTGGTGGTTGGTTTGGCAAATTGTTAGTTGGTCACTTGTCAGAGACTATTAAACGTCATTAAGTGATCAGTCTGTAGCATGGAGAGAAGGTATTAAAAGCTGAAATAGTGCACTTGGCAGTCTAGAGCGTATCGGGTTTCCACGGTGGATCACACAACCATGACATTCATCCAATCAGTGACCATATGCAGGAAGATATGACAATCTGACATGAGAAGGGACACTTGTAGTTGCACAAATTAACAGCCAAAGTGATCCCATTATTCATAGTTTTTCTCCTGATTTGCAGTCTCGATGGTCGTTTTGATATTCAGGTTAGGCCGTTGCTGAGACGCAGGAATCACTGAACCAGCACCATCGATGAACTGTTACTGGTTGTTACAAGGGAATGAGATCCACCAAATACTTACAAAATGTCACTCACTCATTTAATGGGGAATGAGACAAAAGTGGCTCGTCGACTCCTATTTCTAATTCTATTTGCGAGGGTATGTGTTGATTCATGGTCGATAGTCAACCGTATCCCGTCAGCAACCAGCCTGTCAGCACCTGTCCATAATCCAGGTCAGTATTTGTGTCATCGGATGCGCAAGTGACGAAGTAGCGGTTCGATGAGGCGTGAACGTATTCCCGTTAAGTAGTGGTAGCTGATCGTACGGCCAACCAACGGATCAAAGACAGGCCACAATATTCGCAATCAATTCAATTATGCTAACAGGCATTTGGGCAAACCACATAAGTCCTAAAGACCATCTCACATATAGTTCGACATAAGGTGGTGACAATTTTCAATCTGGCTTGTGTCACGTGATTCGAAGGCCGCACTTCAAGCCCAACAAGTGAGGACACGTATTAGTTTCATCAGGCGATTCAAATCACAAGGCCTGTCATTTTCATGATGGGTTTGTTTATCGTATGAATGTTTGGTATACAATGAGCCGTAGAAGGCTCAAAAAATCTCTCGAAAAATTATCATGTCGACTTTCGACGGGATATTTTTGTTGGGCTTGACGTGCAGCCTTCGTATCACGTGACACTAGCCAGATTGAAAATTGTCACTACCTTATGCCGAACAGGGAGTGAGATGGTCTGGGTGTATTCCCGACACTGTTTTCTGATCGTTATGCACATAAGATTATCCCATTGATTCGATTTGCTGAGTCTTCTTCCTCTGAAATGTGTACTTGAGATGGTTTTCTGTTATTCATCCGATAATTGGTTCTCCTATTGGCGTTAAAACAATGAGCAAGATACGGAAAGAAGGTTCAAAATTGTAGGCTTCTGCAATTCAACCCTGGTCCCCTAATGGAGTTGTCGAGAAAATTCAGTTTCAGTGGATCTTTTCATCGTTATCGCAGTAACAACGTAAGTGAATAACGAAGTACGCTCAGATGACCTTGAGGAAAAAACTCATCCTGATGCGAACTGGAACTTCCTTTTTCAGTGGGTTTGGTAGTACTCGCTAAGAGACATTTTCGAACTACATTTATCGTGAAATCTCAAGATATTGAAGTAATTTATTTCAACTTTACAATAAAGGCTCAACTATTAAAATATATTTGGCAAAAAATGGCTTCAACCAAATTATTCCGACAGTAAGCCGACCTAATTATTACCTGGGTTGATTTATTAGATCCTGTTGATCACAATAATTATATATCAATACCTTACTTAGAGCGTTTCACCCTAGCAACCAAGGTCACACATTTCAACCATCCACAGAACAGCGAAGTATTAATGTAAATTAGAGGGAACTTTGAATAAATTAGTATCATTACCCGATGGCTTGATATACCTTGACTACGAAAACGAACGTGTTGGTAGTGCACCACGGGATGTTCAGCCGTCACTTCGGATATATCATAGAATTGCCAACATGTTGACCGGGCCTCAGAGAACGTGAAGTCTGAATTCAGCAATAGCTTCTTTTTCAACTCGGGATGATTTACACCAGCAATTAGGCAATCACACAGTTAAGTCCCCAACTGATTCTCTAAATGTCACTTCTGAGCCTGCGTTTCTAGTATGACAGTGAATTTGTGAAGTTTCTTACTCTGACCACGGAACAGCGAATAAGATTTGTACTTTTCTGTCACCCGGGGTTTGACTGAAACAACGTGGCATTCATATACGCCAGACAGGAGCATCGTTAAATCAGTCAGTAGCAAAACGTCTCAAACAGTGGAACCATTGGGATGCGCGATTGTCTGATCAGATGTGAGACGATTGGTCCATAATTTGTTATCAATTCTCATCATGCAGTGTATTATCCTCCTCACAACCCTGCATCACCCTAAAGAAGCCAACCCCGCCTCGCTGTATTAGGGTGGTACCTCGACTAACCGACAAGGTCCTCCCAACTCCATTTTACAATACAGGCGAAAACGGCCACCGAGTAATGCATCATCATGCATCGGGACCAAACATACCATATCCTCCAAGTATGCCGAAACAGTTTCCGAATCGTCTGGCTGAGTGCCCCGACTGTCAAGCTCCACGCTCTATTCCGAACACAAGATGAGCCAGCCCAACAAACTAGTTATTTTGTCGGTCCTGGAAGAGCAATAACTACCCGCCCCCTGCGTATCCCGTTAAACCCAGTCACCACAACTCTCTACCATCTCACTTGCCATTACCCGTTACCTCAGCGTCCAACCCCCACCTGGTTACTTCAACCACCCCGGAAACCCCACCTCCGCAAACGACCAATTTTCTCTTGACAGCACTCCCCCAACCAAGCCTCACGCCTTCTTCATAATACCGGCTCCACACTTCAAGCCCCCATTTAGACACCATCGCTTCTATCCATGACAATCCTGACGTTGTGTCCACTTAATGATGTTCACCATCTCGGTAGTTTTAGTCACCAGTACGCGCTGTCGGATCAGCTACCACTACTTAACGGGAATTCGTTCGCATCTCATCGATTCGCTACTTTGTCACTTGCGCATCCGCTGGCACAAATACTGACCTGGATTATGGACAGGTGCTGACAGGCTGATTGCTGACGGGATACGGTTGACTATCGACCATGAATCAACACATACCCTCGCAAATAGAATTAGAAATAGGAGTCGACGAGCCACTTTTGTCTCATTCCCCATTAAATGAGTGAGTGACATTTTGTCTGGTGATGTAGCGAGAATTGGAGTTCTCCCCCGCAAATTGTGTCACAAATTCTACAGTTTGTGTCGTGTGGTATTGCATGATTTACCGAAGAAACATGTAACAGTGTGAGGATCGATTATGTGGAATGAGAGTAATTTAGTGATTATGTCATTTCGTTTTATATTTCCTCGAAAAACTGGACTGTGATAGTAACATTTTATCTGAATGGTCTATGGTCGAGGAATATTCAGAAGCTTCACTCGTTCGATTTTCCACCTAATTTATTGATATGGCTTACGGACCACCTTCAGCAGGACAGTTTGGGTACAGTGATAATTCACATTGTCTGGGGTGAAGATAACTTTATTCATCTATCTTCTAATTATCAAAGCACTTTTTTCTCTGAACGAAGTGTGTGAGGGTATGGTCTCATACATCGTTCGATAGACGTTTTAGTCTCACTGGCAGACAGTGCGCCAGTCGTGGCCTCATCGAGCCCACGAAACGACAAACGGCAAAACATCCGATCGATGGCTTGAATTGATAGACGAGACGAATCCTGCCAGCGGCATTTAAGCCTCAAGGCGTGGTCGCCCACACCAGTCGGACCAATGCGCTGTGTGCAACGAGTGGGTACATATGACAGCAACCTAATTTATTCTTCGTTTTTCACTAGTAAAACTACATGATTCTGGGTCAGATCTGAGTTCTCACTGGAGTTAGTGGGACGGAGTACAACAGTGTTCAATCTCTTTACCGTTCCAATTGTTCACCGTGTGTCGCGCAGCTTTCCCCAGTGATCCTTCTAGTGTTAACTGATTTCAATTACCCACAGATCAAAATATTGATTGCATCGGACTGAAGTTAGGCACTGACGTTCACTGGTCGTCTGATGCTGCTTATTGCGTGCGCGAACTGCGACGTCTTTGTCTTCAAATTCCAAGTTTCAGACGATTGTAAGTTAAGTCGACAAATAGATCTTCCTTTTTTCTTCAGGCATTTTGCCAGTCCTCAACTATTTTCACTCTATGATCACTCGAGAATTGCTGAGGACGACTTTAAAGTGAAATTTCTGGAAATATTCTTTCTTCCGTGGTCGCTTTTATCCTATTTGGTGAAATAACTAACAAGGCACGTGAGCGACCCATGAATGCTTGTACAAATCATTAATGACACAGCCCACTCTCTCCCTATGAGGATCTTACAGAATGGCATTTTTCTCTCCAGAACTCGCTCTTCATGCGGTCTTATTCCCAAAACGATCGGAGAACTGCTCCAATATGAAGTCACACGAACTATGTCCGAAGTTACACTATACAAGCAAATGATCATGCACATAATAATTGCAGTTACTATGTATTCCACCAGAAAAAACCGAAGTGACTTCCATCCGTCTCCATCTGACAGCTCGATAAAGTCTTTCGAATGAAATTATTCCAGTCACGAGATCAAACACTATAGAGGGTTAACCCGTAGTCAGGTTGGTGGTTGGTTTGGCAAATTGTTAGTTGGTCACTTGTCAGAGACTATTAAACGCCATTAAGTGATCAGTCTGTAGCATGGAGAGAAGGTATTAAAAGCTGAAATAGTGCACTTGGCAGTCTAGAGCGTATCGGGTTTCCACGGTGGATCACACAACCATGACATTCATCCAATCAGTGACCATATGCAGGAAGATATGACAATCTGACATGAGAAGGGACACTTGTAGTTGCACAAATTAACAGCCAAAGTGATCCCATTATTCATAGTTTTTCTCCTGATTTGCAGTCTCGATGGTCGTTTTGATATTCAGGTTAGGCCGTTGCTGAGACGCAGGAATCACTGAACCAGCACCATCGATGAACTGTTACTGGTTGTTACAAGGGAATGAGATCCACCAAATACTTACAAAATGTCACTCACTCATTTAATGGGGAATGAGACAAAAGTGGCTCGTCGACTCCTATTTCTAATTCTATTTGCGAGGGTATGTGTTGATTCATGGTCGATAGTCAACCGTATCCCGTCAGCAATCAGCCTGTCAGCACCTGTCCATAATCCAGGTCAGTATTTGTGTCATCGGATGCGCAAGTGACGAAGTAGCGGTTCGATGAGGCGTGAACGTATTCCCGTTAAGTAGTGGTAGCTGATCGTACGGCCAACCAACGGATCAAAGACAGGCCACAATATTCGCAATCAATTCAATTATGCTAACAGGCATTTGGGCAAACCACATAAGTCCTAAAGACCATCTCACATATAGTTCGACATAAGGTGGTGACAATTTTCAATCTGGCTTGTGTCACGTGATTCGAAGGCCGCACTTCAAGCCCAACAAGTGAGGACACGTATTAGTTTCATCAGGCGATTCAAATCACAAGGCCTGTCATTTTCATGATGGGTTTGTTTATCGTATGAATGTTTGGTATACAATGAGCCGTAGAAGGCTCAAAAAATCTCTCGAAAAATTATCATGTCGACTTTCGACGGGATATTTTTGTTGGGCTTGACGTGCAGCCTTCGTATCACGTGACACTAGCCAGATTGAAAATTGTCACTACCTTATGCCGAACAGGGAGTGAGATGGTCTGGGTGTATTCCCGACACTGTTTTCTGATCGTTATGCACATAAGATTATCCCATTGATTCGATTTGCTGAGTCTTCTTCCTCTGAAATGTGTACTTGAGATGGTTTTCTGTTATTCATCCGATAATTGGTTCTCCTATTGGCGTTAAAACAATGAGCAAGATACGGAAAGAAGGTTCAAAATTGTGGGTTTCTGCTTCTCCCCTAATGGAGTTGTCGAGACAATTCAGTTTCAGTGGATCTTTTCATCGTTATCGCAGTAACAACGTAAGTGAATAACGAAGTACGCTCAGATGACCTTGAGGAAAAAACTCATCCTGATGCGAACTGGAACTTCCTTTTTCAGTGGGTTTGGTAGTACTCGCTAAGAGACATTTTCGAACTACATTTATCGTGAAATCTCAAGATATTGAAGTAATTTATTTCAACTTTACAATAAAGGCTCAACTATTAAAATATATTTGGCAAAAAATGGCTTCAACCAAATTATTCCGACAGTAAGCCGATCTAATTATTACCTGGGTTGATTTATTAGATCCTGTTGATCACAATAATTATATATCAATACCTTACTTAGAGCGTTTCACCCTAGCAACCAAGGTCACACATTTCAACCATCCACAGAACAGCGAAGTATTAATGTAAATTAGAGGGAACTTTGAATAAATTAGTATCATTACCCGATGGCTTGATATACCTTGACTACGAAAACGAACGTGTTGGTAGTGCACCACGGGATGTTCAGCCGTCACTTCGGATATATCATAGAATTGCCAACATGTTGACCGGGCCTCAGAGAACGTGAAGTCTGAATTCAGCAATAGCTTCTTTTTCAACTCGGGATGATTTACACCAGCAATTAGGCAATCACACAGTTAAGTCCCCAACTGATTCTCTAAATGTCACTTCTGAGCCTGCGTTTCTAGTATGACAGTGAATTTGTGAAGTTTCTTACTCTGACCACGGAACAGCGAATAAGATTTGTACTTTTCTGTCACCCGGGATTTGACTGAAACAACGTGGCATTCATATACGCCAGACAGGAGCATCGTTAAATCAGTCAGTAGCAAAACGTCTCAAACAGTGGAACCATTGGGATGCGCGATTGTCTGATCAGATGTGAGACGATTGGTCCATAATTTGTTATCAATTCTCATCATGCAGTGTATTATCCTCCTCACAACCCTGCATCACCCTAAAGAAGCCAACCCCGCCTCGCTGTATTAGGGTGGTACCTCGACTAACCGACAAGGTCCTCCCAACTCCATTTTACAATACAGGCGAAAACGGCCACCGAGTAATGCATCATCATGCATCGGGACCAAACATACCATATCCTCCAAGTATGCCGAAACAGTTTCCGAATCGTCTGGCTGAGTGCCCCGACTGTCAAGCTCCACGCTCTATTCCGAACACAAGATGAGCCAGCCCAACAAACTAGTTATTTTGTCGGTCCTGGAAGAGCAATAACTACCCGCCCCCTGCGTATCCCGTTAAACCCAGTCACCACAACTCTCTACCATCTCACTTGCCATTACCCGTTACCTCAGCGTCCAACCCCCACCTGGTTACTTCAACCACCCCGGAAACCCCACCTCCGCAAACGACCAATTTTCTCTTGACAGCACTCCCCCAACCAAGCCTCACGCCTTCTTCATAATACCGGCTCCACACTTCAAGCCCCTATTTAGACACCATCGCTTCTATCCATGACAATCCTGACGTTGTGTCCACTTAATGATGTTCACCATCTCGGTAGTTTTAGTCACCAGTACGCGCTGTCGGATCAGCTACCACTACTTAACGGGAATTCGTTCGCATCTCATCGATTCGCTACTTTGTCACTTGCGCATCCGCTGGCACAAATACTGACCTGGATTATGGACAGGTGCTGACAGGCTGATTGCTGACGGGATACGGTTGACTATCGACCATGAATCAACACATACCCTCGCAAATAGAATTAGAAATAGGAGTCGACGAGCCACTTTTGTCTCATTCCCCATTAAATGAGTGAGTGACATTTTGTCTGGTGATGTAGCGAGAATTGGAGTTCTCCCCCGCAAATTGTGTCACAAATTCTACAGTTTGTGTCGTGTGGTATTGCATGATTTACCGAAGAAACATGTAACAGTGTGAGGATCGATTATGTGGAATGAGAGTAATTTAGTGATTATGTCATTTCGTTTTATATTTCCTCGAAAAACTGGACTGTGATAGTAACATTTTATCTGAATGGTCTATGGTCGAGGAATATTCAGAAGCTTCACTCGTTCGATTTTCCACCTAATCTATTGATATGGCTTACGGACCACCCTCAGCAGGACAGTTTGGGTACAGTGATAATTCACATTGTCTGGGGTGAAGATAACTTTATTCATCTATCTTCTAATTATCAAAGCACTTTTTTCTCTGAACGAAGTGTGTGAGGGTATGGTCTCATACATCGTTCGATAGACGTTTTAGTCTCACTGGCAGACAGTGCGCCAGTCGTGGCCTCATCGAGCCCACGAAACGACAAACGGCAAAACATCCGATCGATGGCTTGAATTGATAGACGAGACGAATCCTGCCAGCGGCATTTAAGCCTCAAGGCGTGGTCGCCCACACCAGTCGGACCAATGCGCTGTGTGCAACGAGTGGGTACATATGACAGCAACCTAATTTATTCTTCGTTTTTCACTAGTAAAACTACATGATTCTGGGTCAGATCTGAGTTCTCACTGGAGTTAGTGGGACGGAGTACAACAGTGTTCAATCCCTTTACCGTTCCAATTGTTCACCGTGTGTCGCGCAGCTTTCCCCAGTGATCCTTCTAGTGTTAACTGATTTCAATTACCCACAGATCAAAATATTGATTGCATCGGACTGAAGTTAGGCACTGACGTTCACTGGTCGTCTGATGCTGCTTATTGCGTGCGCGAACTGCGACGTCTTTGTCTTCAAATTCCAAGTTTCAGACGATTGTAAGTTAAGTCGACAAATAGATCTTCCTTTTTTCTTCAGGCATTTTGCCAGTCCTCAACTATTTTCACTCTATGATCACTCGAGAATTGCTGAGGACGACTTTAAAGTGAAATTTCTGGAAATATTCTTTCTTCCGTGGTCGCTTTTATCCTATTTGGTGAAATAACTAACAAGGCACGTGAGCGACCCATGAATGCTTGTACAAATCATTAATGACACAGCCCACTCTCTCCCTATGAGGATCTTACAGAATGGCATTTTTCTCTCCAGAACTCGCTCTTCATGCGGTCTTATTCCCAAAACGATCGGAGAACTGCTCCAATATGAAGTCACACGAACTATGTCCGAAGTTACACTATACAAGCAAATGATCATGCACATAATAATTGCAGTTACTATGTATTCCACCAGAAAAAACCGAAGTGACTTCCATCCGTCTCCATCTGACAGCTCGATAAAGTCTTTCGAATGAAATTATTCCAGTCACGAGATCAAACACTATAGAGGGTTAACCCGTAGTCAGGTTGGTGGTTGGTTTGGCAAATTGTTAGTTGGTCACTTGTCAGAGACTATTAAACGCCATTAAGTGATCAGTCTGTAGCATGGAGAGAAGGTATTAAAAGCTGAAATAGTGCACTTGGCAGTCTAGAGCGTATCGGGTTTCCACGGTGGATCACACAACCATGACATTCATCCAATCAGTGACCATATGCAGGAAGATATGACAATCTGACATGAGAAGGGACACTTGTAGTTGCACAAATTAACAGCCAAAGTGATCCCATTATTCATAGTTTTTCTCCTGATTTGCAGTCTCGATGGTCGTTTTGATATTCAGGTTAGGCCGTTGCTGAAACGCAGGAATCACTGAACCAGCACCATCGATGAACTGTTACTGGTTGTTACAAAGGAATGAGATCCACCAAATACTTACAAAATGTCACTCACTCATTTAATGGGGAATGAGACAAAAGTGGCTCGTCGACTCCTATTTCTAATTCTATTTGCGAGGGTATGTGTTGATTCATGGTCGATAGTCAACCGTATCCCGTCAGCAATCAGCCTGTCAGCACCTGTCCATAATCCAGGTCAGTATTTGTGTCATCGGATGCGCAAGTGACGAAGTAGCGGTTCGATGAGGCGTGAACGTATTCCCGTTAAGTAGTGGTAGCTGATCGTACGGCCAACCAACGGATCAAAGACAGGCCACAATATTCGCAATCAATTCAATTATGCTAACAGGCATTTGGGCAAACCACATAAGTCCTAAAGACCATCTCACATATAGTTCGACATAAGGTGGTGACAATTTTCAATCTGGCTTGTGTCACGTGATTCGAAGGCCGCACTTCAAGCCCAACAAGTGAGGACACGTATTAGTTTCATCAGGCGATTCAAATCACAAGGCCTGTCATTTTCATGATGGGTTTGTTTATCGTATGAATGTTTGGTATACAATGAGCCGTAGAAGGCTCAAAAAATCTCTCGAAAAATTATCATGTCGACTTTCGACGGGATATTTTTGTTGGGCTTGACGTGCAGCCTTCGTATCACGTGACACTAGCCAGATTGAAAATTGTCACTACCTTATGCCGAACAGGGAGTGAGATGGTCTGGGTGTATTCCCGACACTGTTTTCTGATCGTTATGCACATAAGATTATCCCATTGATTCGATTTGCTGAGTCTTCTTCCTCTGAAATGTGTACTTGAGATGGTTTTCTGTTATTCATCCGATAATTGGTTCTCCTATTGGCGTTAAAACAATGAGCAAGATACGGAAAGAAGGTTCAAAATTGTGGGTTTCTGCTTCTCCCCTAATGGAGTTGTCGAGACAATTCAGTTTCAGTGGATCTTTTCATCGTTATCGCAGTAACAACGTAAGTGAATAACGAAGTACGCTCAGATGACCTTGAGGAAAAAACTCATCCTGATGCGAACTGGAACTTCCTTTTTCAGTGGGTTTGGTAGTACTCGCTAAGAGACATTTTCGAACTACATTTATCGTGAAATCTCAAGATATTGAAGTAATTTATTTCAACTTTACAATAAAGGCTCAACTATTAAAATATATTTGGCAAAAAATGGCTTCAACCAAATTATTCCGACAGTAAGCCGATCTAATTATTACCTGGGTTGATTTATTAGATCCTGTTGATCACAATAATTATATATCAATACCTTACTTAGAGCGTTTCACCCTAGCAACCAAGGTCACACATTTCAACCATCCACAGAACAGCGAAGTATTAATGTAAATTAGAGGGAACTTTGAATAAATTAGTATCATTACCCGATGGCTTGATATACCTTGACTACGAAAACGAACGTGTTGGTAGTGCACCACGGGATGTTCAGCCGTCACTTCAGATATATCATAGAATTGCCAACATGTTGACCGGGCCTCAGAGAACGTGAAGTCTGAATTCAGCAATAGCTTCTTTTTCAACTCGGGATGATTTACACCAGCAATTAAGCAATCACACAGTTAAGTCCCCAACTGATTCTCTAAATGTCACTTCTGAGCCTGCGTTTCTAGTATGACAGTGAATTTGTGAAGTTTCTTACTCTGACCACGGAACAGCGAATAAGATTTGTACTTTTCTGTCACCCGGGATTTGACTGAAACAACGTGGCATTCATATACGCCAGACAGGAGCATCGTTAAATCAGTCAGTAGCAAAACGTCTCAAACAGTGGAACCATTGGGATGCGCGATTGTCTGATCAGATGTGAGACGATTGGTCCATAATTTGTTATCAATTCTCATCATGCAGTGTATTATCCTCCTCACAACCCTGCATCACCCTAAAGAAGCCAACCCCGCCTCGCTGTATTAGGGTGGTACCTCGACTAACCGACAAGGTCCTCCCAACTCCATTTTACAATACAGGCGAAAACGGCCACCGAGTAATGCATCATCATGCAAACATACCATATCCTCCAAGTATGCCGAAACAGTTTCCGAATCGTCTGGCTGAGTGCCCCGACTGTCAAGCTCCACGCTCTATTCCGAACACAAGATGAGCCAGGCCAACAAACTAGTTATTTTGTCGGTCCTGGAAGAGCAATAACTACCCGCCCCCTGCGTATCCCGTTAAACCCAGTCACCACAACTCTCTACCATCTCACTTGCCATTACCCGTTACCTCAGCGTCCAACCCCCACCTGGTTACTTCAACCACCCCGGAAACCCCACCTCCGCAAACGACCAATTTTCTCTTGACAGCACTCCCCCAACCAAGCCTCACGCCTTCTTCATAATACCGGCTCCACACTTCAAGCCCCCATTTAGACACCATCGCTTCTATCCATGACAATCCTGACGTTGTGTCCACTTAATGATGTTCACCATCTCGGTAGTTTTAGTCACCAGTACGCGCTGTCGGATCAGCTACCACTACTTAACGGGAATTCGTTCGCATCTCATCGATTCGCTACTTTGTCACTTGCGCATCCGCTGGCACAAATACTGACCTGGATTATGGACAGGTGCTGACAGGCTGATTGCTGACGGGATACGGTTGACTATCGACCATGAATCAACACATACCCTCGCAAATAGAATTAGAAATAGGAGTCGACGAGCCACTTTTGTCTCATTCCCCATTAAATGAGTGAGTGACATTTTGTCTGGTGATGTAGCGAGAATTGGAGTTCTCCCCCGCAAATTGTGTCACAAATTCTACAGTTTGTGTCGTGTGGTATTGCATGATTTACCGAAGAAACATGTAACAGTGTGAGGATCGATTATGTGGAATGAGAGTAATTTAGTGATTATGTCATTTCGTTTTATATTTCCTCGAAAAACTGGACTGTGATAGTAACATTTTATCTGAATGGTCTATGGTCGAGGAATATTCAGAAGCTTCACTCGTTCGATTTTCCACCTAATTTATTGATATGGCTTACGGACCACCTTCAGCAGGACAGTTTGGGTACAGTGATAATTCACATTGTCTGGGGTGAAGATAACTTTATTCATCTATCTTCTAATTATCAAAGCACTTTTTTCTCTGAACGAAGTGTGTGAGGGTATGGTCTCATACATCGTTCGATAGACGTTTTAGTCTCACTGGCAGACAGTGCGCCAGTCGTGGCTTCATCGAGCCCACGAAACGACAAACGGCAAAACATCCGATCGATGGCTTGAATTGATAGACGAGACGAATCCTGCCAGCGGCATTTAAGCCTCAAGGCGTGGTCGCCCACACCAGTCGGACCAATGCGCTGTGTGCAACGAGTGGGTACATATGACAGCAACCTAATTTATTCTTCGTTTTTCACTAGTAAAACTACATGATTCTGGGTCAGATCTGAGTTCTCACTGGAGTTAGTGGGACGGAGTACAACAGTGTTCAATCCCTTTACCGTTCCAATTGTTCACCGTGTGTCGCGCAGCTTTCCCCAGTGATCCTTCTAGTGTTAACTGATTTCAATTACCCACAGATCAAAATATTGATTGCATCGGACTGAAGTTAGGCACTGACGTTCACTGGTCGTCTGATGCTGCTTATTGCGTGCGCGAACTGCGACGTCTTTGTCTTCAAATTCCAAGTTTCAGACGATTGTAAGTTAAGTCGACAAATAGATCTTCCTTTTTTCTTCAGGCATTTTGCCAGTCCTCAACTATTTTCACTCTATGATCACTCGAGAATTGCTGAGGACGACTTTAAAGTGAAATTTCTGGAAATATTCTTTCTTCCGTGGTCGCTTTTATCCTATTTGGTGAAATAACTAACAAGGCACGTGAGCGACCCATGAATGCTTGTACAAATCATTAATGACACAGCCCACTCTCTCCCTATGAGGATCTTACAGAATGGCATTTTTCTCTCCAGAACTCGCTCTTCATGCGGTCTTATTCCCAAAACGATCGGAGAACTGCTCCAATATGAAGTCACACGAACTATGTCCGAAGTTACACTATACAAGCAAATGATCATGCACATAATAATTGCAGTTACTATGTATTCCACCAGAAAAAACCGAAGTGACTTCCATCCGTCTCCATCTGACAGCTCGATAAAGTCTTTCGAATGAAATTATTCCAGTCACGAGATCAAACACTATAGAGGGTTAACCCGTAGTCAGGTTGGTGGTTGGTTTGGCAAATTGTTAGTTGGTCACTTGTCAGAGACTATTAAACGCCATTAAGTGATCAGTCTGTAGCATGGAGAGAAGGTATTAAAAGCTGAAATAGTGCACTTGGCAGTCTAGAGCGTATCGGGTTTCCACGGTGGATCACACAACCATGACATTCATCCAATCAGTGACCATATGCAGGAAGATATGACAATCTGACATGAGAAGGGACACTTGTAGTTGCACAAATTAACAGCCAAAGTGATCCCATTATTCATAGTTTTTCTCCTGATTTGCAGTCTCGATGGTCGTTTTGATATTCAGGTTAGGCCGTTGCTGAGACGCAGGAATCACTGAACCAGCACCATCGATGAACTGTTACTGGTTGTTACAAGGGAATGAGATCCACCAAATACTTACAAAATGTCACTCACTCATTTAATGGGGAATGAGACAAAAGTGACTCGTCGACTCCTATTTCTAATTCTATTTGCGAGGGTATGTGTTGATTCATGGTCGATAGTCAACCGTATCCCGTCAGCAATCAGCCTGTCAGCACCTGTCCATAATCCAGGTCAGTATTTGTGTCATCGGATGCGCAAGTGACGAAGTAGCGGTTCGATGAGGCGTGAACGTATTCCCGTTAAGTAGTGGTAGCTGATCGTACGGCCAACCAACGGATCAAAGACAGGCCACAATATTCGCAATCAATTCAATTATGCTAACAGGCATTTGGGCAAACCACATAAGTCCTAAAGACCATCTCACATATAGTTCGACATAAGGTGGTGACAATTTTCAATCTGGCTTGTGTCACGTGATTCGAAGGCCGCACTTCAAGCCCAACAAGTGAGGACACGTATTAGTTTCATCAGGCGATTCAAATCACAAGGCCTGTCATTTTCATGATGGGTTTGTTTATCGTATGAATGTTTGGTATACAATGAGCCGTAGAAGGCTCAAAAAATCTCTCGAAAAATTATCATGTCGACTTTCGACGGGATATTTTTGTTGGGCTTGACGTGCAGCCTTCGTATCACGTGACACTAGCCAGATTGAAAATTGTCACTACCTTATGCCGAACAGGGAGTGAGATGGTCTGGGTGTATTCCCGACACTGTTTTCTGATCGTTATGCACATAAGATTATCCCATTGATTCGATTTGCTGAGTCTTCTTCCTCTGAAATGTGTACTTGAGATGGTTTTCTGTTATTCATCCGATAATTGGTTCTCCTATTGGCGTTAAAACAATGAGCAAGATACGGAAAGAAGGTTCAAAATTGTAGGCTTCTGCAATTCAACCCTGGTCCCCTAATGGAGTTGTCGAGAAAATTCAGTTTCAGTGGATCTTTTCATCGTTATCGCAGTAACAACGTAAGTGAATAACGAAGTACGCTCAGATGACCTTGAGGAAAAAACTCATCCTGATGCGAACTGGAACTTCCTTTTTCAGTGGGTTTGGTAGTACTCGCTAAGAGACATTTTCGAACTACATTTATCGTGAAATCTCAAGATATTGAAGTAATTTATTTCAACTTTACAATAAAGGCTCAACTATTAAAATATATTTGGCAAAAAATGGCTTCAACCAAATTATTCCGACAGTAAGCCGACCTAATTATTACCTGGGTTGATTTATTAGATCCTGTTGATCACAATAATTATATATCAATACCTTACTTAGAGCGTTTCACCCTAGCAACCAAGGTCACACATTTCAACCATCCACAGAACAGCGAAGTATTAATGTAAATTAGAGGGAACTTTGAATAAATTAGTATCATTACCCGATGGCTTGATATACCTTGACTACGAAAACGAACGTGTTGGTAGTGCACCACGGGATGTTCAGCCGTCACTTCGGATATATCATAGAATTGCCAACATGTTGACCGGGCCTCAGAGAACGTGAAGTCTGAATTCAGCAATAGCTTCTTTTTCAACTCGGGATGATTTACACCAGCAATTAGGCAATCACACAGTTAAGTCCCCAACTGATTCTCTAAATGTCACTTCTGAGCCTGCGTTTCTAGTATGACAGTGAATTTGTGAAGTTTCTTACTCTGACCACGGAACAGCGAATAAGATTTGTACTTTTCTGTCACCCGGGATTTGACTGAAACAACGTGGCATTCATATACGCCAGACAGGAGCATCGTTAAATCAGTCAGTAGCAAAACGTCTCAAACAGTGGAACCATTGGGATGCGCGATTGTCTGATCAGATGTGAGACGATTGGTCCATAATTTGTTATCAATTCTCATCATGCAGTGTATTATCCTCCTCACAACCCTGCATCACCCTAAAGAAGCCAACCCCGCCTCGCTGTATTAGGGTGGTACCTCGACTAACCGACAAGGTCCTCCCAACTCCATTTTACAATACAGGCGAAAACGGCCACCGAGTAATGCATCATCATGCATCGGGACCAAACATACCATATCCTCCAAGTATGCCGAAACAGTTTCCGAATCGTCTGGCTGAGTGCCCCGACTGTCAAGCTCCACGCTCTATTCCGAACACAAGATGAGCCAGCCCAACAAACTAGTTATTTTGTCGGTCCTGGAAGAGCAATAACTACCCGCCCCCTGCGTATCCCGTTAAACCCAGTCACCACAACTCTCTACCATCTCACTTGCCATTACCCGTTACCTCAGCGTCCAACCCCCACCTGGTTACTTCAACCACCCCGGAAACCCCACCTCCGCAAACGACCAATTTTCTCTTGACAGCACTCCCCCAACCAAGCCTCACGCCTTCTTCATAATACCGGCTCCACACTTCAAGCCCCTATTTAGACACCATCGCTTCTATCCATGACAATCCTGACGTTGTGTCCACTTAATGATGTTCACCATCTCGGTAGTTTTAGTCACCAGTACGCGCTGTCGGATCAGCTACCACTACTTAACGGGAATTCGTTCGCATCTCATCGATTCGCTACTTTGTCACTTGCGCATCCGCTGGCACAAATACTGACCTGGATTATGGACAGGTGCTGACAGGCTGATTGCTGACGGGATACGGTTGACTATCGACCATGAATCAACACATACCCTCGCAAATAGAATTAGAAATAGGAGTCGACGAGCCACTTTTGTCTCATTCCCCATTAAATGAGTGAGTGACATTTTGTCTGGTGATGTAGCGAGAATTGGAGTTCTCCCCCGCAAATTGTGTCACAAATTCTACAGTTTGTGTCGTGTGGTATTGCATGATTTACCGAAGAAACATGTAACAGTGTGAGGATCGATTATGTGGAATGAGAGTAATTTAGTGATTATGTCATTTCGTTTTATATTTCCTCGAAAAACTGGACTGTGATAGTAACATTTTATCTGAATGGTCTATGGTCGAGGAATATTCAGAAGCTTCACTCGTTCGATTTTCCACCTAATTTATTGATATGGCTTACGGACCACCTTCAGCAGGACAGTTTGGGTACAGTGATAATTCACATTGTCTGGGGTGAAGATAACTTTATTCATCTATCTTCTAATTATCAAAGCACTTTTTTCTCTGAACGAAGTGTGTGAGGGTATGGTCTCATACATCGTTCGATAGACGTTTTAGTCTCACTGGCAGACAGTGCGCCAGTCGTGGCCTCATCGAGCCCACGAAACGACAAACGGCAAAACATCCGATCGATGGCTTGAATTGATAGACGAGACGAATCCTGCCAGCGGCATTTAAGCCTCAAGGCGTGGTCGCCCACACCAGTCGGACCAATGCGCTGTGTGCAACGAGTGGGTACATATGACAGCAACCTAATTTATTCTTCGTTTTTCACTAGTAAAACTACATGATTCTGGGTCAGATCTGAGTTCTCACTGGAGTTAGTGGGACGGAGTACAACAGTGTTCAATCCCTTTACCGTTCCAATTGTTCACCGTGTGTCGCGCAGCTTTCCCCAGTGATCCTTCTAGTGTTAACTGATTTCAATTACCCACAGATCAAAATATTGATTGCATCGGACTGAAGTTAGGCACTGACGTTCACTGGTCGTCTGATGCTGCTTATTGCGTGCGCGAACTGCGACGTCTTTGTCTTCAAATTCCAAGTTTCAGACGATTGTAAGTTAAGTCGACAAATAGATCTTCCTTTTTTCTTCAGGCATTTTGCCAGTCCTCAACTATTTTCACTCTATGATCACTCGAGAATTGCTGAGGACGACTTTAAAGTGAAATTTCTGGAAATATTCTTTCTTCCGTGGTCGCTTTTATCCTATTTGGTGAAATAACTAACAAGGCACGTGAGCGACCCATGAATGCTTGTACAAATCATTAATGACACAGCCCACTCTCTCCCTATGAGGATCTTACAGAATGGCATTTTTCTCTCCAGAACTCGCTCTTCATGCGGTCTTATTCCCAAAACGATCGGAGAACTGCTCCAATATGAAGTCACACGAACTATGTCCGAAGTTACACTATACAAGCAAATGATCATGCACATAATAATTGCAGTTACTATGTATTCCACCAGAAAAAACTGAAGTGACTTCCATCCGTCTCTATCTGACAGCTCGATAAAGTCTTTCGAATGAAATTATTTCAGTCACGAGATCAAACACTATAGAGGGTTAACCCGTAGTCAGGTTGGTGGTTGGTTTGGCAAATTGTTAGTTGGTCACTTGTCAGAGACTATTAAACGCCATTAAGTGATCAGTCTGTAGCATGGAGAGAAGGTATTAAAAGCTGAAATAGTGCACTTGGCAGTCTAGAGCGTATCGGGTTTCCACGGTGGATCACACAACCATGACATTCATCCAATCAGTGACCATATGCAGGAAGATATGACAATCTGACATGAGAAGGGACACTTGTAGTTGCACAAATTAACAGCCAAAGTGATCCCATTATTCATAGTTTTTCTCCTGATTTGCAGTCTCGATGGTCGTTTTGATATTCAGGTTAGGCCGTTGCTGAGACGCAGGAATCACTGAACCAGCACCATCGATGAACTGTTACTGGTTGTTACAAGGGAATGAGATCCACCAAATACTTACAAAATGTCACTCACTCATTTAATGGGGAATGAGACAAAAGTGACTCGTCGACTCCTATTTCTAATTCTATTTGCGAGGGTATGTGTTGATTCATGGTCGATAGTCAACCGTATCCCGTCAGCAATCAGCCTGTCAGCACCTGTCCATAATCCAGGTCAGTATTTGTGTCATCGGATGCGCAAGTGACGAAGTAGCGGTTCGATGAGGCGTGAACGTATTCCCGTTAAGTAGTGGTAGCTGATCGTACGGCCAACCAACGGATCAAAGACAGGCCACAATATTCGCAATCAATTCAATTATGCTAACAGGCATTTGGGCAAACCACATAAGTCCTAAAGACCATCTCACATATAGTTCGACATAAGGTGGTGACAATTTTCAATCTGGCTTGTGTCACGTGATTCGAAGGCCGCACTTCAAGCCCAACAAGTGAGGACACGTATTAGTTTCATCAGGCGATTCAAATCACAAGGCCTGTCATTT